>JAZKJV010011420.1:0-622500 GCA_037367405.1 Ottelia alismoides
TCTCCGGCCGAATATCCTCCGCCATCTAAAACCCATCTCCGACATCCATCTCGCCTCCACGGGGTCCAGGCAGTTTGCTCTGGTCCCCTTCACCACTTTTTTGCAGGTCAAGCGCATTGGACAGAGACTGGAGCTCATTTTGGAGCATCGTCGGAGGCACCTGGACCCAGTTCCCTCCGCCGCCTTCTTGGCAGCGCTTCGATGCCTCGCCGATGATGATGAGCCCTCCAGCACATTCGCAGACCTCCCAGGAGCATGCCCCACCATTTCTGAAGCTTCCAGAGTCACGGAGGAGGAAGATCGAGGTCGGAGAAGTTCGCCTCGCCGGCGACTTTTTCCCCGTTCTTCCGGACCCCTTCTCCGCCGTCCGATCAGGGTCTCACTCCAGATCACACCTCGACCGTCAGATCTTGGCCAGCCTCTGCCGTCGATCTTCCTGCCAGATCTGATCCGGACCGCTCATTGTCGAACCGTCATCGCGCGTTGTGCGCGCGCCACGTGGATAAGTGAGCGGCCCTCCGCCGTTCGATTGCGTACGAGGAGTTTAGGTGAAGGTATTTTGCACCTACACCCCTGCCATTTTCGCATTTTATTTCTAGTCCATGAACTTTTATTCGTAGTTTAAATGTTTCTGTAATATTTGCATTAAGACCCCCGTAGTTTTCATATTTGCATTCAGGTCCAGTCCACGTCACCTCACGTGACCCATGCACGTGGGGTGGTGGACATTTTGTAGGGACCCTCTGAGGTTTGTCTATTTCGATTTGGTCCATGAACTTTTTAATTAAGTTGTAATATTTTGGTAAATTTGCATTTGAGCCCCTGGAACATTCTACTAGGTCACGTGCCCAATGCGCATGAGTTGGACATTTTGCAGCGGACCCCCTCCGGGTTTGGGTATTTATTTTTAGTCCACAAAATTGTATTTAGCGTTACATAACTTCGGAAAAATTGCAAGTGGGCCCTTGGACTTCTGTGTATTTACGTTTATGCCCTTGCTAGTATTGAATTTTTGCTTGGATGTTTGTATTTATTTCATGCATCATTTTAACTCGAAAAATTACCAAAAAATTACCCTAGCTCCTGTTGCATTGTTGTTTAACTCCATATTTCTAGTTTGCATTTTATTGCATTTTCAAATTTATTAAAAATAAAAAACATGCATTTTCAACACTGTTTGTATTTGAAAATACATAAAAATTATAAAAAGTCTTTTCAAAATTTCAAAAAAATTATATTTTGTGTGTCTAAAAATTACAAAAGAAAACCACTAAAAATAGCAAAATTCTTAAAATCTTCATAAAAATCTAAAAAATTCATAAAAACTCCTAAAATTGTGTTTCCTATCTCTGAATTTTCCTTATCCTATTATCTATATGTATAAATTAATTTGACAAGTTTTCACTCCTGTTTGCTATTTTATTTCTACATTTTTGTCCCGCATATATATTGTACTCACTGTTTTCAGTATTTTTGCCTCTCAAAAATACCAAAAAAATTAGGAAAAATCTAGAAAAATCATAAAACATGAGAAAAACATAAAAAGAATAAAAAGATTTTATTCCCTGTATTTTGAGCATTTCCCCCTATTTTTATCCCTCTCTTATCCCTATTATACATATATATTCCTTATATACATTATATCTTTCTTAAAAAAATCAAAATATAAAAATATAAAATCAAAAATTAAATAAAAAATATATAAAATTCAAAACCCACAAAAATTTGCATATTTGAAGGCAATTGATCTTACATTCACACTCTGTGCATTTTTGCCTTGCTCTATCTTGTTTGCTCCCTGAGTTCGACACTCTACACATATTTGCACTATACACATATTTATAGAGTTAATAATAAATTTTGACTCCACAATTGTTTTCCATTGCTTGATATTAAATTGTGGGTTGATTGTTGATTAAATCCAGATTTCTGAGCGGTCAACGCATCGATTGTGTTCCCGCCTTGTGTGGAATATATGACTGCTTGATTTTTGGGTTAATCAAATGGCGCCGTTGCCGGGGAGCAACAGCGTATAGAGCATTCTTTTGTGATTGATTGTGTATATTTGCCTATCTTTTTACCTATTTGTTTGATTATATGGCTTGACTGGTCTAATCACCCTTTTGTTGAATTTTGTGGGAGGTACCGCCGAGCGAGGGAAGCGCTCCATCCGAGGCGCTTGGGCACCCACATGCAGGCTTGCTTAGCACCCAAGAGAACTTGGATGCTTGACTTGAAGAATTTTTTGTAGTTTAAAATTTTGTAATTTGAAGTGAGAGAGAGAGAGACTTAATTTGTAATAACTTGGACTCTCTAGGACACTCGGGCCTAATTTCCAAGTGTTTGTTCACTTAGAGGCTCACCGCGGTTTTGTGTTTTTCGCGGCTTTCTCGCTCTTATTCCTATTTATTTCACGAGGATTTAGCCCCTAGACATAGGAATTTTCGTTGATTGTGACGACTTAAGAAGCTAAGGCCCAATCCCTAATATCTTCCCTGTACCTATAGAACGTAATTGGACATGGCTAAAAATCACTTGAAAAAGCTATTTGACGTGGACTAGAGACCACGTGCCAGGAGGGGTCGTATACAGTGCGTGCAGGATCCATTGTGGTGGACACCGATCGGCCCCCAAGACCGGACTCCGGACTCTCTTCCTAGTCATAGCTACGGGTTCTTCACATTAATAGAAGTTGCTCATCTTAGGACGATTTCCTCGTGCATGCATCTAGGAAGTTTTATTTATTGTCTTTAATTTATGCGTGGATCACTCTGCATATAGAGTGCTGGCGGAAAGGTACGCATCTCTATCCCTGCATGCATCATAGATTTTGACCGCGCATCGGCTTTTCTATTTTCCTCCCCCACTTTTATTGGACTTTTAATAACAATGAAATTGGAAAATTCGTTAGACGATGATTGCTCAGAAAAATACATAAAAAGTGAAAACAATAAAAATTGGGACTGCCAATGCAAACTTGACCTTAAAACTCATCCCACCAAAAACTTTGTCTTGGGGAGAGTAACCCCCTCCTTGTTTGATTTATCTGCTGTGAGAGAGTGACCCGACACTAGGATAGAGCCACACCCAAAATTTTGGTTGACTACTGGTCGTGGTTAGTCGTTCTCTAGTGAGGATCTCTCCGGTAACCGGTAAAACGGACCGCGATGTCCTTAAGAGATTGAATTCGCGGGAACAACCGGGTTATGGTCCGCAATTCATACTGGTTGGGAAAGATCTAACGTGGATTGAGACAGTCGGCTAGGAAAGTAGGGCACCTAATAGCTCGCTCTAACGCTCTGATAGATTGACTGATCAACTAATAAAATTTGACAAGATAACAGACCGAACTTTCACGGTCATAATCTCAAGAGTTGTTTAGGTGAATTGGGAGTTTGATTGAACATCTTATTTGTATTCCAGATCTCATCCGCTTTTCTCTAGATCAAGATGATGGGAAGGAGATCCCTTAGGCCACGTCTGATGGCACCGCTATCGAGCACTCCTCCTTTTTCATCTAGGTCGGCTTCGGGGAGTCCAGACCCACTCTCCGAGCCTGAGTTTACATCCACCCTGTTCCCCCTCGACCATCCTTCTTCTTCTATCAGTCCAGTGGTGTCTGAATTTAGTTTAGTGTAGAACATAGTTCAGAACATTTGACGACACCTGAGATGGATTCTTTTGGCTTTGTAGAAAATCAAGAGATGGAAGGCAGAGAGGAACACCCAGATGAGCAGAGACCACCTCCATACCTATTTGATCAAGCTGCCATCAACAACTCACTGTTAGCCTCCCTGGAAACTATGCAGAGACAGATCAGAGACCAGGGAGTGGTCATGGGTGAAATCATGAGAGAGATGCGCGAGGGACGAGATGAAAGAAATGAGGGCGGTGATATACCAGATGCAGAAGGAGGAGGACCTGACCAGGAGAGGCCGCCACAGGAAACCATGAGGCAGTTGCATAACCCAGCTGCAACACTCACTCACCAATGGATCCGACTCCCTCCCATATACGGAGACTTCGAGCTTCGCCCACATACCATCTAGCTACTGCCTGATGAATCCACGTTTCATCATCTTTATTCTATCATTTTGGCCTTAAAAACCCTAGTAAATGCGTGTAAATAGGCGTAATTCATGCATTTTAGCATTCATGTATATATGTGTAAATATTGTATAAAATGCGGTTTTTAAAGCCAAAATAATAGAATAAAGAAAAGAAAAGAAAAAGAATAAAATATTGTAAATATTTTATGACCCGAAACCCCGAGACCTAGGCATCTTGATGAATAGGTCGACAAGGAATAAAGTAGGGGGAGATAAGGTCAGAAACACAGATAAAATACCTATACATTTTGTTCATTCTTTATTCATTTTGGGACCTATTTTTGGTTCCACTTTTTATACATCAAATAAAGAAACTTTGTACATGAAAGTTGTAGATAATTTTATAAAGAAAAATACAAAATTGATTTCACAGAAAAATAATGTACAGATAAAAAGTTATGGTCTGAATAAAAACCCAGAATGCCAACTTCCCAGACCCGTATCTCACAAATAAAAACTCCAAATGCAGCGTACTCACCTTTAATTGTATATAGAAGAAAATAATCTAATTAATGGTGGTAGTTTCGCATTTGGCGGAGCTACGGTTTGAAAGTTGACTTTTGGACCCTCATTGTATACTTGTACATATTAAAATATTCAATTTATTATTTATTTATTATTTTTTATAATTTTATATTTTTATAATGTTGTAAATAATACTTATAATAATTATGTATATTAAAATAAGAATAAAAACTTAAATAAAAACAAAAATTAAATACTTAAAAATAAAAGACATAGATACATCACCTATACTTATACCAATACAAAACATACTTGTATTTTATTAAATATACAAAATAAATCAGAAAAATAAAATAAAAATGTATTTGTGTATATAAAAGTATTTTATAATTTTAGAAAATAAAAACCAAAATAAAATAAATTAAAAATACCTAAATAAAAATAAAATACTTAAACATATAGATATAGATACCTATAGGGGTATAAACGCAAATTTGTAAAAATATAACTCATAAAAATAATTAAAAATCGGAATAAAATACTTCATAAAATAATAAATATTTTTTATTAAATAACCTAAAATTAATTTGATCATTTACTATTTTTAATTTAATTTACAAGGTAGCTATTTAAGTGTTTGTCTTTTTGCGGATGACGTGGCCCAATCAGGCCACGCCATCCGTTGACCATGGGTCAACTCTGTGACCCAGGTCACAGACCGCCGGGTATGAGTGAGTAGCCATCTTCTCGATTTTTTCGTGGCCACGTCTTTCACTATTTGAGGGTGATTTCTTCTGCAAAGTTGATCATCTATGATCCATCTACCTCGCCCTAGGATTTTTTCGGGGAGAGCACCACTGCTCTTCCCGTTGCACCTCGATCAATGTGCCCCGTCCACCATCTTTTCAAATAACCCCCAAAAGCCCCATTTGAACTTCGAACCCTCTTTTGACCCTTGTCTTGCTTCTACCTTGCCACGCTCAGGACTGGAGGCGTGACAGGCCTCCTCCAGCGAGCAGGAGGACCCCAGGGCGAGGATCGAGGGGCGGCTCCAACCTCCATCTCCGGCCTCGCGGCCGTGAGGTTCAATCTCGGGTATCTCCCTTGAGATGTGTGTTTTTATTTGTTTTCTTTTTCTTGTATTTTTAGCTTCCTGGTGGTTGTAGGAACCACACCCTACGTTCCATTTCACCTCGCGCTCATCCGATCATCCGCGAAACCTCCTCGCCAGAGCTTGCTCCGACGAGCACCTATTCACATCCTCCGCCGCCCGTTCACTCAAATCACCCTCGTTTTCACCCCTAACCACCCGGCCGGGACCCCTCTCTCGAGCCCCTGTTTAGCTTGCAGGTATTGAGCATCACGTTGAAACGCCTGGGGGGTGGATCTCGCGCCGCCGGAGAAGATCGCCGCCGCCGCTGCGCACCTGGGAAGAACAAAACGCGGGGAGGGGGCACGTACAGCCACCGTCCGATTCAAATACCCAGGGCCGTCAGATCTTGAAGGTGTCATCTAATCGCGGCCGTCAGATGAAGGGGCATCGGCGCACATCTGTGTGACACGTGTATAAGTGGGATAAAAGCCACCGTTCGATCGCGCTTGAGGTCTGGGATTTTTGCACAGTTCACCCGACCGTTTTTGTGATTTAGATTTAGTCCCAATCTTTCCTCTGCTGTAGTATAATTTCTGCGACATTTACAGTCAATACCCTGGACTTGCGTGTATTTCCGGATAAATCCATCCCTAGTGCGCGTGCTCACGCACGTGACTTCTGGGATTTTTGCAGACGCCACCCCGCGGCTTTAACTATTATTATTTAGCCCAGCATATATTTAATTCAGTTGAAGATTTTTGGGAAAATTGTGTGCTGAACCCCTGGAAGTTTTGTTAATTGCGCAAATGCCCCTGCGAATGTGTGGTTTCTTGTTGTTTCTTGTATTTTATGCATGCATCTAGAAAACTCCAAAAAAATCCCCAAAAATAGCATTAAGTTCCTGCTGTAGTGTAGTTTATCGCCATATTTTTATTTTTCATAATTATTGCATTTTTATATTTATTAAAAATCAAAAACATCTATTTTCAGCACTGTTTGCACTATAAAATCCATAAAAAATATAAAAACCCTTCAGAAAAATCCCAAAAAAATATATTTTGTGTCTTTTAGCTTGTTTTAACTCCCAGCCAAAAATCATTAAAAAATATAAAACCAAACTCCTAAAAATTGCAAAACTCTAAAAAGCTTCATAAAAATTTATAAAATCCATAAAAAATCCAAAAATAGTGTTTTCTTTTCCTAAATTTTCTTGGTTTCATTATCTTTCAGTGAAAATTAACTTGGAGAATTTTTGTCACTGATTTCTATTTTGTTTCTCCATTTTAGTTTCAGCCTTGTACTTTTTGCCACTGTTTGCTTTATTTTGATAATTAAAAATACCAAAAACATTCTAAAAATTACCCAAAAATCACAAAAACACTAAAAAAGTATAAAAAGACCAAAAAGACTTTATTTCCTCATTTTTGAGTATTTTTATCTATTTTTATAAATACTTTAGTTTCCCTTTTATTACATTGTCTTTAATTTCCCATATTGAAAAAGAAAATAAAAAAAATATAAAATATAAAAAGAAAATAAAAATCAGTAAATTAAAAATCAAAATACAAAATTATAAAATTAAAAATTAAATAAAAAAAATTATAAAATTAAAAACCCACAAAAAAAATTAGCATAGATAGACACTTTGATCACATTCACACACATTTTTGTGCACTTGTGCCCCGATCTACCTGTCTGCTCCCTGTGTTCGACCTCTACACATACTTGCACTATACACATCTTGTTGTAGAGTTATAATAAATTTTAACTCCGCACACTTATTTTCATTGCTTGATTTATTTGTCGTGGGTTAATTGTTGTTTGAATCGGGATTTCGTTGGAGGTCAAATCAGCGACTGTTGATTCGCCTTGTGAGTCAACACGACCTCTGCGATTTCCCTGCCCAACACTGCCCAAGTTTCACGGGCTGGCACTGAAGAACTGCACCTTCATCTGCAAGAATTTGAGATGATATGCAGTACAATCCATGATAGGTTTGTGACTGAGGACACAATCAAAATGATTGCCTTCCCGTTCTCCTTGGTTGATAGAGCCGCATATTGGCTAAAACACTTGGGAAGGTACATCGACACTTGGGAGCAGCTCCGGACCACATACTTGAATAAGTATTACCCACTCAGCCGGATAAACGCAGCAAGAGCTATGATCAGCAACTTCACCATGATCCTGAATGAACAATTCCATAAGGCTTGGAATCGATTTAGAGAGCTCATTGACCGGTGTCCACATCACGACATACCAAAGCCCAACCTGGTTCAGAGTTTCTTTTGTGGGCTGACACCGGAGCTGCATGGGCTTGTTAATGCCTCTTGTGGAGGATCATACTTTTCAAAAGGTGAAGATGACGTTTGGGCTATTTATGAAGGAATGGCAGAGAACTCTACAGTCATGGCCCAAGCCAGAGTCTACACACTGCAGAAACCTCCCCAAGGAGTAGGATCATACCAGAGGATCGTCTGCATCGATGCCGGTCTCCATACTTCCTCAGCAGCAGCCACAACACAAGATGAATCATCAGCAACTGACATGGGCATAATCAGTGAAAAGTTAGACCGCATTGAGATTTTGGAGAAGAAGCAGGGCCAAGGTCTGGCATAAATAGACCAGTTGGACAAGTCCATGAGTGACCTGAAGACTCACATCTTGAGTATTCAAGAGGCACAATAGTCTTCACATCAGCCTCCCAGGTCACTAGCTGAGTCCAGAGGCAGCCGCTCTACCTAACCACCTCCCGCATACCGCCAAGTTCACCATGTTCAGGAGGTGCCGATACAGCAGTTGCCATATTATTCACAGCAACCACCATCTCAGGACACTCAGATGGTGGTCTATCAGCCGGATCAACCATTGGCAGCACTACCACCTCCACCCTTCGAGCAGGAGCCGTTGATGGAAGTCAACAGGATATAGTACGACCGGTACCCCCAGCATCCCAGGATTCGTCGCGATCACCCCGGATTTAGTTGGACCACTAAAGGCACTTCATCCCAGCAGCAGTCTCCAGCCCAGGGCAACCACTACAGCCAACAGCAGCAGCAGCAACAACCCCAGTATTCCCACCAGCCACAATCTCACCATAGTCCTCATCCCACCTATCAGGGGCAACAGTGGAGGCAGCGACATCAGCCTTATTAGCAACAATACCCTCAGTCTCACCAGCAACCTCAATTCCATCAAGGGAACACTCCCGGTTCTCTCGCACCTGCCTTGGAGAACCCAGAACTTGATGATCTCGCCCGCTTGCTCTCTGAACAGCAGGCATCCTTCCGACGAGAAATGGATGAGTTCCGACAGGAAATGAGGGACATTATGAAAGTTAAATCTGCCATACCTGCACAGAGCGAGCCGAATCCAAACAACTTAAAAAGAAAATCTGAGCAGGTACAGTTTATAGAGGTTTCCACTCCTAGTGCTTATTTGAATGACATGCATTCTATGTTTGAGACTCACTTCGTGTTACTTAGGAGTGGTAGGGAACCATCCGGCGGTGCCTCATCTGAGGGACAACACCATGGAGATTCTAGAGCCCCAGATGAGGAGAGGAGCGGTGCTGATGCTGGTCACAACAATGATGATGACGGTGGTGCTGATGCCACCAAGGATGACCTTCCAGATGACGGAGCTGAGACCGTCGAGATACCAGATGCATACGGTGGTGCTGAGGCCACCATTTTTTATGTTGAACCAGAGCGCGGTGCTGAGGCCGCGCAAGAGAATATTTTGGGTGGTGTTGATGCCCTCATTTTGAGTCCATCTGTATTACATCCGTCTGTTTTGCCATTCTGTATCCCTGGACGCTAGGAAAAAGACCAAAAAAATGAATAAAGGAAAGGTTTCTTCATCAATCCGAGTCCATGTGCATTGAATGATGATGTTTGCATGGATTTCAGTCCTTCACAGGGCCAGGAAGCTTCTCCTAACCCTCTGTCTGAGGAGGGACCATCCGTCCCCATCCCTCAAGCGCTCCGCTCGGCGAAAGGGAATAAAACAGAAAATCCCAAAAAGAAGGAACAGTTAGAGTTCAGCCAACAGATGATAGACAGATTTCATATACAGATGACTCTACAGGAGGCAATTGAGCACATCCCCCTCTTCTAAAAGAATCTGAGAGAGAAAACCATCGTACGCAGGAATAAGAGGAACAACAGAGGCGAGATCCATGTGCTCACACGTGCCACATGTTGTGCCATTCAAAACCAGCTGCCAGCCAAACGACCAGATTCAGGAGCTCCTTATGTCAGATGCCAAAATAGTAAGCAACAGTTCGATCGTACTCTATTAGACAACGGCTCTTCTATCAAGCTCCTTCCGACTGCCTTACTCGACCGATTTGAGTTTGGCCCTCTTCTTCGGAGCATGACAGTCCTTCAGTTTGCTGATCGATCGATTAAGAGGCTGAAAGGGTTGTTGAGAGACGTGGTCGTTACCATTCAGGGCCTGAAATTCCCCATGGACTTTGTTGTATTGGACATGGAGATCCTTGAGTCGGTAGCAGATGCCCCCATCATACTAGGATGCCCATTCTTGGCCACAGCCAAGGCGGTGACCGACCATGATAGTGGGAAGGAGTACTTTCACGTAGAGGGTGAGAGTATACAAATAGAGACGATCGACGAGATCAGAGCGAGAGATTCAGCCTGCTCGGAGCAGAACCGTGATGCATGGCAGATGACAAATGCCGAGTTAGACGTCCACCAGGAGTGTGATTTTGTGATGACCGATGATGAAGCAGTTTGGGAAGATCCTGAAGCACGAGCCCTTGTCGTACCTGCAATCTCAAAGTACACACCTTTTGAGGAAGACGAGAGTTCGGAGAGCACACCCTTGGTAGAGGACACCATACAGGTTGACAGTTGCGTACTGAGTGCTGACATTGATGTTTGTTCTGATTTCTATCCCTCAGAGGCAGACTTTGATTAGAAGGATTTTGATGCATATTTGCCCTGTCTGTTTCCTGATGAGCCGACAGATAGGACGGAGAGCAAGCTTGTACAGATGATAGACACACCAGCAGGGTTCCCTTCATCAGATGATCATATACAGCGAGAGTTATCACATGCAGACCTGGTAGCTTTTACATAGACATATCAGAAGCCAGATTTGCCAGCTCCCACCAAGCTAGAACTGAAGCCTTTGCCGCTGTCACTTAAGTATAGATTCCTTGCGGGTGAGACAGAAATGCACCCAGTCATTATCTCAGGAGATTTGACTGGAGAACAAGAATCTCGTCTGATGGAGGTTCTTGAAAGACACTGCAAGGCAATAGGATGGAGCGTGGCCGATCTCATGGGGATAAGTCTGGCCCTGTGCTCCCACCATATCTACCTCGAGGAGGATGCTAAGCCTTCGCGTGAGTTCCAACGACGGTTGAACATGGATCTTCGAGATGTAGTAATGAAGGAAATATCTAAATGGTGGAGCATCGATTTTATCTACCCCATCTCTGACTCTAAGTGGGATTAGTCCTTTACATGTGGTGCCCAAGAAGACGGGTATCACTACAATTGTGAATGAGTCTGAAGAAGAGATCGCCACCCGGGTACCTACTTCTTGGAGGGTCTGTGTGGACTACAGACGATTTAATGAGGCCACCAAGAAGGATCATTTCCCGCTACCATTTATTGATCAGATTATCGAGAGGCTAGCTGGGAAGAGTCATTACTGTTTTCTTGACGGGTACTCCGGATACAATCAAGTGGCCATTGCGCCCGAAGACTAGGATAAAACGACGTTCACTTGTCCATTTGGGACTTATGCTTTCAGACGGATGCCATTTGGTGTATGTAATGCCCCTACGACATTCCAAAGATGCCTGTTGTCCACCTTTTCGGACATGATAGGTGACTGTTTGGAGGACTTCATGGATGACTTCTCGGTCTATTTCGACAGGTTTGATGCTTGTCTTGATTGCCTAGACCGAGTGCTTCAGCGTTGCATTGAGGTAAACCGTGTACTATCTTGGGAGAAGAGTCACTTTATGGTGACTCAAGCGACGGTCCTTGGTCACATCATCTCCAACAGAGACATGGAGGTTGATCCTGCCAAGGTGGATATCATTAGAAAACTCAATCCATCGTCCAATCTGAAACAGTTGCGGTCTTTTCTGGGGCATGTCGGTTTCTACCGACGGTTCATTCAGGACTTCAGTCGAATTATCCGACCGCTTACAGATTTATTGACTAAAGACACCAAGTTCCTCGTAAATGATAAGTCTTAAGTCCTTCGAGACTCTCAAGAATTTAGTTGTCGAGGCTCCTGTCCTTCAGCCACCCGATTGGTCTCTTCCCTTTGAGATCATGACGGATGCTTCTTATTATGCCATTGGGGTTGTGCTTGGACAGAGGAGGGATGGATTACCCTATGCCATACACTACGCTAGCCGGACTTTGGATGTAGCTCAGAGGAACTATACAATGACTGAGAAAGAGATTCTAGCGGTAGTCTTTACTTTAAATAAATACAGATATTACATTCTTGGATCTAGAGTGACAATTTTTACAGATCACACTACCATTCGTACTTGATGTTGAAGAAGGATGCCAATGCCAGATTGACCAGATGGATCCTTCTCCTCCAGGAATTTGATATTGAGATTAAGGATAAACCTGGGGAATGTTGTGGCAGATCACCTCTCCCGCTTAGAGAACCTTGAGGAATCTGAGCCCATAGCACGTATTACTGAGACTTTTCCAGATGAGGCGATCCTTGCTATCACCTCTCTTCCATAATATGCTGACATTGTGAATTATCTTGTTGCCAAATCTATTAAGGTTGGCCCAGACAGCGACTTGATACCTTCCTTGCGAAGGCAAAGTCGTACCATTGGAAGGACCCCGTCCTTTATCATGAAGGAGGGGACAATATCTGGAGACGGTGCATTCCTCAAGATGAGCAATATAGCATCCTCACCTACTGCCACAAGCTTGAGGCAGGAGGACATCATTCTGGGAGACGGACAGCACAAAAGGTTCTCCAATCCGACCTTTGGTGGCCTATCCTTTTCAAGGATTCTGATGAGTTTGTGAGAAGGTGTACTGACTGTTAGAAGGTGGGTACTTGCGGACAGAGAGACATGATGCCCATGCAACCCATTCACTTTTGTGAGGTTTTTGATGCATGGGGAATTGATTTCATGGGCCCATTTCATAAAAGTCAGGGGTTTGAGTACATTCTGCTCGTTGTGGATTATGTGAGTCATTGGGTTGAGGCCATCCCCGCCTGAGCCGCAGATGCTAAAATCGTATGTCGTTTCTTGAGGAAAAATATTATTTCACGGTTCGGGATACCTAGAGTCTTGATTTCAGATGGGGGTCTCACTTTATTAACGACAAGGTCAAGGCCCTTACAGACGAGTTCAGTATTGACCATCGTGTTTCCAAACCGTATCACCCTCAGACTAATGGTCTTGCTGAAGTATCGAATAGGGAGATTAAGACGATTTGACAGAAGGTAGTCCGCCCAGACCAAAAGGATTGGTCACAGCTTTTGGACTCAGTCTTGTGGGCCTATCGGACTTATTTCAAGACACCATTAGGGACATCTCCTTTTCGTCTCGTCTATGGTAATCCGTGCCATTTACCATTGGAGATAAAGCATAAGTCACTTTGTGCAGTTACAGAGCTATTATTGGATCCCAAGAGTGCTAAAGAATAGAGGAAAGCAGAGTTGGCAACCCTGGAAGAACTAAGAGATACAACCTTCTCAAGTGGCCTACAGTATAAGGAGAAAGTGAAAGTATGGCACGATTCTCGAATCAGCCACAAACAATTTGAACCATATCAGCAAGTATGGCTATTTGATGCTAGGTTGAAATTATTCCCAGTTAAACTACAAAGTAAATGTAAAGGACCATATGTGGTCCGGAAGGTGCATGATAATGGTAGCATTGATATATCCGAACATTCATCATCTTCCACTTTTAGAGTCAATGGTCAGCGCTTGAAACCATATCTAGATCATGACCTGCCGACCATTGTTGCCCCGATTCATCTAGTATGATACATGCTCTTTGACTCACAACTTATACGTCTCGCACATGATTATCACTTCTATCTTCCTCTGTATAGATCCATTTGTCTATATCATTAATTCATTCTTCCGTTATGTATGTCACCCCGTCTTCATCTTATGATTTTGATGTGCTTAGGACACGTCTTGTCCTAAGTATAGGGGGTGCACACACTGAGTTGTTCTCTTTTCTTCTTTTCTTCTTTTCTTCCTTCCCTTTCCTATCTTCTTTGATCCTCTCCATTGTCTCCTCTTCTTGTCTATACTTAGGGATATCTGACCCTAAGTATAGGGGGAGACAGTCGGAGTATGATTTGTTCATTCCCACCCTTGACCCTTCCTGCATTATGTACAGTCTGCTATACTTAGGATTATTTGATCCTAAGTATAGGGGGGATGGTCAACTTCTTATTCGTTCATTTATTCCTTTATTTATTCTTTGTGCTTGCCTATACTTAGTACGAGTTATGTCTTCTCTTTTCTCTCCGATCTATGAGGACATAGCTCAAGCTAAGTATAGGCGGGTCGTATATACTCCGTATATACTTTAGCCATAACTCGTACTTTCGTATCTTAATGGCTAATTATACGTGTTAAAATTCATTAAAAACTTTAATAAAAAGATGTTTATACTCCTTAAATTCTTTTTGTATTTACTGATTAATAAATCAGGTGAAAATATTCTCTACAAAATGTTTGAAAAATAGTTTGAAAATCTGTGTGAAAAATCTTTTGAAAACTATTTGGAAAATGTTTTGTCCATGTTTTCAACCTTTGTAAAAATATTTTGGTTTGTAAGATTATTTTCTTTGTGTGAAATAAAATGTTTGAAAACTGATTTACAAATAGTTTGAAAAATGGTTGCAAAAATATTTGAAAAATCTATATATACTGTTTGGAAAACCTTTGCAAAACGATTTTAAAATGCGTGTACATGTTTGTAAAACTATTTGTAAAAAATTATTTTGGACTATAGTTTTAAAAATTGATTGAAAAACCTTTGTCAAATAAGTTTGAGGAATACATACATCTGATGAATCTCGGATTCATCACTCTAAATCTCATTTATTAAAGCTCAATTCCCTCAAAAACATCAACATTTCTGCATTTATTCTGCATAATTAGCATCCATACATGTTTTCATAAGAATTGCATTTTATCCATAATTTCTACACAAAATAAGAAGCCAAAAATCTCAGCCAAAATTGACCTGTAAATAGCCTAACTTCCCTGATTTTTAACTCCTTCATGCTAGCTCCGAATGACACTAAACCACCTCCACTATGTACATATCACTAACAAGAATAAATAAAAAATATAAAAAAATCACTAACCCTGTTAAGTGGACCAAAAACCCAAACCCTA
This sequence comes from Ottelia alismoides, assembly GCA_037367405.1. Lineage (NCBI taxonomy): Eukaryota > Viridiplantae > Streptophyta > Magnoliopsida > Alismatales > Hydrocharitaceae > Ottelia > Ottelia alismoides. The sequence continues at coordinate 15,061 of JAZKJV010011420.1, forward strand.
GTTTCAGGATTTTCAGACTAAAAGCCCCATATCTTCCCCATCCAGTGTCCGATTTGATCCTACTCACTTTTGAACTAATGCACATTCAATTACCTTTAAAACAAGACCAAGTTCAAGTGAATCAGAGCTCATATGTGAAAGTTGGATTTTGGGCCTCTTTTGTATATTGTGTATTTTAGCGATTTTTGACCTGATATTTTATGTACATATTTTCTTAATTAATAAAAATAACAAAATATATTTAGGTGTCTTTATTTATCTTTGATTTTTCCATATTTTTCCGGATTTTTTATCTAGTTTAAAAATGACAAAAAAATAGAAATCCCAAAAATCTAGGTATTCTATGTACATGGGATACCCCGAAAATTCACTTTGTGCATTTGATCGATTTTGTTTTACGTGAAAATTGTAGATCTCATTGATACAAGCATTTTTCATGAAGGAAAATTTTCAATCCGAGGTCATTTACTATTTCTTTTTGATTTTTACAAAATATTTTATCTTCGATTTTTCTGGTGCTGACACGTGGCCGCCACGTGTCAGTGTTTTTTAGCCCTTTTATTTATTCGTTTTTCATAAAAAAAAATTAAAAACCTTCGCACGTGCGAGTACGTGCGCACCTCCCTCTCACTTCTGCCACCACGTGGCGATCCCGCAGCCGTTCGATCATGGCCGATCGAACGATCATTGTAGATCGTCTTCTACCTGCCTCCCAACTTCCTTCCCCGCTATCCCCGATTCGGCCGCCGCCTCTCCGTAACCCCCGCCCCACCGTCGCGGCCAACCACCTCCGAGATCTCCTCCTCCGCACTTCTCGCGCCCTCCATCGCCGACCTCTATCCATCGCAAACCCTATTTAAAGACCTCTGAGCCTTCACCTCCCGGTTATCTGCCGATAGAGCTTCGAGAAGTCCGGTGGTGACAGCCCGGACACTCCTCGACTTCGACGAGATATGGTCACCTCCCCCACGGCCGTCGCAGCGCCGCATCGACCTAGTTGCTCAGCTCTGCCTCCTGCGTTGAGCCAACGACGTGCATCTTCAATCAATACCTCCGAGTCATCATCGACAACCTCCGCCACCACCATCAACGCCCGACTTCGTCCAAGTGCCATGCTCAATCTTCATCGACTCAACTCCACTTCGACGACAACGACTACGACCTCCCTTCGCCCAGCTTCACTTAGTCATCTACCTCACCCCACATCGCCTGAAGCAGCCACTGCCATCGTTCATCACCAACATCTCCTCCAACCCGCTGCGCCACCTCCAGGAGCGGAGGTCCTCCGGTGTATCTACGCTGCCTACGATCCCCTCAACTGCACCGGCCAAGCTCCCTTGCCAACCACCGCACAAGAGCCGTTCTCTGCTCGAGCCACCAGCACCGGAGCTCCGCCTCCCCTTCGCCTCTCTTCCATCGCCGTCGGGTACGGAGCCCGAGGCCCCCACCCACGTGCTAAGCACGTGAGTTTGGGGGAACTTGCACCGACATCCCTGATGTCTCTTCGATTTGCCAAGAGACCCAGGGGGTCACACGCTATGCACATGACCGCCTAGGTTAATTTCAGTTAAGCCCCCAAAGACCCCTTTATTCGCACTCCAGTCCAAGAACAGAGGGAACGTGATGCGCACGTCCCCCTCTGGTCAATTTGCAGAAAAACCCCCAAACTCCTGGTAATTTCAAATAGGCCCCCCTGCATTATCTTAATTTATTTATTGCATCTGTACCCCTATACTTCTCCTTCATTTTAGACCTCTGTTTTCCATCATTTTATTTATCTAAAAATAGCATAATGTTCGTCATTTAATTTTCTACATCATGGCATATTATGGATATTTTTGTGATTGATGGTTAATTAATAATTAATTATTTTGTGGAAATTTGCAAACTTTTTCCATTTTATGCTCTAAAAATTGCCATTGATTAACCATTGCTCTAAAAATTCCCCAAAAATCATATATCGTAGAATTAATTGTGCTCGACATTGTGCCCAAAAAGATTTGCATTGGTATGCATAGTTTGTCTTGTAAAAAATCATTTTGCATATTTCAGTATTCAATTTTTAATAGGTATTATATCTCACATTTTCGAGGTTTGGGATTTTTCTAAGATCCATTATTTAGTGATAGATCTTAGATAGTTTTATTCCTTGAAAACAAGTAGGTTTAATATTTATTATAATTAAATATTGAAATTCATTTTGTTTGCATAAAAAAATTCATAAAAAATTCATTTTGCATCCAAAAATCTCAAAAAAATTACAGTGCGTTCAATTCATCATAATCTACATTCTGGCCAAGTTTCGTATTTTTCGGACATTGTTTGAACATAGTTGATATTTTAGTCCCTAAAATAAGCTAAAATTGCATCTTGCATCCTTTATTTGCATTAAAAATTAAAAAAAAACGCCTTGAAAACCGTACGAGATTTTTGATAGACATAACTCTAGGTTGTTCCTTTGCCTCCTTGTGATCGACCTTGGGACTTGCCTAAGTAAAATAAACATAAAACCGCTTGATTGAAATTAAATAATATTTGTGGTTATTTCTTGACCGATTCCGATCGCCGCCTACAACAAACAACATTATTCTTTTATCACGAACAAAGATAAAAACAACTTCTTAAAGCCGTGATTTCCGGATCGTCAGATGGCGTCGTTGCCGGGGAGGCAAACGACTTAGTTTTGTGTTTTGAAATTTCTTGTTCGGTTTTCCACATTCGGGTAGTCTGACCCCCGAATTGTTCATTGTAAATCCCATTTATTTTCTTGCATTTATTTTTCTTGTCTTTTGAGTCACTCTCTGACATCCTCTCTCTTATTTTTCTTACGAGGTACCCGGCATACGTGGAGCAGTTTTTCAAGAAATCGACGCATCTTCACCGACATCCGTAAAGCTACAAATAAATTAAGATCGAGTCGAGTCGTGAGAGAGCGTAGAGTCTCGGTTTTTAATTTCTGCAATTTTATTTACTTGCTCATTTACAACGGTGTCCGTTTGGACTCTCGTGCATGTAAAAAAGACCTCGAACTTTTCTGTGGTGTGTCATGGCCTGTTTCACTCTCCGGTGAGGGTGGGGCCCGACTTGAGTGGCGATTAGGATAGACCTGCACATACGGCTCTCAAAGCATTTACATTTTTTATTGTGCTCGTAGGATCTAAGGCCACACTGCACTCTAACTGAGATGCACATAGATCGCTCAATTTAGCCAAAATTTAAATCAATTCTTTTCCGCTAATAGAACTTTCTGCTTAGGTGTGGTTTTCATCGGCTTGCACGCATTTAGAATAAATTTTTATATTCTGTATTGCATCCCACATGGAGATTGCGAGGAAGCACTAGAAGTCTTCTAACTGAGCATACATCATTGTTTTCGCATGCATCAGCTTTTCCCGAACTCCTCCCTCTTGTTTTATCACATAATTCTGAAGGAAATTGGGACTGGACGGTAGACGTGTATTTGTGCTCATATAATTTTTCAGTGATCGCCTCATTAAAATTGGAACTGTTAAATATAGCCGATCTTAAGAACCCATAAAATCAAGAATTTTTGCGGGAGAGCAACCCCGACATTGTTTGATTTTATCTTGCAGCGAGAAGAGAGACACACACTAGGATAAAGCCAAGCCAAGATTTTCATATAGACTACTGATTTTAAAAACGATTAGCTACTTATCAGTGAGGAATACGGGTAGCCGTTCCACGGTCCGGACTTCCTTAGCAGAGTGGGTGGTTTAAAGGACACTACGCAAGGCTCCATCCTTAAGTAACACGGGTAGCGGTTTTATGGTCCGTACTTACACCTATACTAGCTAAAAGTGGATGCAACTAGTCGTACAAACTCAGGACAGTCTTTAAGAAAATTTCGGCACCTAACAGCTCGATAAATTTTTGCCAAGATTGATTTATCACCAACCAAAATTGAAAAGATAATAGCCGAACTCTTACGGCTTCACTGTGTGAGTTGGTGAACCTGGGGTTTGATTTGTATTTGCAGTGGTGTGTATAAACTGTTTTCGGAGATCAAAAGCCGCACCTTTGATAAAAATTCTTTGGACTCTCCCATGCATTGATCATCTCTTTCCTCTCTTGATTTAAACCTCATCATGGAATTCTTGTACAAAAACTCTTAGAAATCCAACCCATCATTTCTTTCAACTCTTTCAAAATAACCGAACATTTATCCGAAGATCCATCAGTCCTATATTATGAAAACAAATTTGTATCGGTTAGACCCAAAATACCTCCTTCAACATCAACAAGAGACTCTCAAACACCAACACTCTCCATAAATCCGATTTGCTTCTTGAAGGACAACCCTTTGTTTTCGGACCTGAAGAACCAACAACCGACTGAGGTCTCCACTTCTTCATATATCACCTCTCTATGTCGATCCTACAATTCATCCTTCTTATTCGGTAAATGTCAATCCTTCATTCAAGGGAGATTATAACCACATGATTGAACTCAACACTTCTTCATATCTCCCATCATCCCCGCTAGTGAACACCAATGAACAACCATCATCCTGGATTGACCATGACAACCCCCTTTTCAGACATGACAATCATATAGAGGACTGGACTGAATACATAGAAACACAGGAACCCTGTATGCTGAATACACCATATCAAGATCCGACTTCTCATGATCATAGGTATAAATTCTACTCGGATCAACTCCACATGTCTGGATCACATGAGCAACCGCCTTCCATAATTATTGAGGAGATATTTTCTGAAAATAATGATCACATATTGGATATTCCAAGAAACTCCTCTCCTAGCACATATAGGAAAATGGAAGATGAAATTATTGAATCGCAAGAACACACATCAACTGCTCCCATAAGTGATCATGAACAAATTTTTGAGGATGATATTTCGAGGATAAATAAAAGATTTGAATCAATGGAGGATAGATTGCAACAATTCACCGACCGATTAATCTCATTCTATGGAGGCTCGGATATTAAAATGAATGAGGAAATGATTGGATCTGAGATTGAAAATTTTGAGGATATTCAGGACCTAGGGACAATTCTGACAAGTTCACTTCTGCATATTATTCTCCTAGACATGACTATGCCGTGGACTATCACTCTGAACACGAGAACCCCTGCTCATCTAAGGAACACCCCAAAACTCCCACACCACACAGAAAATACCAAAAAAATGGAAATATTTGAAAACCACAAAAAATTGAAAAACAAGAAAATTTCATAAAAATTGAGACTGGAGACGATCTGAGGAATTTGGATCCGACTGTACGGGAAGCAATGGAAAAACGCTTGATGTTTGAACTTCCCTTTATACAGACCATTGAGCACTTCCCCGACCTCAAGAAATTTTTAATGAACAAATTAATGATCAAAAAGTCGGGTAGGATACGAACAAAGACTGAAAGACATATCTTGTGAATGGCCTCCTCCTTAGTGTTGAGGAGAAAAACCAAGAGCCGCATAGTGAAGCGGTTGCCTAGATTTGACTGTGAAATCAAAGACACAATTTTCACCCATGCTCGGATTGATGATAATTCACCAATCAATATCCTCCCGACCTTTGTATATCACGAACTCAAACTCGGACCGATTCGAAAGATACGAGAGATTGTTCAATTGGCAGACCGATCGATAAAGCGGCTGAGAGGAATCATTCTTGTCATCATGAAATTCTAAGGTGCTCCGCTCAGAGTAGAATTCACGATCATTGATATTGAGCATCAAGGAGAATTCACCCAGTCTCCAATCATTCTCGGAAAGCCGTTCTTAGCATTGGCTAAGGCAATCATTGATTGTGAGACTCGAGAAATCAATTTTAAAGCATTGGAAGCACTTAGATCAGACCATGTCTTTGAGGAACCACGATCTTCTAAGGAAATCCACGAAGTCCCCGAAAGCCGCAACCATGAAGAGGTAGAAGAGCCCTACCCCGATGCAACACCTGAGATAGCGGTTGTTGATGAGACTATTGGCTTAGAGATTCTCCCCAGTATTTAAATTCCCGTGAATCTCAAAATAGACAAATCATTCTTCTATGATACTAAGACTTATGCATGGTTGCACCCTGGAGCAACATTCTCTGAATACCTGGACCAAATCATCCCAAATCGAGAGTGCACCAACATTCGGGAGACTAAGAACAAGCACGCAAGCCGAACACCGACCAAGGAAAATTCCAATGGCTATCCATATGGATACTCAAGTGAACCGACACCTTCACGAAGAAATAAAAAGAGAGTCACCTTTGACATTTTGGAAGAGGAAGATGCACAGCGGCCGTTCGATCGGCCGAGATCGAACGATCGAGATCGAGCCACGTGTCAGACGAAAAGGGGACTGAGGGGCGCACATGCTTGGCGGGTGCCTGGGAGGCACGTGCCTCGCACGTGCGCCTTTTTAATCTAATTATTTATTATTATTATTATTATTATTATTATTATTATTATTAAAAACGATATAAAAAGGGCGAAAAAACGCTGACACGTGGCAGCCTTTGGGCTGCAACGGTCAATTACCAAAACCTCTCGTCAGATGGCGTCGTTGCCGGGGAGGAAAACGACTTAGTTTTGTGTTTTGAAAATTTTTGTTCGATTTTCCGCATTCAGGTAGTCTGACCCTCGAATTTTTCATTATGAATATCATTTTATTTCCTGCATTTATTTTTCAGCATTTATTTCACGTTTGATTATTTTCTGAGTCACTCTCTGACATCCTCTCTCTTATTGTTCTTGCGAGGTACCCAACGTATGTGGAGCAGTTTTCAAGAAACCGACGCATATTCGCCGACATCCGTAAAGTCGCAATTAAACTAAGATCGAGTTGAGTCGTGAGAGAGCGTAGAGTCTAAGTTTTGAATTTCTGCAATTTTATTTAACTGCTCATTTAAAGCGGTGTCCGTTTGGACTCTCGCGCATGTAAAAAGACCTTGAACTTTTCTGTGGTGTGTTGTGGCCTGTTTCACTCTCTGGTGAGGGTGGGGCCCGACTTGAGTGGCGATTAGGATAGACCTGCACATATGGCTCTCAGAGCATTTATATTTTTACTTGTGCTCGTAGCATCTAAGGCCACACTGCACTTTAACGGAGACGCACATTAGATCGTTCAACTTAGCCAAAAATAAACTCAATTCTTCCCGCTAATAGAACTTTCTGCCTAGGTGCGGTTTTCATCGGCTTGCATGCATTTAGAATAAATTTTCAATTCTGTATTGCATCCCACATGGAGATTGCGAGGAAGCATTGTAAGTCTTCTAACTGAGCATACATCATTGTTTTCGCGTGCATCGGCTTTTCTCGAATCCCCCCTCTTGTTTTATCACATTATTTTAAAGGAAATTGGGACTGGATGGTAGACGTGTATTTGTGCCCATCTAATTTTTCAATAATCGCCTCATTAAAAATTGGGACTGCTAAACATAGCCAATCTTAAGAACCCATAAAATCAGGAATTTATGCGGGAGAGCAACCCCGACATTGTTCGATTTTATCTTGCAGCAAGGAGAGAGACGCACACTAGGATAAAGCCAAGCTAAGATTTTCATATAGACTACTGTTTTTAAAAACGATTAGCTACTTCTCAGTGAGGAATACGGGTAGCCGGTATCCGGTCCAGACTTCCTTAGCAGAGTGGGTGGTTTAAAGGACACTACGCAAGGTTCCATCCTTAAGTAACACGGGTAGCCATTTTATGGTCCGTACTTACACCTATACTGGCTGAAAGTGGATGCAACTAGTCGTACGGAATAGTCTTTAAGAAACTTTTGGCACCTAACAGCTCGCTGAATTTTTGCCAAGATTGATTTATCACCAATAAAAATTGAAAATATAATAGCGAAACTCTTACGGCTTCATTGTGTGAGTTGGTGAACCTGAGGTTTGATTTGTGTTTGCATTGGTGTGCGTGAACCGATACCGAAGATCAAAAGCCGCACATTTGATAAAAATTATTTTGACTCTCCCATATATTCATCTCTCTCTTTCTTGATTAAATCTCATCATGGAACCTTTTCCAAATTGTAGATCCAACCCATCAATTCTTTCAAATCTTTCAAAAATGACCGGACACTTATCCGAAGACCCATCAGTGCTATACTATGAAAATGAATTTCTATCGGTTAGACCCAAAACACCTCCTCCAACTTCAACAGGAGACTCTCAAATACCAACACTCTCCACAAATCCGACTTGCTTCGTGAAAGACAATCCTTTATTTTCGGACCTGACAAATCAACAACCAACTGAGTTCTCCACTTCTTCGTATATCAATCCTCTCTACACCGATCATACAATTGATCCTTCTTATTCGGTGAATGTCAATCCATCATTCTAGCACATATAGGAAAATAGAAGATGAAATTATTGAATCACAAGAACACACATCGACTGCTCCCATACGTAATCATGAACAAATTTGTGAGGATGATATTTCGAGGATAAATGAAAGATTTGAATCAATGAAGGATAAATTGAAACAATTCACCGACCTATTAACCTCATTTTATGGTGGCTCGGATATTAAAATGAATGAGGAAATGATTGGATCTGAGATTGAAAATTTTGAGGAAATTCAGGAATCTAGGGATGATTCTGACAATATCACTTCTGCATGTTATTCCCCTAGAAATCACTATGCCACTGACTATCATTCTGAACACCAGAACCCCTGCTCATCTAAGGAACACACCACACCCCCACACCACACATAAAATACCAAAAAGTTGTAATATTTGAAAACCACAAAAAATAAAAATCCAGAAAATTTCATAAAAATTGAGACTGAAGAAGATCTGAGGAATTTAGATCCGACTGTACGGGAAGCAATGGAAAAACTCTTTATGTTTAAACTTCCCTTTATACAGGCCATTGAATACTTCCCCGGCCTCAAGAAATTTTTAATTGACAAATTAATGATCAAAAAGTCGGGTAGGATACGAACAAAGACTGAAAGGCATATCTTGTCAATGGCCTCCTCCTTGGTGTTGAGGAGAAAAACCATGAGCCGCATAGTGAAGCAGTTGCCTAGATTTGACTGTGAAATCAAAGACACAATTTTCACCCATGCTCAGATTGATGACGATGCACCGATCAATATCCTCCCGACCTTTGCATTTCACGAACTCAAACTCAGACTGATTTGAAATATACGAGAGATTGTTCAATTAGCAGACCGATCGATAAAGAGGCCGAGAGGAATCATTTCTGTCATCATAAAATTCCAAGGTGCTCCGCTCAGAGTAGAATTCACGATCATTGATATTGAGCATGAAGGAGAATTCACCCAGTCTCCAATCATTCTCGGAAAGCCGTTCTTACCATTGGCTAAGGCAATTATTGATTGTGAGACTCGGAAAATCAAATTTAAAGCATTGGAAGCTCTTAGATTAGACCAAGACTTTGAGGAACCACGATCTTCTGAGGAAACCCACGAAGTCCCCGACAGCCGCAGCCATGAAGAGGTAGGAGAGACCTACCCCACTGCTACACCTGAGATAGTGGTTGTTGATGAAACTATTGGTTTAGAGACTCTCCCCAGTATTTCAATTCCTGCGGATCTCAAAATAGACAAATCCTTCTACTACGATCCTAAGACATATGCATGGTCGCACCCTGGAGCAACATTCTCTGAATATCTTGACCAAATCATCCCAAATCGAGAGTGCTCAAACATTCAGGAGACTAAGAACGGACACATAAACCCAACACCGACCAAGGAGATTTCCAATGGCTATTCATCTGGATACTCAAGTGAACCGACATCTTCACGAAGAAATAAAAAGAGAGTCACCTTTGACCTTTCGGAAGAGGAATCAGTTGATGATCCCTCATTAGGTCCGGAAAAGGTAATCTACATGAGTGAAGTCTGTTCGGCAGCTCTAAAGCCATATCTTCGCAAGGATCCAAAATTCAATTCTTGTTGGACAACTCCCGCTCCTAACTACTACTCTTCCAAAGATGATGCTCCTACCCTCTTCAAGTACACTGGAATTATTTCTTATGAGCTGACTAAGACCGGTGCTTCTGAGTATTCATCCGAGGACAAACCGATTGACCCCAAGAAAGAACGAACTCTGAGGAAACAACTGAGGAAATAAAAAGACATGAATACTTGGAGTATGTCCACTTTCAAATACTACTACTCTGAGGATAATTCCGATGATGGATATATTTCATCTGACTCTAACACTTCATCCACTATCCATCATGATTTTTCTGAATATGACACTGATAATAGTTGGGAATCATATGCCTCATCTCCATCTCATCATTACGATCTCCCACCGTAGGCTCACAAGAAGATCAGCCGAAAACCGCCTTAATCATCGGCTACCCACCCTCCCTCCCGATCACATCGGTCTCCTTGTATATCTTCTACCTCTACTTAGGCTAAGGCCTAAGTATGGGGGGACCGACACCATGTGTATATACCATTTATCTCATCACACTCCTTCTCCCGATCACTTCATTTCCACCTTTCTCTTATACTTAGGCTGACCAGAGCCTAAGTATAGGGGGAACCGACACCCACCTGTATATACTCTCCTCATTTTCATATCCCGACTGCCTCTTTTGCGCTCTTCTTCTATACTTAAACTATTCACAGTCTAAGTATAGGAGGCGGATCATTGTATATTAATTTTCCACTCTCTTACGCTTAGCCCGAGCTATGTCTTCATTACGCTTCTTGTGCTCTGAGGACACAACACTCGCTAAGTATAGGGGGGTCTGTATATATACTGTGTATATATTTTAGACATACCTCGTACTTTCGCGTAAATCTATATGTATTTACGGGGTGGGTAATTTAAAAAAAAGATGATTTTGCTACTAACACTGACTTTGCCCAAAAAAATTTGAAAATGGATTTTTATTCATTTTTGCATTGAAAAAGATCGCTTGCATAAAAAGAAAAAATATGTCTCTATTTCACACCTGCACTTCATCCAGCTTCGCATTCATCTGCATCTGTGAAAAGTCATTGGGTTCTAAACCGAGTTGTGAGCAGAAACCGAGAGTGGTCTGGACTTATCCTTAATCCACCTAATTTTCAGAGGAACTTCACCGAGAAATAGGATTTTAAGAGCTTCAGGTCTTTTGACTTAATTCTTTAAGTTCCACATGACAATGTGCAGCGTTTGACTCTTAGTGTCTAACATGATCTCTTCATTCTGGGGACAACTCTGGAATAGGGAATTAATTTGTACTCTTGCACTATGCACTTAGCTCAACTCAGACGTGATGTTGGAAGACTGTGTGAATCTCTTTTCTGGTAGCGTGGAAATCTAAAGACTGGAGTACGGGTTGAAATAAAGCTTCGTAAAAGGGATGGACGGCTGGGCACAATTTTTTCTAAGACCCCAAAAAATGTACGGAATAAAAAGATTCTATATCCGTAGGGGTAAAACAAGATCCAAGCAGAACCACCAAATATTCCAAATACAAAGAAGCATTCTACCAAATAAAATCTGACCAAAAAGGTCCAAGCTTTAAGAAAACCTGCAGATCTTGGTGGAGACTCGGCTACACTGGCCATCTTCACAAGGAGAGGTGACTACACTGGCCACCCTCCAGTTCTTTTCCCCTTCTTCTATCTTCTCCCCCAATTCGATTTTGAACATAGTGCGACAGACCTTAGAAGGAAATACCTGACTCCCCGAGGATGAGTTACTGGAGAGGAGAGGAGCACGGTAGTCTGACATTCTGGATGGGAAGATCTAAAACCCTTCACACACATGAGTCAGTTGTTCAATGTTCATAGGCTATACTTTGGGAAGAGGATTGATCTAAGATGACTTCTGAGCCGAAACTGTGACAATGATGTGTACAACTTGAGGGCTGTTGATTTTAAAATTATGAGTCTCACAGAAGTTCTGACGCACAAATAATCCAAAGGTCGAGTTTAGTTTCACTTTCACCTTCAGTTCATGGTCTTGGTATGGAACCCAATCTCATTTCACCTCATGGCATTTCTTTTTGATGCTCAGGGACGAGCATGGTTTAAGTATAGGGGATGATGAATCTCGGATTCATCACTCTAAATCTCATTTGTTAATCTCAAATCCCTCAAAATCATCAGCATTCCTGCATTTATTCTGCATAATTAGCATCCATGCATGTTTTCATAAAGATTGCATTTTATCCATAATTTCTGCATAAAATATAAAGCCAAAAATCTCTGCCAAAATTGACCTGTAAATAGCCTAACTTCCCGAATTTTTAACCCCTTCATGCTAACTCCGAATGAGACAAAATCACCTCCACTGTGTACATATCACTCACAAGAATAAAGGAAAAATACAAAAAAATCACTAACCCAAATAAGTAGACCAAAAACCCAAACCCTAATTTCAGGATTTTCGGACTAAATGCCACGTATCTTCCCCATCCAGTGTCTGATTTAATCATACTCACTTTTTAATTAATGTACATTCAATTACCTTCAAAACAAGACCAAGTTCAAGTAAATCGGAGCTCATATGTGAAAGTAGGGTTTTGGGCCTCTTTTGTACATTGTGTTTTTTAGCGGTTTTTGACCTGATATTTTATGTACATATTTTTTTAATTAATAAAAATCCAAAAAAATTAGATTTAGGTGTCTTTATTTATCTTTGATTTCTCCATATTTTTTTCGGATTTTTTATCTGGTTTAAAAATGATAAAAAAATAGAAAACCCAAAATTCTAGGTATTCTATGCATATGGGATACCCCAAAAATTCACTCTGTGCATTTGATCGATTTTGGTTTTGATGTTTATAAAAGTTGTAGATCTCATCGAGACGAGCATTTTTTGTGAAGGAACTTTTTTGATCCGAGGTTATTTACTATTTCTTTTTTATTTTACAAAGTATTTTATCCTCGATTTTTCTGGTGCTGACACGTGGCAGGCTCAGAGGCCACCACGTGTCAGCGTTTTCGCCCTTTTTTATATCGTTTTTAATAATAATAATAATAATAAATTAAAAAGGCGCGTGTGCGAGGCACGTGCCTCCCAGGCTCGCGCCAAGCACGTGCACCCCTCTGCCCCCTTTTCGTCCGACACGTGGCTCGATCTCGACCGATAGAAAGGCCACTGTGCATCTTCCACCCGCGTCCCCCCCTTCCGCAACAACCCTCGCTCACCTCGCAACCTCCGCCGTCGTCGCTCCTCCCGTCATCTTGCAACGGCCAAACCTCTTCCGCGAACCTCGCCAACCATCTCCGACCTCACCCCCTTTCCTATTTAAAGGACTCCGACCCCCCACCCGATCCCTCATACGCCGACTGAGGGAACCTCCAGGGTGACAGATCGGATCCCCCCTCTTCCGCCTCGAGATCCAATGGCTCTCCCTCCAGCCACCATTGCAGCCACGCCCTCCGTCGCGTATTGCTTAGCTCCGTTGTTGCGACGAGCCAACGAATCCTCATCAGCCACCTTCATCGACAACTTCATCAGCTTCCGCCTCCAACGTCGCCTTCGCCACTGACTCCGCCATCTCCTACGTCTCCAGCATCTACGTCTCCAGCAACAACGAATCCTCATCAGCCACCTTCATCGACAACTTCATCAGCTTCCGCCTCCAATGTTGCCTTCGCCACCGACTCCACCATCTCCTACGTCTCCAACATCTACGTCTCCAGCAACAACGTTCATCTCCGCCGTCTTCTTTGACAACCGCCGTAACGTCTCCATGCCAGAAGCCTGCATGACCGGAGCCTCTTCGGCCCTTTTCGACTTGGCCGGACCCATCCGCATCTCCGGCAGTTAAACACCTCCAAAGCCTCGCCGGACCACATCCCCCCCTTCCGCAACACCTAAAAATCTTTATATATATACCTACAAAATTGACCACTTACCCGCTGTGAATTCTTAAAAATCCACTTCTTGTAAATATAAAATGCATTCCCGTGTAAATATTTGTACCTAGTTTATAGCCAAAATCTTTTGATCTTCAAAAATCCCAAAAACATTTGCAAAATTTAAAATACCAAAAACATTTGAAAAATCTCTTTGAAAAATACAAAAAAATGCATATGAATCATCTTTTCAAAACCCCATAAAAAGTTCAAAATCTTTGAAAATTGCATCACAAAAATATTTTCTACATAACAGTTAAATAGCATTCGCAATTTTCGGATTAAGTTTGATAGTTGAACGACTCTAAGTAAAATCTGAATATTGGAGCTTGGTTGGACCTTAAATCTACCTAATTAACAGGAACCTTATTGGAGCTAGAATTGAGGTACTTCAGGTCTAGTTGACCTAATTCTTTGTGGGTCACGGGACTTGGTTCAATGGATTCTTGACTGCCTAAGTAGAGTATTTCGGAGCACACACACGACTCTTGTAGATAATGACCTAACTTGGACACCTGCACTTTTCACTTGGCTCAACTCAGTTGGAGTGGTGAGGAGGTTGGATTTGCCGGTATGAGACGTACACAAGTGGAAATACTTGTCCTCCTCTAGGGAGGGAAGTGCATCCCAACCCGTCTAGTGATGATGAGTTTCAAGGATAATAGATTGTGGGTTGCAATAAAGCTTCAAAAGAGGGATAGTCTACTAGCTCAAGAGGAAAAACTCCCTATGTAAATGCTATTATATATAGTATCAAAAAAAAGTGGAAAAATCAAAAAACTCCAAACAAATGGACAGGTTTGTACAAAAATAAAAATGCCTGCCATAGTATACATATAGCTAATAAGCAAGCTTGAGCTTCAAAGTCAAATCATGTGAGCCTGCCAATGGATGACTTGACTACACTGGTCTTGCATCCTACGTCCATTCTTCTCTTCACCCCCTCCTCTAGAGCTGGTTGCCACTTGAACTTAGAAGGGAATACCCTGCTCCTTGAGGAATGAATTGTTGGATTGGGGAATCATTGGGTTGTCATATTGGAGAAGCCAGTCTCTTTGTCATTTCAGTTGGGAGAGCCACCATCACTTACACTGTACAAGTCAGATTCATAAACGTAAGGGTTTGCATATGAGTTGAAATATTTCTGACCTGGCTATTGAGGAGACTTGAGCAGAGTTTTGGGACTCTCAGGGACTGTTGGATTTCATATCCGGTTCTCATTAAGGTTCCGCCCGCACTAAAATTCCAAAGGTATGATTTAAGCTCCAAACTTTGATTTTGTGAAGACAAGTTCGATAATCAAACTAAATCCGCATTCTTTTTTTTCTTTTCTTTATTCTTCTTTCTGCACTTATTGCATAAGTGTTTGCTAGGGACTAGCAAAGGCAAAGTATAGGGGGATGATGAATCCACATTTCATCATATTTATTCTATCATTTTGGCCTCAAAAACATTGGCAAATGCATGTAAATACCATTAATTATCGCATCTTAGCATTCATGCATGTGCATTTAAATAATGTATAAAATATTGTTTTTAAAGCCAAAATCATAGAATAAATAAAATAAAAGAAAAAGAATAAAATATTTTATGACCCGAAACCATAAGACCTAGGCATCTTGATGAATAGGTCGACAAGGAATAAAGTAGGGGGAGATAAGGGTCAGAATACACTAAAAATACCTATTCATTTTATTCATTCTTTAATCATTTTGGGACCTATTTTTAGTTCCACTTTATATACCTCAAATAAAGAAACTCTGTACATGAAAGATGCAGATAATTAAATAGATAAAAAAACAAAATTGATTTCACCCAAAAATAATGCATAGATAAAAAGTTATCATCTGAATAAGATTCCAGAATCCCAACTTCCCAGACCTGTATCTCGCAATTAAAAACTCGAAATACACCAAACTCACTTTAATTGTATATATTTCTTATAAACTATTTAATGAAGGTGGTTTCGTATTTTTCAGAGTTACGGTTTGAAAGTTGAGTTTTGGACCCCACTTGTATACTTGTACAGATTAAAATATTCATTTTATTTATTATTCATTATTTTTTATAATTTTATATTTTTAAAATTTTGTAAATAACATTTATAATATATATGTACATTCAAACTGGAATAAAAACTAAAAGAAAACACAAAATAAAATACTTGTATAAATAGCACACCTAGGTAAAATACCTATACATATACCTGTAGAAATACTATTTATATTTTATTAAGTATACAAAATACATCAGAAAAATCAAATAAAAATATAATTAAGTGTATAAAGATATTTTATAAAATAATAAACAAAAATAAATAAATTAAACAAAATAAAAATAAATTACTAAAATATATAGCTATACATACCTATGTAGGGTATAAAAGGCAACTTGTAACTATATACCTCATAAAAATAAATAAAAATCACCAAAAAATTCTTTATAAAATAAGAAACATTTTTTATTTTATCACTAAAATTAAAAAATTCATTTACTATTTTATTTCAAATTTCTAAATAATTTTGACTGGCCCTTTTCTGGTTGGTCCACGTGGACCAACCAAGCGCAGTCGTTGGTTGACCTCAGTCAACTCCCTGACCGAGGTCTGCCACCTTCTGACAGCGAGATTTTTGCCCCGTTTTGAGAAATTTTGGGGCCTAATCCCTTCGTCATCTGCCCCCGACTCCTTCTTGGAACTTCTTCCCTGATCATCACTTGCCCACGCCACACCTTCAGATCACGCAAAATCTTCATGATCTGCGCGTAGTCCGCGCTTGAAGGAGACGCCACCACCTTCTACTTAACGACTTGCCATCTTCGAGCTCCAGTTTGAACCCCTTTTGGACCATTCTCCTCCCTTTCGTGCTCTACGAGTAGACGGAGGTGACAACTCCACCGTGCTGTCGTTAGGCGAGTCGAGGAAGGCCCGAGGCGACTCCACCACCTCCGCCAACTCCAGCGTCGAGGTTCCTCCACCTCAGGTACACCACCTTCGAGGTCTTAGTTTTTCTTTCCCTTCTCTTTCTCATTTCATTTGCCGTAGTCGTAGGAACATTTCCCCCCATTCATCATCGAGATCCCTCCATCGAATCGCCTTCCATCGATCCTCGCCGGAGCGCACCTCCGACCGAATATCCTCCGCCAACCACAACCCATCTCCGACATCCATCTCGCCTCCACGGGGTCCAGGCAGTTTGCCCTGGTCCCCTTCACCCCTTTTTTGCATGTCAAGCGCATTGGACAGAGCCTGGAGCTCATTTTGGAGCATCGCTGGAGGCACCTGGACCCTGTTCCCTCCGCCGCCTTCTTGGCAGCGCTTCGACGCCTCGCCGATGACGCTGAGCCCTCCAGCACATCGCGGACCTCCCAGGAGCACGCCCCACCATTTCTGAAGCTTCCAGAGTCCCGGAGGAGGAAAATCGAGGCCAGAGAAGTTCGCCTCGCCGGCGACTCTTCCCCGTTCTTCCGGACCCCTTCTCCGTCGTCCGATTAGGGTCTCGCTCCAGATCACACCACGGACGTCAGATCTTGGCCAGCCTCTGTCGTCGATCTTCCCGCCAGATCTGATCCGGACCGCTCATCATCGAACCGTCATCGCGCGTTGTGCGCGCGCCACGTGGATAAGTGAGCGGCCCTCCGTCGTTCGATCGCGCACGAGGAGTTTAGGCGAGGGTATTTTGCACGTATACCCTCGCCATTTTCGCATTTTATTTCTAGTCCATGAACTTTTATTCGTAGTTTTAATGTTTCTGTAATATTTGCATTAAGACCCCCGTAGTTTTCATATTTGCATTCAGGTCCAGTCCACGTCACCTCACGTGACCCGTGCACGTGGGGTGGTGGACATTTTGCAGGGACCTCCCTGGGGTTTGTCTATTTCGATTTGGTCCATGAACTTTTTAATTAAGTTGTAATATTTTGGTAAAATTGCATCTGAGCCCCTGGAACTTCGTAAAATTGCAAAAATACCCATACCAGGTCACGTACTCAATACTCGTGAGTTGGACATTTTGCAGCGGACCCCCTACGGGTTTGGGTATTTATTTTTATTCCAGAAAATTATATTTAACGTTATATGACTTTGGAAAAATTGCAAGTAGGCCCTTGGACTTATGTGTATTACGTTGATGCCCTTGCCAGTATCGAATTTTTTCTTAGACGTTTGCATTTATTTCATGCATCATTTTAACTTGAAAAATTACCAAAAAATTACCCTAGGCTCTTGTTGCGTTGTAGTTTAACGCCATATTTCTAGTTTGTACTTTTATTGTATTTTCATATTTATTAAAAATAAAAAACATGTATTTTCAACACTGTTTTCATTAGAAAATACATAAAAATTATAAAAAGTCTTTTAAAAATTCTAAAAAAATATATTTTGTTTGTCTTAGCTTATTCTATTTTCTGACTAAAAATCCCTAAAAATTACAAAAGAAAACCACTAAAAATAAAAAATTCTCAAAATCTTCATAAAAATCTAAAAAATTCATAAAACTCCAAAAATTGTGTTTCCTGTCTCTGAATTTTCCTTATCCTATTATCTATCTGTAAAAATTAATTTGACAATTTTTCACTCCTATTTGCTATTTTATTTCTACATTTTTGTCCCGCATATATATTGTACTCACTTTTTCAGTATTTTTGCCTCTCAAAAATACCAAAAAAATAGGAAAAATCTAGAAAAATCACAAAAACATGAGAAAAATATAAAAAGTCCAAAAGGATTTTATTCCCTATATTTTGAGCATTTTCCCCTATTTTTATCCCTCTCTTATCCCTATTATACATATATATTCCTTATATACATTATATCTTTCTTTTAAAAAACCAAAATATAAAAAAATAAAATCAAAAATTAAATAAAAATATATAAAATTCAAAACCCACAAAAATTTGCATATTTGAAGGCAATTGATCTTACATTCACACTTTTTGCATTTTTGCCTTGCTTTATCTTGTTTGCTCCCTGAGTTCGACACTCTACACATACTTACACTATACACATTGTTGTAGATTTAATAATAAATTTTGACTCCACACTTGTTTTCCATTGCTCGATATTACATTGTGGGTTGATTGTTCATTAAATCCGGATTTCTGAGCGGTCAACGCATCGACTGTGTTCCTACCTTGTATGGAATATACGACCGCTTGATTTTTGGGTTAATCATCTATCGAAAAGGTGTCGCCCCTTTTTTGTTAGTCTTCTATACATAGGATGTACCTTCTCCAAAGTATAGGGGGTGTGCACCCTAAGTGCTTCTATTCTTTGATCCTCTCCATTGTCTCCTCTTCTTGTCTATACTTAGGGGTATCTTACCCTAAGTATAGGGGGAGACAGTCTGAGTACGATCTGTCCATTCCCACCCTTGACCCTCCCTGCTTTGTGTACAATCTACTGCACTTAGGATTATTTGATCCTAAGTATAGGGGGGATGGTCGACTTCTCATTTATCCATCTCTTATTCAGTCATTATTCTTTAGACTTTTCTATACCTAGTATGAGTTATGTCTTCTCTTTTCTCTCTGATCTATGGGGACAAAGCTCAAGCTAAGTATAGGGGGGTCGTATATACTGCCTATATACTTTAGCCATAACTCGTACTTTCATATTTTCTTCATAATTATGGCTAATTAATAAAATTAAATTCATCAAAAATACTTAATAATAAGATGTGATTATTCCTCAATATCTTTTTGTACTTACTGATAAATATATCAGGTGAAAATATTTTTTGCAAAATGTTTGAAAAATAGTTTGGAAATCCTCATGAAAAATCATTTGAAAACTATTTTGAAAATGTTTTGTTACATGTTTTCACCTTTGTAAAATTATTTTGTTTCTAAAATTTATTTTCTTTGTGAAATAAAATGTTTGAAAAATTATTTGCAAATGGTTTGAAAAATGGTTGCAAAAATATTTTAAACATATATGTATATACTGTGTGGAAAACATTTGCAAAATGAATTTCAAATGTGCGTACATGTTTGTAAAATTGTTTATAAAAATTATTTTGAACTGTAGTTTTCAAAATTGTTTGAAAAACACTTGTCAAATAAGTCTGAGGAATACTTACATCTCACCTAAAATTTGATATGTATATACCTAGAAAATCGACAACTTACCCTTGTAAATTCTTAAAATCCACTTCTTGTTCATACAAGATGCATTCCTGTGTAAATATTTGTACCTAGTTTTTGGCCAAAAACCTTTTTGTTTTCAAAAAACCCGAAAACATTTGCAAAATTAAAATACCAAAACCATGTGAAAAATCTTTTTGAAAAATATAAAAAATTTATATGCATAATCTTATCAAAAAGCCATAAAAAGTTCAAAATCTTTGAAAATTGCATCACAAAAATATTTCCTGCATAGCATTTGCATGGCATGAGCATTTTTTCGGATTGAGTTTGATAATTGAACGAGTCTAAGTAAAATCCGAAGATTAGAGCTTGGTTGGACCGTAAATCTACCTAATTAATAGGAACCTTATAGGAGCTAGAATTGAGGTACTTCAGGTCTAGTTGACCTAATTCTTTGGGGATCACAAGACTTGGTTCAATGGATTCTTGACTGCCTAAGTAGAGTATTTCGGAGTACACGCACAACTCTTGTTGATAATGACCTAACTTGGACACCTACACCTTTCACTTGGCTCAACTCAGTTGGAGTGGTGAGGGGGTTGGATTTGTCAGTATGAGATGCACACAGGTGGACACACTTGTCCTCCTCTAGGGAGGGAAGTGCACCCCAACCCATCCGGTGATGATGAGTTTTGAGGACAGGAGATTGTGGGTTGCAATAAAGCTTCAAAAGAGGGATAGCCTACTGGCTCAAGAGGAAAAACTCCCTATGTAAATGTTGTTGTATATAGTATTATAAAAAGGCAAAAATGAAATACTCTTTAAAAAAGTGGGCAGGCCTATACAAAAATAAAAATGCCTGCCGGAATGTACATATGTGTATAGTCAATAAGCAAGTTTCAGCTTCAAACTCAAATTATGTGAGCCTACAACTGGATGACTTTTTTTTTGATACGTTACAACTGGATGACTTGACTACACTGGACTTGCATCCTAGGATAGGTAGCTACACTGGCTACCGTCCATTCTTTTCTTCACCCCCTCCTCCTGAGCTGGTTGCCACTTGAACTTAGACTACCCTACTCCTCGAGGAATGAGTTGTTAGATTGGGAAATCATTGGGTTCTCATATGGAATAGCCAGTCTCTTTGTTATTTCAGTTGGAGAGAGCCACCATCACTTACACTGTACGAGTCAGATTCAAAGTCATAATGGTTTGCGTATGAGTTGAAGTATTCTGACCTGGCTATTGAGAAGACTTGAGCAGAGTTTTGGGATTCTCGAAGGCTGTTGGATTTCAAGTCCGGTTCTCATTAAGGTTCCGCCTGCACTAAAATTCCAAAGGCACGGCTTAAGCTCCAAACTTTGATTTTGTGAAGATGAGTTGAAAATTAAACTAAATCAAATTTTCTGCTTTTTCTTTTCTTGTTTTTCTTTTTCTGCACTTATTACATAAGTGTTTGCTAGGGACTAGCAAAGGCAAGTATAGGGGGATGATGAATCAACGTTTCATGATCTTTATTCTATCATTTTAGCCTTAAAATCTCTAGTAAATGCGTGTAAAAAGCGCATATTTAGGCATTTTATCATTCATGCATTATTGTGTAAATAGTGTATAAAATGCGGTTTTTAAAGCCAAAATTATAGAATAAAGAAAAGAAAAGAAAAAAATAAAATATTGTAAATATTTTATGACCCGAAACTCCGAGACCTAGGCATCTCGATGACTAGATCGACAAGGAATAAAGTAGGGGGAGATAAGGGCCAAAATACAGTAAAAATACCTTTTTATTTAATTCATTCTTTACTCATTTTGGGACCTATTTTTAGTTCTACTTTTTATACTTCAAATAATGAAACTTTATCATGAAAGTGGTAGATAATTAAATAAAGAAAAATACAAAATTGATTTCACTCAAAAATAATGTACAGAATAAAAGTTATGATATGAATAAGTTTCCAAAACCCCAACTTCCCAAACCTGTATCTCTCAAATAAAAACTTGAAATGTATAAACTCACCTTTAATTGAATATAATTTTCAATAGTCTTTTTAATGAAGGTAGTTTCGTATTTTGCAAAGCTACGGTTTGAAAGCTGAGTTTTGGACCCCTATTGTATACTTATACAGATTAAAATATTCATTTTATTAATTATTCATTATTTTTATAATTTTATATTTTTATAATTTTTTAAATATAATTTATAATATATATGTACACTAAATTCATAATAAAACACTAAAGAAAAGACAAAAATAAATACTTGTGTATAATACATAGGTATATTACGTGTAAAGGTACCTACATAATTATTCTATTTTATTAAGTGTACAAAATACTTCAGAAAAATAAAATAAAATATATATTTAAGCGTATAAAAACTTTATAATTATATAAAATAATAAATAGAATCAATAAAATTTAAAATACAAAATAAAAATAAAATAATAAAATATATAGATGAATATACCTGTATATAACCTATAAAAGGTAACTTGTTATTTTATACCTTTAAAAAATAAATAAAATTCATAATAAAGTAATTTGTAATATAATAAATATTTTTTATTTTATAACAAAATATTAATAAAATCGTTTACTATTTTTAAAATGAATTTACAAATCTTTTTTCCAAGGTTTTTTCTGGTTGGTCCACGTGGACCTACCAGACTCTTTCTTTGGTTAACCTCGATCAACTCCCTGACCGAGGTCTGGCTTTTTGTCATAACATTGGTTTTTGACCAACTTCGTGTTTTTTTGGAGGCCATGCCAAGCAATATTTGATGTCGCATCCTTGAGGACTTTTTCTCCCTGTAGATTGAACTTACACGCCTAAGGTCCATCTTTGGGATTGGATCAATGGCATGCTGCAGAATCCTCGATCTTTAGAGCCGCTCATGCACTTGTTCAAAAATACCATCCGACCATCCCTTCTTCCTTGAACCCCTTTGGACCGCTGCCCTCTCCTTCTCTGGCACGAGAAAGAAGGAAGGAGGTGACAGCTCCTTCCTTATGCCATCAGATTGATCGAGGAGGCGATTCTTGGGCCATTCCACCCCATCTCCGACCAAGTGGTCGTGAGGTTTATCTCTTGGTTTTTCCAACTAATCGAGGTCGCTTCTCTTTGTTTTTCTTTGTTGTAGATTAGTTGTAGTGCCATCTTTAATTTCAGCTTTTTATTGACTCGGTTTGTGATTGATTCCTCACCCGCTACCCCCTCGCTAGAACTTGCTCCGGCGAGAACCTATTCACGCCATACGCCACCATTCACCCGTGTTTGCACTAGTACTCCTTGCTGCCGTCGTGTATTTTCTTTACAGGTCCCAGGTGCCAAGAGAACCTCCTTGGGGGGTCAATTTTGAAGGACACAAGGTACCTGGACCCATCGCCTTCTCCGTCCTTGCCGCGGTGCACCTGGGCTCAGCAAGCCATTTTGGTCCCGCCGCCGGGTCGGGGTACCTTCTAGGAGTCGACGGAGCCTGGCTGCGGTGAAGGAGGGGGCAGGAGCACTGCCAGAAGCCGATTGAAGCTCGAACTCGGTCGTGTTCTTCACGGTTCTTTCTGGGAGGTCCACGGCCGTTGGATCGGGCGTTGGTCCTAGAAACTCCAGCTGCCGTCCGTTCCTTCGTGCCTCAGCCATTGATCGCCACTCGCACGATCTGATCATGGGCATCCATCTGAAGCGTCATCAACCGTCCGGAGCCGGACACGTGTATAAGTGGGATATCTTCGATTGTCCGATCCGCAGGCCAAGGGTGTTTTGCATATTCGACCCGGCCATTTTTTGTATTTATTAATTAACATATAAACTTTCATCTAGTGTTGTTATACTTTGTAAAATTTACGATAAATCCCCCGCATTAGTTTTATTTGTGTTTGAGTCCTTGTCCAGGTCAGCCGGCAGAACTTGGTCATTTTACAACCAAGCCCTCGCGGGTTATGGTATTTTATTTTTAGTCAGATTTTTGATTAATCAAGTCATAACTTTTTGGCAAGCTTGCGTTTAGGCCCCTTCGTTTATTGGAAATTACAGTTGTGCCCCTGCTAGGTGTGCACGTGGTTCTTCACGTGGTCTTTAGCATTTTTGCATGCATAGCCTTGTGGTCATTGTATTTATTTATTATCCCAGAAATATTTGAAGTGAAGTATATATTTTCTAGAAATATTGCATATTACCCCCTGGACTTTTGCTTATTTACAAATAAACCCCTACTAGTAGTGTAGTTTCTCTTTGTTGCCTCTAATTATTTCATGCATCTATAGATCCCTAAAAAATCTACAAAAATTAGCATAAGTTTTTGTTGCATTGTGCTTCCACCCATTTTTTAGTTTTCATTTGTATTGCATTTTAATATCTATAAAACTTTAAAAACATGCATTTTCTTCACTGTTTTCATTAGAAAATATATAAAAATTATAATTGTTTTTGAAAAAAATCCAAAAAAATATATTTTGTGTGTTTGTGTGTCTTTTATCTTCAAGCCAAAAATCACTAAAAAAAATACAAAAGAAAACTTCTAAAATTTAGAAAACCTCAAAAACCTACATAAAAATATTAAAATTTCCTAAAAAAACCTAAAAATATAATTTCTGCTTCCTGATCTTCTTTATCTTTTTATTTTTAAAATAAAATTAATTTGGAGAATTTTGGTTGCTGTTTGATATTTTTTATCTCCATTTTAGTTTCAGCCTTTTATTTTGCTCACTTTTTTTAGTATTTTTTCTTTTAGAAATACCAAAATAATTAGGAAAAAAATATAAAAAATCATAAAAAATAGAAAAAAATAAAAGTCACAAAAATACTTTATTTCCTTTATTTTGATTATGTTTCCCTATTTTTATCTCTCTCTTATCTCTAGTGTATATATTCCTTATATATTATATCTTTATTAAAAGAAAAAGAAAATAAAAAATTACAAAATATAAAAAGAAAATATAAAATCAATAAATTGAAAAATCAAAATATAAAAATATAAAATCAGAAATAAAAAAATTATAAAATTAAAAACCTACAAAAATTTGCACACTTGTAGGCACTTGTTCACTTTCACATTCTTGGGCTTTATTGCCCCGATCTATCCTGCTTGCTTCTTGTGTTCGACACTCTACACATACTTGCACCTATACACATCTTTATTGTAGAGTTATAATAAATTTTAACTCCACATTTACTCTTACTGACTTATTTGATTGTTGTGGGTTAATTGTTGTTTGAATTGGGATTCC
Organism: Ottelia alismoides; assembly: GCA_037367405.1. Lineage (NCBI taxonomy): Eukaryota > Viridiplantae > Streptophyta > Magnoliopsida > Alismatales > Hydrocharitaceae > Ottelia > Ottelia alismoides. Next base: position 40,202 of record JAZKJV010011420.1, read on the forward strand.
TTGCGGGTCGCCACAGCGACTGCGTCTCCGCCTTGTGTGAGACGTATTTTAGACCCATGAAAAATCATGTTCAATAAATGGCGCCATTGGCAGGGAGCAACAATGCATAGATCGGCTTTCTGCTTGATTGTGATTACTTGTCTATATTTTTGCTTTATTATTTTCTCATTTATTTGATATAATTGTTTGACTTGTCTAATCACTCTCTCTTGTTGACTTTGTGCAAGGAACCACGGATCGAGGGAGGCTCTCCACCCTAGGCGCTTGTGCTCCCACGTGAAGGCGGCGGAAGATTTTCTGACCTAGCATCAAAGGAGGTTGGGAGGACTTGAGAAGACAGTGGCATTTTGAGCATTTTTTGTGCATTTATTTATATGTGTAATTTAAGTGAGAGAGAGACCACTATTATTTGTAATAATACAGATACTCTGAACTCTAGACTTTCGGGCCCAATTTCCAAGTGTTTGTTCATTTGGGGGCTCACCGCGGTTTTTACGGTTTTCTTCGCATTTTTTATTTTGTTTCCCAATTTTGTTTTCCTTACTATGTGTGATTGAGCCTTTAGTTTTAGGATTGCTTGCGATAGATTAAGGCCAAACACCTAATACATTTGCATGCCTATAGATTCGTTTGGACTTAGTCAAATTTTGAATTTCTTCTCACTTAGTCTCGGAACCACCGTGCCGCGAGAGTTCTCCATACAGCGCGTGCAGGATCCACTGTGGTGGGCACCGAGGAAACTCCAAGACCGGACACTTCGGTTCCATTCTAGGTCATTAGCATTGGTTCTTCACGCTAATAGCAATTTCTGAAACTTAGGGCGACTTCATCGGCTTGCATTTGCATATAGATAGGTTTCAATTCTGTTGAGCATCTTTACATGTAGAGTGCTAGAGGCAAGGTGAGCATTTCTCTTTAGAATACATCATTGATTTGACGCTTACATTGCTTTTCCGACTCCCTCTGATTTTGATCACCTAGGTGCTTAAAAGTATTGACTCCTCGATAGGCTCGTGCATTCTTATTAAAATACAAAAAAGTGATAACTAATAAAATTAGAACTGCTAACATTACTTAACCCTAAAATCAACCAAAAAGAAAAATCTTGTATTGGGGTAAGTAATCCCCTCATTGTCTTCGTTTTTACTTGCTCGCGCACACACTAAGGATTAGTGCCAAAATCCTATTTCAGCCCCCTAAGTGTTTTTGCAACATTTTGACTTCTCACCAAAGTCTAAAACAGACAAGATAAAAAGACTGACTTTTCGGTCTCTACCGAGTTGAGTAGGTGAATTGAGGGTTTGTTTTGTGAGTTTGCTTGTGATTGGTTGTTGCATTCTAGATCCCTCTGCGAAATTGCGCCTTTTTTCACTTCCCTTGACTTGATCATCGTGCTCTCCCGACTATCATTTCCCTCTTGCTTCGAGATGGCCGACTGGAGCATATTTTATCCGGATTTTGTGGATCCTTCGTTCACTTCAGCCGGTCCACCTCCCTTTTTCTAGGAGGACTTTTCTCCTAACTTGTATACATATCCTCCTCAGCCACAGATTCAGACCTCGGACTTTTACCCACATCCACCACCACCTCCACAATTTCCACCTTCACATTCACCCGAGACTGATACGTTAGAGTCACCTTTCATGGAGTCCACCCTTGAGCACTAGTCCCAGATGATGGATCATATGAGATAGAGGATTGACCACCTCACTAGTGCAAATAAGAGTGACCATGATATTCCACCATTTGACGATATGGGTTCACTCGAGGATTTCCATGATAGCTTGCAATCGCCCAAAATACAAAAAAATAAGAAAAGTTTAAAAATCCAAAAAGAGTTTGGGAGACCTTTGGTTGAGTCAGACTTTGAGGAGAGGGACCATCTGCCAGATCCTTTGACCACACACCCATTCACACCCTGTCCAATCTTTGACCCCGAGGATGTCGTTGTACAGACTGCTCTTGGCATACCTCGTGTATATGTTGATTCCGACTTCGTCCCATGTATGGAGGAGGTCCAAAAATTCAAAAAAATGTTGACTGAACCCGAAGTGGTGGCCACCATTCATGAGATCATCCGTGCCCCACTTCAGTAGGCCATGACTGATTTATCTGCTCCTCTTCCCAAGAAGAGAAAACAGAGGAGCAGATATGAGCATCATATCTTGACCATGTCCACTGTCCATGCCATCACACACCGTCTCATGCCTAAGAAAAAGAACACTGCCAAACCTTTCATTAGCTGCACCATCTCTGACCATACATGTGATCACACTCTCCTCGACGGCGGTGCTTTGATTAGCATATTACCCTTCTCGCTAGTACAGTCTCTTCACTAAAGTCCTCTCAAGAGAACCAGGATGATAGTTCATTTTGCTGATGGATCTATCAAAAGGCCAAAGGGTATCCTTTAAAATGCCGTCATTTCGATTCAGGGCACGAGCTACAACGTTGATTTTTTCGTATTGCCCATGGAGACCTCCACAGGGGAGCACTCTCCAATCATCCTGGGATGACCATTCCTCGCCTTGACAAGGGTCGTTATTGATTATGGATCAGGAGAGATTCGCTTTCGTCCTGTTGACGAAAGCGAAGTTGTTGATGACCACACAGACTACTGACCAGAGACCTGCTCCTGATGCACCTTCACCTATCATGGCTGACCTCGAGGACTTTGATGTATATGAGGATATCAGAGAGACTTTCTTTATAACCGATGATGAGACCTGAGAATTCCTCTCCAAGGAGAAAGGCTTTGAAAGCATAGACCTTGTAGTTTCTGCTTCCTGTGATTGGCGTTGTGTTGATGATATCCGCGGGATTTACACGATCAACACCATTGAGCGAAGGGCGGATCCTGAGACTCGAAAGGACTGACATGACTCGACTACTTTTGCTAATGAGTCCACTCATGTTCTCTTAGATTCAGATGAGACAAAGGTCAAATTTGATTTAGTTGCTTTTATTCGGGAATTAGAGCTTTTTGATGAGAAAGATGACCCGGTTGAGATTGTAGAGGACGAACAGAGTTCGACTACTTCCACTGCTGAGTTCGTTCCTTTTGGTTTTGACCTAGGCGAGACCTCGTAGGATGTCACTGATTACACTTCTTCCGATGATGATGAGTTCGTCCCATTCCACTTCGATATCAGCGAGACTCCCAAGGCCGGACCTAGTCCTACTACTTTCACAGATATGTTTGTTCCTCTTCACTCTAGGGTCACTGAGGACCTACATCCTGTCGACCCTGATCGGATAGTGTCATCTGAGGACCTCGATGTCGACCCACACCATACCAGATCTATTCCTCAGCGGTCCCGCAAGAAGGTTCGCTTTCAACCTTCTTGACCATTTGTATATCCATTCTGTTGTATATTCTCTTTCATGTACCTCCGTCTCTCTTCCGTTTAGTTCAATCACCCATTCTCGTGTGTACCTTACTTAGGACATACTTTGTCCTAAGAATAGGGGGTGAATGAGCCGAGTGTTCCCTCATTGTTCCATTTCATCACTCCTGTTGTTGCCTACACTTCGAGCTTCTTTTACCCTAAGTATAGGGGGGAGTGATGCATACATCCTTCTCTATTTTCTTCCTTCTTCTGATCTTTTTTCTTCTTTTCTTCTTTTCCTCTTCTATCTTCTTAATCTATCGAAAAGGTGTCGCCCCTTTTTTTGTCAGTCTTCTATACTTAGAATGTACCTTGTCCTAAGTATAGGGGGTTGTGCACCCCGAGTGCTTCTATTTTTTGATCCTCTCCATTGTCTCCTCTTCTTGTCTATACTTAGGGGTATCTTACCCAAAGTATAGGGGGAGACAGTCTGAGTATGATCTATTCATTCCCACCCTTGACCCTCCCTGCTTTATGTACAATCTGTTATACTGAGGATTATTTGATCCTAACTGTAGAGGGATGGTCGACTTCTCATTTTTCCATCTCTTATTCAATCGTTATTCTTTAGAATTTTCTATACTCAGTACGAGTTATGTCTTCTCTTTTCTCTCTGAGCTACGAGGACATAGCTCAAGCTAAGTATTGGGAGGTCGTATATACTTAAGCAATAACTCGTACTTTTGTATTTTCTTAATAATTATGGTTAACTAATACAATTAAATTCATCAAAAATAATTAATCAAAAGATGTGATTATTCCTTTTAGTACTTACTGATTAATAAATCAGGTGAAAATATTTTTTGCAAAATGTTTGAAAAATAGTTTGAAACTCCTCGTGAAAAATCTTTTGAAAATTATTTTGAAAATGTTTTGTTACATGTTTTAACTTTTGTAAAATTATTTTATTTGTAAAATTTATTTTCTTTGTGAAATAAAATGTTTGAAAAATGATTTGCAAATGGTTTGAAAAATGGTTGCAAAAATATTTGAAACATATATATATATATGGGTAAAATGGGGCTGCCCCCAGGGAGTAGCCAACTTGGCTACTCCCACCCCTATTTTCCCCTCATTTTTTTATTTTTTTGGAAAATAAAAATTTGTATATTCATCATTATCTCCCTCTCACATTCTATTAAAATTTCGTCAGAAACAGAGACTCCTAAGCCCTCCATCCAGACGTCATTTTTTTAACGGTCGCAGGATTTTTTAAATCGACCATGTTTGGATGGAGGCCGTAGGAGTCTCTGTTTCTGACGAAATTTTAATAGAATGTGAGAGGGATATAATGATGAATATAAAAATTTTTATTTTCCCAAAAAATAAAAAAATGAGGGAAAAATAGGGCTGGGAGTAGCCAAGTTGGCAACTCCCTGGGGGCAGCCCCATTTACCTCTCTCTCTCTCTCTCTCTCTCTCTCTATATATATATATATATATATATATATACTGTTTGGAAAACCTTTGCAAAATGATTTTCAAATGTGGGTACATGTTTGTAACATTGTTTGTAAAAATTATTTTGAACTATAGTTTTCAAAATTGTTTGAAAAACCCTTGTCAAATAAGTTTTAGGAATACTTACATCTCACCTAAAATTTGATATGTATATACCTATAAAATCGACCACATACCCTTGTAAACTCTTAAAATCCACTTCTTGTCAATACAAGATGCATTCCCGTGTAAATGTTTGTACCTAGTTTTATGCCGAAAATCTTTTTGTTTTCAAAAATCCCAAAAACATTTGCAAAATTAAAACACCAAAAACATGTGACAAATCTTTTTTAAAAATCTAAAAAATGCATATGCATCATCTTATCAAAAACCCATAAAAAATTCAAAATCTTTGAAAATTGCATCACAAAAATATTTTCTGCATAGCATTTGCATGGAATGAGCATTTTTTCGGATTGAGTTTGATAATTGAACGAGTCTGAGTAAAATCTGAATATTGGAGCTTGGTTGGACCTTAAATATACTTAATTAATAGGAACCTTATAGGAGCTAGAATTGAGGTACTTCAGGTCTAGTTGACTTAATTCTGTAGGGATCATGAGACTTGGTTCAATGGATTCTTGACTGCCTAAGTAGAGTATTTCGGAGCATACGCACGACTCTTGTTGATAATGACGTAACTTGGACACCTGCACCATTCACTTGGCTCAACTCAGTTGGAGTGGTGAGGGGGTTGGATTTGCCGGTATGAGAAGCACACAGGTGGAAACACTTGTCCTCCTCTTGGGAGGGAAGTGCACCCCAACCCATCCGGTGATGATAAGTTTTAAGGACAGGAGATTGTGGGTTGCAATAAAGCTTCAAAAGAGGGATAGTCTACTGGCTCAAGAGGAAAAACTCCCTATGTAAATGATGTTGTATATAGTATTAAAAAAAGGCAAAAATCAAAAACTCCAAAAAAGTGGACAGGCCTGTACAAAAATAAAAATGTTTGTCGTAGTGTACATATGTGTAAAGTCAATAAGCAATCTTGAGCTTCAAAGTCAAGTTATGTGAGCCTGCACCTGGATGACTTGACTACATTGGTCTTGCATCCTAGGATAGGTAGCTACACTGGCTACCGTCCATTCTTCTCTTCACCCCCTCCTCTTGAGCTGGTTTCGACTTGAACTTAGAAGGGAATACCCTACTCCTCGAGGAATGAGTTGTTGGATTGGGGAATCGTTGGGTTGTCATATTGAAGAAGTCAGTCTCTTTGTCATTTCATTTGGGGATAGCCACCATCACTTACACTGTACGAGTCAGATTCATAGTCATAAGGGTTTGCGTATGTGTTGAAGTATTTTGACCTGGCTATTGAAGAGACTTGAGCAGTGTTTTGGGATTCTCGAAGGCTGTTGGATTTCAAGTCCGGTTCTTATTAAGGTTCGCCCGCACAAAAATTCCAAAGGCCCGACTTAGGGTCCAAACTTTGATTTTGTGAAGAAGAGTTCAATAATTAAACGGAATTCAATTTTCTTCTTTTTCTATTCTTGTTTTTCTCTTTCTGCACTTATTGCATAAGTGTTTGATAAGGACTAGCAAAGGCAAGTATAGGGGGATGATGAATCAACGTTTCATCATTTTTATTCTATTATTTTGGCCTTAAAAACCCTAGTAAATGCGTGTAAATAGCGCTAATTTAGGCATTTTATCATTCATGCATTATTGTGTAATCAGTGTATAAAATGCGGTTTTTCAAGCCAAAATTATAGAATAAAGAAAAGAAAAAATAAAATATTGTAAATATTTTATGATCTGAAACCCCGAGACCTAGGCATCTCGATGACTAGGTCGACAAGGAATAAAGTAGGGGGAGATAAGTGCCAAAATACAGTAAAAATACCTTTTATTTTGAATAATTCATTCTTTATTCATTTTGGGACCTATTTTGAGATCCACTTTTTATACTTCAAATAAAGAAACTTTGTACATGAATTTTGTAGATAATTAAATAAAGAAAAATACAAAATTGATTTCACTCAAAAATAATGTACAGAATAAAAGTTATGATGTAAATAAGTTTCCAAAACCCCGACTTCCCAGACCTATATCTCTCAAATAAAAAACTTGAAATGTATCAAACTCACCTTTAATTATATATAATTTTCAATAATCTATTTAATGAACGTGGTTTCGTATTTTGCGGAGCTACGGTTTGAAAGTTGAGTTTTGGACCCCTATTCTATACTTGTACAGATTAAAATATTCATTTTATTAATTATTCATTATTTTTATAATTTTATATTTTTATAATTTTGTAAATATTATTTATAATATATGTGTACACTAAAATCATAATAAAACACTAAAGAAAAGACAAAAATAAATACGTGTGTATAAATTATACATAGGTATATTACCTATAAAGATACCTACATAATTAATACTTCTATTTTATTAAGTGTACAAAATACTTCAGAAAAATAAAATAAAAATATATTTAAGCGTATAAAATACTTTATAAGTTTATTAAATAATAAATAGAATTAATAAAATTAAAAATACAGAATAAAAATAAAACAATAAAATATATAGATGAATATACTTGTATATAACCTATAAAAGGTAACATGTATTTTATACCTCTAAAAAATAAATAAAAATCATAATAAAATAATTTATAAAATAATAAACAGTTTTTTTATTACCAAAAATTTATAAAATTGTGTACTATTTTTAACCGAATTTACAAATCATTTTCTAAGGTTTTTTATGGTTGGTCCACGTGGACCAACCAGACTCTTTCTTTGGTTGACCTCAATCAACTCCCTGACCGAGGTCTGGCTTTTTGTTAGAACGTTGGTTTTCGACCAACTTAGTGATTTTTTGGAGGCCACGCCATGCACTATTTGATGTCGCATCCTTGAGGACTTTTCCTCCCTGTAGATTGAACTTACACGCCTAAGGTCTACCTTGGGGATTGGATCAATGGCGTGCTCCAGAATCCTCGATCTTTTGAGCCGCTCACGCACCTGTTCAAAAATACCATCCAACCTTCCCTTCTTCCTTGAACCCCTTTGGACCGCTGCCCCTCCTTCTCTGGCACGAGAAAGAAGGAAGGAGGTGACAGCTACTTCCTTATGCCATCAGATTGATCGAGGAGGCGATTTTTGGGCCGTTCCACCCCATCTTCGGCCAAGTGGCCGTGAGGTTTATCTCTTGATTTTCCCAACCGATCGAGGTCACTTCTCTTTGTTTTTCTTTGTTGTAGATTAGTTGTAGAGCCATCTTTATTTTCAGCTTTTTATTGACTCGATTTGTGATCGATTCCTCACTCGCTATCCCCTCGCCGGAGCTTGCTCTGGCGAGAACCTAGTCGCGCCATACGCCACCAGTCACCCGCGTTAGCACTGGGACCCCTTGCTGTTGTCGTGTATTTTCTTTACAGGTCCCAGGTGCCAAGAGAACCTCCTTGGGGGGTCGATTTTGAATGACACGAGGTACCTGGACCCCCATCGCCTTCTCCGACCTTGCTGTGGCGCACCTGGGCTCAGCGAGCCATTTTGGCCCCGTCATCGAGTCAGGGAGCCTTCCGGGAGTCGACGGAGCCCGGCTGCGGCAAAGGAGGGGGCAGGAGCACTGCCAGAACGACGATTGAAGCTCGAACTCGGCCGTGTTATTCCCTGTTCTTTCAGGGAGGTCCAGGGCCGATGGATTGGGCTTTGGTCCCAAAAACTCCAGTCGTCGTCCGTTCCTTCGTGCCTCAGTCGTTGATTTCCACCTGCACGATCTGATCCTGGGCGTCCATCTGAAGCGTCATCAACCGTCCTGGGTCGGATACGTGTATAAGTGGGATATCTTCGACCGTCCGATCCGCAGGCCAAGGGTATTTTGCATATTTGACCTGACCATTTTTTGTATTTATTAATTAACATATAAACTTTCATCTAGTGTTGTTATATTTTGTAAAATTTACGATAAAGCCCCCGCATTAGTTTTATTTACATTTAAGTCCTTATCTAGGTCAGCCGACAAAACTTGGTCATTTTGCAACCAAGCCCTCGTGGGTTATGGTCTTTAATTTCAAGTCGGATTTTTGATTAATCAAGTCATAACTTTTCGGCAAACTTACGTTTAGGCCCCTACATTTGTTAGAAATTACAGTTGTGCCCCTACCAGGTGCGCGCGTGGTTCTTCGCGTGGTCTTTGGCATTTTTGCACGCATAGCCCTATGGTTTTTGTATTTATTTATTAGCCCAGAAATATTTTTCATGAAGTATATATTTTCTGGAAATATTGCAGATTACCCCCTAGACTTTTGCTTGTTTACAAATAGACCCCTGCTAGTAGTATAGTTTCTCTTTGTTGCCTCTAATTATTTCATGCATCTATAAATCCCTAAAAAATCCACAAAAATTAGCATAAGTTCTTGTAGCATTGTGCTTCCACACCATTGTTTTGGTTTTCATTTTTATTGCATTTTAATATCTATAAAAATTCAAAAACATGCATTTGCTTAACTGTTTGCATTAGAAAATACATAAAAATTATAAAACGTTTTTAAAAAAATTATAAAAAAATATATTTTGTGTGTTTGTGGTCTTTTATCTTCAGTCGAAAAATCACTAAAAAATACAAAAGAAAACTGCTAAAAATTAGAAAACCTCATAAACCTTCATAAAAATATTAAAAATACCTTAAAAATCCTAAAAATATAATTTCTGCTTCTTAATCTTCTCTATCTTATTATCTTTAAATTTTAACTAATTTGGAGAATTTTGGTTGCTGTTTGATATTTTTTATCTCCATTTTAGTTTCAGCCTTTTATTATGTTCACTGGTTTTAGTATTTTTTTTCTTTTAAAAATACCAAAAAATATAATAAAAAATATAGAAAAATCATAAAAACATTAGAAAAATAAAAATCACAAAAACACTTTATTTCCTGTATTTTGAGTATTTTTCCCTATTTTTATCTCTCTCTTATCTCTAGTGTATATATTCCTTATATATTATATCTTTATTAAAAGAAAAAGGAATTACAAAATTACAAAATATAGAAGAAAATACAAAATCAGTAAATTGAAAAATCAAAATATAAAAATATAAAATTAAAATATAAAATTAAAAACCCACAAAAATTTGCAAACGTGTAGGCACTTGATCACTTTCACATTCTTGGACTTTATTCCCCCGATCTATCATGCTTGCTTCTTGTGTTCGACACTCTACACGTACTTGCACCTATACACATCTTTGTTGTAGAGTTATAATAAATTTTAACTCCACATTTACTCTCATTGCCTTATTTGATTGTTGTGGGTTAATTGTTGTTTGAATTGGGATTCCTAGCAGGTCGCCACGACGACTGCATCTCTGCCTTGTGTGAGACGTATTTTAGACCCGTGAAAAATCACGTTCAACAAATGGCACCATTGTCGGGGAGCAACAGTGCATAGATCGGCTTTTTGCTTGATTGTGATTACATGTCTATATGTTTGCTTCATTATTTGCTCATTTATTTAATATAATTGTTTGACTTGTCTAATTACTCTCTCTTGTTGACTTTGTGTGAGGAACCGTGGATTGAGGGAGGCGCTCTACCCTAGGCGCCTATGCACCCACGCGAAGGCGGTATGAGATTTTCTGACTTAACATCAAAGGAGGTAGGGAGGACTTGAGAAGACAATGGCATTTTGAGCATTTTTTGTGCATTTATTTATTTGTGTAATTTAAGTGAGAGAGAGACCACTATTATTTGTAATAATACAGGTACTCTGAACTCTGGACTTTCGGGCCCAATTTCCAAGTGTTTGTTCACTTGGAGGATCACCGCGGTTTTCACTATTTTCTTCGCATTTTTTATTTTGTTTCCCGGTTTTGTTTTCCTTACTTTGTGTGATTAAGCCCTTATTTTTATGATTGCTTGCGATAGATTAAGACCAAACACCTAATACATTTGACTATGCCTATAGATTCGTTTCGACTTAGTCAAATTTTGAATTGCTTCTCACTTAGTCTCGGAACCACCGCACCACGAGAGTTCTCCATACAGCGCGTGTAGGATCCACTGTGGTGGGCACCGAGGAAACTCCAAGACCGGACTCTTCGGTTCCATTCTCGATCATTAGCATCGGTTCTTCATGCTAATAGCAACTTCTGAAACTTAGGGCGATTTCATCGGCTTGCATTTGCATATAGATAGGTTTCAATTCTGCTGAGCATCTTTGCATGTAGAGTGTTGGAGGAAAGGTGAGCATTTCTCTTTAGCATACATCATTGATTGGACGCTTGTATTGCTTTTCCGACTCTCCCTCTAATTTTAATCACCTAGGTGCTTAAAGGAATTGACTCCTCGATTTGCTCGTGCGTTCTTATTAAAATACAAAAAAAGTGATAACCAATAAAATTGGGACTACTAACATTACTTGACCCTAAAATCAACCAAAAAGAAAAAACTTGTATTGGGGCGAGCAATCCCCTCTTTGTCTTCACTTTTACTTGCTCGCACACACACTAAGGACTAGTCCCAAAATCCCATTTCAGCCTTTTAAGTGTTTTTGCAACATTTTGACTTCTCACCTAACTCTAAAACAAACAAGATAAAAAGATCAACTTTTCGGTCTCTACCGAGTTGAGTAGGTGAATTGAGGGTTTGTTTTGTGAGTTTGCTTGTGATTGCTTGTTGCATTCTAGATCACCTCTGCGCAATTGCGCCTTTTTTCACTTCCCTTGACTTGATCATCGTGCTCTCCCGACTATCATTTTCCTCTTGCTTCGAGATGGCCGACTGAAGCGTATTTTATCCGGATTTTGCGGATCCTTCGTTCACTTCAGTCGGTCCACCTCCCTTTTTCAGGAGGACTTTTCTCCTGACTTTTATACATATCCTCCTCAGCCACAGATTCAGACCTCGGAATTTTACCCACATTCACCACCGCCTCCACAATTTCCACCTTCACATTCACCCGAGACTGATCTGTTGGAGTCACCTTTCATGGAGTCCACCCTTTAGCACTTGACACAGATGATGGATCATATGAGATAGAGGATTGACCACCTTACTAGTACAAATAAGAGCGACCATGATATTCCACCATTTGATGATATGGGTTCACTCGAGGATTTCCATGAGAGCTTGCAATCGCCCAAAATACAAAAAAATGAGAAAAGTTTAAAAATCCTAAAAGAGTTCGGGAGACCTTTGGTTAAGTCAGACTTTGAGGAGAGGGACCATCTACCAGATCCTTTGACCACACACCCATTCACATCCTATCTCACCTTTGACCTTGAGGATATCGATATATAGTCTGCTCTTGGCATACCTCGTGTATATGATGATTTTGACTTAGTCCTTTGTATGGAGGAGGTCTAAAAATTCAAAAAAATGTTGATTGAACCCGAAGTGGTGGCCACCATACATGAGATCATCTGTTTCCCACTTCAGCAGGCCATGACTGATTTATCTGCTCCTCTTCCCAATGTGAGAAAGAAGAGGAGCAGATCTGAAAGTCATATCTTGACCATGGCCACTGCCCATGCCATCACACACTGTCCCATGCCTAGGAAAAAGAATACTGCCACACCTTTCATAAGTTGCACCATCTCTGACCATACATGTGATCACACTCTCCTCGACGGCAGTGCTTCGATTAGCATATTACCCTTCTCGCTGGTATAGTCTCTTCACTTAGGGCCTCTCAAGAAAACCCGGATGATAGTTCGATTTGCTGATGGATCTATCAAGAGGCCAAAGGGTATCCTTGAAAACACCATCATTTCGATTCAGGGCATGAGCTACAACGTTGATTCTGTCCTATTGCCCATGGAGACCTCCACAGGGGAGCACTCTCCAATCATCCTGGGAAGACCATTCCTCGCCTCAGCGAGGGTCGTTATTGATTACGGATCAGGAGAGATTCACTTCCATCCTATTAACGAAAGCGAAGTGTTGATCACCACACAGACTGCTGACCAGAGACCTGCACCTGATGCACCTTCACCTATCTTGGCTGACCCCGAGGACTATGATCTGTATGAGGATATCAGAGAGACTTTCTTTATGATCGATGATGAGACCCGAGAATTCCTCTCCAAGGAGGAAGGCTCAGAAAGTATAGACCTTGGAGTTTCTGCTTCTTGTGATTGGCATTGTGTTGATGTTATCCGCGGGATTTACACGATCAACACCATTGAGCGGAGGGCAGATCCTGAGACTATACAGGACGAACATGACTCAACTACTTTCACTAATGAGTCCGCTCCTGTTCACTTAGATTCAGATGAGACAAAGGCCAAATTTGATTTAGTTGCTTTTATTCGGGAATTCGAGCCATTTGATGAGAAAGATGACCCTGTTGAGATTGTAGAGGACGAACAGAGTTCGACTACTTCCACTGATGAGTTCGTTTCTTTTGGTTTTGACCTGGGTGAGACCTCGCAGGACGACACTGATTACACTTCTTCCGATGATGATGAGTTCGTCCCATTCCACTTCAATATCAGTGAGACTCCCAAGACCGGACCTAGTCGTACTTCTTTCATTGATACGTATATGCCTCTTCACTCTAGGGTCACTGAGGACCTATAGCCTATCGACCCTGATCGGATAGTGTCATCTGAGGACCCCGATGTCGACCTGCACCAAACCAGATCTATTCCTCAGCGGTCCCGCAAGAAAGTTCGCTTTCAACCTTCTTGACCATTTGTATATCCATTCTCTTGTATATTCTCTTTCGTGTACCTCTGTCTCTCTTCCGTTTAGCTCAATCACCCATTCTCATGTGTACCTTACTAAGGACGTACTTTGTCCTAAGCATGGGGGGTGAATGAGCCGAGTGTTTCCTCATTGTTCTATTTCATCACTCCTGTTGTTGCCTATACTTAGGGCTTCTTTTACCCTAAGTATAGGAGGAGTGATGCGTACATCCTTCTCTATCTTCTTCCTTCTTCTGATCTCTTTTCTTCTTTTCCTCTTCTATCTTCTAAATCTATCGAAAAGGTGTCACCTCTTTTTTGTCAGTATTCTATATTTAGGATGTACCTTGTCCTTAGTATAGGTGGGTGTGCACCCCGAGTGCTTCTATTCTTTGATCCTCTCCATTGTCTCATCTTCTTGTCTATACTTAGGGGTATCTTACCCTAAGTATAGGGGGAGACAGTCTGAGTACGATCTACTCATTCCCACCCATGGCCCTCCCTGCTTTGTGTACAATCTGCTATACTAAGGAATATTTAATCCTAAGTATAGGGGGCACGGTCAACTTCTCATTTGTCCATCTCTAATTCAGTCGTTATTCTTTAGACTTTTCTATACTCAGTACGAGTTATGTCTTCTCTTTTCTCTCTGATATATGAGGACATAGCTCAAGCTAAGTATAGGGGGGTCGTATATACTGCGTATATACTTTAGCTATAACTCGTACTTTCGTATTTTCGTAATAATTATGGCTAATTAATACAATTAAATTCATCAAAGATACTTAATCAAAAGATGTGATTATTCCTCACATTCTTTTTGTACTTGCTGATTAATAAATCAGGTGAAAATATTTTTTGCAAAATGTTTGAAAAATAGTTTGAAAATCCTCATGAAAAATCTTTTGAAAACTATTTTGAAAATGTTTTGTTACATGTTTTCACCTTGGTAAAATTATTGTGTTTGTAAAATTTATTTTCTTTGTGAAATAAAATGTTTGAAAAACGATTTGCAAATGGTTTGAAAAATGGTTGCAAAAATATTTGATATATATATATAACCTATTTGGAAAACCTTTGCAAAATGATTTTCAAATGTGTGTACATGTTTGTAAATTTATTTGTAAAAATTATTTTGAACTATAGCTTTCAAAATTGTTTGAAAAACCCTTGTCAAATAACTTTGAGGAATATTTACATCTCACCTAAAATTCTCTACGTATATACCTATAAAATCGACCACTTACCCTTGTAAATTCGTAAAATCCAGTTCTTGTCAATACAAAATGCATTCCCATGTAAATATTTGTACCTAGTTTTTGGCCAAAAATCTTTTTTTCAAAAATCCCAAACAAGTTTGCAAAATTAAAATACCAAAAACATGTGAAAAATATTTTTGAAAAATCTAAAAAATAAATATGCATCATCTTATCAAAAACCCATAAAAAGTTCAAAATCTTTGAAAATTACATCACAAAATATTTTCTGCATAGCATTTGCATGACATGAGCATTTTTTCGGATTGAGTTTGATAATTGAACGAGTCTAAGTGAAATCCGAAGATTGGAGCTTGGTTGGACCTTAAATCTACCTAATTAATAGGAACCTTATAGGAGCTAGAATTGAGGTACTTCAGGTCTAGTTGACTTAATTCTTTGGGTATCACGAGACTTGGTTCAATGGATTCTTGACTGCCTAAGTAGAGTTATTCGGAGCACACACACGACTCTTGTTGATAATGACCTAACTTGGACACATGCACCTTTCACTTGGCTCAACTCAATTGGAGTGGTGACGGGGTTGGATTTGCCGGTATGAGACGCACACAGGTGAAACACGTGTCCTCCTCTAGGGAGGGAAGTGCACCCCAACCCATCCGGTGATGATGAGTTTTGAGGACAGGAGATTGTGGGTTGTAATAAAGCTTCAAAAGATGGATAGTCTACTGGCTCAAGAGGAAAAACTCCCTATGTAAATGCCGTTGTATATAGTATTCAAAAAAAGGAAAAAATCAAAAACTCCAAAAAAGTGGGCAGGCCTATACAAAAATAAAAATGCCTACCGGAGTGTACATATGTGTATAGTCAATAAGCAATCTTGAGCTTCAAAGTCAAATTATGTGAGCTTACAGTTGGATGACTTGTATACACTGGTCTTGCATCCTGTGATAGGTAGCTACACTGGCTACCGTCCATTCTTCTCTTCACCCCCTCCTCTTGAGCTGGTTGCCACTTGAACTTAGAAGGGAATACCCTGCTCCTCGAGGAATGAGTTGTTGGATTGGGGAATCATTGGGTCGTCATATTGGAGAAGTCAGTCTCTTTGTCATTTCAGCTGGGGAGAGCCACCATCACTTATACTGTATGAGTCAGATTCATAGTCCTAAGGGTTTGCGTATGAGTTGAAGTATTCTGACCTGGCTATTGAGGGGACTTGAGCAGGGTTTTGGGATTCTCAAAGGTTGTTGGATTTCAAGTCCAGTTCTCATTAAGGTTCCGCCCGCACTAAAATTCCAAAGGCCCGACTTAAGCTCCAAACTTTGATTTTGTGATGATGAGTTTGATAATTAAACTAAATCCAATTTTCTTCTTTTTATTTTCTTATTTTTCTCTTTCTGCACTTATTGCGTAAGTGTTTGCTGGGAACTAGCAAAGGTAAGGATAGGGGGACGATGAATCTACGTTTCATCATCTTTATTCTATCATTTTGGCCTTAAAAACCCTAGTGTATGCCTTTAAATGGCGCTAATTTAGGTATTTTATCATTCATGCATTATTGTGTAAATATTGTATAAAATGCAGTTTTTAAAGCCAAAATCATAGAATAAAGAAAAGAAAAAGAACAAAATATTGTAAATATTTTATGACCCAAAACCCCGAGACCTAGGCATCTCGATGACTAGGTCGACAAGGAATAAAGTAGGGGGAAATAAGGGCAAAAATACAGTAAAAATACCTTTTATTTAATTCATTCTTTATTCATTTTAGGATCAATTTTTAGTTCTACTTTTTATACTTCAAATAAAGAAACTTTGTACATCAAATTTGTAGATAATTAAATAAAGAAAAATACAAATATGCTTTCACTCAAAAATAATGTACAGAATAAAAGTTCTGATCTGAATTTCTAAAACCCAACTTCCTAGATCTGTTTCTCTCAAATAAAAGTTCAAATTGTATCAAACTCATTTTTAATTGTATATAGTTTTCAATTATCTATTTAATGAAGGTGGTTTCGTATTTTGCGGAGCTACGGTTTGAAAGTTGAGTTTTGGATTGTGTATAATACATAGGTATATTACCTGTAAAGATACCTACATAATTAATACTTCTATTTTATTAAGTGTACAAAACACTTCAGAAAAATAAAGCAAATATATATTTAAGCGTATAAAAATACTTTATAAATTTATAAAATAATAAATAGAATTAATAAAATTAAAAATATAAAATAAAAATAAAACAATAAAATATATAGATGAATATACTTGTATATAACCTATAAAAGGTAACTTGTATTTTTATTCCTCTAAAAAATAAATACAAATCAGAATAAAATAATTTATAAAATAATAAACATGTTTTATTTTATAACAAAAAAATAATAAAATCGTTTTCTATTTTTAAATGAATTTACAAATCTTTTTTCCAAGGTTTTTTCTAGTCGATCCCATGTGGACCAACCAGACTGTTTCTTTGGTTGACCGAGGTCTGGCTTTTTGTCAAAACGTTGGTTTTCCACCAACTTCATGATTTTTTGGAGGCCACGCCAAGCACTATTTGATGTCGCATCCTTGAGGACTTTTTCTCCCTGTAGATTGAACTTACACGCCTAAGGTTCATCTTGGGGATTGGATCAATGGCGTGCTCCAGAATCATCGATCTTTGGAGCTGCTCACGCACCTAATCAAAAATACCATCCGAACTTTCCTTCGTCCTTGAACCCCTTTGGATCGCTGCCCTCTCCTTCTCTGGCGCGAGAAAGAAGGAAGGAGGTGACAGCTCCTTCCTTATGCCATCAGAATGATCGAGGAGGCGATTCTTGGGCCGTTCCACCCCAACTCCCTGACCGATTCTTGGTTTTCCCAACCCATCGAGGTCGCTTCTCTTTGTTTTTCTTTGTTGTAGATTAGCAGTAGTGCCATCTTTAATTTCAGCTTTTTATTGACTCGATTTGTGATTGATTCCTCTCATGCTCGAGAACCTAGTCGCGCCATACGCCACCATTCATCCGCGTTTGCACTGGGACCCCTTGCTGTCATTGTGTATTTTCTTTACAGGTCCCAGGTGCCAAGAGAGCCTCCTTGGGGGGGTCGATTTTGAAGGACGCGGGGTACCTGGACCCCCATCGCCTTCTCCGACCTTGCTGCGGTGCATCTAGGATCAGCGAGCCATTTTGGCCCCGCCGCCAGGTCGGGGAGCCTTCCAGGAGTCAAAGGAGCCCAGCTGTGGCAAAGGAGGGGTAGGAGCACTGGCATAACGTCGATTGAAGCTCGAACTCGGTCGTGTTCTTCCCTGTTCTTTCAGGGAGGTCTACGGCCGTTGGATCGGGTTTTGGTCCCAGAAACTCCAGCCGTCGTTCGTTCCTTCGTGCCTCAGTCGTTGATCGTCACCCGCACGATATGATCCTGGGCGTCCATCTGAAGCGTCATCAACCGTCCGGAACCGGACACGTGTGTAAGTGGAATATCTTCGACCTTCCGATCCGCAGGCCAAAGGTATTTTGCATATTCGACTCGGCCATTTTTTGTACTTATTAATTAACATATAAAATTTCATCTGGTTTTTGTTATATTTTGTAAAATTTACGATAAAGCCCCCGTATTAGTTTTGTTTGCGTTTGAGTCCTTGTCCAGGTCAGCCAGCAGAACTTGATCATTTTGCAACCAAGCCCTCGTAGGTTATGGTCTTTAATTTCTGGTCGGATTTTTTATTAATCAAGTCATAACGTTTTGGCAAACTTGCATTTAGCCCATGCGTTTGTTGGAAATTATAGTTGTGTGCGCACGTGGTTCTTCACGTGGTCTTTGGCATTTTTGCACGCATAGCCCTATGGTCTTTGTATTTATTTATTAGCCTAGAAATATTTTTAGTGCATTATATATTTTCTGGAAATATTGCATATTTCCCCCTAGACTTTTGCTTATTTACAAATCAACCCCTGCTAGTAGTGTAGTTTCGCTTTGTTGCCTCCAATTATTTCATGCATCTATAAATCCGTAAAAAATCCACAAAAATTAGCATAAATTATTGTTACATTGTGCTTTCACGTCATGTTTTTAGTTTGCATTTTTATTGCATTTTTATTATTTATAAAAATTCAAAAACATGCATTTTCTTCATTGTTTGCATTAGAAAATACATAAAAATTATAAAACATTTTTGAAAAAAAAATCCAAAAAACTATATTTTGTGTGTTTTGTGTGTCTTTTATGTTCAGTCCAAAAATCACAAAAAATACAAAAGAAAACTCCTAAAAATTAGAAAACCTTGCAAACCTTCATAAAAATATTAAAAATTCCTAAAAAAATCCTAAAAATATAATTTCTACTTCATGATCTTCTCTATCTTATAATCATTAAATTAAAATTAATTTGGAGATTTATGGTTGTTGTTTGATATTTTTATCTCCATTTTAGTTTCAATCTTTTATTTTGCTCACTGTTTTTAGTATTTTTGCTTTTAAAAATACCAAAAAATTAGGAAAAATATAGAAAAATCATAAAAACATTAGAAAAAATAAAAATCAGAAAAACACTTTATTTCCTATATTTTGAGTGTTTTACCCTATTTTCATATCTCTCATCTCTAGTGTATGTATGTATATATATATATGTTCCTTATATATTATATCTTTATTAAAAGAAAAATAAATTACAAAATATAAAAAGAAAATACAAAATCAGTAAATTTGAAAAATCAAAATATAAAAATATAAAATAAAAAATTAAAAATATAAAATTAAAAACCCACAAAAAAATTGCACACTTGTAGGAACTTGATCACTTTCACATTCTTGGGCTTTATTGCCCCGATCTATCCTGCTCGCTTCCTTTGTTCAACACTCTACACATACTTGCACCTTTACACATATTTGTAGTAGAGTTATAATAAATTTTAACTCCACATTTACTCTCATTGTCTTATTTGATTGCTGTGGGTTAATTGTTGTTTGAATTGGGATTCCTTGTGGGTCGCCACAGCGACTGAATCTCCGCCTTGTGTCAGACATATTTTAGACCCGTGAAAAATCTCGTTCAACATGAACCCAAAGTGGTGGCCACCATTCATGAGATCATTTGTGCCCCAATTCAGCAGGCCATGACTGATTTATCTGCTCCTCTTCCCAATAAGAGAAAGCGGCGGAGCAGATCTGAGCATCATATCTTGACCATGGCCACTGCCCATGCCATCACACACCGTCCCGTTCCTAGGAAAAAGAATGTTGCCACACAATTCATTAGTTGCACCATCTCTGACCATACATGTGATCACACTCTCCTCGACGGTGGTGCTTCGATTAGCATATTACCCTTCTCGCTGGTACAGTCTCTTCACTTAGAGCCTCTCTAGAAGACCAAGATGATAGTACAGTTTGCTGATGGATCAATAAAGAGGCCGAAGGGTAAACTAAAAAACATCGTCATTTCGATTCAGGGCATGAGCTACAATGTTGATTTTGTCATAATGCCCATGGAGACCTCCACAGGGGAGCTCTCTCCAATCATCCTTGGACGACCATTCCTCGCCTCTGCGAGGGTCATTATTGACTATGAATCAGGAGATATTTGCTTTCGTCCTGTTGACGTGAGCAAGGTGACCACCACCGCATCCACTATCGAGCAGAGACCTACACCTTATGCGCCTTCACTGATTCTAGCTGACTCCGAGGCATATGACCTATCTGATGATATTAGAGAAGTTTGCTTTATGACCGCTGATGAGACCCGAGAAATCCTCTGAAGGGCGGAAGACTCGGAAAGCATAGACCTTGAAGTTCCTCTTTCTGGTGGGTGGCGATTTGTTGATGAAATCCACAGGATTTACATGATTGATACCATAGTGCGGAAGGCAGACACCAAGACTAGACAGGACGAACCTGGTTTGACTACTTCCACTGATAAGTTCGTTCCTGGTCACTCAAATGTGATTGATAATGAGGCCCATTTTGATCTTATCACTTTTATTCTGAAATTCAGGCCTTTTGATGAAAAAGATGATCCGATTGAGATTCTTGAGGACGAACTGAGTTTGATTACTTTCACTGATGACTTCGTTCCTTTTGGTTTTGACCTGGACAAGACCTCGCAGGACGACTCTGACTTTACTTATTTCACGGACGATGAGTTTGTTCCTTTTCACTTCGATATCGGCGAGACCCCCAATGGAGAACCTAGCCATACTACTTACATTGACCAGTTCGTGCCTTTTCGATTTGACACCACTAAGGGCCTTCACCCTGTCCACCATGATCGCCTTCCGTCTACCATGGACCCCAATGTCGACCTACACCACACTAGATCTATTCCTCAGCGATCCCGTAAGAAGGTTTGCTTTCAACCTTCTTGATTCTCTGTACATCCATCCTGTTGTATATTCGCTTTTGTGCACCTCTGTCTCTCTCCCATTTCGCTCAATCACCCATTCTCGTGTGTGCCTTGCTTAGGACGTACTTTGTCCTAAATATAGGGGGCTGAATGAGTCGAGTGTTCTCTCATCATTACGTTTCATTACTCCTGTTGTTGCCTATACTTAGAGCATCTTTTACCCTAAGTATAGGGGGAATGATGTGTACATCCTTCTCTATCTTCTTCCATCATCTGATCACTTCTTTTATTCTTTTCCTCTTTTATATTCTTTATCTGCCGAAAAGGTGTCTCCCCTTTTTGTCAGTCTTCTATACTTAGGACGTACTTTGTCCTAAGTATAGGGGGAGTGCATCCCAAGTTCTTCTATTCTTTGATCCTCGCCACTATCTCCTCTCCTTGTCTATACTTAGGGATATCTTACCATAAGTATAGGGGAAGACAGTCTGAGTACGATCTGTTCATTCCCACCCTTGACCCTCCCTGTGTTGTGTACAGTCTGCTATACTTAGGATTATTTGATCCTAAGTATGGGGGAGATTGTCAACTTCTCATTCGTTCATTCGTTCATTCATTCCTTCATTTAATTATTCTTTAGATTTTTCTATACTCAGTATGAGTTGTGTCTTCTCTTTTTCTCTCTGATCTATGAGGACATAGCTCAAGCTAAGTATAGGGTTGTCGTATACACTCCATATATAGTTTAGCTATAACTCGTACTTTCTTATTTTTCTTAATAACTATGGCTAATTATACTTTTAAAAAATTAAAAACCTTAATACAATGATGTAATTATTCCTCAAATTCTTTTTGTATTTAATGATTAATAAATTAGGTGAAAATGTTTTTTTTGTAAAATGTTTGAAAAATAGTTTGAAAATCTCTTTGAAAAATATTTTGAAAACTATTTGGAAAACATTTTGTTACATGTTTTCAACCTTTGTAAAAGATTTTGTTTGAAAATTTTATTTTCTTTGTGTGAAATAAAAAGGTTTGAAAAATGATTTGCAAATAGTTTGAAAAATGGCTGCAAAAATATTTGAAATATATATATATAATGTTTGGAAAATCATTGCAAAATAATTTTCAAATGTTTGTACATGTTTGTAAATATTATTTGTAAAAATTATTTTGGACTATAGTTTTCCAAAGTTGTTTGAAAATCCTTTTCAAATAAGTTTGAGGAATATATACATCTCAACTAAAATTCTTTATATATCTATAAAATTGACCACTTACCCTTTGTATCCGTAAAATCTAATTCTTGTAAATATAAGATACATCCCCGTGTAAATATTTGTACCTAGATTTTAGCCAAAACCTTTTGTTTTCAAAAATTCCCCAAAAACATTTGCAAAACTAAAATACCAAAAACATTTGAAAAAATATTTTGAAAAAAACATAAAAAAATGCATATGCATCATCTTTTCAAAAACCCATGAAAAGTTCAAAATCTTTGAAAATTGCAGCACAAAAATATATTCTGCATAGCATTTGCATGGCATTCGTATTTTTCGGATTGAGTTTGATTGTTAAATAAGTCTAAATAGAATCCGAAGATTGGAGCTTGATTGGACCTTAAAATCTACCTAATTAACAGGAACCTTATAGGAGCTAGAATTGAGGTGCTTCAGGTCTAGTTGACTTAATCTTGCTGATAATGACCTAAATTGGACACATGTACCTTTCGCTTGGCTCAACTCAGTTGGAGTGGTGATGGGGTAGAATTTACCGGTATGAGATACACACAGGTGGAAACACTTTTCCTCCTCTAGGGAGGGAAGTGCACCCCAACCCATTCGGTGATGATGAGTTTTAAGAACATGAGACTGTGGGTTGTAATAAAGTTTCAAGATAGGGATAGTCTACTGGCTCAAGAGGAAAAATTCCCTATGTAAATGTTGTTGTATATAGTCTTTAAAAAAAAGAAGAAAAAAGCAAAAACTCCAAAAAAGTGGACGGGCTTGTATAAAATAAAAATGCTTGCCGGAGTGTATATATTTGTATAGTCAATAAGCAAGCTTGAGATTCAAAGTCAAATCATATGAGCCTGCAGCTGGATGACTTGACTACACTGGTCTTGCATCCTAGGATAGGTAGCTACATTGGCCACCGTCCATTCTTCTTTTCACCCCCTCCTCTTGAGCTGGTTGCCACTTGAACTTAGAAGGGAATACCCGCTCCTCAATGAATGAGTTGTTGGATTGGGGAATCATTGGGTCGTCATATGGGAGAAGTCAGTCTCTTTGTCATTTCAGTTGGGGAGAGCCACTATCACTTACACTGTACGAGTCAGATTCATAGTCATAAGGGTTTACGTATGAGTTGAAGTATTTCTGACCTGGCTATTGAGGAGACTTGAGCATAGTTTTGGGGTTCTCGAAGGCTGTTGGATTTCAAATCCGGATCCTATTAAGGTTCCGCCCACACTAAAATTCCAAAGGTTCGACTGAAGCTCCAAACTTTTATTTTGTGAAGACAAGTTTGATCATTAAATTTAATCCATCTTTCTTCTTTTTCTTTTCTTTGTTCTTCTTTTTCTGCACTTATTGCATAAGTATTTGCTAGGGACTAGCAAAGGCAAGTATATGGGGATGATGAGTCTATGTTTCATCATCTTTATTCTATTATTTTGGCCTTAAAAACCCTAGTAAATGCGTGGAAATAGTGTTAATTTAGGCATTTTATCATTCATGTATCATTGTGTAAATAGTATATAAAATGCGGTTTTTAAAGCCAAAATTTTAGAATAAAGAAAAGAAAAGAAAAATAATAAAATATTGTAAATATTTTATGACTCAAAAACCCGAGACCTAAGCATCTGGATTAATAGGTGGACAAGGAATAAAGAAGGGGGAGATAAGGGCCAAAATACAGAAAAAATTTATTTTATTTAATCCATTCTTTATTCATTTTAGGACCTATTTTTAGTTCCATGTTTTATACTCCAAATAAAGAAACTTTGAACATGAAAGTTGTAGATAATTAAACAAATAAAAATACAAAATTAATTTCATACAAAAATAATGTACAGATAAAAAGTTATGACCTGAATAAGTTTCCATAATCCCAATCTACCAGACCATTATCTTACAAATAAAAATCTCGAAATGTATCAAAATCACCTTAAATTGTATACAACTTTCAATAAGCTATTTAATGAAGATGGTTTCATATTTTTCGGAATTGCAGTTTGAAAGTTGAATTTTGGACCCCTATTGTATAGCTATAATGATTAAAATATTTATTTTATTTTTTAATCATTATTTTTATTATTTATTTTTGTAATTTTGTAAAAATTATTTGTAATATATGTGTATATTAAAACCTGAATAAAAATATAAAAAAAGTACAAAATAAAATAAGTAAATAAAACACATACGTATGATACCTATAAATATACCTATACAGACTATACTTCTATTTATTTAATTATATATAATACATCAGAAAAATAAAATAAAAATATATTTAAGTTCATAAAATTAAGTTATAAATATATAAAAAATAAACAAAAATAATAAAATATTAAAATATATAGATGAATATACCTACATATAGCCCTTAAAAGGGAACTTGTAATTTTATACAAATAAAAAAAAATCATAATAAAATAAATCAGAAAATAATAAACATTTTTTTTAGTAACCAAAAGTCAATAAATTCATTTTCTATTTTTAAATGATTTTACAAATAATTTATACAGGTTTTTTTCCTGGTTGGTCTACGTGGACCAACCAGGAGGGTCGACCCGCGTTCAACTCTCTGACCCGCGCCTGCCAGTTCGTCAGAACCTCGTTTTTCTCCACTTTTCTCGATTTTTCCGAGGCATGATCTTTCATCCGTTCATGATACAACCTTGACGACTTTTTCTCCTCGATCCTTGGTGATTCACGTCGAGGGCTTGCCGTGGGTCGTGGATCACTAAGGCGTCTGACATGCCTCATTCTTTGCAAACTCGTTAACCATTTGTACAAAAACCACGCAATCTCTCCTTCCATCTTTGAAGCTCTTTTGACCCATCTTGGGTATCTATTCTGGAGCTCCGGACGAAGGCGGTGATAGGGTTATTCTCCAGCTCCGTCGAGGAGTCCTAAGGCATGGGCGAGGGTGTGTTCCACCACCTCTAGCGGGCCACCGTCGTCGAGGTCCTCCCTCCAAGCTTTTTGATCTCGTTGAGGTAGTTTTCTTTGTTTTTATTTGTGTTTAATCTTCCTGTAGGTCGTATCCTTTATTTCCCGCTTTCTATGTGTATTTATCGTGCTTCGTTCACCTCCGTCACCACCTCACCGGAGCAAGCTCCAACGAGCCCCCTTTGTGCCATTTTCCGCCTCAATCCACACCCAGGAAGGGCGAGACACTTTGCCCTCGCCCTCCTTCACAGTATTTTGCAGGTGCCAGGAATGCGACGCTCGCCTGGAGGGTGATTTTGTCCGCGTCGGAAGCACCTGGTGGCCTCGTCTCGTCTCCGACGTCGCGAGGAAGCCCTGGTGCAACCCTCGCCCTTTTGACACCCTGCAGACGCCAGAGGTATGGCACTATGTTTGGGGGTATGGGTGTTACAACTAATACACCAACCCCAAACATAGTGCCATGCCTAAAACTCACGAAGCGTGGGTGTGGTTTATAAGTGGTGGGGTAATATTTGACAACTTGGGCTTAAGCATTTTGGGTGGTTGTCAACGGGTCCAATTGGATCCGAAGCCAACAAGTTGTGAGGACCAGTTTTCCTCGATAACGGATCGGGGACCTAAGCTCGAGACGATACACTCTCATGAGTGCACACTCAATAACACACCTTAATACACATAGACATTCTAATTCATACATACAAGAAAATACACTTTGACATATACATTAATATGCTCTCTAATACACTCTAGCATACACTTTAACACACAAGCACACTCTCTCTAACATACACACTATACTAACACACTCCCCAACACACACAACTAACCCAGGCACACACACACTCTCTCTCTCTCTCTAACACACATATACCTTTCAACATACATGCACATACTATGACACAATCGTCCACTAACACACATGTATACTAACACAAAACTGACATACACCTAACTCATGCATGCACTCTCTTTCTCGGACCCACTTTAATACGCACATACGCACTCCCCTCCAACATACATGCACACCCACACTCACTCTAACATACATGTGCACATACATACATGTACGCTAACACATATGCACACACTGACACACATAGATGCGGAAGATTAGTGGTGGATAAGAAGGAAATTAAAGGGAGAGAATATGGATCAATACACAAGGTATATGTGAACTCAAGAAATTATTTTCACTAAAACTTGAACTTACATATAAGACTTGAACTTTTACAATAAGAGGACTTACAATGTTTACAATAAAGGAAGAATGACTTATAATACTTGAAAGGAGGAGGACACTTGAGAGACTCTTGTGCTAGTAGTGGACTTCTTGTTGTTGTTGTGCATTGTGAGATGAAGATCTCTTGGATGGTATTTATAGGCCCCCAAGAGAGTGGAGATATTTTGGAAGAGAGATCTAGATTATCCTTCCATGCTTATCCTTTAAGAGAAAATATCTAGATATTTTGGTGGGAGGTGGATAAATATCTAGATATTTTCTCCAACTCTCTCTTTTCTAAAAACTTCTTCCAAGTACATGTCTTCATAAACCTTTCCTTATGTGGTGGAGGTTAGTAGGCACACATATTCTCATATGGGTGGAGGAATGTAGGCTCATTTGTATAAGGCCCATTGCAATAACAATACTTCTTGGATAAATTACAAATTATATTTTCAACACGCCTAAATTTGTAATTTGCATTATCCACATGTACTGGAAGTTTTCTGCTGGAAGAGTCTGTGAAAAGATATATGCATCTTGATCCTCTTTGTTGATGAATTTCTCTTTCATTTCACCTCTCTTATATATGGTGATGACGAAGTCCATTATTCTTTCTTCTTCCTTGAAAAATCTGCCTCTTTTTCATTGTAGTGGCATTTGTATAAGAACTTATTTCTTGTCCCTTCTGAGAATATCGAGAGACTGCCTTTAGTTCCTTCATTTCAATAACTTCTTCTATCTTCAGGGGCTCATATGCAGTCAAAGAGACAATAGCAGTTGATGCATATATTTCATCAATAGATCTAACCTTTTGTTGTGGAAGTTCTGCATCAGAAATATTTGGCTCAACTGATCTTTGAATTGAAAGGGAAATATCTTCATCATTTGGATTATCGTCTTCAATTGCAACATGCTTTTATATCACCGAAGAATCATCCCATTTCCATGAAGATGTTTCATCAAAGATGACATCTATAGTTAGTTTCCCTTATTTGGGCTCCCACTCTAGGTAATATGGGCTCGACTTCCTTTGAGCTATGAGAAGTTCCTCATCTGAGGAATGGGCCAAGCTGATCTGTTTTTTGGCTCAGAAAGTGCACTAGTTCAAAAGTTGATACTACAACTTGATATTCAAACTATATAGCTCTTGGCTTCCGATTTTTTGATAAAAGAATTGACAAGCAAAGACGTCGAGACTATATTCATTAGTTACCTAGTCTCAAAGCGATGCCAACATTTCGCTCGATTATTAGGATCAGCTTGGTTATCAGGTTAGCGCACCATTGAGGTCAATCTTCTTAGGCACGACCCTTTGTAAGGAAGGAAAGAGCTAGGTCTAAGTAAAGTTCTCTAGTAAGATATTCTAGTGTTGACTCGTCATCGGTTGAACCTTCTTTGAATTTGTATGCCTGTGATGTTGGAACCTGAGAACCCCCAGGACTACTAAGTAGGTTTGGTATGGTTTTTCTTTTTTAGATAGGAGGGCTGGTGGAATGGCTTTATCTATTGACTTGGAGGGTGACCCGTCAACATACCAGTTCCTCTCTCTATCTTGCTTTCTGGTGTCAGTTGCGAGAAGTCAGGGTTGTCGCCAGCTGATCCAGGATAGACAAAGCTTCTACTGTGGAAACCGCTTATTCCACAACATCAGAGCCTAGTTGACAACTGCTGCCACGACCTTACCATTGCTTGCCTCGACGTTCCTGGAGGCACAAATGCAAAGATGGTAGAGATAGACTTCTTTCCTTCTTAGATGCGGTTGTGAACTTCTTGCAGGTCGGACCTATACAAAGAACCCTTGGTCAGCTCTTAAGCAGGTGGATAGTAGCTCCCTCTGGATCTCCTTCTAGAACGCATCCAATCAAAATAAGCTCATTAATAGAAGAATCTATTGATTTTCAGCCTGGCGCTTCTTCTTTTTTTGACCACTCGGCTCCCTCCCCACCCCCTTAAACGCCTTTGGCCATCAAATTCAATGTGAATAACCTGTCTTCCTCTCTTTGAAACAAGGAGCGCTTCCGATTCTATTTGTGCTTCAAACAATTTCGCTTAATTAAACCTAAATAAATATATTAATTTTGGTTCCTTCAGTGTTGTATTCTTTCAAAGGGGGCGCTCTAGCTTTGCAGGTCTTTTTCTTTTCTCGTTGGTCTATAGTTTGAGCATATCAATAACAACTTCCTGACTTCCTAGTTTTTCCTCAGTTATCTAGCGACTCAGATGATGCCAGAATTTCTATTTTATCTTCCTGACCTACTTAGCCTTCTTCGTTCTTGAGATCTATTCCTCATTTCGGATAGGGTGGTTTTATCATAAAATGTGAAGATGGGCTCCGGTAATAAATAAAATGAAGCGAGCAAGAACTAACAAATATTTATTCTAATTCATTTTTTAGCTATAAGTCGCGAGGCAGCGAGTCCTTCCTCACTTTTTTCTCAGTTCTTGTCATCGCATGAGGCCCTTTTCCTTTTAGCAAGCTCTAGAAGCGAGAAGCAAGGTAATGACCTACGATACATGTGCTTCTCTGAGGATAGCGGTGGTAATTCGATGAGTTGGGGAAGGAGTGCAGTCACAACAGTCTCAGGCAAGTCAACAATAAGATTTCTAAGGGAAAAGCCGAGGCGAGTAACTCTAAAGTTGGCTTTCTTCTCTCTATCGCAATTATATATCAAGGGACTGAGAAAGAGGTCAGCAACCTCTCCTATCCCTGTGAAAAAAAGTGGTATTTAACCAGCTCTCTTATACTAATATCAGGAGCCTGGAGGAACTTTAGGACACCCTTGGGGAAATGCACCTGGTTCAGTAGCTAATAGGGTGGCTTTAGAAGATCAAATCATTTTATGTAGTGGATGGAGAAGGGAGCTGAGCTAGTTTTTTGCTCCAACGTGCTAATACAAAATTATATAAAATAATTTCTACTAGGAAAATCCCCCAAACTATTAACACCACCTTAGAGATCCCTCTCGATCTAATACGCTTCACACTGTCGAAAGAGCATTGACATGTGCCTTGAATCAATGAGGGTCCAACTAATTCCTAATTGACGGTATTTTCGGGCGGGAAGTAGGCCAGGTCCCGCGGGCGGGCATCTCCCGCAACGCAAGCAGCATTGTTCACCACCACCTGAGAAGCAAAAGATTAGAGAGTCAAGGCGGAAAATACATACACGTGGTCTAATGACAAGGGCCAACAGCGGAAGATCGGGACGGAGTCGTATGATGCCTAAGTGTCACGTACGGTTCCCTGAGAATGGAGTAGCTATCAACTGGAGCTTTGGAACAACCACCACCGGTAAGGTCAATTCTGCTTTGGGGGCACCCCTGACTCTAACATTATTATAGGGGTATTGGGTTCGAGATAAATAAAGATCAAGGCAGCTAGAACCTAAACACTATCCCTGAACTTAGAAAATCAAAAGAACCGATGCCTTAGAAAAGGCCCCCTCGAACCCCGTCTGCCCTCGTTATAAGCAGTTGCGAGCACTCATTTTTCGCCCTCTATCCCGCTGATGAACCTCCATTTCATCATCTTTATTCTATCGTTTTGTCCTCAAAAACCCTAGCAAATCATGTAAATACCTTTAATTCATGCATTTTAGCATTCATGCATGTGCATGTAAATAGTGTACAAAATGTGGTTTTTAAAGCCAAAATTATAGAATAAAGAAAAGAAAAGAAAATAAAAAGAATAAAATATTGTAAATATTTTATGACCCGAAATCCCAAGACCCAGGCATCAAGATGAATAGGTCGACAAGGAATAAAGTAGGGGAGATAAGGGCCAAAATACAAATAAAAATCTCTTTTATTTAATTCATTCTTTATTCATTTTGGGACCTATTTTTGGATCTAATTTTTATACCTCAAATAAATAAACTTTGTACATGAAAGTTGTAGATAATTAAGTATAGAAAAATACAAAATTGATTTCACCGAAAAATAATGTACAGATAAAAAGTTATGATCTGAATAAAATTCCAGAATCCCAACTTCCCAGACCTGTATCTATCAAATAAAAGCATGAAATATATCAAAATCTCCTTTAATTGTATATAGTTTTTAATAAGCGATTTAATGAAGGTGGTTTTGTATTTTGCGGAGCTACGGTTTGAAAGTTGAGTTTTGGACCCCTATTGTATACTTGTACAGATTAAAATATCCAATTTATTTATTATTCATTGTTTGTATAATTTTATATTTTTATAATTTTGTAAATATTATTTATATTATGTATTTATATGAAAATAGGAATAAAAACACGAAGAAAATATAAAAATAAAATACTTGTAAAAATATATAGATGAATTACTTATGTCGATACCTATGTAGATTACATATCTATATATTTACTTGTACAAAACCCATCAGAAAAATAAAATAAAAATATATTTAAGACCATAAAAATAAGTCACAAATTTATAAAATGATAAACAAAATAATAAAATTAAATATACAAAATAAAAATAAAATATTAAAATATATAGATGAATATACCTGTATATTAGCTATAAAAAGAAACTTGTAATTTTTAATCTCGAAAAAATAAATAAAAATCATAATAAAATACTTCAGAAAATAACAAACATTTTTTATTTTATAATCTAAAAATAATAAATTCATTTGCTATTTTCAAATGAATTTTCAAAATTTTTTCCAAGGAATGTTTTGGTTGGTCCACGTGGACCAACCAGAAACCTCTGTTGGTTGACCTCGAACAACTCTCTGACAGAGGTCTGGCACTGTCAGACTGTGGTTTTTGACCCACCTTCTTGATTTTTTTTGAGGCTCCATCTTGCACCATTTCGCGCTAACTCTCTTCTTGACTTTTCCTCCTTGGACATTGTTGATTCACGCCCAGGTGAATCCTCGGTCTTTGGATCAATGCATTGCCTAATGCGCCTCATTTTTCCCGCCCCTTCGTCAACCATTCATATACCACCTCCGATTTTGATTCGATTTTTTAACCCCATTTTGTCCCGTTCTTCTCCCTCTTTCGTGTGCTCCGGCTGGCTGGCGGTGATAGTTCCAGCTGCAGCCATCTTGGGCGGAGTTTGTCAAGGGATTTGGGTGTGTTCCACCACCTCCGGCAAAATCCGTTGTTGAGGTTCCTCCTCAAGTATTCAAACCTTCGAGGCTCCTTTTTCCCTTCACTTATCTGCACTTCCATATTCCCCATGCCCGTAGGAATAGATATCAACCTTCATCTCCGCTTTTCACCGATCGATTCGTCTAGTCAACCCCCTCGTCGGAGCGAGCTCCGGCCAAGTTCCCTTTTCACCGTCCCACGCATTTATTTCACCACTGTGGGGTTGAGGCACTTTGACCTCGACCCTCTCACCATTTTTGTAGGTCCAGAAGCAACGAGAAAGCCTGGGGGCTCATTTTGATCCCTTGCCGTAGTATCCAGAGCCTCCAAGCTCCGCCGCCTCCTCGCGAGAGCTCCGGTCGACGCCGGAGCCTTTTGGAGTTCCCAGCATGTAGAGGACCCTCGCAGGAGTCGTCTCGACCGCCTTTGAGCTCAAAAGGATGCCAGAGGATTGAGATCAGAGGCAGGGAAGGTCGCCTTCACTAGCATTCTTCCCTGTTCTTCCTCCTTGGTTCCCCGTCGTTGGATTAAGACCGGAGCCCAGATCGTTCAGCCACCGTTGGATCGCCCTTCTCCAGCACCGTTAGATCATCGGCTGGGATCTAATCTCAACCGCCAACTGCGAAGGGGTATCGTGCATCGTAGGCTCGTCACATGTCAAGTGAAAAGACTCCCGCCGTCGGATCGCCAGGGCTTGGGTATTTTGCATCCTTTTACTCGAGCGTTTTTGTATTTAATATTTAGCTCTGAAAATTTCATTTGTAGTTAAATATTTTGTGCAATATTTGCATAGACACCCCTACACCTTTCTGTATTTGCACTTGGGTCCCCAGCCACGTCAACTCACATGCCTGTACGCGTGAGGGGTGGGGTATTTTACGCGGGGACCCTCGCTAATTATCTTATTTTTTTTGCGGTCCAGGAACTTTCAGATCTAGTGTAATATTTTTGGAATATTTGCAATATAGCCCCCGCAGGTTTTGTTACTTGCTTTAAGGTCCCTCTCAGGTTACGTGTTGCGTGCACGTGATCTTAGAGATTTTGCACTTTACCCCCTGGGTTTTTGGCTATTTGTGATTGGTCCTGGAACTTTGTTAAGTAGTTATAATTTTCTAGAAAAAAATCATTTTACCCTGGATGTTTTGGATATTTACATATATGCCTTTGCTAGTAGTGTAGTTTCTTTTTGTTGTCTCTATTTATTTCATGCATCTATAAAATTTGAAAAATAACAAAAAAATAGGCATACAATTCTGTTCATTGTACTTCCACTCTATATTTTTATTTTACATTTTTGTTGCATTTTATTATTTATAAAAATTCAAAAACATGCATTTTTTTCACTATTTCCACTAGAAAATACATAAAATTTATAAAAAGTTTATAAAAAACTCCAAAAAAATTATTTTGTGTTTCTGTGTGTTTTGACTTCAGACCAAAAAACACTAAAAATTTCAAAAGAAAACGCCTAAAAATTAGAAAACCCTTAAAATATTCATAACAATCTTAAAAATTTCACAAAAATCCTAAAAATATAATTTTTATCTCTGAATTTTCCATGTTTTATTATCTTTACTCTAAAATTAATTTGAGGAATTTTGGACTCAGTTTGGTATTTTCATCCTCATTTTAGTTTCAATCGTCAATTTTTTCACTGTTTTTAGTATTTTTGACTTTAAAAATACCAAAACAATTAGGAAAAATATAGAAAAATCATAAAAATAATAAAAATATAAAAATCCCAAAAACACTTTATTTCCTGTATTTTGAGCATTTTTACCTATTTTCATCTCTCTCTTCTCTCTTGTATACATATATATATATATATATCCTATATAGCTTTTTTTACCTATTAAAAGAAAAAGAAAATATAAAAATAAAAATATAAAAGAAAATATAAAATCAGTAAATTAAAAATTAAAATATAAAAATATAAAATCTAAATTTAAATAAAAAATTAAAAAAAATTAAAATCCCATAAAAATAGCATACTTGTAGACATTTGATCACTCTCATTCTTGAGCTTATTTTATCGATCTATCCTGCTTGTTCCCTGTGTTCGACACTCTACACATGCTTGCACACTATACACATTCATTGTAGAGTTATAGTAAATTTTAACTCCGTACATGTACTTTCATTTCTTGATCTATCTGTTGTGGGTTAATTGTTGACTTAACCCGGATCTCGTGTGCGGCGACTGAGTTCCCGCCTTGTGTGGAACTTAAGACCAATGATTTTTGCGATAATCAAATGGCGTCGTTGCTGGAGATCAACAGCGTATAGATTAGATTTTTGAGTGATTGATTGTGATTACTTGTCTTCATTTTTGCTCTATTTATTTCCTTCATTTATTGATATATATTTTTGAGTTGTCTAACCTCCTCTCTTTGTTGACTTTGTACGAGGTACCGCAGATCGAGGGAGGCACGCTTCCCTAGGCACCTATGCACCCACGTGAAGCTAGCTTCAGCCTGCTATCCCTGCACGAAGAAGATTTAGAGAGATTTTGTATATTTATCTCCACTTACTTTATTGCCTATATTTGTGTAATTTAAGTGAGAGAGTGACTCATTAATTTGTAATATTCAGGACTTGGATACTTCTACACTTCACGAGGTCCATTGCCCGAGGGATTGTTTCCTTGGAGGCCTCATCGGTTTTTTACGGTTTCGTTGATTTTTACTATCTACTTGATTCACGCGGATTCAGCCCCTAGATTTAGGAGTTTTTATTGATTGTGACGTAATTAGCTAAGTCCCAACACTTAATATCTTGTCTGCACCTATAGATTGTAATTGGACTTAGCTAAAAATTGATTGAAAAAGCTATTTGACTTGGATTAGAGACCACATGTCGGAGGGGTCGTATGCAGCGCGTGCAGGATCCATTATGGTGGACACCGATCGGCTCCCAAGACCGGACTCCGGTCTCTCTTCCTAGTTGTACCTACTTGTGCTTCACAATTAATAGAAGTTGCTCATCTAGGGATGACTTCCTCGTGCATCATATAGGTAGTTTATTTCCTGTCTTTTAATTTATGCGTGGATCACCTTGCATGTAGAGTGCTGGAGCAAGGTACGCATTTCTAACTTTGCATGCATCATTGTGTTTGATCGCGCATCGGCTTTTCCGACTTCCTCCCCCTGTTTTATTGGACTCAAAATAACCAAGGAAATCAGAAAATTTGTTAGGCGTTGTATTTATCAGAAAAATACCTAAAAAGAGATAACCAAATAAAATTGGGACTGCTAATGCAAACTTGACCTTAAAACTCACCCCACCAAAAATTTTTGTCTTGGGGAGAGTAACCCCCCCCCATTGGTTGATTTATCTGCAGCGAGAGAGTGACCCGCACACTAGGAAAGAACCACGCCCAAAATTCTAGTTAACTACTGGTCTTGTTGAGTCATTCTCCAGTGAAGATCTCTCCAGTGACCGGTAAAGCGGACCGTGATGTCCTTAGCAGATTGAGTTGATCGGGTAGCCAGTAAACGGTCCACATTTCATACTGGATGGGAAAGATCTCATTTGGGATTGGGATAATTGGCTAGGAGAGTTGGGCTCCTGATGAATCCTGAATTCATCACTCTAAATATCATTTATTAAGCTCAAATCCCCTAAAATCAACTGCATATTTGCATATATTCTGCATAATTAGCATTCATACATGTTTTCATAAGAATTGCGTTTTAGCATAATTTTCTGCACAAAATAAGAAGCCAAAAATCCAAGCCAAATTGACCTATAAATATCCTAACTTCCCATATTTTTAACTTATTCATGCTAACTCCGAATGACCCAAAACCACCTCCACTGTGTACATATCATTAACAAGAATAAAGAAAAAATACAAAAAAATTTAACTAACACAAATAAGTGGACCAAAAACCCAAACCCTAGTTTTAGGATTTCTAGACTAAAAACCTCATATCTTCCTCATCCAGTGTCCGATTTAATCCTATTCACTTTTGAACTAAAATTACCTTCAAAACAAGACCAAGTTCAAGTGAATCGGAGCTCATATGTGAAAGTTGGGTTTTGGGCCTCTTTTGTATATTGTGTATTTTAGCAGTTTTTGACCTATTATTTTATATACTTATTTAACCTATTAATAAAAATCCAAAAAAAATAGATTAAGGTGTCTTTATTTATCTTTGATTTTACCGTAATTTTTTCGGATTTTTATCTGATCTAAAAATGACATAAAAATTACAAAACCCCAAAATCAAGGTGTTATATATACATGGGATACCCCAAAAATATCACTTTGTGCAAATGATCGATTTTGTTTATGATGTCTTCATGAAAGTTGTAGATCTCATCACGACAAGCAATTTTAGTGAAGGAACATTTTCGATCCGAGGCCATTTACTATTTATTATTGATTTTACAAAATCTTTTATTTATGAATTTTCTGGTGCTGACACGTGGCAGCACCTGGTGCCGCCACGTGTCATCCATTTTCCGCCTTATTATATATTCGATTTTATATAAAAAAATTAAAAAAAAATATATATAAATAAAAAAAATGCGTCGCACGCGCGAATCTCTCTGCCGCCCCCGAGCTTTCGCCGCAAATCACGGCGAATCACGCCCATCTCCGATCACCGTCGATCCCCACGATCTCGCGCCGCTCCGATCGTCCCCGATCTTGTTTCCAGATCCGGTCAAGCCCCTCTCCTATTAAAGAAACGCCACTGCCCCCGTGCCCAATCATCTGTCGTTCAATCCCCAAGGAGACCCCTCCGGTAGTGACAGCCAGCGAGCCCCCTCCCATTGGCGTGATCCGGGGCCCAGTTCATCGTCGCAGCTAAGCACCTCCGCCGCTGCTATTGCTCCGGCCACCAGTCACCGTCGAGCCGCTATCCTCCAGGTATACTCCTTCTCCTTATCTCTCTCTCTATATATATCCCCTAGTCGACGTCAAGCTACGCCAGCAACGCCACCAACTACGCAACATCTTCTTCATCGACCTCTGACCATCACGACCTTCATCGTCAACAACGATCGTCTTCGACGACGGTTTTTTTTCACCTCCTTAGCACTCATCCAACCACGGCCGTGTGTCGGTCGTGTCACCTACGCTTTCTTCATCGACCACTGCCACCGCCCTCGACTTCACCTCCGTTCAGCCTACACCGCCAACGTTGACTTCAACCTCAGCTTCAACCACCACCGGAGCCCCGCTCTCCGACACCGCCTTCCGCCCACGCCGCCGAGGGCCGACCCGAGAACCCCCAACGCATGTGCTGGGAGCGTGCGTCCCGGGGGTGACGTTAGCGTTACTTCAGCACCCAGGTCACGTGCTTTGCACGTGACCCTGGGTATATTGCAAAGATCCCCCGCGAGCTTGCCTATATTCGCGCACCAGTCCAAAGACAAAAGCATGTGCCCCTCTTGGAATTTTGCACTATTACCCCTAATCTTTCTTGTAATTACATTTACGTCCTGCCTTGTATCTTTTGTTTTATTATCTATTGCATTTATACCCCTATGTTCCCCCTCTATTTTGAACCTCTTCTCTACAGTATTTAATTTATATAAAAATAGCATGATGTTTGTTAATTGATTCTCTACATTTGGACATATTGTGGGCATTTTTTGTGATTGATGGTTAATTAATAATTAATTATTCTGTGGAAAATTGCATATTTGGCCCATTTCTTGCTCTTAAATTCATATTTGATTAATCATTGCTCTAAAAACCCCTGAAAAAACATATCTTGTAGAGTTAATTGTTCTTAACATTATGCCAAAAAGAATTGCATTTGCATGCATACTCTGCCTGTAAAGTTCATTTTGTATAATTCAGTGTTTAATTTTTAATAGGCATTAGATCTCACATTTTCGAGGTTTAGGATTTTTCTGAGATTCGTCACCTACTGATAGATCTTAGATAATTTTTATCCTTGAAAATAAGTAGGTTTAGTATTTATTATAATTAAATATTGAAATTCATCTTGTTTCCATTTGAAAATTCATAAAAAAATCGTATTGCATCCAAAAATTCCAAAAAAATTACAGTGCACTCAATTCATCATATTTTACATTGTGGCCAAGTTTCATATTTTTCGGACACCGTTTGAACGTATTTGACATTTTAGTCCCTAAAATAGCCGAATTTGCACTTGCACCCTTTATTGCATTGAAAATTCTAAAAAAAGACCGTCTCGAAAACCGAACACATACTTTGATAGACATCTCTCTAGGTTGTTCCTTTGCCTCCTTGTGATCGACCTTGGGACTTGCCCAAGTAAAATAAACATAAACCCGCATTAATCAAATTGACGAATATTTTGTGTGGTTATTTTCTTGATCGTTTCCAATTGCCGCCAACAACGCACGAATGATAAAAACAACTTCTAAACCCGGCATTTCCAAATCCGTGAGATGGCGCCGTTGCCGAGGAGGCAAACGGCTTAAATTTTTGTCTTGAAAATTTTCTTTCGATTTTCCGCATTCGGGTAGTCTGACCCCCGAATTTCTCATTGTAAATTTCATTTTTTTTCCTGCAATTTATTTTCAGTATTTATTTTTCATATATTTTTGAGTCACTCTCTTACATTTTCTCTCTTATTTTTCTTGCGAGGTACTTATTGTACGTGGAGTGGTTTTTCAAGAAACCGAAGCATCTTCACCGAACTCCTAAAAAACCGCAATTAATTTAAGATCGAGTCGAGTCATGAGAGAGCATAGAGTATAGGTTTATTTCTGCAAATTTTAATTCTTATAATTAATTGCTTATTTACAGCGGTGTCCATTTGTACTCTCGCGTGTGTAAACAAGACCTCTGACTTTATTATGTGGTGTGTCGTGGCCTGTTTCACTCTCCGGTGAGGGTGGGGCCCGACTTGAGTGGGATTAGGTTAGACCTGCACATACGTCTCTCAGAGCATTTTTAATTCTTGATTGTGCTCGTAGGATCTTAAGCCACAATGCACTATTAATTGAGACGCACCTAGATCGTTCAACTTAGCTAACATTCAACTCAATTCTTCCCTGCTAATAGAATTTTTCTTAGGTACGGTTTTTTCATCGGTTTGCATTTCATCTAGAATACATTTTTAATTTCTGTCTAGCATCCCACATGGAGATTGCGAGGAGGCACTGTAAATCTTCTAACTGAGCATACATCATCGTTTTTCGCGTGCATCGGCTTTTCCCGAACTCCTCCCTCTTGTTTTATCATATAATTTTAAAGGAAATTGGGACTGGACGGTAGACGTGTATTTGTGCTCATCTAATTTCTCAGTGATCACCTCATTAAAATTGGGACTGCTAAACAAAGCCGATCTTAAAAAACCCATAAAATCAAGAATTTCTACAGGAGAGCAACCCCGACATTGTTTGATTTTATCTTGCAGCGAGGAGAGAGATGCACACTAGGATAGAGCCATGCCAAGATTTTCATAAAGACTACTGATTTTAAAAACGATTAGCTACTTCTCACTGAGGAATACGGGTAGCCGTTATACGGTCTGGACTTCCTTAACAGAGTGGGTGATTTAAAGGACACTGCACAAGGCTCCATCCTTAAGGAATATGGGTAGCCGTTTCACGGACCGTACTTACACCTATATTGGCTAAAAGTGGATGCAACTAGTCGTACGAACTCGGGACAGTCTTTAAGGAAATATTGGCACCTAACAGCTCGTTTTAACGGCTTGCAAGACTTGAATTCTCACCAATTAAAACTAACAAGATAATCGGCCGAACTCTTACGGCCTTCACTGTGTGAGTTGGTGAAAGAATTCTTTGTATTGTGTTTGGTTTGTGCGTAGAAACTAAGCAATCAACGAATACTGCACACTTGTGCCTACATCATAATCCGCAAACCTCTTGTTGCTCTCGAGAATGGAAGATTGTGGTAAATTTCGTTCGGACTTTGCGAACCATTCTACCACTACCACAAATTATCCTATCTCAAAAGTTCAGAGAGACTCTTCCTCTGAACCTTCTTGGACATCGGGAAACCCTTCCCAGAAAACCTATTCTTACGATTCTTTCGTATTTTTAGAAGGAGAACAAAATCATCCTATCTCTCTCTCCAAAATAGACCGAGGAAAACTTTTTCCTCGATTCTTTCCAATCTATTAACTCGAATCTCTTATACTCTGAAGGTGAATAAGACAAGATGCCTCCCAAGAAGAATAATGAAGATGGACCCAGTGAAGACCCTCTCCAGATGATTTTGGCAAGACTGGCTGCATCTGAGCAGCAACAGCAGCTACTGAGAGCACAGTTAGAGCAATTGAATGCCGGGGGAGAAGTGCCAATGGAAGTACCAATGGAAGCCGCCTACAACCCTGGACAGTATCGAGTGTGGAATTATTTGCAGCCGCCACAACCAGAGATCCACTATGAACTGAAGCCACATTTTGTAAGTCAATTACCTCAATTCCATGGTAATACGACTGAGGAGCCATATGAATTCTTCCGGGACCTGGAGCTGATATGTTCTAATCTGAGGCACCCACAAGTCAGTCAGGACTACATTCGTCTCACTGCACTACCTTTAGCCTTGAAAAAGAAAGAAGACTACTGGGTGAAGAACTTGGGGGTGACTGTGACTACTTATGAAAGATTCAAAAACCTATTTTTGAAGAAATTCTACCCCTTAAGTCGGACCAATCAAATGAGGACACGCATCACTAGTTTCTCTCAGATGCCCAATGAACCACTCTGTGAGGCATGGGATAGGTTCAAGGACCTACTACAGAAATGTCCCTGCCATGATCTGGACAACAATATCCTAGTCCAGTCACTCTGCTCTGGCCTGAACCACGAAACTCAAAAGTTAGTTAGTGCTGCCTGCGGAGGGAATTACACATCACGTGGAGCTGATACCGTCTGGAAAGTGCTGGAGCAGATGGCAGAAACAAGCCGTTCTCAAATGGCTAGTAGAGCTTACACTGACTCCCTGAACTCCCTTCAAGCTAAAGGCAGGAAGCAGATTATCGCAGAAATAGCAGAGGATTTGATTCCAAACATGCATTTCCTAGCTGATAAATTGACAATAGTAGATAAGCGAATGAACGACATCGACAACAAGATCTCACAATTCCCAAAGCAGATGGAGGAGCTCACTAAAAAGGTGTCCAAGATGGGAATGCCTACTGCACCAACGGTTCCAATCCACCATGTACATCATGTCCAGGACCAGCCAGGAACAGAACAACAGCAACCATGGGCACAGGACCAATCCTATACCCAAGCTTCCCAGCAGCCACCCCCACCGGCCGAGATAGTCGTAGAAGCCCCGCCTCTGACATTCGAGATAAACGGCATCTGGTACACACAGGATAATACCCGAGAGGGTAATACGGGGGATCGTCAGCAGTATCAACGTCCACCCACCTTCTACAATGCCGCATTTCCCACAGCTCCACAACACAATCAGCACTCGAGGTAGCAGCAGCCATACAACCGTCAAAACCAACCGCAGCAACATCGTCAGCAACATCAAGCTCCAAATCAAGCATCTCAAGCATCTAAACCTCCAGAAGACCCGGTGGATATCCAGAGACAAATGCTGGAGGAAATTCACGGCTTCTGAAATGAACTGTACGATCTACGGGTAGATGTTAATCGTTTATCTCGTTGGAAGGATGAACAGACAGCCCCAGCCACAGCCATTCCCTCCCAAGTTCAAGCTAACCCCAATAGCTTGAACAAATCTCAGTAATCTCAATATAATAGCGAGGTATACTATTCAGATTTTTCCACATCTGAACACGAGATCCTTTCGTTTGACAATATTAATGCCATGTCACTCAGGAGCGGAAGGACCATGGTCGTACTTGACCGGGCAAGGGAAACAAACCATCAAGACTCGGAAGATCAACCAGAGGATGCTTCTGAGGACGAAGAAGAAGGACGCCCGAAGATTTCTGCTCGAGATAAAGCATCTATGGAGACCATAGAGGACCTTGAACCTCTAGTTGCTGCAAAAATACCTTTGTCACCATTTCAGCAACATGATTATCATCAAAAACATTATGATTGTAATAAGAACTCCAAATCCAATAAAGATTCTCTTATTTATGATTCTGGCTCTCTTTCTCCTATCTCAAATGCTTCCATTCCTTTCCCCCATGCTCTTAAGAAAGGAAAACAAAAGAAAAATATCCAGAGTGACCTAGTAATGGAAAAGTTCTGCCAGCAGAATATCACAGTGAAAGTACCCTTCGATCAGTATGTGGCCAGTAATCCAGCATTTCAGAAATATTTGAAAATGAAATGTACCCCCACCAGGACTCATACAAAAAAACAAATCAGTTTGTGGAGACTCATGTTCTGACAGTGGCCACTACCAAATGTGTCAGAAATCATCATTTACCAAGAATAAAAAGAGATCTGGGGGCTCATTATGTGGAAAGCCGCATTGGCGGTATTGCGTTTGCACGCACACTTCTTGACAATGGCTCTTCCATCAATCTTCTTCCCTTAGCTTTATATTACCGATTGGAGTTAGGTCCTCTTCAGAAATCATTATCTTTACTCCTGTTCGCTGATAAATCTACTAAAAGACCTAAGGGAGAAGTGAAAAATCTTATCATTATGGTCGAGGGTACGGAATACAAAGTGGACTTCACTGTCCTTGATATGGAGACCCTGAACCATTGGAAAGAATCTCAAATCATTCTGGGAAGACCATTCTTAAGAACCGCCAAGGCTGTATTCGATTACGGCACTGGAATGGTGAAATTC
This sequence comes from Ottelia alismoides, assembly GCA_037367405.1. NCBI lineage: Eukaryota > Viridiplantae > Streptophyta > Magnoliopsida > Alismatales > Hydrocharitaceae > Ottelia > Ottelia alismoides. The sequence continues at coordinate 82,467 of JAZKJV010011420.1, forward strand.
TGCTCCTTAGATGGAGAAGTGGATCTAGAGATGAAACAAACAAAGTGGCAAAGACAAGATTTCGAATCCACCACTGAAGATGCCGAAACATCCGAGTGTAATCTCATCAGCATTGTTGGACCATGGGACCAACTGCCAGATCTTCAGATTGATACCATCACAACAGAGGAAGAAACAATGCGTCATACAGTATATGAGCTATTGCCAGACAAATCTGAACACCCGGATGTTTATAATCTTGATGACACAGAAATCCTTTCGGATTTGTCAATCCCATCTTCGGGAAAATCAAGAAAAATCGATGACTAGTCAGACGCGGTTTTGGCCGAATTACCACACTACTTTTGCGATCTGACTCACATTCCTTCAGGATTAGTGGCTAGCATATTACAGAATGATTCACCGCCAACGAGCACAGAGCCAGACTTAAAAGACATTCAGCCAGACTTGATGGATGATTCAGATTTGCCAGAGCTGAAACCTCTCCCTCCCACGCTGAAGTATGCATTTCTCAATGGACCCAAAGATAAATTCCCTTTGATTATTAGCTCATCATTAACCATGGATCAAGAATATAGACGTCTAGAAGTCCTTGAGCGAAATCAAAAAGCCATCGGTTGGACTGTGTCGGATCTCGTAGGAATCAACCCGGCTCTCTGCTCGCACCAAATTTATGTTGAGGATAATACAAGGCCTTCCCGTGAATTTCAGAGAAGATTAAACCCCAATCTTCGGGAAGTGTTTAAAAAAGAGATAGAGAAATGGTGCAAAGTAGGTTTTATATACCCCATTTATGACTCCAAGTGGGTGGCCCCCCTTCATGTCGTCCCGAAGAAGTCGGGAATCCAGATGGTCACCAACGAGGAGGGGGTAGAGATCGCGACCCGAGTACCCACGTCGTGGCGTGTCTGTATCGATTACAGGCGCATGAATGCTGCTACCAAGAAAGATTACTTTCCACTGCCATTTATTGATCAAATCTTGGAGAGACTTGCAGAGAAGGCATTCTTCTGTTTTCTTGATGGGTACTCCGGCTACAATCAAGTAGCTATTGCTCCCGAGGATCAGGAAAAAACCATGTTTACATGTCCCGTCGGTACCTACGCATTCAAGCGCATGCCATTCGGGCTTTGTAATGCCCCAGTCACATTTCAGCGGTGCATGATTGCCGTATTTGCTGAAATGGTGGGTGATTTCCTGGAAGTCTTCATGGATGACTTCTCGGTCCATGGTGATTCATTTGATACATGTTTAGTACATTTGGACCGAGACCTTAAGAGATGCAGGGAGGTTAATCTGGTACTCTCCTGGGAGAAGAGTCACTTTATGGTGACGGAGGGTATCGTGTTGGGGCATGCCATCTCCAAAAAGGGAATGGAGGTTGACCCTGCCAAGGTGGATGTGATCAAGAAACTTGAGCCACCAGCCAACGTCAAGTCAGTGAGGTCTTTTCTAGGGCATGTTGGATTTTATCGAAGGTTTATCCCTAATTTTTCAAAAATCGCCCGCCCACTGACTGAGCTCTTAGGAAAAGACATCGAGTTTATTGTAAATCACAAGTCTCTTGAGGCCTTCGAGCTCTTGAAAAAGAAAATATGTGAATCATCGATATTACAAGCTCCCGACTGGTCTCTTCCCTTTGAGATCATGACTGATGCATCGGATTTTGTTGTCGGAGCTATGCTTAGACAAAGACGGGATGGGATCCCTTATGCGATTCACTACGCGAGCAAAGTATTGGATCTTGCACAGAAAAATTATACAGTAACTGAAAAGGAAATGCTCGTGGTTGTTTGGACCCTTGAAAAATTCAGATCATACATATTGGGCTCCAAGGTGACAATTTTCACTGATCATACGGCAATTAGATACCTCATGGATAAGAAAGATGCCAAGGCACGGCTTTTGAGGTGGATCTTGTTAATCCAGGAATTTAATTTGGAGATCAAAGATAAACCTGGAATAAAGAATGTTGTCGCTGATCACCTTTCCCGAATTGACAAAAATGATTATCCTGACACTGGACCTATTAAGGAGACTTTTCCAGACGAATCTGTTTGCGTTATTGATTCAACCCCATGGTATTCCAACATCGTGAACTATTTTGTCTCCAAGAAGGTTCCCTTTGGTTGGACCAAGAGAATGATTGATAAACTGAAGTCAGATTCAAGAAAATACCATTGGGATGATCCTTTCCTTTTTTATGAAGGAGTGGATTCTGTCTGGAGAAGATGTATTCCTCAGGAAGAATACCAGAGTGTCCTCACACATTGTCATACTCTCGAAGCTGTAGGGCACCATTCAGGAAAGAGAACCGCACACAAGGTACTCCAATGTGGATTTTACTGGTAGACCTTATTTCGTGATGCTAATGAATTTTTATGGTCTTGCCCGATTTGTCAAAGGATGGGAGGGAATGTTGGTTATAGAGACGAAATGCCCATGCAACCAATGATTTTCTGTGATGTTTTTGATGCATGGGGGATTGATTTTATGGGTCCCTTTCCCAATACCAATGGGTTTGAGTACATCTTGTTAGCGGTTGATTATTTGTCTAGATGGGTAGAGGCTATTCCAACCCGAACCGCAGATAGCAAAACCGTCTGTAAGTTTATCAAGGATAATATCATTGAAAGGTTAGGGATATCAAAAGTTTTGATTTCTGATGGAGGTAGCCACTTTGTGAATAGGGAAATGAGATCTTTGGCTAAAGAGTATAAAATTGAACATAGAATAGCCAACCCATATCATCCACAATATAATGGCATGGAAGAGGTTTCTAATAGAGAGGTGAAGGGAATTCTTCAAAAATTGGTTCGTCCGGATAGGAAGGATTGGTCAAAACTATTGGATCAAGTTCTGTGGGCGTATAGGACAGCATATAAAACACCACTCGGTACTTCACCTTTTAGGATGATCTATGGCAAGACATGCCATCTACCTCTGATTCACAAATCTGAATGGGCGGTCAAAAAGTTGAATTGGAGTTGTAACCTTGGGAAATTATGTTGAGACTTAAATTTGAATGAGCTAATTGCAATCCGAAACCGAGCATATGACAACAGTGTGATTTATAAGGACAAGGTCAAGAAATGGCATGATAGACACATTCAAGATAAAACCTTTGTCCCTGGGCAGAAAGTATGGTTGTTTAATGCTCGGTTAAAGATTTTTCATGGGAAACTGAAATCAAAATGGACGGGTCTCTATGTTGTCATCGATGTGCATACCAATGGAAGTGTGGACATAGCAGAACTCAAAGATGATGCATAAACTTTCTCAGTGAATGGACAATTGCTGAAGCCCTATTTAGAATCATCTCAAGAGCAGACAGTTCAAGTTGAGGTCATCTACTTTTCATAGAGCAAAGACAATGAAGATTTATCATATCAGACCCATCCTTCCTCCTGACCACATCGATCTCCTTGTACAGCTTCTTCCTCTACTTAGGCCAAGGCCTAAGTATAGGGGGGGACCGATGCTATTTGTATATACAATTTCCCTCATCACACTCCTATCTCTCGATCGCTCCATCTCCACCTTTCTTTTATACTTAGGCTGACCACAACCTAAGTATAGGGGGAACCGCCACCCACCTATATATACTCTCCTCATTTACATATCAGGACCGCCTCTTTTTGTGCTCTTCTTCTATACTTAGACTATTCACAGTCTAAGTGTAGGGGGGAAAACCGTTGTATAATTTTACTCTCTTACGCTTAGCCCGAGCTATGTCTTCATTACGCTTCTTGTGCTCTGAGGACACAGCACTCGCTAAGTATAGGGGGGTCTGTATATATACTGTGTATATATTTTAGCCATACCTCGTACTTGCGCATAAGTCTATATGTATTTACGTGGTGGGTATTAATTCAAAAAAACTACAAAATAAAAGAAAAAGAAAAAAAGTTTTGCTACTAACACTGACTATGCCCAATTTTTTTGAAAAAAAATGGTTTCTTATTCATTTTAGAAAAAAAACCAAAAAAACAAAAATCCCTTGCATAAAAAATGTGTCTGCATTCCACACACTTACACAACATCCAGCATCGCATTCATTTGTATATGTGAAAAGTCATCGAGTTCTGAACCGAGTTATGAGCCGAAACCGAGAGTAGTCTGGACTTAACCTTAATCCACCTAATTTTCAGAGGAACTTCACCGAGAAATAGGATTTTAGAGTCTTCAGGTCTTTGACTTAATTCTTTAAGTTCCACATGACAATGTGCAGAGTTTGACTCTTAGTGTCTAACCTGGTCTCTTCATTCTGGGTACAACTCTGGAATAAGGAATTAATTTGTACTCTCGCACTATGCACTTAGCTCAACTCAGACGGGATGTTGGAGGACTGTGTAAGTTTCTTTTCTGGTAGCATGGAAATCTAAAGACCGGAGTACGGGTTGAAATAAAGCTTCGGAAAAGGGATGGACGGCTGGGCACAATTTTTTCTAAGACCCCAAAAAATGTACGGAAACAAAAAGATTCTATATCCGTAGGGGTAAAACAAGATCCAAGCAGAACCACCAAAAATTCCAAATACAAAGAAGCAACTACAAAATAAAATCTGACCAAAAAGGTCCAAACTTCAAGAAACATGCAGATCTTGGTGGAGACTCGGCTACACCGGCCATCTTCACAAGGAGAGGTGACTACACTGGCCACCCTCCAGTTCTTTTCTCATTCTTCTAACTTCTCCCCCAATTCGATTGTGAACACAGCACGACAGACCTTAGAAGGAAATACCTGACTCCCCGAGGACGAGTTATTGGAGAGGAGGTTTGCGCGGTAGTCCGGCATTCTGGGTGGGAAGACCTAAAACCTTTCACACACAAGAGTCGGTTATTCAATGTTCATAGGGTATGTTTTGGGAAGAGGATTGATCTAAGATGACTTTTGAGCCGAAACTGTAAGCAATGATTTGTAGAACTTGAGGGCTGTTGATTTTAAAATTCTAAGTCTCACAGAAGTTCCGACACACAAATAATCCAAAGGTTGAGTTTAGGTTCACTTTCACCTTCAGCTCATGGTCTTGGTATGGAACCCAATCTCATTTCACTTCATGGCATTTCTTTTTAATGCTCAGGGACGAGCATGCTTTAAGTATAGGAGGATGATGAATCCCAAATTCATCACTCTAAATCACATTTATTAAGCTCAAATCCCCTAAAATCGACTGCATATTTGCATCTATTCTGCATAATTAGCATTCATACATGTTTTCATAAGAATTGTGTTTTAGCATAATTTTCTGCACAAAATAAGAAGCCAAAAATCCAAGCCAAATTGACCTATAAATATCCTAACTTCCCATATTTTTAACTTATTCATGCTAACTCCGAATGACCCAAAACCACCTCCACTATGTACATATCACTAACAAGAATAAAGAAAAAAATACAAAAATTTAACTAACACAAATAAGTGGACCAAAAACCCAAACTCTAGTTTTAGGATTTCTGGACTAAAAACCACATATCTTCCTCATCCAGTATCCGATTTAATCCTACTCACTTTTGAACTAATGTGCGTTCAATTACCTTCAAAACAAGACCAAGTTCAAGTGAATCGGAGCTCATATGTGAAAGTTGGGTTTTGGGCCTCTTGTATATTGTGTATTTTAGCGGTTTTTGACCTATTATTTTATATACTTATTTAACCTATTTATAAAAATCCAAAAAAATTAGATTAAGGTGTCTTTATTTATCTTTGATTTTATCGTACTTTTTCTGGATTTTTATCTGATCTAAAAATGACATAAAATTTACAAAACCCCAAAATCAAGGTGTTCTATATACATGGGATACCCCAAAAATATCACTTTGTGCAAATGATCGATTTTGGTTTTAATGTCTTCATGAAAGTTGTAGATCTCATCGAGACGAGCAATTTTTTGAAGGAACTTTTTCAATCCGAGGCCATTTACTATTTATTATTGATTTTACAAAATATTTTATTTCCGAATTTTCTGGTGCTGACATGTGGCGGCACCTGGTGCCGCCACGTGTCAGCCATTTTCCGCCTTATTATATATTCGATTTTATTAAAAAATTGAAAAAAATATAAAAATAAAAAAAATGCGTTGCACATGCCTCCCAGGCACGTGCTCCGCACTTGTGTGCCTGCCCCTTTGCACCACCCGCTGCCACGTGGTCAAATCTTGGACGTCCGATCTCGGCCGATCGGACGACCACTGCTCATCTTCAACCTCAGGTCCCTTTCCCAATTGGGAACGCATCTCCTCCCCGTGCGAATCTCTCCGCCGCCCCCGAGCTTTTGCCGTAAATCATGGCGAATCACGCCCATCTCCGATCACCGCCGATCCCCATGATCTCGCACCGCTCCGATCGTCCCTGATCTTGTTTCCAGATCCGGTCAAGCCCCTCTCCTATTTAAGAAATGCCACTGCCCCCGTGCCCAATCGTCCACCGTTCAATCCCCAGGGAGACCCCTCCGGTAGTGACAGCCAGCGAGCCCCCTCCCGTCGACGTGATCCGGGGCCCAGTTCCTCGTCGCAGCTAAGCACCTCCGCCGTAGCTATTGCTCCGGCCACCAGTCGCCGTCGAGCCGCTATCCTCTAGGTATACTCCTTCTCCTTATCTCTCTCTCTCTATATCCCCGAGTCGACGTCGAGCTACGCCAACAACGCCACCAACTACGCAACATCTTCTTCATCGACCTCCGACCATCACGACCTTCATCGTCAACAACGACCGTCTTCGACGACGGTTTCTTTTCACCTCCTCTGCACTCATCCAACCACGGCCGTGTTTCGGCCATGCCACCTACGCTTTCTTCATCGACCACTGCCACCGCCCTCGACTTCACCTCCGTTCAGCCTACACCGCCAACGTCGACTTCAACCTCAGCTCCAGCCACCACCGGAGCCCCGCTCTCCGACACCGTCTTCCGCCCACACCGCCGGGGGCCGACCCGAGAACCCCCAACGCACGTGCTGGGCGCGTGCGTCCCGGGGGTGACGTCAGCGTTACTTCAGCACCCTGGTCACGTGCTTTGCACGTGACCTTGGGTATATTGCGAAGATCCCCCGCGAGCTTGCTTATATTCGCGCACCAGTCCAAAGATAGAAGGGCACGTGCTGTGCACGTGCCCCTCTTGGAATTTTGCACTATTACCCCCAATCTTTCTGGTAATTACATTTACGGCCCGCCTTGTATCTTTTGTTTTACTATCTATTGCATTTATACCCCTGTGTTCCCCCTCTGTTTTGAACCTCTTCTCTACAGTATTTTATTTATCTAAAAATAGCATGATGTTTGTTAATTAATTCTCTACATTTGGACATATTGTGGGCATTTTTTGTGATTGATGGTTAATTAATAATTAATTATTCTGTGGAAAATTGCATATTTTGCCCATTTCTTGCTCTTAAATTCATATTTGATTAATCATTGCTTTAAAAATCCCTGAAAAATCACATCTTGTAGAGTTAATTGTTGTTAACATTATGCCCAAAAATAATTCCATTTTCATGCAAAGCCTGCCCTGCAAAAATCATTTTGTATAATTCAGTGTTTAATTTTTAAGGCATTAGATCTCACCTTTTCGAGGTTTCGGATTTTTCTGAGATCCATCACGTAGTGATAGATCTTAGATAATTTTGATCCTTGAAAATAAGTAGGTTTAGTATTTATTATAATTAAATATTGAAATTCATCTTGTTTGCATTTAAAAATTCATAAAAAATTCGTATTGCATCCAAAAATTCCAAAAACTTTACAGTGTACTCAATTCATCATATTTTACATTGTGGCCAAATTTCATATTTTTCGGACACTGTTTGAACGTATTTGACATTTTAGTCCCTAAAATAGGCCGAATTTGCACTTGCACCCTTTATTGCATTGAAAATTCTAAAAAAAAGACCGCCTCGAAAACCGAACACAAACTTTGATAGACATCTCTCTAGGTTGTTCCTTTGCCTCCTTGTGATCGACCTTGGGACTTGCCCAAGTAAAATAAACATAAAACCACATTAATCAAATTGACGAATATTTTGTGTGCTTACTTTCTTGACCGTTTCCGATTACTGCCTACAACGCACGAACGATAAAAATAACTTTTAAACCCGACATTTCCGGATCTGTTAGCTCCCAACCGCTCGCTTATTCACTCTGATAGATTGATTGATCACCTAAATAAAATTGACAAGATAAACGATCGAACCTTCACAATCATCAGCTCAAAAGTTGCATAGGTGAATTGGGGATTTGTTTGCCAATCTTGTTTGCATTCCAGATCTCATCTGCCTTTCTCTCCATATCAGGATGATGGGAAGGAGATCCCTTAGGCCACGTCTGCTGGCACCGCTATCGAGCACTCCTCCCTATTCATCTAGGTCGTCTTCGGGGAGTTTAGACCCACTCTCCGAGCCTGAGTTCACGTCTACCCTCTTCCCCCTTGATCACCCTTATTCTTCTATCAGTCCTGAGATGTCAGAGTTTAGTACAACAGAGATTTCTGGACATTTTATGGCAAGACATGGCCAGCAGTGAGGGACGCCCAGATGAAAAGGGTTAGCCTTCGTATGTTTATGATCAGATTACTCTCAACAATTCATTACTAGCTTCCCTGGAGAGATGTAGAGACAGATCGGAGATCAGGGAGCCTTCATGGGTGATATTATGAGAGATCTTGAGAAGATGCGAGCAGACAGAGAAGACAGATATGAGGGTCGTGGAGAGATACCCGAAGCAGGACCCGAGGCAGGAGGTGGAGCAGGAGGAGACCAACAACAGGCGGACCAGCCACCGAGGACCATGAGACAGTTGCACAATCCTGGTGCAACCCTCACTCACCGATGGATTCAGCTTCCTCCCATTGTTGGGAACTTTGAGCTTCTCCCCCAGACGATCCAGTTGTTGCCCAAGTTTCATGGGCTAGTCACCGAGGAACCTCATCTCCATCTCCATGAGTTTGAGATGATTTGCAGCACTATCCACGACAGACTGGTGGACACGGACACAATAAAGATGATTTCCTTCTCATTCTCATTGGTTGACAGAGCAGCCTATTGGCTGAAGCATCTAGGAAGGTATGTCACAACTTGGGAGCAACTCCAGACCGTGTACTTGAATAAGTACTACCCTTTCAGCCGGACCAACGCAGCACGAGCTATGATCAGTAACTTCGCAATGATCCCTAATGAACAGTTCCATGAGGCGTGGGATCGCTTTAGAGAGCTCATTGACCGGTGTCCACATCACGATATATCAAATCCCAACCTTGTTCAGAGTTTCTTTTGTGGGCTGACACCGGAGCTGTAGGGGCTTGTGAATGCCTCTTGTGGTGGGTCATACTTTTCCAAGGGTGAAGACGAGGTTTGGGCCATCTATGAAGGGATGACAGAGAACTCGACAGTAATGGCCCAATCCCGAGTCTACACACAGCAGAAGGCCCCCAAGGGGTAGGTTCATATCAAAGGATTACACGTATCGATGTCGGTTCCCACACTCCGTCAGCAGCACCAGCTCAGGTTGAATCCGTTGCAGCCAACATGGGGATCATCGGTGAGAAGTTGTACCGCATCGAGATCCTTGAGAAGAAGCAGAGCCAGGGGCTGGCCCAGATGGACCAGTTGACGAAGGCCGTGAGTGACTTGAAGACACAGATCTTGTGTATTCAAGAGGCACAGACATCCACGCAGTCCCCAGGACACACGTTGATCCCAGCAGTAGCAGCTCCACCCAGCCCTCTGCCATACACCGCCTGGTTCACAACATCCATGCAGAGCCAGTTCAGCAGCTACAGTATTACCCATCGCAGCCACTATCTCAGAGATGGTGATTTACCAGTCGGATCGGCCACTGGCAGTTCTACCTCCACCACCCTTTGAGCAGGAGCTATTGATGGAAGTCAATGGGATATGGTACGACCGGTACCCACAACAGGCTGGGATTCATCGCGATCACCTGAGATTTCGTTGGACCATCGGAGGCACTTCATCCCAACAGCAGCCTCCCGCTCAGGGCAGTCAGAACAGCCAGCAGCAGCAGCAACCCTATCACTCCCACCTGTAGTACCAGCAGGGTCCCCGTCCTTCTTATCAGGGACAGTAGTGGAGGCAGCGTCAGTAGCCTTACCAGTCATACTCCCAGCCTCCCTCTTACTATTCATAGCAGCAACAACATCATTCTCAGCATGGGAACACTTCCGGTTCTCAGGCACCTGCCTTCGAGAACCCATCTCTTGACGACCTCGCCCACTTGCTCTCCGAACGGCAGGCATCCTTTCAGCAAGAAATGGATGAGTTCCGACAGGAGATGAGGGATATCATCAAGGGAAAGGCCGCCATACCAGCTCAGATTGAGCCTAACCTGAATAGTTTAAAGAGGAAATCTGAGCAGGTACAATATACAGAGGATACCATTCCTAGTGACTCTTTGCATTACATGTCTTCTACAATGTTTGATGCTGATTTCATGATTACTAGGAGCACTAGGATGCTAGCCGGTGGTGCCTCGTCTGAGCAACAACCACACGAGGAACCAGGAGCACCATGCGAGGAGAGTAGCAATGTTGATACCGCTAATGATGTTGATGACGATGGTGCTGAAGCCACCAAAAATAGAGATCCAGAGGACGGTACTGAGGTTGTCGTGACTCCATACACAGGCAGTGGTACTGAGGCCACCATTTTGCTTGATGTTGATCCAGAGCGAGGTGCTAATACCACGATTGTATTTGATAATAAGCCAGAGCGTGGTGCTGATGCCATGAAGTTAGATGATGTGGGTGATACTGAGGCCACCACTTCTACTCATGGTGTATTTCCCTCTGTTGTGTTGCCACATTTTGTATCTCAGAACTGTGGTAACAAGAAAAAGACTAAAAAATGAATAAAGGAAAGGTTTCTTCATCTTCTCAGAGTCCATATGTGTTGCATGATGATCTTGGTATGGACTCCATTCCTTCACAGGCACGGGAACCTCTTCCTAGCCCTCCATCTGAGGAGGGCCCAGCTATGCCCTTCCCTCAAGCACTCTGCTTGGCGAAGGGGAACAAAAAAGAAAATCCTAAAAAGACACAACAGTTAGAGTTCAGCCAACAGATGATTGATAGATTTCAGATTCAGCTAACTCTACAGGAGGCACTAGAGCACATCCCCCTTTTCCAAAAGAACTTGAGAGAGAAGACTACCGTACGCAGGAAGAGGAGGAACCACAGAGGAAATATCCATGTGCTTACCCGTGCCACATGCTTTGCCATTCAGAACCGACTGCCAGCCAAGAGATTTGATGCAGCAGCTCCCTATGTCAGATGTGAAATTCAGGAGCAGCAGTTCGATCGCACTCTATTAGACAGTGGCTCTTCTATCAACCTCCTTCCGGCAGCCTTACTCGACCGATTTGAGTTTGGCCCTCTTCATCATAGCAGGACAGTCCTTCAGTTTGCTGATAGGTCGATTAAGAGGTCGAAGGGGTTGTTGAGAGACGTGGTCGTTACCATTCAGGGCCTGAAATTCCCCGTGGACTTTGCTGTACTGGACATGGAGATCCCTGAGTCGGTAACAGATACCCCCATCATACTTGGATGCCCATTCTTGGCCACTACCAAGATGGTGACCGACCATGATAGTGGGAAGGTGTACTTTCGTGTAGAGGGTAAAAGTATACAAATAGAGACGATGGACGAGACCAGAGTGCGAGATTCAGCCTGCTCAGAGCAGTTCAGTGACACCGAGCAGATGACATAGGTTGCGAGACGTCCACCAGGAGTGTGAATTTGTGATGACCGATGATGAAGCCATTTGGATAGATCCAGTAGCACAATCCCTCGTCTTGCCCACAGATTCAGCATATTTACAGCTTATGGCAGTTGATAGCTTGGAGAGCACACTCCTGGCCGAAGACAAATTAGAGGCCGACAGTTGCGGGATGAGCGGTGAAGCAGAGTTTCATTCATGTTCTTCAGATTCAGATCCCTCAAATTCAGACATTGATTGGGATGACTTTAATGATTATTTGCCATGTCTGATTCCTTCTGAGACAATAGCTAGGATGGGGAACGAGCCAGCACAGTTTACAGATGTTCCAGCAGGGTTCCCTTCGTCAGATTTTCATGCACAGCAAGAGTTCTCACATGCAGACCTGGTAGCCTTCACTCAGACATATCAGAAGCCAGATTTGCCAGCTCCTAGTTGTCCAGAACTAAAGCCCTTATGGCAGTCGCTGAAGTACAGATTCCTTACGGGTGAGCCAGATATGCACCCAGTCAATATCTTACCAGATTTGACTGGAGAGCAAGAATCTTGTTTGATGGAGGTTCTTGAAAGAAACCACAAGGTGATAGGATGGAGTATAGCTGATCTCCAGGGGATTAGTCCGGCTCTATGCTCCCATCATATCTACCTCGAGGAGAACGCCAAGCCCTCACGTGAGTTCCAACAACGGCTAAACCCGAATCTTCGAGATGTGGTCATGAAGAAAATATCTAAATGTTGGAGCGCCGATTTTATCTACCCCATCTACGACTCCAAGTGGGTTAGTCCATTACATGTGGTACCCAAGAAGACAAGTATCACTACAGTTGTGAGCGAGTATGGAGAGGAGATAGCTACCTAGGTACCCACTTCTTGGAGGGTTTGTGTGGACTACAGACGATTGAATCGGTCCACCAAGAAAGATCATTTCCCACTGCCATTCATTGATCATATTATCGAGAGGTTAGCTGGGAAGAGTCATTACTGCTTTCTTGACGGGTACTCTAGTATAACTGATGAATTTCGAATTCATCACTCTAAATCTCATTTATTAAGCTCAAATCCCTCAAAATCAACAGCATTTCTGCATCTATTCTGCATAATTAGCATCCATGCATGTTTTCATAAGAATTGCATTTTAGCACTAATTTCTGCACAAAATAAGAAGCCAAAAATCCAAGCAAAAATGATCTGTAAATAGCCTAACTTCCTAGATTTTTAAGTCATTCATGCTAACTCCGAATAACACAAAACCACTCCATTGTGTACACATCACTAACAAGATTAAATGAAAAATACAAAAAAATAACTAACCCAAATAAGTGGACCAAAAACCCAAACCCTAATTACAGGATTTTCAGACTAAAACCCTTATATCTTCCCCATTCAGTATCCGTTTTGATCTTACTTACTTTTGAACTTATGTACATTCAATTACCTTCAAAAGAAGACCAAGTTCAAGTGAATCGGAGCACATATGTGAAAGTTGGCTTTTGGGCCTCTTTTGTACATTGTGTATTTTAGCTGATTTTTGACCTGGTATTTTACATACAGATTTTTATTAACTAATAAAAATCCAAAAAAACTAGATTAATGTGAAAATATTTTCTCTTGATTTTACCATATTTGTTCGGATTTTATCTGATTTAAAAAATGACAAAAAAATAATAAAATCCAAAAATCATGGTATTCTATGTACATGGGATACCCCAAAAATTCACATTACGCAATTGATCGATTTTGGTTTTGATGTCTTCATGAAAGTTATAGATCTCACCGAGACGAGCAATTTTGTGAAGAAACTTTTTCAATCCGAGGTCATTTGCTATTTGTTTTGGATTTTATAAAATATTTTATTTCGGAATTCTCTGGTGCTAACACGTGGCCGCACCTGGTGCCGCCACGTGTCAGCCATTTTTTGGCTTATTTATTATCGTTTAAAAAAAATCAAAGTCACGCACGTGCGAAGCACGTACCTGCCAGGCACGTGCAACGCACGTGCTCGAGCCCTCTCCCCAACCAATCGACACGTGACTCTCCACAGGTCGTCTGATCACACTCGATCGGACGGTACATGTGCTTCTTCCACGACAACCCCTTTTCCCAAACAAGCGGTTGCTGCTGCCCCCATGATTTCGCCGCACGACCTTCCAAATCAGCAGCCGCCACGATCCGATCCTCCCCAAATCTAATCCCCTCCAATCGCCGATCTCGCGCCACCATCACCCTCCAAATCAGATCTCATCATCGACTCGTCTTCAATCTCCGATCACCTTCCACTTCCGGCCTCCGAGGACACCCCTAAAAATAAAACACGTCGCCCCGTGCCCAAACATTTGTCGTTCACTTCAAAGGAAACCATCTCCGATGGTGACAGTCCGGTGGCTCCCTTCCTACGACGAGATCCAAGGTGCTTCGCACCTCGTCGCAAGTCATCTCCGACGAGACTGCTCTGCTCCGTCGTGCTCGCCGTCGAGCCTTACTCCTCCAGGTATATTCCTTCTCCCTCTCTCGATTGTCACTCTCTCATTACCGCAGCAACCACCTTCACATCCACCTTTCCTCCGACTCGCTCCAACTTCTCCGACGATCCTACAACGCTACGACTCCATCTTCATCGTTTTCAACTCCTACGCCAACTACTCCGCTTTGAGCTTCCATGACAACCGCATCGCCAGCTCCATCTTCTTCAACGTCACCTCCAAGTTCTCCTCCAACTTCGCCTTTGACAACGCCACCTCAAACTTCGACTCTGACAACCGCCTGCGATCATCACCGGTCAACGCCAAAGTTCCCCCCGCCCAGCAAGTCCACCAGCTCCTCTGCTAAGAGCCACCGCGCCTCGCCAGACTAGGATCCAGGCCCGAGACCACCCCCCCCCCCCCCGCGCGTGCAAGGCACGTGCGCCCGGGGGAATAACTCAAGCATCCCAGGGGTCACGTGGTTGACACGTGACCCACTGGAACAATTGCAAAAGCCCCTTGGAGAAACTTCATATTACAGCATGCACCCCCGCCAGCCAGAGGCACGTGCATAGCACGTGACCTTGGGAATTTTGCAAGAATACCCCCACGGGTACAGGTAATATCACTTACATCCCTATATTGCATTATTTAGTATTTATTTTGCATAAATACCCCTGTAATCCTCCACAATTTTGGACATATTTATTGCATTATTTCATTCATCCAAAAAAAGCATTTTGTTTGTCAATTAATTCTCCACATTTTTACATATTGTGGATATTTTTTGATCAATGGTTAATTAATAATTAATTGTTTTGTGGAAAATTGCATATTTTGTCCAGTTTATGCTCTAAAATTCATATTTGCTTAACCATTGCTCTAAAAATTCCCGAAAAATCACATATTGTAGAGTTAATTGTGCTTGACATTGTACCCAAAAAGATGCATTTGCGTGCATAGTTTGCTCTGTAAAAATCATTTTGCATATTTCAGTGTTTGGTTTTTAATAGGTATTGAATCTCACATTTTCAAGGTTTAGGATTTTTCTGAGATCCATCACCTAGTGATAGATCTTAAATAATAAGTGGCCATTGCACCCGAAGACCAGAACAAAACGACATTCACCTGTCCATTTGGGACATATGCTTTCATACGGATGCCCTTTGGTCTATATAACGCCCCTGCGACATTCCAAGGGTGCATGTTGTCCATCTCCTAGGACATGGTGGGTGATTGTTTAGAGGTCTTCATGGATGACTTCTCGGTCTATGGCGATGGGTTTGATGCTTGTCTTAACTACGTAGACCGTGTGCTTCAGTGTTGTATAGAGGTCAACCTTGTCTTATCTTGGGAGAAGAGTCACTTCATGGTGACTCAAGGGATGGTCCTTGGCCATATCATCTCCAACAGGGGCATGGAGGTTGATCCGGCTAAAGTAGATATTATTAGAAAACTCAATCCACCATCCAATCTGTGACAGTTGCGGTCTTTTCTGGGGCATGTCGGTTTCTACCGAAGGTTCACTCAGGACTTCAGTCGTATTGCCTGACCGCTCACCGATTTGCTGACAAAAGACACCGAGTTCATTGTCGATGATAAGTGTCTTGCATCCTTCGAGACTCTCAAGAATTTAGTTATTAAGGCTCCTGTCCTTCAGCTACCCAATTGGTCTCTCCCATTCGAGATCATGATGGATGCTTCTGATTTTGCTGTAGGGGTTGTGCTTGGACAGAGGAGGGATGGATTACCGTATGCCATTGACTACGCTAGCCGGACTTTGGATGCCGCTCAGCGGAATTACACTGTGAATTAGAAGGAGATGCTAGCGGTAGTCTTTGCTTTGGATAAGTATAGATCATATATTCTGGGATCAAGAGTGACTATCTATACAGATCACACCGCCATCCGATACCTCATGGCAAAGAAGGGTGCCAAAGCTCGACTTACCCGGTGGATCCTTCTACTCCAGGAATTTGATATTGAGATTAAGGATAAACTTGGAGTTAAGAATGTGGTAGCGGATCACCTCTCCCGATTAGAGAACCTTGAGGAATCTGAGCCCATTGCACCTATCACTGAGACATTTCCAGATGAGGCGATCCTTGTCATCGCCCCAATTCCATGGTACGCCGACATTGTGAACTATCTTTTTGCCTAGACGGTTCCACAAGGTTGGCCCAGGAAGCGACTTGAGACTTTCCTTGTGAATGCCATGTCATGCCGTTGGGAGGATCCCGTCCTTCATCATGAAGGAGGAGATAATATCTGGAGGAGGTATATTCCTCAAGAAGAGCAGCATAGCATCCTCACCTACTGCCACAAGCATGAGGTAAGAGGACATCACTCTGGGAGATGGACAACACATAAGGTGCTCCAATCCGACCTTTGGTAGCCTACTCTCTTCAAGGATTCTGATGAATTCCTGAAGAGGTGTACTGACTCTCAGAAGATGGGTACTTGCGGACAGAGATACATGCAGCCCATGTAGCCCATTCACTTTTGTGAGTTTTTTGACGCATGGGGAATTGATTTCATGGGTCCATTTCCTAAGAGTCAGGGGTTTGAGTACATTCTGTTTGTTGTAGATTATGTGAGTCGTTGGGTTGAGGCCATCCCTGCCCGAACCATAGATGCTAAGACTGTGTGCTGATTTTTTAAGAAAAATATCATTTCACGGTTCAGGGTATCTATAGTTCTAATTTTCAGACGGGGAGACTCACTTTATCAACAACAAGGTAAGGGCCCTTGCAGATGAGTTCAGCATTGACCATCGTGTTGCCACTCCATATCACCCTCAGACCAATCGTCTTGCTGTAGAATCGAACAGGGAGATGAAGACTATTTTACAGAAGGTAGTCCGTCTTGACTTAAAGGATTGGTCACATCTTTTGGACTCGTTCTTGTGGGCCTATCGGACTTCCTTCAAGACAACATTAGGGGCATCTTTTCGTCTCGTCTATGGCAAGTCGTGCCATTTGCCAGTGGAAATAAAGCATAAGTCACTCTGGGCAGTTACTGAGTTATTATTGGATCTCGAGAGTATATGAGAACAGAGGAGAGCAGAGTTGGCAGACCTGGAGGAACTAAGAGATACAGCCTTTTCGAATAGCCTACAATACAAGAAAAAAGTGAAGACATGGCACGATTCTCATATCAACCATAAACAGTTTGAGCCAGATCAGCGTGTATGGTTATTTGATTCTAGGCTAAAAGTAATTCCAGCGAAATTACAGAGTAAATGGAAAGGTCCTTATGTGGTCAGAAAGGTACATGACAATGGCAATATTAATATATCCGAGTCGTCATCTTCCTCTACCTTTCGAGATAACGGTCAGCGCCTGAAACTATATCTCGATCATGATTCGTCGATCGTCGATGTTGCCCCTATTCATTTGGTATGAGATGTACTCTTTGACTCACATCACCTGCATCTCATACATGGTTATCACTTCCATCTTCCACTGTATAGTTCCATATGTCCATATCATTCATTTTTTCATTCATTATGTCTGCCACCCCGTCGTCATCTTATGATTTTACTATACTTAGGATACACCTTGTCCTAAGTATAGGGGGTGCACACAATGAGCTATGATCTGTTTATTCTTTTCTTCTTTTCTTCTTTTCCTTTTCTATCTTCTTTATCTATCAGAAAGGTGTCGCCCTTTTTTGTCAGTCTTCTATACTTAGGACGTACTTTGTCCTAAGTATAGGGGGTGTGCACCCCGAGTTGATTCTAATCTTTGATCCTCTCCATTGTCTCCTCTTCTTGTCTATACTTAGAGATATCTTACCCAAAGTATAGGGGGAGACAGTCTGAGTACGATATGTTCATTCCCACCCTTGACCCTCCCTGCCTTGTGTACAGTCTGCTATACTTAGGATTATTTGATCCTAAGTATAGGGGGACGGTCAACTTCTCATTCGTTCATTCATTCATCTCTTATTCATTTATTCTTTAGACTTTCCTATACTCAGTACGAGTTATGTCCTCTCTTTTTCTCTCAGATCTATGAGGACATAGCTCAAGCTAAGTATAGGGGAGTCATATATACTGTATATATACTTTAGTCATAACTAGTACTTTCGTATTTTTACTAATAACTATGATATTACACTTATAAAATTCATTAAAAACGTTAAGATAAAGATGTGATTATTCATCAACTTCTTTTTGTATTTACTGATTAATAAATCAGGTGAAAATATTTTTTTGTAAAATGTTTGAAAAATAGTTTGAAAATCCTTGTGAAAAAACTTTTGAAAACTATTTGAAAACATTTTGTTACATGTTTTCAACCTTTGTAAAAAACATTTCGATTTTAAAATTATTTTCTTTGTGTGAAATAAAATGTTTGCAAAACGATTGGTAAATGGTTTGGAAAATAGTTTCAAAAATATTTGAAAAACCTACATATACTGTTTAGAAAACCTTTGCAAAATGATTTTCAAATGTGTGTACATGCTTGTAAAAATATTGTTTAACAAAATTAGTTTCAACTAGAGTTTTCAAAATTGTTTGAAAAAACATTGTCAAATAAGTTTGAGGAATACATACATCTCACCTAAAATTCTGTCTATATACCTATAAAGTTGAGCACTTACCCTTGTGAATTCTTAAAAATCTACTTCTTGTAAATATAAAATGTGTCCTCATGTAAATATTTGTACCTAGCTTTTAGCCAAAATCTTATGTTTTCAAAAATCCCAAAAACATTTGAAAATTAAAACACCAAAAAAAATGAAAAAACTTTTTGAAAAATCTCAAAAAAATGCATCTACATCATCTCTTAAAAAATCCATAAAAAGTTCAAAATCTTTTGAAAATTGCATCACAAAAATATTTTCTGCATTCTGCATGGCATTTGCATAGCATTCACATTTTTCGGATTGAGTTTGATGGTTGAACGATCTAAGTAAAATCCGAAGATTGGAGCTTGGTTGGATCTAAAATCTACCTAATAACAGGAACCTTATAGGAGCTGGAATTGAGGTACTTCAGGTCTAGTTGACTTAATTCTTTAAGGATCACGAGACTTGGTTTAATGGATTCTTGATTGCCTAAGTAGAGTATTTCGGAGCACGCGCACGACTCTTGTTAATAATGACCTAACTTGGACACCTGCACCTTTCACTTGGCTCAAGTCAGTTGGAGTGGTGAGGGGGTTGGATTTGCTGGTATGAGACGCACACAGGTGGAAACACTTGTCCTCCTCTAGGGAGGAAAATGCACCCCAACCCATCCGGTGATGATGAGTTTTGAGGACATGAGATTGTAGGTTGCAATAAAGTTTCAAAAGAGGGATAGTCTACTGGATCAAGAGGAAAAACTCCCTCTGTAAATGCTGTTGTATATAGTATTCAAAAAAATGTGCTTCAAAAATCAAAAAGTCCAAAAAGGTGGACAGGCCTGTACAAAAATAAAAATGTCTGTCGGAGTGTACATATGTGTATAGTCAAATAAGCAAGCTTGAGCTTCAAAGTCAAATCATGTGAGCCTGCAGCAGGATGACTTGACTATACTGGTCTTGCATCCTAGGATAGGTAGCTACACTGGCTACCGTCCATTCTTCTCTACACCCCCTCCTCGTGAGTTGGTTGCCACTTGAACTTAGAAGGGAATATCCCGTTCCTTGAGGAATGAGTTGTTGGATTGGAGAATCATTGGGTTGTCATACTGGAGAAGTCAGTCTCTTTGCCATTCTAGTTGGGGAGAGCCACTATCACTTACACTGTACAAGTCAGATTCATAGTCATAAGGGTTTGCTTATGAGTTGAAGTATTCTTACCTGGCTATTGAGGAGACTTGAGTAGAGTTTTGGGATTCTCGAAGGTTGTTGGATTTCAAATCCGATTCTCATTAAGGTTCCGCCCGCACTAAAATTCCAAAGGTCCTACTTAAGCTCCAAACTTTGATTTTGTGACGACAAGTTTGATAATTAAATTCAATCCATCTTTCTTCTTTTTCTTTTCTTTTTTTTCTTTTCTGCACTTATTGCATAAGAGTTTGCTAGGGACTAGCAAAGGCAAGTATAGGAGGATGATGAACCTCCATTTCATCATCTTTATTCTATCATTTTGGCCTCAAAAACCCTAGCAAATGCATGTAAATACCTTTAATTCATGCATTTTAGCATTTATGCATGTGCATGTAAATAGTGTACAAAATGCAGTTTTTAAAGCCAAAATTATAGAATAAAGAAAATAAAAGAAAAAGAATATTGTAAATATTTTATGACCCAAAACCCTGAGACCTAGGCATCTAGATGAATAGGTCGACAAGGAATAAAGTAGGCGGAGATAAGGGCCAAAATACCAATAAAAATCTCTTTTATTTAATTCATTCTTTATTCATTTTGAGACCTATTTTTGGATCTACTTTTTATACCTCAAATAAAGAAACTTTGTCATGAAAGTTGTAGATAATTAAATATAGAAAAATACAAAATTGATTTTGTGAATAAATTTCCAGAATCCCAACTTCCCAGACCTGTATCTCTCAAATAAAAGCTCGAAATGTATAAAAATCACCTTTAATTGTATATAATTTTTAATAATCTACTTAATGAAGCTGTTTTTGTATTTTGCAGAGCTACGGTTTGAAAGTCGAGTTTTGGACCCCTATTGTATACCTGTACAGATTAAAATATTCATGTTATTTAATATTCATTATTTTTAAAATTTTATATTTTTATAATTTTGTAAATATTATTTATAATATGTATGTATATTAAAATAGGAATAAAAACATAAAGAAGACGTAAAAATAAAATACTTGTAAAAATATATAAATGAATTACCTATGTCTATACCTATGTAGATTACATATCTATTTATTTACTTGTACAAAACAATCAGAAAAATAAAATAAAAAAATATTTAAGCCCGTAAAAATAAGTCATAAATTTAAAAAATGAAAAATAAAAATAATAAAAATAAAATATTAAAATATATATATATATATATGAATATACATGTATATAAGCTATGAAAGGAAACTTGTAATTTTTAATCTCTAAAAAATAAATAAAAATCATAATAAAATACTTCAGCAAAAAACAAACATTTTTTATTTTATAACCTAAAAATAATAAATTCATTTTCTATTTTAAAATGAATTTTCAAATATTTTTGTCAAGGAAAGTTTTGGTTGGTCCATGTGGGCCAACCAGAAATCTCAGTTGGTTGACCTCGGTCAACTCTCTGACCAAGGTATGGCACTGTCACACCGCGGTTTTTGACCTGCCTTCTCGATTTTTTGAGGTTCCATCTTGCACCATTTCACGTAACTCTCTTCTTGACTTTTCCTCCTTGGACATTTTTTATTCACGGCCAAGTGAATCCTCGGTCTTTGTATCAATGCATCGCCGATTGCGCCTCGTTTTTCCTGACCCTTCGTCAACCATTCATATACCACCTCCAATTTTCGATTCGATTTTTTAACCCCATTTTGTCTCGTTCTTCTCCCCCTTTCGTGTGCCCCAGCTAGCTGGTGGTGACAGCTCTAGCTCCAGCCATCTTGGGTGGAGTTTGCCAATGGATTTGGGCATGTTCCACCACCTCCGGCGAGCTCTGTCGTTGAGGTTCTTCCTTAGGTATCTACACCTTCGAGGATCCTTTTTCCCTTCACTTTTCCGCACTTCTGTATTTCCCATACTCATAGGAATAGATATCAACCTTTATCTTCGCATTTCACCCATCAATTCGTCCAGTCAACCCTCTCGCCGGAGCGAGCTCCGACCGAGTTCCCTTTTCAACGTCCCACACATTCATTTCGCCACCGCGGGGTCGAGGCACTTTGCCCTCGACCCTCTCACCATTTTTGCAGGTCCAGAAGCAACGAGAGAGCCTGGGGGCTCGTTTTGATCTCTCGCCGGAGTATCCGGAGCCTCCAAGCTCTGTCGGTTTTTCGCGAGAGCTCCGATCGATGCCGGTGTTGGAAATGCGAGCCCACGGTGAGCCATTATGCAATAAATGTTATTGCAATTCACTCCTTAATCTGAAATAAAGAATACATAATTTGCATAATAGGTCCCTTAGTACAATTAGGGTTATGTACCATGGCCATCTTGATGATCATACAGTTGTTGATTCAGTTATTGAATCATAGAGGCCGGTGCTTAGATGAATATCTAATGAGTTAGATTGAGGACTCATCGAGCACCGTCAAATGATCGTTAAGAGATGATCTCCAGCCTGAGTAGGAGATGGCAATCCTTATCTTTAAAGGTTGATATCTGACCAACCTCTTGATGCAGGTCCTCTGCATAGGAATAGAGATTCAGAGGTGTCAGATTAGTTAGGTCAAAGAGTTGACTTAACGAGATCGAGATAACCAAAGTCCTATATCGTATGCTGTCATGATATAGGCACACATCCCCTGACCGAAGACAGATGTGTTACTATATGTCTGAGTATGTACATTTGGCAGACCAATAGGTTGATGACCTAATCAAGGTCTATACACCGGCGCGCTGGTGTGCATATAAGGGCATATGAATAATACGATCTCTCAAAGGGATCGTACAAGTTCAATTACTGAACCGGAAGACATGAGCTCACTCATGAGATATTGGGAAGAATCAAATTCCGTGTGCACGGTCGTCTCGCTTTGGAAGCTTGACTGAATTTGTAGGTTTGATATATACTTTTGGAAAGTATATGATCAAAACCTAGGTATGATATATGCTTTTGGAAAGTATATGATCGATACCGACTCCCAATGATCGAATGAGAAACTTACTGATAAAACCATGAAGTAGACAGTATAAAGTTGATCGAATACTTCGGGTTTAATCTGAGTCTTCCAGTATGCAGGATGTACAGGTATTGGGAATACCTGAGGGTGATGTGATCATAACGATTGTATAACCTTGACGCTTCCATTCCTAGGGAGTGATGAAACGGGTCTGGATTTTAGTGATTCCTCTCAGTAGAGAAGAAATTTGATCTTGGTCCAAGTGTTGGACATTGATCTGAATGTGATTCAGATGCCATAAGAAGATTAGATTTACAGTCTTGATTTAATCAAGCATCTATGGGAGGCCCGCGATCTGGATTTGAGATATGATCTCAATATCCATGTCACTATACGTGGAACAATACAATCGCCCTGTCCTTATCTCCAAGTATCTGCGGAGAAAGCGTATTATCCTTAAAGGAGTTCATGGATAATTCTATTGTTGATTTATGTATCCGAGCATTGAGAAAATGGATAATTAAATGTGATTTAATTATCATGAGTAATATGAATTTGATTCATATTATAAAGAGAGTTATCTGAGATAATTAAATGTGATTTGATTATCAAAGATGTGAATAATGTGAATGTGATTCATATTATTTGAGAACAAGAGAATAAAGATCCAAGATGATTAAATGTGATTTAATTATCATGGATATGAATAATATGGATAGCAATATCCATATTAGTCATATATATTATAAATGTGATTTATAATATATAAGAGAGAGCTATTTGTGATTTACATTTGTTAATTAAATGTTAATGTGAATTGGATTCACATTGGACATTGAATTGAAAATGTAATTTACATTTTGTTTTGGGTTGTGAATAAGATTCACAAATTTCCAATGGCATGATTGCAATGTTCACAAAATAAATTGGATTTATTTTTGTGAAATAATTTGCAACAAATGTTGTTGCAAATATTGGAGAGAATCATGAGATAATGTAATCTCATGTAATAGGAAAAAGGAAGCTCCCTTCCTAATGAGGAGAGGGGACGGCCACAATTCCATAAGGAATGTGGTGGTCATCCACCCTCCTTATGGAAGGAGGCTTGCCTCCTTTCCTATCTCTCCAATGGAGATTGATTTGATATAAATCAAATTATATTTAATATATATTTGATTTTTATTAAATTAATTGTTGTTGTGGTTTTAGCAACAAATCATGACCATTGAAAGAAACACAAATTAATGTGGACCATTGGATTTGTGTTGACACATGGATTGAGATCCATGGATCCCAAAACCCTATAAAAGGAGAGGCTCCACATTTCTCTTCAGGGCACATAAGTGAGACAACAAGTCTCTCTCTCTCTTTCTTCCTCTTTCTCTCCCTCTCATGGCCGTCCACCATGGATGCCCTAGAGAGGCTCTCCATCGCCGCGGCACCGTCGTTATGCTGCCCGATGTTTTGCTCGTGGAACTCCGTCTACTTCGGCATGCCTTGCTCGTGAAGAAGACGTCGGATCTCGTGTATCGAGATCAGGAGATCCACCGCTTGAATCATCAACATGGATTGCGAGAAGCACGCGGTTCATCCCCGCGCTCGCAAGTGTCTCCTCCATCGGATCGGACTTGAGACAGGAGGTCTCTTCGTTTAGAGACTCGATTGCAACCATGCTTTAAGAGGTAAACCTAATACTTGTTTGTGGTTTAGACGAAACGATCCGAGAAGTGTTCTTGGATCATGTGGTTTCGTCATATAAAAATTTTAATTTCCGCTGCATAGAACAACTAGTGCGACTAGTCGTTCTTCGTTGTATTCGATACGACGATCACGCTTCCGTGATGCTCTTGAGGATCTAACCATATCCTTCAAGTGGTATCAGAGCCTTAGGTCGGTGGTTTTGGATACGATCCATAAACCGAGGACGACTTGGGTTCATTAGGGTTTGCGAAAGTTTTCTTGCATTTCATTTTCGCATCTCTGTTTTGATATTATTTTCGGCACTGTTTAAATTGTTTAAACACGAAAAAAATATTTGTATTTTATTCCCCATTAAATAAGGAAACCGTAGGATCTGAGTTTGCGTGATTTCGATTCCGTTTGCTCTAGATATGCTCATTTTAGTGAACATGTATCCACTGTTTCGAGGACTGCGGATCATGACGTAATTAAGATGTTAATTGCGGATTTGAAACGCCTTGAAATGCATGAAATCACTTGAATTCTGTTGTAAATCAAGTTAGCAAACTTTAGAAATTTACTTTGCTTAATTTGGATTCAAATTGATTGAGATATGGTGTTTTTAGTAAGTGAGGGTCACTGCTGAAAATACTTTCCTAATCAAGAACCTAGTGATTGTCATTTAATTAATTAGTGAAATTAAATTGTTTAATTTCCTGAAATAATTATGCATAAATATTTGTGAAATATTTAATGATAATTATGTCCTTAAATGACTTTGCCCTAACCAACAAATGATTAGATGTGATCTAGATCAAGATTGGTTACATGATCTACATGATCAACATTCCAACAAACATGTTGCTTGAATAGGACTTGGGATTTGTTTAGCAAATCTCATTATAATGTTAATCAAAGTTGTTTTGATTATTACTATATGGTATAATTTCGGTTGAAGAACCGATGATCATCTCAAGTACAAAATGATCTATTTTGCATTATCCTTTCCCGAGGTGGATATGGTGTCTAGTCGGAGAGCATTGGGGTTGCGGGTTGCAACGTATGTGGTCCGTCCCACTCTCGTCGGTACTGGCCATGACAGCGGGTAGGGTTAGTATAATGCTTAAGAAATCATGATGTATTTCTAATTATTAAAATTCGAAATAATACGTATTTGAGATAATACCATAATTCAAGTAACAATTAAAAATTGTTTGTTGGATATTAATTGGATCATTAATTTAATATGATTAGATTAATTGGAATCCAATTAAAATTAAGACACTCTATTATAAATAGATGTGTTATTTCCCTTGGAAGAATTAATCATAATGAATATGATTCATAATGATTAATTAGAATTTGAATATGATATGGAGGATCACATAAGTGACATCCATGGTCTCCCGTCAAGGCGAAGGGTTCCGTCGCCAGGGATTGTATGTAGGAGACGCCTGTCCGAAGTGACAGCTCCTGTATGCAAGCGCATCTGGATCGTGCTCTTTGCTTCTCGAAAGAGTAAGGCCGTATACATAGTGACCCCAATATCGGATCCTCATATTATTGGGGCGATATTGGATTGCGTATAGCGAGTACTATTCCTATTGATGGTTGGTTCAATTAACGACGGGTCAACATTGCCTTAGGGGTGGTGGGCCCGGGTGTTAAAGACCGAATTGGGAGATGCAAGTTGGACTTGCAAGGCGGAATGTGTTCCCGCTTCTTTTTATCCGAGTTGCAGATTCTCATATTATTGGGATGTAACAAAGATAAGGAAGGAGATCCCAGATCTTGTTGAGATATAATGGTAAGTATATCTCTTACATTGAAAGTGATTAAGGGAATGAACTTTCAGTGTTGACATGACAAGACAACTTTGATATAAAAATCCTAAATCAAAGTAAATATATATATATATATATTTATATATTTATGCAAATTTCTTATTTCAGATAATCCTTCATTAAAACCCACTCAATGATATACTCAATAATAACCAGTAAAATATCATGGATTGGACTCATGATCCAGATTTTGTACTTGCAATTGGACACATAATGTGTGTGGTTGCAATGTGCAAGTTTCCTCATAATATTGAGGAATGACAATTAAATAGATAATAGGACTACAACCCTAGGGTTTGCA
Organism: Ottelia alismoides; assembly: GCA_037367405.1. NCBI lineage: Eukaryota > Viridiplantae > Streptophyta > Magnoliopsida > Alismatales > Hydrocharitaceae > Ottelia > Ottelia alismoides. The sequence goes on from JAZKJV010011420.1 coordinate 109,174, forward strand.
TGTCTCTATAGTCTTGATCTCTCATCGGATGTACTTTGGAAGTGACATGTCGATGATGATCGCAATTGTCAAATGATCCTTATAAAATTAATGAAGATATTCTGGCGTACATATGTGCTCTTGACATTTAACATGAATGAGATGGTTCACTGCATCATGCAGAATGGTGGCTCTATAAGAGATGATGTATTCAAATTGTTTGAGTATCTACCTGAACCTATGTTTTAAGAGTTTAGATGGATGTAGATGATGAGTGTCATCATTCTACTATCTATACTATGGTCATTCATGAAGCTTCATAATATTCATATTGTATGAATTTAATGAAGCATGTATAAATGTTGAAATGCTCTTACATAAGAGATCCTTAGTCTTAAGCAATGGTTGCTTATAGATAAAGGGAGCGCAGTGGAAGCATGGGTTGGACCCGAGTAAGAAGTATGGTCAAAGAGTTGACTATACATCTACGACTTCCATATGTCATCCGAAGAGTTGGATGAATGCCAATACTGTAATAAGTTGATGTGTTGATAGTATGACTATCAAGTCTATCTAGAATCCTTAAAGAAGGACTCGGACGGAGCATCGGATTAATCTACATAAATCATTGATAAGATAAAGTCAAATAATTGTATCTCAATCTTCTGATGACATTTGCAATAGGTTGCATATGTTTTAGAAGACTGGAAAATTTGATCTTAAAGGCTTATAGTTATCCACATGGATATTGATGCAATTGTTGCAACAATCTCTGTTGGATTGATAGACTTGTTAATTTCAGTGGGAGAGTCCTTAGTCTTAGAGAATGTCTCTATGACCTAGATATAAGAATACACTCATTGTTTGTTTCTAAATGTTGGAAATAAACATGAATTCTGAGGTGGAACTATCATAAAGAGTTATGATGGAGATATTTCAGATAGTAATCTAAAATCTAGGGGACTCCACTAAATTAGAAAATTGATGAATGGCTCGTTAACATTTCTAAATGCTGAAATTAAAACTTAAGATCAATATGAGGATGAAGATCATTTGACAATGATCTAGCATCAAGCTTTGGACATTTGTTTATCGATTTGATCAATAGACTAGTAAGAGATGAAACTTTAGAATGTCTAAAATTTCAAAACTTACATACTTATGAATATTGTATTCAAAAGTAAAATGTCCAATACACCCTTCTTAGAGAAAGGTGTAAGATGCCAAGGTATTCAGGATCTCATGCATATTGATGTATGTAGATCATCTATATCATAGTAAACATTATGGATATGTGATATCTGTTGATGATTATGTATGATATGAGATTTCTTCTCTTCACCTAAGAAACCTTTGAAATGTTCAATGATTTCATTATTTTTGGTTTAAAACCAAAGTTTGAAGGAAGATAAAATGAATTTGATCTAATCTAGGTAGCAAGTACCTACTAGATAAATTCAAAGAATACCTTATAGAGATATGAATATCACTTCTATCTCAATCCTCCTAACACACCTTAACTCAATAGAGTTATAGGTAGATACAATTGGATCATGTGTGACATGATCTTATCAATGATGAATTTTAGCATAATTATCCCTTAGTTTCCAGGTATATATGTGTAGAAGAGACTACAATATATATGCTTAATATGATTCCATGCATGCAAGCTGGAATCTAGCACTTGAAAGTGCTGCTTCATTAGGAAAATAAAGGATGGTATTGGATACCTACTTTATGACCTTGAGATTCTAAGTATCTCATCTCTGAGAATATGATTCTTAGAGGTTGAGACTCCTGAGAATCAAGATGAAAATGAAGTGTAGGAACTCATTCATCTTGAGAAGATAATGAGGCTCCTGAAATTGGAAACTAAGAGGACAATTAAAAATGAAACACTAATACCTCTTCAAATGAGTTTGAGGATGGATTCCATGTGTCAGAGAAATCTGACAATGATTGAACTTCATGTGATGAAGCTTCTGAAGATCATAGCATGGATAGATGGATGTTAGCAATAAAAGTCTAATGTAGACTTCATATGCAAGTGTTGTATATGGACCCTCGTGGATCCACCTATATGGGTAAAACCTGTAAAGGTGTAAATGGATCTTCAAGAGAAAGGGAACCTGATGAGAAGGTAGAGACCTTCAAAGCACGGTTCGTAGCCATGAGCCACACACCGGAAGAGAAGACATTGCTTGCAATGAGACTTGCTCTTCGGTGACCATGCTTAAAATCATCAGAATGTTGCTAACCTTAGCTATACAACTTGACTATTGCATCTTCAAGATGTAAGTCAATATTGCATTCCTCTACGAATACCTCTTTGAGGATATTCACATGAAGTAGCCCCAGGGCTTCATGGTTGAGGAAAGCAAGGTGTGCAAACTAAGGAATCCATCTATGGACTCAAATAAGCTTCTTGATGTTGGACCATAAGATTTGATGGAATTATAATTGTTATGATTTCAGATAGAATCTTGATGAGCCATGTGAAGCTTAGTGGGAGTGCCTTTGTGTTCATCTTGTTGAATGTAGATGATATCCTGATCATTTAAAATGATATAAGGATAATAATAAGTGTTTTATAATCTGATTGTTCCATAACTTGAGATATGATCTCAAGGATACCTCTTGGATCTTAGTTCTGAAGGTGTTCAGGAGCAAAGAGAAGAGGGTATTGGGACTGTCATATTAGTAGTACACCTTGGACATATTCTATTTTAAGGAAAATCCCAAGAAAGGCTTCCATCCCTTAAGATATGGTTTTGACCTGTCTGAAGGGATAGCACCTCAAAGAGTTGAGGAAGTAAATGCTAGAACTACTTGCACTTGTGCATTAGTTACGAGAAGCTGAGTGTATGCTAGATGTGTACAAAAGCCAGATATCTGCCATGCAGTAGGAGTAGTAAAATGTTACTAATCCTACTATGGAAATAAAACACTTAATTGCAGTAATAATAATATCTTCAAAGATGATGAAACTTAGAGATAGTGATCTCAAAGTCTTATATTCAAAAGTTTAAGACCATGTAGATAGTGATCTATAAGGGTCTAAACTTTAGATACCTTAGGAGATAGAGATCTCCGGGAATGAAGGTATTCTAATAAGGATTGTGGGGATACTGGTTATGATGTCAGGGACAATGTAACCAACTAGATTGAGTATTGGTTGCATGAGATGCAACATTCGCATTAGATGCGAGCACTGTTACTGGGGATATGCAAGTGCCGTAAAAGGACTTGGCGTAGTCTCGCGGGAACAGAGTGGCTGATCAGCTTACCTAGCTATTTTCTAAATAGCCTATGATTGTCACATGAGTGCGGGTTTAAATGATTAGCCCATTAATGGCTCTTTGGGCTAGTGGGAGATTGTTGGAAATGCGAGCCCACGGCGAGCCATTATGCAATAAATGTTATTGCAATTCACCCCTTAATCTGAAATAAAGAATACATAATTTGCATAATAGGTCCCTTAGTACAATTAGGGTTATGTACCATGGCCATCTTGAAGATCATACAACTGTTAATTCAGTTATTGAATCATAGAGGCTGGTGCTTAGATGAATATCTAATGAGTTAGATTGAGGACTCATCGAGCACCGTCAAATGATCGTTAAGGGATGATCTCCAGCCTGAGTAGGAGATGGCAATCCTTATCTTTAAAGGCTGATATCTGACCAACCTCTTGATGCAGGTCCTCTACATAGGAATAGAGATTCAGAGGTGTCAGATTAGTTAGGTCAAAGAGTTGACTTAACGAGATCGAGATAACCAAAGTCCTATATCGTATGCTATCATGATATAGGCACACATCCCCTGACCGGAGACAGATGTGTTACTATATGTCTGAGTATGTACATTTGGCATACCAATAGGTTGATGACCTAATCAAGGTCTATACACCGGCACGCTGGTGTGCATATAAGGGCATATGAGCAATACGATCTCTCAAAGGGATCATACAAGTTCAGTTACTGAACCGGAAGACATGAGCTCACTCATGAGATATTGGGAAGAATCAAATTCCGTGCGCACGGTCGTCTCGCTTTGGAAGCTTGACTGAATTTGTAGGTTTGATATATACTTTTGGAAAGTATATGATCAAAACCTAGGTATGATATATGCTTTTGGAAAGCATATGATCGATACCGACTCCCAATGATCGAATGAGAAACTTACTGATAAAACCATGAAGTAGACAGTATAAAGTTGATCGAATACTTCAGGTTTAGTCTGAGTCTTCCAGTATGCAGGATGTACAGGTATTGGGAATACCTGAGGGTGATGTGATCATAAACGATTGTATAACCATGACGCTTCCATTCCTAGGGAGTGATGAAACGGGTCTGGATTTTAGTGACTCCTCTCAGTAGAGAAGTAATCTGATCTTGGTCCAAGTGTTGGACATTGATCTGAATGTGATTCAGATGCAATAAGAAGATTAGATTTACGATCTTAATTTAATCAAGCATCTATGGGAGGCCCGCGATCTGGATTTGAGATATGATCTCAATATCCATGTCACTATACGTGGAACAATACAATCGCCCTGTCCTTATCTCCAAGTATCTGCGGAGAAAGCGCATTATCCTTGAAGGAGTTCATGGATAATTCTATTGTTGATTTATGTATCCGAGCATTGAGAAAATGGATAATTAAATGCGATTTAATTATCATGAGTAATATGAATTTGATTCATATTATAAAGAAAGTTATCTGAGATAATTAAATGTGATTTGATTATCAAAGATGTGAATAATGTGAATGTGATTCATATTATTTGAGAACAAGAGAATAAAGATCCAAGATGATTAAATGTGATTTAATTATCATGGATATGAATAATATGGATAGCAATATCCATATTAGTCATATATATTATAAATGTGATTTATAATATATAAGAGAGAGCTATTTGTGATTTACATTTGTTAATTAAATGTTAATGTGAATTGGATTCACATTGGACATTGAATTTAAAATGTAATTTAGATTTTGTTTTGGGTTGTGAATATGATTCACAAATTTCCAATGGCATGATTGCAATGTTCACAAAATAAATTGGATTTATTTTTGTGAAATAATTTGCAACAAATGTTGTTGCAAATATTGGAGAGAATCATGAGATAATGTAATCTCATGTAATAGGAAAAAGGAAGCTCCCTTCCTAATGAGGAGAGGGGACGGCCACAATTCCATAAGGAATATGGTGGCCGTCCACCCTCCTTATGGAAGGAGGCTTGCCTCCTTTCCTATCTCTCCAATGGAGATTGATTTGATATAAATCAAATTATATTTAATATATATTTGATTTTTATTAAATTAATTGTTGTTGTGTTTTTAGCAACAAATCATGACCATTGAAAGAAACACAAATTAATGTGGACCATTGGATTTGTGTTGACACATGGATTGTGATCCATGGATCCCAAAACCCTATAAAAGGAGAGGCACCCCATTGCTCTTCAGGGCACATAAATGAGACAACAAGTCTCTCTCTCTTTCTTCCTCTTTCTCTCCCTCTCATGGCCGTCCACCATGGATGCCCTAGAGAGGCTCTCCATCGCCGCGGCACCGTCGTTATGCTGCCCGATGTTTTGCTCGTGGAACTCCGTCTACTTCGGCATGCCTTGCTCGTGAAGAAGACGTCGGATCTCGTGTGTCGAGATCAGGAGATCCACCACTTGGATCATCAACATGGATTGCGAGAAGCACACGGTTCATCCCCGCGCTCGCAAGCGTCTCCTCCATCGGATCGGACTTGAGACAGGAGGTCTCTTCGTTTAGAGACTCGATTGCAACCACGCTTCAAGAGGTAGACCTAATACTTGTTTGTGGTTTAGACGAAATGATCCGAGAAGTGCTCTTGGATCATGTGGTTTCGTCACATAAAAAATTTAATTTCTGCTGCATAGAACAACTAGTGCGACTAGTCGTTCTTCGTCGTATTCGATACGACGATCACGCTTCCGTGATGCGCTTGAGGATCTAACCATATCCTTCAGCCGGAGCCTTTTGGAGTTCCCAGCATGTAGAGGACCGTCGCAGGAGTCATCCCAGTCGCTTTTGAGCTCGAAAGGATGCCAGAGGACCGAGATCGGAGGCAGGGAAGGTTGCCTTCACTGGCCTTCTTCCATGTTCCCTCCTTGGTTCCCGTCGTTGGATCAAGGTCGGTGCACAGATCATTCAGCCACCGTTGGATCGCCCTTCGCCAGCACCGTCGGATCTTCAGCTGGGATCTAATCCCACATGCCTGTCGCGAAGGGGTATCGTGCATCCGAGGCTCGCCACGTGTCAAGTGAAAAGACTCCCGCCGTCGAATCGCCAGGGCTTGGGTATTTTGCATCCTTTTACCCGAGAATTTTTGTATTTAATATTTAGCTCTAAAACTTTCATTTGTAGTTAAATATTTTGTGTAATATTTGCATAGACACCGTCGTACCTTTTTGTATTTGCACTTGGGTCCCGGGTTACATCACCTCACGTGCCTGTGTGCGTGAGGGGGTGGGGAATTTTGGGTGGGGACCCTCTCTAATTATCTTATTTTGTTGCGGTCCAGGAACTTTCAGATCTAGTGTAATATTTTTGGAATATTTGCAATATATCCCCCGTAAGTTTTGTTATTTACTTTTAGGTCCCTACCATGTCATATGTTGCGTGCACGTGATCCTGGAGATTTTGCACTTTATCCCCTAGGTTTTTGGTTATTTGTGATTGGTCTTGGAACTTTATTAAGTAGTTATAATTTTCTGGAAAAATTACATTTTGGCCTTGTATGTTTTAGATATTTACATATATGCCCTTGCTAGTAGTGTAGTTTCTCTTTGTTGTCTCTATTTATTTCATGCATCTATAAAATTCGAAAAATAACCAAAAAAATAGGCATACATTCCTGTTGCATTGTGCTTCCATGTTATATTTTTTATTTTGCATTTTTATTGCATTTTATTATTTATAAAAATTCAAATACATGCATTTTATTCACTGTTCCCACAAGAAAATACATAAAATATATATAAAAATTGAAAAATTCCAAAAATATAATATTTTGTGTGCTTCTGTGTGTTTTAGCTTCAGACCAAAAATCACTAAAAAATTCAAAAGAAACCTCCTAAAAACTAAAAAACCCCTAAAATCTTCATAACAATCTTATAAATTCCATAAAAATCTTAAAAATATAATTTTTATCTCTGAATTTTCTCATTTTATTATCTTTACTCTAAAATTAATTTGAGGAATTTTGGACTCTGTTTGATATTTTTCATCCTCATTTTAGTTTCATCCTTCAATGTTTTTCACTATTTTTAATATTTTAGACTTTAAAAATACCAAAAAATATAGGAAAAATATAGAAAAATCATAAAATATTAAAAAATATAAAAAGTCCAAAAACTCTTTATTTCCTATATTTTGAGCATTTTTACCTATTTTCATCTCTCTCTTCTCTCATGTATACATAAATATCCTATATAGCTTTATTTCCCTATTAAAAGAAAAAGAAAATATAAAAATACAAAATATAAAAGAAAATATAAAATTAGTAAATTGAAAATCAAAATATAAAAATCTAAAAATCTAAAATTAAATAAAAAATTAAAAACCCACAAAAATATCATACTTGTAGACATTTGATCACTCTCATTCTTGATCTTATTTTGTCGATCTATCCTGCTTGTTCCCAGTGTTCGACACTCTACACATGCTTGCACACTATACACATTCATTGTAGAGTTATAATAAATTTTAACTCTGCACATTTACTTTCATTGCTTGATCTATCTGTTGTGGGTTAATTGTTGACTTAACCCGAATCTCGTGTGGTCGACTCAGCGACTGAATTCTCGCCTTGTGTGGAACTTAAGACCAACAATTTTCACGTTAATCACTCGTACTCAAAGCTCGTTCATCTAACTAGAGGGAAACTTGAATCAAATCACCTAGAGGATTTTTTATATAGTTTCTAGTTGGAGCTATTTGAGATTCTAGGTGACCTTGACAATCTTTCCTCGAGCCTCAAGGGTCCATGCTTATAGATGCAATGAAAGATCCAAGAAAAACTGGGGTGGGGAACCCTCCTTCCCCCCCCCCCTCCCCACCCGTGTAACAAAGGTAAGAGAGATCACCCCTCCATACACACACACACACCCCTCCCCCTTGGAAACGACTCCTACTCTGAGTATGTGTTGCAGATGCCCCAGATCATCCAATTTTTTGCTACCTCCTGCCTTGTCACTCAGGCAGGCACTTGTGAAGAAGTTAATTCAAGCTCTCGCCTGATCTTGGGTAGGAAGGAGCATTTGGAGATAGTTGATGAGTTGATTCACCCTTCCCGAAGGCAGCATAGTACTCTTTGTTGTACTACACTCTACAAGTGTGCTTGTAGGTTTGGGGTACCATGGCAAATCTTTGTGATGAAATAACTCGGGAAGACAAAAGAAGGCAATAAGAGACCCTCCTGGCATTTTCCATCTAATGTCCTAGGGTTGCCCCTAGTCTCCATTTTTATTAATATTTTGAGCTTAATCGCCTCCTCCTCAAAAGCTTGAATTCTGCTTGCATTGAGGGCATGAAGTTAGCTAGAAAAGCCCCTCCCATCTCCATCCGTTGACTCTACTGGTTGAGAAAGCTTCTCCCCGTGAAGCTAGGGTGACGCTGTGATGCCCCACCTATGTGGGGTTCTTCCCCCGCCTTGTGGTTCCATTGATGCAATGATGCTTGTGTTGTAGGAGATGCCTGTCCGTGGGACCCAGTCTGCTTCCTGCCCGGAAGAACTGCTCCCGCTCTCGCCTACGGGCCCTACGACCCTCCGATGATAGACAAAGACCAGGGCCAAGGAAATCTCCAGGATGTGCAGCAGCAGTCAGTTAGCAGCGGGGTAGTAGGATCAGTGGGAGCAGACAGTGGGTCGCCTCCACCCCCAAAAAAATCTTGTGGTTTTATTGGAAATAGGGGGTCTACACGAGCAGTTCATCCAGAGTCTCAAATAAATTTGAAATTGCATTGGAGAAATATTCAAAGATGCAAGTAAAATGCCTATAGTTTCTTCCTGATTTTGGTGATCAATACTCATCAAATTTCCTAGGAATTGAACCATGATCTAGTCCATATATATAGCTCTGAGAAGAACTTCCAGGAAGAGAACTTGAATTGTTGATAGGGCCATGCGGATATCTGATATGATCTACCACATTGGAAATCATAGTGAAATGTGTCTCCGCATCCAATCAATACGTCAGTATTCCTAGGTATACGTAGCAGAGGATAGGTTGGTTTGCTTAAGGAGAATTCTTTCTATGATTATACCTGAATCCATGTAATGCATGAACAGGATCCGTCAGATCCCATAGAATAAGTGAAAAAGCATCATCCAAATGATGTTATATCTATTACATTTATTTATAGTATGGAACTGCATTCATTTACTTTGTGGATCTATGAGACTATCGGAGTGAAATAAGGGATCTAAGGAAGAATAGAGGCTAGAATGTATTAGTAACAAGTTAATTCTTTGTATGTAAAAAGACTTGAGGTATTGTGTGGATAGACACCAATTACAAGTCATGAGACAACCCAAAAAAACATTTCATCATGATCCAATTTATAAGCCCACATGGATGTTGAGCATTTACTCCTCAGAACAGAATTCACAATGAATAATAGTTGGAACTTCGAAAAATAGAATCTTTATTATATGGAGTCATTATATTCGTGTAGATATAGATGAAATCCTTTTTTATATAGACATGTTTTTGTTATTCTTTCGATTTTTGTTTTGTGATGACAAAAAATTCTCATGTCTAGTTCCCTCTGGTGACGAATACATAATAATTCACCTATCCCAATAACAACAAACCTGAGTCATGTCGAACATGGATGAGCATTATGTCATTCCTACAAGGCCCAGCTCTTCTCTCCCAGAGTAGAATAGTTTGAACCTCGCTAGTAGGTGCACATCGACTCCTAGCTCTTCCTTGCTAGTCTTCAGCTGCTTTTGGGAATCCATAGTACCACCAACCTCGGATTTATGATTACCACAGAAGACCACTTAAGCGCCATTATAATAGCCTCTCATCTTGCCCCTTTTACATAGGTATCACCAATCCACAGATCATGGAGTGAGAGAGAAAGCGCAACCCTAAGGTGAGGGGCCAATCTCATATCAGAGTCGGAATGGGCGCGAAATGGCAAGCGACATTCTCAAAGCGAACCTCTACGGCCCCAGAAGCAGGAGTCCATACCATTTCTGGACCACTACTGGAGGCTAGTATATTCTAGAACCTAGCTTGAATATATAATTAGCTCATCCTGCCCCCCCCCCCAATATCTAAGATCTTCCCCCGGTCTAACGCTCACTCATTTTTGTCGTTAGCAGCTTATTTGGGAGCGACCTCGCAGATGAAAGGGCTGACTCCTACATGCACCCTGAAGAATCCGAGACATCAGACGAAGCCAGACAGAGACCGTTTTCAGGCTTGGTCCTTTATGTCTTTCTAGAGCGAGTCCTAGTTCCCATAAATCTAAGTCCCCTGCTCGACAAGGTAGATAGACAGCTCTACCCAGTCATCATCTGTCTGTCAACTTCGAGTCTTTTATCCTTCTTCTTTCCTTGCTTTTCTTTCTTTCCGTGAGTCATGCCCTTTGACTCTCCCTCTACGTGCGGAACGCGGTCTGATTAAGAGAAAGATGGAAGGACCACTTTCAATCTTTTATTGCATTTCGAAATGCCCGCAATTGCGGGGGGCTACCTTTATCATCACATCAACTATGTCCTACACCATGTACAAAGTCCTAGCCTCTGTGTCTATACTGCTTTGACCTCTTCCCACTTTTCCTTAAGACTATGAGATAAGCAAGCGCAACCTTCAAACTAGTATATAGACCTCATCATCTGTTGCAATGGACTTGCCCTCCTCATCCCGGGTAACCAATGGACTTAAAAAACAACTACTAACTACCAATATAAAAGGTGGCTCAAGCTACCATATATTAGTAGGTATTTCATTTCATATTAGATTATTTGGTTTTAGTTAGATTTTGGTATCTTTATTAAATATATTACTAATGTTAAAAATAATATAAAGCACCTCTAAATTATACAAAGTTCGAACAATATTATGTAGTTTGAAGAATATTATAATAGCCTATTAAAGAACTTATATATAAAAACTATTGTATATTAGGCCAATTATTATATAGTTTAGAAATTAACATGGCGGGCCTCTTCTCTCTATAGTGTTGGCTTCTGAATTCCTCTCTCCGCCGATTCTGAATTCTTGCATCAAGAAGGACCTCTCTTAATATTTTGGTCGCTAGCTCACTTAGTAGAAGACAAGGCTAGCAGTCATAACTGCTTGACCATGCCATATCATAGTTAGTTAGCATGGGAAAATAGTGCAAAGAGCTAGCACTTTTTGTACTCTGACGATGTGTCTGATAGGTAGAGAGCATACATCTGTCTCACCTAAACAAAGGCAAAAGAGGTCGTCAGAGAGAGCTTATCTAGTCGATGGTGAGACCGGGGTAGAGAAAGAGTCAGAGATGAGGAAAAGGCTTGAGCCTCCTAATACTTCTTTTCAAGTTAGTGAGTCATGTAATGGGAAACCTTCCCGCACGGTTCAGAGAGCACTGAAAATGAATGAGAGGTCCACCACCACATCATTGCAAGGGGAGCACGCTCAGTTCGTGGTTCGACTCGTAATTCACTTCTGACCCGTGTTCGATAGCCTGACCATAGTGTTGTTAAATTGTGGTTACATCCATAACTAGCTTGGTCCATCTTTATTCCATTTCATATATGCCTGAGGTTTGTTTCTACAATCCTACTTCTGAATCAGCTGATGCAATAGATTAAGCTTCGGCTTCAGCTCTTGCAGCGGTGAAAAGGGTGGACCAGTAATGGAACCTGAGTTGAGGATACTTGACTTGACTGCTTTCCCGGTAGAGGGTCTCCTTTTTTATCAAACTTTTCTTGTCTAACTTGAGATGGAATATGAGCATATGCAATAGAGCCAAAGATTTTGAAATGACTAATCTTGGCCTTCCTTTCATACCAGGCTTCATAAGGTGTTCTATACAATATTTCTTTAATAGGTGATTTATTCAACATATAAATTGTAGTATTTATTGCCTCTGCCCAAAGTTTGTTAGGAAGATCCTTACCTTTCAGCATGCTTCCTGTCATCTCAACCTTCATTCTATTTCTTTTTTCAACTACTCCATTTTGCTGAGGAGTATACCTTGTTGTTATATCCTTCTTAATTCCATGAGTAATTCAGAAGTTTTGAAATTCTTTTGATGTAAATTCTCCTTCACAATCTGATCGGAAGACTTTTATTTTTCTTCCACTTTTTTTCAATAAAAGCTTTAAACTTGATAGAAGTATAAAAGACTTTCGACTTTTCTTTAAAGAAGCCAACATCATTCTACTATAATCATCAACAAATAATAAAAAGTACCTGGCTCCATTGATAGATGGAGTTTGAGCTGGTCCACATACATCTGAGTGTATCAACTCAAGTGGAGCCTTTGCTCTCCATGATGTCTTTGTAAATGGCAATCTATGCACATTGCCATATATGCATCTTTCGCATATCCTTTCATCTTTCTTAATGAATGAAAGTCCACAATCAAGTTCTTCTGCTTTAATATAATGCTTCTAAAATTTAAATATCCATATCTTATTTATCATAATAGGATATCATCTTCATTTATAGCTTTTAGAGCATAGCCTTCTTTTAAAGGCACTGATAATGGAAAGACTTTATTTGGAGTCATTTTAATGTCTGCAATTTAACTTTCTTCTTTTATCAAATACTTTGCATACTCCGTTATCATATTTTATAGAATGGTCATTATTCATAAGTTGGACAACACTTAGAAGATTCTCAGTTAAGCTTGAAACATAGATAACATCATGAATGAGTTTAGAAGTAACTTTCTTTGTTTGTACTACAATAACTCATTTTGCTTCCATATTTTGCAGCTTTCCGTCTCCAAGCTTAACTTGTAAACTAGCCCTTTTTCAAGACTCACAAATGCATCTTTTTTCCTTGTCATGTGCTTACTACAACCACTATCGACATATCAAATGACTTTCGACACTTCTTTAGTGTTCATGCAAGAATAAATTAATGGATTGAAAGCATGATCTTATGCAATATAATTAGATTCATCTTTTTGGAACCAGCAATCCATTTGAGAATGATTTATTATCTTGCACTTTGTGCATAAGAATACACAATCTTTGGATTCATGACTATCTTTCTTTTAAATATTGTAATGAGAAGAATATTTTTTTGTACTTGAAGCTCTTTATTTATATTCTCCTCCTATGGGTCGCCCATTGTCTTGACCTCTATATAATCCATGTCTTCCATTATTCTCATGTCTCCTTTTATATTTTTCCCTTCTTTGCTTATCATGATCTTCATTCTTAGCTTTGAAGATACTCATTTTTGTTTGATATTCTTGTTGTAAGGGTTGAGTGTTGAACTGGCTAATTTTGTACTCATGTACTTCAAGTGAGTCCATTAATTCATATATCGAGAGAGAAGATAAATATTTACATTCTTCAATAACAGCAATAACATGATTAAATTTAGTAGGTAAACTTCGTAATACCTTTTCAACTACCTTCTTATCTGCAATAGTATCTTCATAACTCCGGATTTGATTTATAATAATAGAAGCTCTTGAAAAGAACCCTTGGATAGTTTCACCATCTTTCATCAAGAGATTATCAAAATCCCTACATAAAGATAAGTTTGATAGATCTTACCTTGATAGATCATTAAAATTATTTCTTCAAAATCTCCCATACTTCTATAGAAGTAGTTGCTACAAAAATACGAGGAAAAATATATTTACTTACTCCTTACTGAATGAAGAGAAGGATCTTCGTGTCTTTCTTATTGTTTTCCTTATCTCATTTTTCTTTATTTCATTTAGTGAAGCAAGTACATCGAATCTTTAGCCTCCTCATAGATTTCTATAACTAACTCCCACAAATCTTGTAAGATAAAAAGGGTCTTCATTTGAAGACTCCAATAATCATAATTTTCTTCATCAAAAATAGGAATGGAGCTTTGGGTGTAATTAAATAAAGGTATGTTGGAGATGGATGACATGGTGTGGAGAAACAATGAAAAGATTTCAACAAGGAAGTAAGGATAGTGATGGCTCTGATATCAAATTTGTTGGAGTAGTGGAAGATTGATGGTGGATAAGAAGCAAACTAAGCGAAGAGAATATGGGTTAATGAATAAGGTATACGTGAACTCAAGAATTCTTTTCATTAAAACTTGAACTTGAATAGAAGACTTAAACTTTTATAAGAAAAGGACTTACAATGTTTACAACAAAAGAATGACTTACAACACTTGGAAGGAGGAGGGCACTTGAGAAACTCTTGTGATAGTAGTGGACTTCTTGTTGTTCTGGTATGTTGAGAAATGAGGATTTCTTGGGTAGTATTTATAGGCCCTCAAGAGGGTGTAGATATTTTGGAAGAAGATCTAGATTCTTCTTCCATGCTTATCCTTTAAGAGAAAATATCTTAGATATTTTGATGGGAGGTGAAAAATATCTAGATATTTTCTTCACCTATCTCTTTTCTAGAAACTTCTTCCAAGTGCATATCTTTATAAAAATTCTTCTTATGTTGGTGGAGGATAGTACACCCATATATTCTCATATGGTTGGAGGATTGTAGGCCCATTTATATAAGGTTCATTGCAATAACAATACTTCTTGGGTAAATTACAAATTATACTTTCAATACAAACACCCATACTAATTAACACACAAATATGGTATCTCTAAAACATACTTAAACACTACACTGATATGTTCTAAACTCTTTAATAAGATCAATTAACTCCTCTCTCACTCACATTATAACTCACACATATACATTGTAACATACATGCTCGCACACTAATTTTAATTATTCGATTCATGATTAAACATTTATTGAGATGAATCAAGTTCATAAAAAAATTTGTAAATTAAATTCACATAAATCAAACCTTTGCTGAAATTATATTAAATTTACAAACTCGGCCTCTAAATCATTGATATACGAATCTTCTTATCACACAGTATGCTGACTAAGATTGTTGGATATTGAGAACCAGGATAACATTATCGATGATACATGAGAATCCAATTTTAACGATCTATTCATGATTCGATGACTAGTAGATATCCTTATAAAAATATGGGACAACGTTATTCACAGATAAAATAATCTCTGATTGGAGATACTAATAAAGAGATCATATAAATCATGTACGCCAATTTAATATCGGATCAAATCTGCCGACAAGGATAATAACCTCTAATTATCTTGTAGAATATGGAACCCTATTTTAAAATTAATTAATATTCTTTCATATTAGTCTCCAAACCATTTGAAACATGACTTAGTTATTTCATTGAACTAAGAATTAATTCAACCAAATTTTATTCAACTTGTTTACAAGCAGAGCTTGAAGAGACACTAAAATTCATTGTGGCATCATTCCATTGGAATGGAAGTATCACAATATGTAATCTACATGCTGGACATACTGGAAGACCTAAATAACCCGAAGTATGTGTTTCCATATTTATTTGTATGTGTTTTCATATTTCACTATCTCCTTCCAGGGTTAAGAAGAAGATATCTAAATTTACTATATGGCCAACATCAATTATATACTTTCCAGAAACGTTTATTGATAATCGAATTCATGTCTTATTTTTCAAATAGGATGGCAATCGGTAGAATTGTATTTTTCTCCAATATCTTACGAGTGAGCTATGTCTTCTTGTTTATTAACTAGAAACATGTATTACTTTGAGATATCATAGATCTCATATAACTTTACATGGACAATACGTCATCGATATAGACACCTTATTAGTTCATCAACCTAATGGTCTACAACATGTGTACATTCAAATATATAGATTATATATCTATCTCTGTTCAAAGGTTGATTACCTGTCTCATGACATTCTATGATTTAGTTCTTTGTCTATCTCGTCTTCGTCAAGCTAACTTAACTAGTCTAGCTACTATCAATCTCTATTCCTATATATACAAGTGACCTGCAAT
Source organism: Ottelia alismoides (assembly GCA_037367405.1). Lineage (NCBI taxonomy): Eukaryota > Viridiplantae > Streptophyta > Magnoliopsida > Alismatales > Hydrocharitaceae > Ottelia > Ottelia alismoides. The sequence continues at coordinate 125,258 of JAZKJV010011420.1, forward strand.
AGTAGTATCATTCGAACATCATTCTATGGAGAAAATTGATATCTTTTTCAGATTTGAGATCATGTAGATAATAGTATACGATTTTAGTTGTGCCCTCGATCAAACTTGTTAGATCAATAATGTCTCATCAACTATTATGATATAACTCTTCATATCATTGGTTATATGATATCATAAATAGTCAAGGTACGTTATCCTAATCACACAGAAAGACATGATCAATCATACAAACTTATATAATATAAGTATAGATAGATAATGATATAATTGCAATAACATATATTGCTAAATGGCCCATCAAAAGCTTACATGTCCAATCATCTCTCAAAAACCATCAGAGACATGCTAGGACCTCTCTAGCTAAGACCCACACTCATTAAGTGCTAACTTTTGAGTTAAAGGATAGGTCGGTGGATTAACCACATTATTGACCAAGGCAACCTTGAAATAGAGGTATCACCTTGTTACTGTATCTCCCGTATTATGTGGTATTTCCTCTTTACATAGGTGCTCTTTTGACGCCCCCTCCGAATATTGAAAAACATTTGGTATAAATAACTATGACAAGTTCTTATCACTATTGCGTGATATTGAGACTCTAAGTACAATTTTGAAGAGAAAACAAGAATGAGAAAATAAATATAAATCATCTTTGTTATTCCTGCATGTAAGTAGGAAGGATCAAGGAGAACAATACCATATTGGGCGAGTCTAAGCGAAATTCACCATCTAAGGAACTAGAATGATCCTCATCAGGGATCATTGATTTGCATGGGCATATTATAAAATGGTCGGATACAGAATATAGATATAATACTATATTCATCCATTTTAAAATATGAATACATATACGAAAATTGATGTGTATTAAAAATGTGTTATCATATCCTTAAAAATGAATAAAAATATAAAACAAATACGAACCATATATGAATAATAATAGAAATATTTAATAGATTAGCTCAAATATACATGTTTAAGATGATTAACACATAGAATAGATGTACCAAATGTTGTTAGCAAATACAATAGGGTATGCATTAAACAATAATTATCTGGATCCATAAGAATCAATATAAATACATTACATATTAAGAAAGGAACAATCATACATTTTCGGCTCATAATCCGATTAAAAAATGCAAACAAGAACCGATTTATTATGTAGAATACCATATTAGGGTGATATCCAAGAAAGGTAAAGCAATAAATACATTGTGGCAAACAAGACGGTAAAATGATTAATTTAGGGATCACCGAAGCAACCATGAAGGACTGTCCTTAAAGAGGATATCGTTGTCACAATACCGGTGCATAGGGTACTGAAGATCCACTCCTAAGATACGATAATACATGATCGTTGTCCGCACACATCGACAAAATTGTCCTCTAGAGTGCCTCTCAGAACTGCAGTCGAGAGAAGATAGTAGTCACCTCATGTGGAAAAACAGAGGTCGCGAGAGTGTGAGAACGTTTTCTTGCGTGATAAGAAAAAGGACGTATGGGAATAGGTATAAGTAGACCTAGCGTGCAACCTTTTAACTTCCAAGAACGTCTGAAAATGCCCCTCAATGGGAGTCTCTTCGAATTTTGAAACAATGGCTAAGTATGAGTCGTTGGGTCAAGTCAAATTCCTACAACAGTCTAATCGAGCCCGAACATGAGCCCGAAAAGGAGACATGGTGGAATGTGCATGTGTGTGGTCCTCCATTCCTCCTTTCTACTATTGGTACAAGATCCTGGGGTGTATACTCATATATATATAAGTTCACCAAAATTTTAGAACTACTAGATGTGGTACTAAAACTCCACCCAAACTCCCCTTATTTCAAATTTGAGAATTCTCAACTTTCTCGTCTATCCAATTAGCTTCTCACTTGAAATAAATTTAGCTTCTCAATGCAATGAAATAGGTTTACCAAATTAAAACCCAATTGTATTAAATACAACTATCACATTAAATACAACACCGAATATATTCATTCATATCAATTATATAAACAATAAATGCAATTATAAAATATTGTTACATGCAGTCATAAATAAATTTACGACTATATTTATCTACCAAAATGGATATACGAATATGAATATTGGTGATGTCAAAGTGATAATCATATCTATGTCCACTTTAAACCAATTACGAATACGATTGACAAAATATGTATAAAACGAATACGATAGTGAATCGAATACGAGTATATTCATTTTCGTCCCTGCATTTTTATGTATCTCAAGGAAAAATCACCTCGCACCTCGGAAAATTGCCTCACATTTTTTCAAGACATTTATGAGCACAAGTGTCTTCGTGAGAGCAATCAAGTATGTCCAAGGAGTACAATACATTTAATGAGTATCAATAACTTCAAAAAAGGAAAGAAATCTTAAACCAACAAAATGTATACATTTTTATTTGATCGGAAGACTTTTATTTTTCTTCCACTTTGCTTTTCAACAAAAGCTTTAAACTCGATAAAAGTAGAAAAGACTTTCGACTTTTCTTTTAAGAAGTAAACCCACATCATTCTAATATAATCATCAACAAATAATAAAAAGTACATGGCTCCATTGATGGATGGAGTTTGAGCTGGTCCACATACATCTGAGTGTATAAACTCAAGTGGAGCCTTTTCTCTCCAGGATGTCTTTGTAAATGACAATCTATGCATCTTGCCATATATGTATCTTTCGCATATGCTTTCATCTTTCTTGATGAATAAAAGTCCAACAATCAAGTTCTTCTGCTTTAATAATATAAGGCTTCTAAAATTTAAATGTCGTTATCTTAAATGTCATAATAGGAAATCATCTTCATTTATAGCTTTAGAGCATAGCCTTCTTTTAAAGACACTGATAATGAAAATTACTTTATTTGGAGCCATTTTAATGTCTGCAATTAGTAACTTTATTCTTTTATCAAAGATTTTGCATGCTTCATTATGAAATTTTAGAGATGGTCATTATTCATAAGTTGGCCAACATTGAGAAGATTCTCAGTTAAGCTTGGAACATCGTGAATGAGTTTAGAAGTACCTTTCTTGTTTGTACTGCAATAACTCATTTGACTTCCATATTTTGTAGCTTTCCGTCTCCAAGTTTAATTTGTGTAATATGCCATTTTTCAAGGCTCACAAATGCATCTTTTTTCCTTGCCATATGGTTACTACAACCACTATCGACATACCAAATGTCTTTCGACACTTCTTTAGTGTTAATGCAGGAATAAATTAATGGATTGAAAGCATCATCTTTTGCAATATAATTAGATTCATCTTTTTGGAACCAACAATCCATTTGAGAATGATGTGTTATCTTGCACTTTGTGCAACAGAATCTACAATCCTTACATTAATGATTATCTTTCTTATAAATAATGCAATGAGAAGAATATTTTCTTTTCTTTAGCTCTTTGATTATATCCTCCTCCTTTAGGTCGTCTATTATCTTGACCTCTGTAGGATCCATGTCTTCCACTATTCTCATGTCTCCTTTTATATCGTTCCCTTCTTTGCTTATCATGAACTCCATTTCTAGATTTGGATATGCTCATTTTTGTTTGAAATACTTGTTCTAAGGATTGAGTGGTGAACCAGCTAATTATGTGATCATGTGCTTCAAGTGAGACCATTAATTCATATATCAAAAGAGAAGATAAATATTTATATTCTTCAATAGTAGCAATAACATGATCAAATTTAAAAGGTAAACTTCTTAATATCTTTTCAACTACCTTCTATCTGGAGTAATATCTCCATAACTTCGGATTTAATTTATAATAACAAAAGCTCTTGAAAAGAACCCTTGGATAATTTCATCATATTTTATCAAGAGATTATCAAAATTGCTCCATAAAAATAAGTTTGATAGAAATTACCTTGACGGATTTTTGAAATTCTTTCTTCAAAATCTCTCATGCTTCTTTAGAAGTAGTTGCTCTAAAAATATGTAGAAAAATAGATTTACTTACTCCTTACTGAATGATGAGAAGGGCCTTTGTGTCTTTCTTCATGTTCTCCTTATCTCCTTCTTCTTTACTTCTCTTAGTGAAGCAAGTGCAACGAAATCTTTATCCTCCTCATAGACTTTTATAATTAGCTCCCACAAATCGTGTGAGATGAAAAGGATCTTCATTTGAAGACTCCAATAATCATAAGTTTCTCCATCAAAGATATGAATGGAGCTTTGGGTGTAATTTAATAAAGTTGTGTTGGAAGTAGATGACATGGTATGAAGAAGAAACACGGAAAATATTTCAACAAGGATGTAAGAATAGTGATGGCTCTGATACCAAATTTGTTGGAGTAACGGAAGATTGGTGGTGGATATGAAGCAAAGTAAATGGATTAATATATAAGGTATATGTGAACTCAAGAGCTTCTTTTCATTAAAACTTGAACTTGAATACAAGACTTGAACTTTTACAAGAAGAGGACTTGCAATGTTTAGCACAAAAGGAATTACAATACTTGAAAGGAGGAGGGCACTTGAGAAACTCTTATAGTAGTAGTGGACTTCTTATTGTTTTGGTTTGTTGTGAAATGAGGACTTCTTGGGTAGTATTTATAGGCTCTCAAGAGGGTTGAGATATTTTGGAAGATGATCTAGATTCTCCTTCTATGCTTATCCTTTAAGAGAAAATATCTAGATATTTTGATGGGAGGTGGAGAAATATCTAGATATTTTCTCCACCACTCTCTTTTCTAAAAACTTCTTCCAAGTACACATCTTCATGAAACTTCTCCTTATGTGGGTGGAGGATTGTATACCCATGTGTTCTCATATGGGTGGATGATTGTAGGCCCATTTGTATAAAGTCCATTGCAATAATAATACTTCTTGGGTAAATTACAAATTATATTTTCAACACAAACACCTATACTAATTAACACACAAATATGGTATCTTTAAAACATACTTTAACACTACACTGCTACATTCTAAACTCTTTAATAAGATCAATTAACTCCTCTCTCACTCACATTATAACTCACACATATACATTGTAACACACATGCTCACACACTAATTTTAATTATTCAATTCATGATTAAACAATAATTGAGATGAATCAAGTTCATCAAAAAAATAAGTAAATTAAATTCACATAAATCAAACCTTTGTTGAAATTATATTAAATTTACAAACTCGACCTCTAAATCATTGATATACGAATCTTCTTATCACACAGTATGCTGACTAAGATTGTTGGATATTAATAATCTGGATAACATTATCAATGATACATGAGAATCCAATTTTAACCATCTATTCATGATTCGATGACAAGTAGATATCCTTATTCATAACTTGGATCTATATACTTACTACTAGTGGGTTTTTCAGGGTTAGGTGACACGTGGCCCATTTCCAATCCTTCCCTCCCCGCGCGCCTCTTCCTCTACTGTTTCTCATCCCCTCAGGCACTTTGCCTTCCCCTTTTTCTCTATCCACATGTCCCTCTCCCTTTCTCTCCCCATTTCTCTCTCCTTCCCTACGTTGTCTACTTTTAGCCCGACTCCCTAGGCAATCCCTCTCTCTCCCCGCACTTATTCACTCTCTCACATTCTCTCTCCCTCGCACCTCTCTCTCTTCCTCTCTCTCTCTCTCCACAATATATATATATATATGTATATATGAATCCCACCCTCAACTCTCTCTCCCCCCCCCCACTCATCTTACTCTCTCTTTCTCCCCCTCTCTCTACCATTTCTTTATGAAACCATGCTTGAAATATAATATTAAAAATATCTCCTTTTAGTCTATTTTTGGAAAAAAATTAAAAAATTTCCTACCTCTCATTTGATTTTTCTCTCTAAATTATTTTTCAAAAAAATTATTTTTTATTTCTAAATAATTAAAACATATCTATTATGATGTTAACATATTATAACTCAATAGTAATTACCATTTAATCTAAAATAAAATTAATTTCATATGTTAAAATCTTTTAATAAAATGATATAGTAAGAATTTAGAAACTAATTCTGAATTAGTATATATATAGTACATAATAAAAATAATTTAATAGTTAATACAATTAGATGATTTCAATAAATATACATTCTTAAAATAATGAGAAGATAAAGTGATATAATATCAAATATTTAAATATCGTAATAATGATGTATTTAAAAATAACTTAAAATATAATTAAAAACAATTTAAAAATGTAATATATGTACACATACCCTTTTTATAGGTGTCACATGTCCTTTTGGTTTCCCCTATGCAGGGACAGCTTTTGCCATTTTCGGGATATGTTGGGCTTTATATGGACATATGTGGAACATGCATACTCTTTGGGGCCTCTCCAACATCCTTCCTTGATAATCCCATATATTTATCTACACCGAAATTGTATAATTGTTCATGGAAAATAATAATAAGAGGGGCCATGATGATAATCTTCTCTGCATATAAAATTTTTAAAAAAAAACTCCTACAATTGAAATGGAGAGATATTTTAAGTTTCAAAAAAATCACCTTGCAACTTTTCAATGTTGAGGTTGAGAAATATAAACAAGTATGAGCCTTCATTATTTCACACATGTTGATTCATCCCAAGGATATGTCCACTCTTTTAAGATAGATGATTACAATCTCATAAGTTTGGATTCCTATTTTACAACTATTTTGGAGTGTTTTGTTTGTTACTAAAAACTAATAAAAAGTATTTACTCCGATTACGTTTGTATAACTAATTTACACTTTTCATTTTGATATATGTTTAGTATTAAACAGAAATATATATTTGCATATATTGTTATATGATTATTGTTTATTATTATATTTTAAAAAATACAATATGATAACCATGTGATAACCTTTGCTATAATATATATATAGGAAAAAATGGGGCTGCCCCCTGGGGGCAGCCAACATGGCTGCCCCCGCCCCATTTTTCGACGTTTTTTTTATTTTTTTTTGAAAAATAAAACCATGTATATTCATCTATATATCCCTCCTACATGCCATTCGAATTTCGTCAGAAACAGAGACTCCTACGGCCTCCATCTCGATGGTATCGATTTAAAAAAATCCTGTTACCGTTAAAAAATTACTGTCCGGATGGAGGCCGTAGGAGTCTCTGTTTCTGACGAAATTCGAATGGTATATAGGAGGGATATAGGGATGAATGTAAATGGTGTTATTTTTCAAAAAAAATAAAAAATTTTGCCCAAATAAGGCGGGGGCAGCCATGTTGGCTGCCCCTAGGGGGCAGCCACATATGACCCATATATATATATATATATATATATATATATATATCACTATACATTACTCTAATTTTTAAAGAGACGAAATAATGATAACTTTTTTTATTTAACAACATGAATATTTATTGTCTCGCCATCAAATGAGAAGGAATTTTGGATTCTCCTTTATTTTAGTACATACCATTGACAAATATCAACGACAATAACAAAGCTTTTTCCCATATTAAGTAGTGTCGTCTACGTGGATTCTTTACCTCCATACAGATCTATCTTGGGTTATTCTCATGTTTAGATGGAAAAAATTAAGATCCCTTTCTATACTCCCATTCCAACACTTCGTGGGCCTTCTTCGCCATCTTTTAGCCAGTTCACTATCCCAAAACTCGCATCTCCTCACTGGTGCATCAACCGATCTTCTTTGTAAATGGTCAAACCACTTTAAGCGATTTTGCCGCATATTATCTGCGGTCGGAGTTACACCAACTTTTCTTCTGATTGCATTATTACAAATCAAATATACAACACTAAAATTAATACGTATATGTTTTCTATTGATATTTCCATGTATACAACCATTTTCCCACACATATCAGATTCTTTAGATGGAAATTGGATTCTTTCGTCTTACGATACTTCGATCTAAGAGGATTAGCCACAACAATGGGATGAATTAGATATGTGTGACGTATTTGCTTTTTAAAGTCATTTTACGTATAATCTTATCTATATTCTCCCCCAGACTAGCAATATTTGTATGTTTATTTTAGGTATACTAATACATAATATTATGTTATAATTATCTATCTTAAGACTATGAGGTTATCAAATATAATATTCAATGACTACTGTTATTTTCAGATGTGATATTGTCCTCAAACAAAAAATCTACGAGAAGTTCCAGATATGGCTACTGTTTTTTTAGTTTTTCTCTTTGGGTATTTCATCGCTATCATTTAATTAACTATTGTTATATTAGTTTCAGTCGTGATCTCTCTATGCATTCTACCATTTTCATCCATGAGTAAAATATCCTATATTTCCTCCGAAAGTTTTGCACTAACATTCTAATCGTTTTTGTCTTTAACACAAATAATGTTAATATAAATGAAATGGTCCTAATTTTCTAAATTAATGTGTACATTGTTTAAGATAGTTGATTACATATTAATTTAGTATTATTTTAAAATATACTATATTTCTATAATTTGATTATTTTATGATTACATAATGAACATATTTTGTTCCAACAAAATTATATTCATTCATATATCATATCAGTACTTAATATGGTGATCATGTTCGAATTTGTCATTTTTGAATATGAGATTTGCCATTTGTGACTGCATGAATTCCTCCATACTTCACATATTATGTTGCTAATATATTCTTATATTCTTATATGTTGCTAATATATTCTTATATTCTTATCTCTTAACTGCATGATTTACTGTAAAAAAACTACTTCATCAATTCAATGAAAATTGAATATGGTCAACAACAATAAGAATTCATATTTTCACAATAAAATTTAGCCAATGGTTTATTCTAATTTCCTATTTTTACAACTTTTTACATCACGTGGCGAAGCGCGGTATGCATCCTAGTCCTTATTCATAACTTGGATATAAAAATCTGGGACAACGTTATTTAGAGATAAAATAATCTTTGATTGGAGATACTAATAAAGAGATCATATAAACCATGTACGCCAATTTAATATCGGATCAAATCTGACGACAAGGATAATAACCTCTAATTATCGAGTAGAATATGGAACCCTATTTTTAAATTAATCCAACTTCTTTCATATTAGTCTCCAAACCATTGGAAACATGACTTAGTTATTTCATTGAACTAAGAATTAATTCAATCAAATTTTATTCAACTTGTTTACAAGAAGAGCTTGAAGAGCCACTAAACTCCATTGTTGTCATCATTCCATTGGAATGGAAGTGCTACGATATGTAATCTACATGCTGGAAAACCTAAATAACCCGAAGTATGTGTTTCCACATTTATTTGTATGTATTTCCATATTTCACTATCTCCTTCCAGGGTTAAGAAGAAGATATCTAAATTTACTATATGGCCAACATCAATTATATACTTTCCAGAAATGTATATTGATAATCGAATTCATGTCCTATTTTTCAAATAGGATGGCGATCGATAGAATTGTATTTTTTTTCTCCAATATCTTACGAGTGAGCTATGTCTCCTTGTTTATTAAATAGAAACATGTGTTACTTTGAGAGATCATACATCTTATATAACTTTACATGGACAATACATCATCGGTATAGACACCTTATTAGTTCATCAACCTAATGATCTACAACATGTGTACATTCAAATATATAGATTATATATCTATCTCTTTTCAAAGGTTGATTGTCTGTCTCATGACATTCTATGATTTAGTTCTTTGTCTATCTCGATTTCGTCAAGCTAACTTAACTAGTCTAGCTACTACCAATCTCTATTCCTATATATACAAGTGATCCGCAATAGTAGTATCATTCGAACATCATTCTATGGAGAAAATTGATATTTTTTTTCAGATTGGAGATCATGTAGATAATAGTTTACGATTTTAGTTGTGCCCTCGATCAAACTTGTTAGATCAATAATGTCTCATCAACTATTATGATATAACTCTTCATATCATTGGTTATATGATATCCTAAATAGTCAAGGTATGTTATCCTAATCACACAGAAAGACATGATCAATCATACAAACTTATATAATATAAGTATAGATAGATAATGATATAATTGCAATAACATCTTGCTAAATGGCCCATCAAAGGCTTACATGTCCAATCATCTCTCAAAAACCCTCAGAGACATGCTAGGACCTCTCTAGCTAAGACCCACACTCATTAAGTGCCTAACTTTTGAGTTAAAGGATAGGTCGGTGGATTAACCACATTATTGACCAAGGCAACCTTGAAATAGAGGTATCACATTGTTACTGTATCTCCCGTATTATGTGATATTTCCTCTCTACATGGGTGCTCTTTTGACACCCCTTCCAAATATTGAAAAACATTTGGTATTAATAACTACAACAAGTTCTTATCACTACCGCGTGATATTGAGACTCTAAGTATAATTTTGAAGAGAAAACAAGAATGAGAAAATAAATATAAAGCATCTTTGTTATTCTTGGATGCAAATAGGAAGGATCAAGGAGAGCAATACCATAGTAGGCGAGTCTAAGAGAAATGCACCATCCAAGGAACTAGAATGATCCTCATCAGGTATCAGTGATTTGCATAGGCATATTACAAAATGGTCGCATACATGTACGAATAGAGATATAATACTATTTTGATCCATTTTAAAATATGAATACAGATACAAATATTGATGTGTATTAAAAATATGTTACCATATCCTTAAAAATGATATAAGTATAAACAAATACGAATCAGATATGAATAATAATAGAAATATTTAATATATTAGCTAAAATATAAATGTTTAAGATGATTAACACATAGAATAGATATACCAAATGTTGTTAGCAGATACAATAGTGTATACATTAAACAATAATTATTTGAATCCATAAGAATCAATATAAATACATTACATACTAAGAAAGGAACAATCATGCATTTTCGGTTCATAATACTATTACAAAATGCAAACAAGAACCGATTTATTATATAGAACACCATATTAGGGTGATATCCAAGAAAGGTAAAGCAATAAATACATTGCGGCAAACAAGACGGTAAATAGATTAGATTAGGGATCACCAAAGCAAACATGAAGGATTGTCCTTAGAGAGGATATCGTTGTCACAATACCGGTGCATAGGGTAATGAAGATCCACTCCTAAGATACGATAATACATGATCGTTGTCCGCACACATCGACAAAATTGTCCTCTAGAGTGCCTCAGAGAACTGCAGCCGAGAGAAGATAGTAGTCATCTCGTGTGGAGAAACAGAGGTCGCGAGAGTATGAGAATGTTTTCTTGCGTGAGAAGAAAAAGATGTATGGGAATAGGTATAAGTAGACCTAGCGTGCAACCTTTTAACTTCCGAGAACTTCTGAAAATGCCTCTCAACAGGAGTCTCTTCGAATTTTGAAACAACGGTCAAGTCTGAGTCGTTGGGTCAAGTCAAATTCCTACAACAGTCTAATCGAGCCCGAACCTGAGCCCGAAAAGGAGACATGGTGGAATGCGCATGTGTGTGGTCTTCCATTCCTCCTTTCTACAATTGCAGAAGATCTTGGGGTGTATACTCATATATATAAGTTCACTAAAGTTTTAGAACTACTAGATGTGGTACTAAAACTACAACCAAACTCCCCTTGTTTCAAATTTGAGAATTCTCAACTTTCCCGTTTACCCAATTGGCTTCTCACTTGAAACAAATTTAGCTTCTCAATGCAATTAAATAGGTTTACCAAATTAAAACCCAATTGTATTAAATACAACTATCGCATTAAATACAACACCGGATATATTCATTTTATATCAATTATATAAACAATAAATGCAATCATAAAATATCGTTACACGCAGTCATAAATAAATTTATGACTATATTTATCTACCAAAATGGATATACGAATATGAATATTGGTGATGTCAAAGTGATAATCATATCCGTGTCCACTTTAAATCGAATACGAATACGATTGACAAAATATGTATAAAATAAATACAATAGTGAATCAAACACGAGTATATTCATTTTCATCCCTGCATTTTTATGGATCTCAAGGAAAAATCACCTCCCACCTCGGAAAATTGCCTCACATTTTTTGCAATGACATTTATGAGCACAAGTGTCTTCGTGAGAGCAATCAAGTATGTCCACGGAGTACAATACATTTAATGAGTATCAATAAGTTCAAAAAAGGAAAGAAATCTTAAACCAACCAAATGTATACATTTTTCCATAAAAATATAATAAAATAAAATCACATAGGAATTAAGGTGTAAGATTTGGAAAGAGTCAAAATATAAGAAGAGGAGAGAATAAAATTGTGCCTTTTTTATTTGTGGTGCTTAATATTTAAGAAATAAAAGGGCAATCTACTTTCCTACAAGTCATAATCTATACGAACTTTCGTGAGACACAAAGTCGTTGGACACAAAACAGTCGAAAGTCACGTAGGTGTTGTGTCCTCGGGGATGCACAAATGCATGCAAATCCAACGTCGATGCAATGAGTAGGGACCTCTCAAGATTTGATTACTCTATTGGATCGAGAAATTCTTCCTGCGAGGGCTACGGAAAGATGCGATCCATGTAAAAGATCTGTCTGTTTGCCATTCTATCTAGCTCTAGCTCTAGAAAGCCGTACGCTTTGGAAGAAGCTTGTACGAGAAAAGATTCTTGTCCATAAAAAAGAAGACTACGCTTCGATAAGTAAGTCCTTTAAGCATGGCCACACATAGAAAATGCATTTTTAAAAGTGGAGGGGGGGCAATCGGCAAATGGCATGAGTGTCGTAGGGGGTGTTCGTTTGGAGGATAAGGGGGAATGGAATAAGGGGAATAAAACTCCAACACGCTTCCCCGTGGTACAACTATTCCCCATCAATTTATCTTATTTCACTCTTATTCCTATCTTTATCCCACCTTACCTACCTTTATTTCACCTTATTCTCCTTATTCTTATCCTCCAGCTGAACGGAGAATAGACCGTTATTCCCCTTATTCTCCATCCTTATTCCTGCTTATTCTCCTACCGAACGGGCCCTAAGGGTACGTTCGGTTCAAGAATAAGCGAGAATATGGGTGGGAAATAAGTTAAAATAAAGCATTATTCATGTTCGGCTGTAGGGATATGGATAAGGTAGTAAAGGTAGGTAATGTGAAGTAAAGATGGGAATAAGGGTGGAATAAAGGGGAGGGGAAGGAAATAGGCGTACAAGGAAAGAGGAGGGAAGCAACGTCCTTATTCTTGGAGCTATTCCCCAAACAAAAACACCCTAAGGTGAAAATAGTGGACAGAGGAGGAACAATCCAACAAGACCATGTGCATATGTATGTGGGTAAAGATGACACATATATTTACATATGTATTCAAGGGTAAGGGATCTGATTCAGATATCAACAAGGAAATTCTAAATCCAAACCCGTAACTAGCACGAATAATAATATTTTCTATTATTGAACCTTTACCCAATACGAGCATTATGCCCATTTTTTTAACATGTAGTGCTTGGTGCACCTGTTGTTGTTAACTGTGTAAACTTGGTTCACTCTTTCAATTTCTATAATGAGAGACGTTTATGGTATATAACATTGAGTGGACTTGTATAAAATGAGAAATCATCTCCGGTAGAATTGAGTTTTAGTTGTTTCACAAGTATTATGGCATATGTTTTAAACAATTTTAGCTCATATAACTTGAATTGATATCGACTTTAAACACAAACTCAAAGTTAATAATATATAATGGGTTAAGATGGGCCGGCCCGGCCCAAGCCCGGCCCATAGGAATTAGGTCGGGCCTGGGCTTGGGCCGAACCAAAAAAAATTTTACGGGCCTAGGCCCAGCCCAAGGCCCGAAGTTTTTAAGTGGGCTTGGGCCTGGGCCCTTCAGGGCCCAGCCCAGCCTGGCCCATGCTCATCCCTAATTATGGGTCATTAATAGGGATGCAAACGGACGGATACAGATATAGATATTAATATATCATTATCCATTTTTAACTATGAATACGGATATAGATACGGATATTGATGGATATAAAAACTATTGTACCATATTCTTCAAAAATGAATACAAATATAAAATGGATACCGATTGAATACGAATAATATTAGAAATAACATATGGATTAGCTTAATATACATGTAAGGGGTTTTTGGGCAAATTTTTTTATTTTTTTGAAAAATATCGTCATGTATATTCATCCCTATATCCCTCCTATATGCCATTCGAATTTCGTCAGAAACAGAGACTCATACGGCCTCCATCCACACAAGGTCGATTTAAAAAATCCGACGACCGTTAAAAAAATGATGTCTAGATGGAGGCCGTAGGAGTATCTGTTTCTGACGAAATTCGAATGACATATAGGAGGGATATAGAGATGAATATACATGGTGATATTTTCCCAAAAAAATAAAATTTTTTTGTGAAAAATGGGGTGGGGCAGCCATGTTGGCTACCCCTAGGGGGCAGCCCCATTTTTCCCAGAATAAAAATAGACTAAATGTGGTTATATTATAATAATTATATCAAATACAATGAGAAAAGGTATATAATTATATCATATATTGTTAAAAATAAATCTACAACTATATACATGGGAATAGGGAACCTCTCTCAAGAGGAGGTAAGTTCCCTCTCCGGTGTGCCATCACGAGCGACCTCTTGCCTCTTTGGTGCGCCGCCACGCATGTCCGCTTCCTCCTCCCCCCTACTCCTGCCAATGCTCCTCCCTCTCCTTCTTCTTCTCTTGTATGCCACGTGCATTTCCCGCAACTCTCACATGCGCACCTCCTTCCCCTCTTCCTTCCCCATTGTACCTCCTTACGTGCTTCCCTCCCCTCCCTTCCAAAGAAATCCATCCCAACCCAACATGTGTGCAACGTTAAGCAAGCTCACATTTCAGAATTACGGCCATCCACTTCCAGTAAAAACTCCTCTGCTGCTCCTTTCTGTCAGTGATTCGCATAATGGAGGGCGCGCTGGAACATATCATCCAATACCTCTTTTTTATGTGAATGTATTTGAGCCTCCAACTTCAAATATCAGAAAACATGAAAAATGAATGCTAACATCATAGGCATTTGCAACCATCTTATTTATCTTCCCAACGTACTAATTTGACATATTCAGCAGTTAGAAGGCAGAAAAGACGGCTTCTTTTTTAAGTACCCTCGAGACAAACGATGCAATATCATTGGAGTATTCTACAGAATGTCAAGATGAATAAAACATGCACCAACCACTAATTGATGCATGCATTAACTCCTACAGCTTGGATGCATTGTGAATGACAGCATTATAGTCATGCACATCTCGTGTTTGCAATTCTTGTAAAGCAAACGACAATGCACAGGGTGGATCTAAGATGTCTACCTCATAAGGATATAATAATGTGCCAGAAATAGAAAGTATTGCTAAGAGGATTCTGCAAATGATGGGGGAAATGCTTATGAAATGGTCATATGAAGTAGCAATCCTAACATAAAGGGATGTCCGTAGGCAGCCAACCCGCTAATTTTCTTCCGTTTGTTTTTTCATATCAAAATCTTATGTCAACCAGCGATATGATGATTCCCCAAGCGTTCTAATTATAAACGATCAGGTTTTTGTGATAATTATTTGGTATATTGATGCATGTACTCTCATGTATTTAGGTTCGAATGTATAACCCGAGCCAAGCACGAACATTAAGTTGTAATTATTTCAGTGGGAGGGAAGGAATGCATACAAGGTAGCGCACTGGAGAAGGAAGAATGGAGGGAGACACGCCTCGGTGAGAGTTGAGGGAAGTGTGCACGACAAACTGGAGATGGTAGGGAGAAGCATTGATGAAAGTTGAGGGAGGAGGAGGGTATGCATGGCGGTGCATTGGTGAGGAAAGGAGGTATGACGGCTCATCCAAGAGGGAATGGTTGAGGAAGGTGCACATCGATGCATTGGAGAGGGAAGGGAGAGAGCGCCATGAGCGAAAAGTTTCTTTCCTTGGGAAGAGGGAAGAGAGATTCCAAAAGTTCATCTTTTCCCACACTAGGAAAAGTCCAACGATGCTGGAGTGGGAAGGAGGGAATTTTCCTCCTCTTGAGAGGAGCTCCCTATTCCCTATTTATATATGAAAACGAAAATACATAAACTGATACAGATGTTAAAGATATCAGAGTGATATACATATTCGTATCGGATGCAAATACGTACATATATGTATTGGTTCGAATATATGGGTTCAATGGGGTTCTCTCCACTCATTTTTCACTTTTTTTTGAAAAATATCACCATATATATATTCATCTGTATATCACTCTTACATGTCAGTCGAATTTCATCAGAAACATAGATTCATATGCCCTCCATCTATAATAGGTCAATTACAGCTATATTTAGACCGTTAAAATTACATGTGCAGTCCTGTTATTTATCCATTTGCAGCCCTACATTAACATGCACTCATAACCGATTGGATATGGCCACAACCAGCCGTGGATATATATATAAAAACCTAATCCAGACCATGGAACCACATTACGTTAAGCAGTGGGAACTAAAACTTGCTTATAAAAGAACATCCAAGAAAACATAATTCTAAATAAACAGGATATGCTTGATATTTCAGTTTCAACTGTTATTTATTTTCCCTCCAACCCTATCCAAGACAGTAGAACTTCTTGACTCTTCAAATAAGGCCTCATCTGCACGTGGGATGAGAACATAGACAAGCATTAAGGACCTTCAGATATGCTGCCACATCTGCCAGTAACAAGCATGCCCTAATTTGCACACAATGACAACTACTCAGTCAAAAGAAATAGGAATGCACTGCTGCAGAGGATGACAAGTCTGTTTGAGCATTTTATAAACTGTTCAATTTTGCCATGTCCTGCATGACATAACCAGGTAAACAACCGACTCTGTTCCCCTAGTAAACAGACAAAGCATGAAGCCTTCCCAGCACTCAGCAGAGTGAACATCGATTATTTCACAGCAACTACACCCCCCAAACTTTTCACAATATCTATAAACAGAGCGACAACTCACAAAACGACAGTAATTCTCAAGTCGACTTGAAACAGAAGACACAATGTCCGGAGTTTGCAGTTTTTAGGGCTCCGTCGGGTTGGATTTGTCACAGAATATCACAAATGCAGAGATCTCTATACACGGACAAATCTGCAAGAAGCGAAATCAGCTCTCCATTACCGACCATACCAGGATTTCTGTGGCTGGATGTCACCACCATTCATCAGCTTGTCTAGTACTACGTTCAAATCAACAGATTGCCCGTTCTCTGTGAGCCTCCTCACGGTTGCTCGAACTTGTTCCCTTGAGAAGCCCATTGTAGCAACCTTCTCCACCACATCGTCAATAGGAACCCTGTTTCCAACAGGTCCACTGGAGCCAGAACCTGTCGGAACTGCCTGGGGTAATAGTTGTGCGGTTGGAAGACGTGGATAGTTGCTTCCACCAGACTGAGGACCCGAGGTAGAAAATGGAGGTGGTTTTGTCACGGGGCTAGAACTGGGATACTGAGGTGGTCCCCCATAAGCATAGTGCTCCTTAAAGGCAGGCCCAGGAGGTGGATTGTATCCCGCAGAATATGGAACTTGAGTAGAACTAGGCTTGTTGATAGGGGGTTCATACATGTTAGGACCAGGGCTGTAGAACTGTTGCATGGGTGGTCCACTGGTAGGGGGTCGAACATTAGGAGGGAAGCTTTGAGCCGAATGCGTATAAGAAGTTTCTTCAGGATGGGAGGTGAAACCGGGATGTTGCTGAGATGGCTGAGGGTATGGAGGAAGCGGTGGAGACATTTGGTAAGGTTGTGATGAGAGCGGTGGTGGTACTCCAGGAGGAGGCTGCTGTATTGCAGGCTGATATGGCTGGGGAGGTTCCTGTGGTGGACCAAGAGGGTAAGGTTGTTCCTGTGATGGAGATGGACTTTGGTTGGAGGTCATTTGGGCAGGATATGGCATAGGTGGACTTTGCTGCGTAGGCAGATAATTAGGGGGCAGATGTGAAGGTGGAGCAGGGAGGGCAAGCTGCTGTGGTGGAGCGACCACGGGTTGAGGTTGCTGCTGGGGTGGTTGAGGTTGTTGTGCTGGTTGTTGAGGAGGTGGCTGCTGGAGGGTTTGAGGAGGTGGCAGCTGAATGGGTTGAGGCTGTGGAGCTGGTTGTTGAGGTGGTGCTTGCTGTTGCTGAGCTTCAACTTTTGGAGCACTTGAAATATGATCTGCACCAGAGGTTTGGATCTTAGCAAGCTGCATCTGGGTCTCCATGATTTCATGTTTATCTCGTAGGACCTGCACTCCCATTTGTACCTGCAAGGAATAAATAACTCAAGATAAAACGTAATGAAGTAGGCATCGCAGGACTGGAAGAAAGGCGCAGCAGTTTAAAGAATATATACAATATACTGACATGCAAGTTTCAAGTCTTACAGTTAGGACAGCTGGAACTCTGACTGTAGTAATACAATAAAGAAGCCATCACAACTTTAAATTAACGGAAAATAACTTGAACAGCGCATGATATCATTTCCCGTCTACTAGTGGCCCCTTCGAATATACTGAAGAATACTACTACTGAAATTGAAATGTAACGATCAAATGAATGCCTTTATTACATAAAGCATACCCATCCGAACAAGAATTTTCCTATGTTATGTGGAGCTGGTTACTCTAGTTCTTCACTACCATTATGGCCAGCACCACACCCAATCATCTTTAGTCCATTGTCTGCATTTCTACGCCGCTGCTTTCTGGAAGGGCATTTAATTCTAATGCCCCAGTTTCCTTGCTCTTCCACCCAGTTTTAGGGAATGGATGCTCGTTCATTTTCTAGATGGATAACTGGACAAACAAAGGGGTTGGTAGCGCGGTTCCCTTCCCACGTTATATGCCCTTAGATCAGATCGAGAGGCACTGGTGCTGAATTTTTGTGTGGATGGAACATGGGTGCCCACCTTTGTTAAGTTAAATATCGCGTTGCAGCTTCTTTATTTAATTCCTGTTTTCTCATAGTACTTATCTTGTAATTAATCCAGGGTTATTCTCCTATACAAGAGAGCCCTCGAGTACGTATAGTGTACCCGACTCATCTTTTCTCCTATCATGGTATCGAAGCAACGGTCCTAGACCGGGGTTTCGGTATCCCACGCAAAACCCTAACCCTAAGCCCTCCATCCCCCCCCCTCCCCCAGGCGTGCGCCTCCCCAGCATCCAGGCGGCCCACCGCTCCTCGTCACGGCCCCTCTGCGCCGAGACCGCGCCCTCTGCGCCGCTCCCAGCCGCTTGGCGGCCCTCCCCGCGTCGCCCCAGCGCCCTTGGCGGCCACACGCGCCGCCCCAAAGCCCTAGCGGCCATTCCCCGCGCCGCCCCATCGCACTTGGCGGTCTCCTTCGCCGCCCCAGAGCCCTAGGCCTGACCCACGCGGCTCCCAGGAGCCCTTCCAGGGCCTCCAGGCGGTCCAGCGCCGCTGCCTGCGACAAACGGTCGGCCCCAACGTCGCCTTGGGCCTCGGTGGCCATTCCAGCATTCAACCACCGCTCCAGCGGGTCCTTACGACCATCACCAGTGGCACCTTGCCGACCTCCAGCAGTGCCTAGGCAATTTTCCGGGTATCTCCAACCACAGCGAGACCCGTCGACTCCTCCCAAGCGATACAGCACTAGGGTCGGCACTCTAACCAGACCTAGGGATGGTTGTATGAGTCTACACATACCACCTACCCTTCATATGATTCTGTAGACCACCTACTTCGGTTATCTCCGTCGATCTTAGGCTCCTCATCAATTATGTCAGAGAACAAGGGTGACGTGTTTACATCCTCGGGTGCCTTCAAAGGCCCAAGCCCTTTAATCAAGATGGATGGGGTCAACTATGAATTATGGTCTATGCATTTCCGCACCCTGATGCAGTGCCGCAACAAGAAGCACATTCTGACAGAATCCGAGCCGGAAGACAAGACTGGAGCAAATGCAACATGGAAGCAAGACGATGTGTATGCCCGTATCTGGCTCTCTGGAACGCTGACTACGGAGATTGCAAATGATATTGTGAATCAACCCACGGCAAAAGCTATGTGGGACATACTGGCCGCTACATATGGGCAGTACAAGAATGAGAGCAAGATTCTCCAGTTACAATTCGATATCTTCTCTACAAAACAGAATGGGAAACCATTACATACACATTTCTCTCATCTGAGGGGCATGTTCGAGAGACTGCATAGCTTCATGCCAATCACTACTAGTACAGAACAACAACAAGCATACAGAAATGCCACGATGACCGACGTATTCTTGTCCTCCCTTGATCCTGAGTACGATGCGGCCCGTACTCAACTTCTAACTGGCGAAACCATTCCAGCAATGGAGGGGGTATATAAGAGATTGAGTAGGATTACTATTGCATCGGCATCTACTGCCCAGACTACCCCTTCAGCTATGGCTGCCACTCAAGGCAGAGGAGGAGCGTCACATTTTCGGTATCGTAGACCTCGTGGTAGAGGGGGAGGCAGGAATCGTGGCCCCTGTACTCACTGTCATCGTCCAGGCCACTCTGAGGAGACATGCTTTCACAAGCATGGATATCCAGCTTCTGCACGTGTTGCAGAGCAGACAGAGACTTCACCTGCACGGCTTCCAGATGCTCGCTTTGATGATCTCATCTCACGACATCGTGAGATGATCAGTACACCTTCGTCTTCGTCTCCAAATTCTACGGATGCTGCAGCTTCGGCCAGAGCGTCCTCTAGCTCATCAGGTACTCCTCAAGCACTTACCAGTACTACTTGCTCGGACTTGACAGACTGGATTATGGATTCCGGAGTCTCTCATCATATGTGCGGCGACAGATGCAGTTTAAGAGCACTTGCATTAGGTCGATCGGTTGTCATTGCCAATGGGGTCCGTTTACCCATTGTTGGTCAGGGGGAGATCACTCTGACATCCTCTTTGAGCCTTCAGAATGTCTTACATGCTCCTGACTTCCAGATGAACTTGTTATCAATTAGCTACCTTACAAAAGATTTACATAATCGTGCCATCTTTGACCCCTCTACTTTTGTGTTTCAGGACATACTGACTGGCACTATACTCGAGATCTGATACAGAAGGGACTCATATTTACATCCCATGTGTCTACTGGAGATCAAACAACAGATATCTTCACCAAGGTTCTACCACGAAGTCCTTTTCAGAAGTATTGGTCCAAGCTGAGCATGATAGATATATATGCTCCAGCTTGAGGGGGAGTGTTAAATTAAATATCGTGTTGCAGCTTCTTTATTAATTCTTGTTTTCTCAGAGTACTTATCTTGTAATTAACCCAAGGATATTCTCCTATATAAGAGAGTCCTCGGGTACGTATAGTGCACCCGACTCATCTTTTCTCCTATCAACCTTCATTTCGAATTTCTTTGAACAATGCCTGAAGGATTTTCTGGAGTTTTTGGAGGCTATTGGCATATTTAATGGGCCCATAGTGGGAAGAGATCATTGGGTATAAAGAGATGGGGATTTCACGGTTCAACAGGCCTACAAATCTATTGACAAGCCATCGGAACCAATACATAAAAAGATTCTCCAAGATTACCGGTTCAAGTGGGACCTGAAAACACCAACATGCATCAAAGTCTTCATATGGTTGATGAGTCGTGAGAATTATGACCAGGGATAGATAGGCAAGACTTTCTTCGGGAAACAACTACAGTTGTCCCCTCTATGAGGAAGCGGTGGAGACGATCGAACATCTATTCTTCACATGTGATAAGATAAAGCTAATCTGGGAGGAGTTGAGAGTCGACAGGGTGGATACCAACAACCTCCTAGGCTTCTAGGAGGCAATCCTCAATGCCAAGCTTCGTTCAAACATGGAGTTTCTTCTACCAATTATAGCTATTTGGGTGACTGTGTTCTCTCGTAATGGTGCCATTTTCCACTAGACCACTTCTACGTAGAAAATATCATTCATCATGCTAAGACTCTCCTTGAGTCTTTACTTCTATCATGTTGGTTTAAATCCCTTAAATTGTGGAAAACTAGAATGCGGAAGAGTAATATCAGAGGACCGAATAAACATGAAGAACACCGGGATATTATGTGGAACCCTACTCCGTGAGGAGCGAGATGAAACTATGGGAGAACGTCTCAAAGGGTCTGTATTTTTTGTTCACTTTACTTATCTGGTACAATGGATATGGAGCTTCTTATATAGCCCCTACTAACTCTCCAACTCCGACAACTATTAGATGTGGGAATAAACCACTGGATGTGATAATTTGACTCTAGAGGGATCCAGATATCTATCTACACATGATGCATATACTCCAACACTCCCCCTCAAGTTGGAGCATGCAATGCTCAGCTAAGACACATAAAAAGAAATCTCAAACTCACAATACAAGGCACTACAAACAATATCAACTCAATGCATACTCTATTATCGGTTGTTGTCGAGGATGTTGCTTCTCGTGTCGTGCAAGTGAGGAGGAACAACAAGGATGGAGCGTGAGTTGAAGATCTCCTCGTCGGAGAACAAGTGCTCTGTATTGTATCTGTCAGAGTCACTGAAAGTCTGAAACTGAAATGAGTCTCCACCTGGAGAACTCTGGCCCGCAACTGCTCCGCCTCTTTGAAGGGTCAAACTGGAAAAACTCGTGGAAACATCCTCGTCGAAAACCACGATCGCTGGAGAATAGAGTTTGAAAGTCTCCTTCTCGGAGAACTGGGTCTCTCCCATACTGGTTCAGAGAATGGGATCTCTACTCTGGAGTCCCTATGAAACCACATGAAAACCATAACCCACAATGACATAGAGGATGGGATCTCTACTCTGGAGTCCCTAGAGATCACATGAAAACCCTGAGTCCAAATCAAAGATGGAGACCGCACAATTGATGATCACATACATGTGCACATCAAATTGTAAGACTCGGAACCAATTTAACGTCGAGTCTGAATCTGAAAATATGTAGAGTCTGAATTCTGGCCGAGAATCTGGTCTGGAGAATCTGAATATGAGCCATAGAACTTGACACAATGCTCCCCCTTTCTCCCATACTTGTCAGAAAACAATGACATCGACCAAATTGGGAGAAGATATGAATATGGGGAGGATAAAAATCAACAAACTACCACAAATTTTTCTCGGCTTTTCTTCTTCTGTTTTTTTCAAACCATTTTTCCTACGAATTTTTTTTTACGATCCCATTTTCCCTAACTTTTTTTTGTTTAGCGGTCTCATTTTTTCCCGCATACGATTTTTTTGTACGCTCTTTTTTTAAAATAAATTCTTTTAAAAAAAACATGGCCCGAATAGGACCCAAAACTGCAGTACACTTTTTTATTTTAGCGGCAGCCAAACTGGGCTTAAAAAAATGCACCTTTTTTTACAAGATAAGGGTCAGGCTCTTCTGCCTCAAACCAAGACTAGTATTCCTTTTAGGAACCCATTGCCCCCAGCTCCAACAAGAGGAAGCCTCGCATGGGAGGGCTTCGCGAGGTGCAGAGTTCACTAGGGGTTGGGGCCACCACCTACATGTGCGAGAAAGGGTGATGGCGCAGGAAGTCGAGAAGAGGGTGATGGTTGCGGTGCTGGAGCACCATGGCGACGATGTTGGGCGGAGATGCTCTCCAACGACGAAAGAGGGAGCCTTAGAGGGCTTGGAAATGGTTTTCGGGCATCGTGGAGAGCTTGGTGGCAGTCTCGAAAGCCACTAGGACCCTTGGCGGTGCAGCAATAGTCTGTCGGGACCCTTAGTTACCGCGAGAACTGCCATAGCTCAGATATATGTCGCCATTGTGTCTTTTGAGTCGTGTTTAGCAGCTTCAAGCACCGCATCATCTCTTCTTGGCACCTTCAAGTGTTGTACCTTCAAGCGTTATGCCTTCAACTCATGTTTTGCATCTTGTTGGAAATCAATCAGTTGTTGTTGCTCACTTGATGCAGACCTGCGCACACTTGGTGTAGATGTGTTGTTGCTTTCTATTGATGTGTGGATGTGCCTCATCTGCGCATGGGAGATAGAACCTTGCTGAGGAAGTTAGGGTTCCAATAGAGGAACCCTTACCATGGAGTGTGTCATCTGCCTTGCAGATTTAGGGCTTCGTGGGAAATCCTAGATGATCTTCAGAACTTAAACTGGTCATACATATCTTCAAACAATAAATGAATATGAATAATTTATAAAACAATCTTCAAGAATAGATTATGCTCTCTTGATCGAATCTCGAACAAATCATGAACATAAATAAATCATTGAGAATCGAACCAGCTCTGATACTATGTGGAAAACTAGAACACTGAAGCGTAATATCAGAGGACAGAATAAACATGAAGAACTCCGATTTTACATGGAACCCTACTCCGTGAGGCGTGAGATGAAACCACGGGAGAATGCCTCAAAGGGCTTGTATTTTCTATTCACTTTTCTCATTTGATACAATGGGTGTGGGGCTTCTTATATAGCCCCATGACTCTCCAAGTCCCACAACTAGTAGATGTGGGACTAAACTACTGGATGTAGTAATTGGACCTTGGTGGGATCCAATTACCCATTTACACATGACACATATACTCCAACATAAATAAATAACACGTTGGGCAGGCACCTTCACGTGTTTCCCCCTTTTTGCATCAAAAAAATGATATATAGATTGTGTAAATGAAGCATTGTTTTTCAACCGCTTCCTTCTTGGTTTTGATTAATAATCACTCAGTGGGAGGCTTTTCTAGCCTCAACTAGAGATCAGACAAGGTTGCCTTCTTGCTCATTTTCTATTTGTCCATGTGGTCGCTTCTTTGGTGGTTATGATGGGTCTAACTATCCAGAAAAGGTGTTAGCAACATCTATGTGATTAATGATAACTCAATCTTGGTGCTTCAATAAGCAGATGATATAGGTTCT
The DNA here is from genome assembly GCA_037367405.1 of Ottelia alismoides. Classification (NCBI taxonomy): domain Eukaryota; kingdom Viridiplantae; phylum Streptophyta; class Magnoliopsida; order Alismatales; family Hydrocharitaceae; genus Ottelia; species Ottelia alismoides. The sequence goes on from JAZKJV010011420.1 coordinate 150,064, forward strand.
TCATTTAGAGCGAGGGCTAGATGAGACTAGAGGCATCGCCACTATTCTGGATATCTTTAGGGAGAAGTCAGGTATCTTTATATCAACCATTTCAAGTCTCATTTCATCCATTTTGGCATTTCAAAGCTGGAGGTTACCGGTTTTTTAATAAAAACAAGGGGGAGCCCTCCCAAGGCGGGAGTCACCACACCAAAACTTTCATTAATAGCAAGAAGGTACATCAGTTGGAAATCCAGAAGTTGTACAAAGCATTACAATACGCGAGAACATTCTCATGGTAAAATCGCTGACCCTTGAATATGCAATCATTCCTACCAAGCCAAATTGCACATAGCATGGCAAAAAGCCTTGAGACATCATCAGCGGACCCAAGACCCACCGATCGAATAGATCTCCAAAAATGCTCGAAGCTAGACGCATGGACCTAAGTCAGCCCTAACGAATCCCAGACCTACGTCGAAGAACTGCAACCGAAGAAAATGTGCTCCGCGTCCTCCAGACACTCGCATCTATCGCAGCTCAGATCTGCCACTCCCAACAGTCCCCTCCTCCTTACTTTGTCGCATAGACGGTTTCTCCTCAGACACCATAGGAACACCTTAACCCGAGTAGGAATTTTGGTCGCCCAAATCACTTTAGTGTCCGCACAGAGGTCTTCATCACGCCCAACTCCACCTCCATGCAGCTTCCGATAAGCTCCCTTTACCGAGAACCTTCCATCCGCCCACTCAAAATGGTCTATCTCACCAGACATCTCCCCATGGGCGGGAATCTCCGACAGCAACCGCAATAACTCATCCAACCGCTGATCTGACAGAATCGAAAGGAACCTCAGAGCCCACGACCCCGAGTCTGCAACCTCCACCAGTCGTGCCTCCCTGTTAACAGCCAAAGCCACCAACCTTGGGAAGCAGCAGCCCAGCACCCCCTCCCCCGTCCAGTCATCCTGCCAAAACCTGAAAAGCTGGCCATTCCCCATCCTCGGCCTAAGGAAAGACCTGAGCTCCGGCAGCACTGCCCGGATCCCCATCCACAACGAAGACTCACCACGCTTTCTCCCAGCTACCAACTCCCATGTGATTCCATAAATCCTCCTCAGAAGCCTAGAGACCAACGAGTCATAGGATCCCCAAATCCGTACCACCCATTTGGCAAGCAAGGCTTTGTTCATGGTTTCCACATCCCAGGACACCCAGGCCCCCCTCAGCAACCAGCACAGCAAGATTACCGATTGTAGCAGAGTTTGTCGTCATACTTGGGGCTTCCCCTGTCATTTGGTTACCTCTGTCATGTAAATTGGTTACCCATGGTAGAGAAGGTTGAGCAGATGTCGATGCCCTTCATTTCCATGAGGTTCTTTTCAATGGGTGTTCATATTCGATTTGAGGCGATATTGAGAATAGGGGTAAATTACAATTTAGGTCCCCATCTATGGATCCGATGTCAGAATGGGTCCCGATCTTTAAATTGTAACGATTCAGGTCCCATGACCATTTAGGAAATGAAAATTTTGGGGTTGATGACGAATATGCCCTTATTGGGAAGGGAATGTGGGTTGGGTTCCAACTTTTAAACAAGGGCATACTCGGCATTAGCCCCAAAAGTTCCTTACATTAATGGCCCTGGGACCCAAATCGTTACAATTTAAAGATCGGGACCCATTCTGGGATCGGACCCATAGATAGGGACACAAATTGTAATTTACCCTTGAGAATATTCCTATGGAGAAATTCAAGGGGGAGGGGACGAATGTGGTCCCGTTGGTGGACTAGGACTCGATGATGTACCTGTTGGATGAAGATGCTTTAGAGTTATGTGATTGGGGAGGAAATGAATAAGGCCCTACTTGAGAATTTCCTATGAAGGCATCATTTGGTCTTCCTTGAAAATGTTAAATCCACATTAAATTGTATCAATTACTTTATATTAAAATGATGCATGGTCAATGTGACCCACAAGTGATCTATTCAGCTTAGGAGAACTGATTCCAACTAATTATACATCATTCAGCAGCTTTTAAAAATCACGATATTGCACCATTCAGCTACTACATAAAGTTGGCTTCTTTGGAGGAAATAGCAAATTGAACTTCAAGATGAGTTGATCAATCTGACAACACATTGTACAAGAGGGTAGAACCGTAGAAGTTTTTCAGGTCCAATCCTACAAGCCTACCCATGCACACAACAAATGACTACTGCTGGAAAATATAGACAGGAAATTCCAGTAACAGAAACTATAACCAATATGGAACATGATTCATGGGTGTAGATAGCACCATTACCATACATGGGAAGCAACCTAGTAGCAAGACCTGGAACCAATCGGGCCTTTCAAGATCCAACTGCCATTTAGGTTATAATATAACTCTCAAGACCCGCCTCATGCAAAGCATGCAAAGATTTAGCTTGTGAGAAATCACCACCACCCTCATATAACCGTTTTAGGTGGAACAAGTATGCGAAAGCAATATATAGAGCATATGACCATGCAATAAGGTGGAACAAGCCAAGAGTATACGAACATCACTAAAGAGATGCTTGTAGAATCATTGCTCCTACTAATAAGGCAGAGATCTCTCCACTGAAGCTAGGGAATTGCAAACCTCCCTTGAGTTTGAATACATGAAATGTAGTGGTGATTAAGTCATCCATCTCCAAGTAGGTCGGGAAATTTAACGCCATGCTAAAAAGTAAGGGATTTTAAATGAGGAAGATTTGTCAACACCGACTGCCTCAATGTGTTCCTTCCCCTTGTGTAGTGGCAACCAACCGGGCGATGATGGAATCGAGGGCATCAAAAAGGCTCCTGGCAGGGGTGTCAATAGATAGGGGCAAGGCAATGGCACTAATGACTGCAGAGGTGAACAATGGTTTAAAAATGGTCTATAATGGTTGACAAGGTGGCAGTGTGGGGCAGGCTGAGGGGCTTGAGGGGGATGAAGAAGCTTGGGATCCAAGCTGATTGTGGAGTGGCAACCAACCGGAGTCCAAGCTGATTCCTATTGGGGGCTCCGGTTGGTTGCCACTCCACAATCAGCTTGGATCCCAAGCTTCCTCATCCCCCTCAAGCCCCTCAGCCTGCCCCACACTGCCACCTTGTCAACCATTATAGACCATTTTTAAACCATTGTTCACCTCTGCAGTCATTAGTGCCATTGCCTTGCCCCTATCTATTGACACCCCTGCCAGGAGCCTTTTTGATGCCCTCGATTCCATCATCGCCCCCATCTATTAATGCCCTTACCATGTGCCTCCGTGCGAGCCCTCACTGTCAACCTCTATCTCCTTCATATGTTATGCCTCCACTGCCCACATCCGCAAACATCATTGCATTCCACTTCATGGTTCTTCTCTTTGAAATGGCAAAAGACATTCCCCCACTAAAAGTAGGGTCGGCTACATGGATTCTTGTCCATATCCATGTTGAAATATTTGACAATTTTTCCGACGACTGTCGACAACCCAACGCCAAGCTTGCAAAAATCGGCCGACTGATCAGCATGGAAGGACATATCGATATCGATATCGTTTCGATATCGTGTCGATATCGATATATCGCCGATATATCGCTATATCTAGGAATCTTTATGAAGAAAATGCCTGAAATCGGATATATCGATATATCGATTTCGATATCGGTCCCATGTCGATATTGATATATCGACGATATATCGCCGATATATCGGGATACGGCCTTCCATGCTGATCAGCCCCATTAAGCAACTCGATGGCCTGGATGACTCGACTAGGGGTAATCGGCCGACTAGTCGGTCTAGTCGCCCATTAATCGGACGACTTTTACAAGTGGATCTGGATACCCCATTCGAGTTAGGGATTTAGGTTACCTGATTCGACTTCCACTCCTCACGCAACTTTTCGTAAAACCAGATCCCCAGCTCTTCTAGCCTCCAAGCGATCGCTTTGTCGCTCCTCCGATCATCGCCTCCTCCGGTCGTCACACCTCCTCTGTTCGCCTCCTCCTCATGTCGTTGCACCTCCTTCAATTGCTCGATGCTCCTCTCCTCCCACTCCAACCAACGCCGCCACCAAAGTTTTTAGGGTTAGATTTTTCCAGCATTTTACCATTTTTTATTTTGTATTCGTTGTTATCATGTTATCGTTATGATGATATCATGCTGTCATTGTTATCATGTTATCATGATGCTATCATGCTATCATGTTATCCATAAAGGTCGTTGCTATCATGCTATCATGTTATCATGCTATCATTTTTAGCATGCTATCATGTTATCATTGCTATCATGCTACCATTTTTCGACCATTTGACTATTTTTATTGTCACTTGTCACTATTTGGATAAATTGATGATGTAATTCATGAGATTGGTTTTAAATCCCAATTTTCTTGGAGAATTTACATCCCAAAGATGCAAAAGTCGGTTATGCACCACAAATTGCATCCCAAGGTTGCAGACTTTACATCCCAAGCTTACATCCCAATTTTGAAAAAAAGGAGTAAAATCATTCATTTTGTTAAAAAAAATTGTGTCGAATGAGTTTAGCTAATGGGTTCTTCTCAATAAAGGTCGTTGCTTCCTATCATTATTTACAAGCAAGGTTCAGGAAAGCGATATGCGTATGCGTTCGAATAGACCACCGAATATTGAATAAGCGATATGTGGGGGCATATGCGGGGTATATGCGATTCTATGTGATTTTCTAATTTTTAATTTAAAAATAAAATATCTACGAATAACATTAGTACTGAATTTATGTATCTGAGTGGAGTTAAAGGAGAACTGAGAAAAATGTTTCATGTTAGATGGTTGAGTACATGCTTTTAATTGCCTAACATTTAATCACAAAAAACATTTAGCCGTAAAACTCACATATTAGATGACACATAATAACAAAACTTCATTACATATGCATACACTACAAGAGCAAAACTTCAATCGGCATATATTAAAATGTTTGACGATACATTGCATATCCTCATGAAAACAATACATGAGATAAACATAAAATATTGCATATATAATGATAATGCATTGCAATTGTATACAAATGCATGTCATATTCTTACAATTGAATGGAGGAAGAGGCATATCTACGGAATTAAGCACCTGAATGAGAGGATCGGAAAGTTGGAGATGTTGAAGCAGTATGTGGAGTATATGCAGGTCGCATATGCGTGGAGGTCGCATAATAGACCGATTTATGAAATCGGATCGGTATGCATGGCGCATGGGCATATGCAGCTGCATATGTGGTTCATGCGGTCGATCTCATGAACATTGTTTACAAGTTTATGTCATGTTTTAACTCATGAATTTTGACATTGTAGATGGCCACACACCCAATGAATGTCGCTTCTGGTAGCGAGTCGCCTTTTTATGTAACACCAGGATCACGTGATCCTGCATGGCAATTTGGATACCTATCAAACTGTGTGGATCCGAACATGATTACTTGCAGATTGTGCAAAAAGGTGGTGAAAGGAGGGGTTTACATATTCAAGCAACATCATGCTCATCGTAAAAGCAACGTGGTTGCATGTCCTAGGGTGGATGAAGAGGCAAAGAAGCTGACGATATCATACTTACATAATGTAGACAGAAAGAAGAGTCAGAAAGCCACTGAGATTGCTGAGATAAGAGATGAGATTGATATCGACGTGGCTGAAGATGTTGGTCTGCGAAAAGACATCGATCTTCCGAATCTTTATAGCAGACCATTGTTATTCAAGGATCATGTCAGATGAGCATAAAAGATGCATTGTCCATGGATCGGTGTGAGAGGGTTATCTCCTATATATGCAACTGGGCATATACATCGGCGATCCTTTTCAATGCATTCACCACGAAGCCCTTCATGCAGATGGAGAAGGCAATTGGAATGTATGGTCTCGGACGCAAAACTCCTACGAGGTATGAGATGAGCGGGCCATTTTTGAAGAAGGCGGTGAAGAAAATATCAAATGACTTGCAATGTCATCAAATTACATGGAAGAAGACAGGATGTTCTATAATACCTGATGCATGGACAAACATGAGAGGATGGAGTATTATGATCTTCAGTGTCAATTGCTCATTGGGGACTTTATTTTTTAAGTCCATGGATGCGTCTGACGAGACATACACCGTCAATTGCATCTCTCAGCTGGTAAATGAGTGCATAGCTGAAATTGGCGTAGAGAATGTTGTTCATGTTGTTGTGGATAATGCTTAGCCAATGTAGCAGCAGAGAGATGGTTGTTCACAAAATATCCCCAGATATGGCGGGCTTCATGTGTCACTCATTCAATTGATCTTGCTTTGGAGATCAGCAAAGATTCAGAAGTGAAGAATGCAATTAGAAAGGTGAGAACACTCACAATTTTTATTTATGCTCACACTAAAACTCTGAGCTTGATGCAGAAGTTTACAAATAAGAGAGATTGCTAGACCAGGGAAAACGAGGTTTGCTACAACTTTTTCTCGCTCTTGAAAGCATTCTAGAGAAAAAAGACAAGCTCAGGTTGATGTTTTCGCCATATGAGTGGAGGACCTGCAAATGGTACAAGACCAAAAAGGAGAAAAAGCGATGTTCATAGTTAAAGCTATTTTTTGGAACCACGCCGTATTTGCAATCAAAATTTTTGTACCTTCGGTTCGTCTATTGTGTGTGCTTGATGTGGATCGGTGCCCATCCATGGGTGTGTTTATGGAGTGCTTGAAGAGGCAAGAGAAATAATTGCAGCTTTTATAGTTTGGAGTCATCTTACAAGTTTTTTGTGAACGTTATTATCTCCAAGACCAAGGACATGCTTGACACTCTATTGCATATAGCGGCTTACTTTTTGAACCCATACGTTTTCTACACAGATTGTGGTGGTGATTTGAGCTTGATTTCTACACCCTCTGGATGTGAGCGCAATTGAAGTACATTTGACTTGGTAATGACTTCACTCACCCACCTAATAGGAATACTAGTAGTAAATTAATAATTGATATAGTCACAATTTTGTAATGTTTCTTACAGATCCATACCAAGAAGAGAGGCAGGTTGGAGACAAAGAGACTAAATGATCTTGTGTATGTTCGTTTCGATTCCAACATGATGCAACGTCAGCTTTTTTTTTGACGCTCAAAAGCGGGGGATGCACTCGGTGGTGCTCGCCCCACATTTATTAGAAAGGTAAGAAAAACTTACAGCGGGTATGCGAACAGAGAACAAAAACGAGTGAAAAAAAAACCGAAGGTATCACAATCTGATACCCCCATTACATCAAAGAACCCCTAAGCATCGGACCAGTCGCGAGTGAAACGGGATGCCGAGATGAGGACGTTTTCCGAATAAAATCTCCGTCCGGCAAAAAGGGCTTCATTTCTACCAATCCAAATGCACCAAAGCCGAGCAATAGCAGTGAGGATGTCCGTCCTAGCCCTGGCCCGAGAGCTAACCAGGCTCTCACAGAAAGAGGAAGAATCCGCTACATCAAGCCAATCCAAATCCGCCCAGATATCATGAGTTCTGCCACATCGGAAGAAAAGATGATCGATAGTCTCTATCTCCAAATCACAAAGACCACAAGTAGACGAGGCATGTGGAACTAGGACAGCACACCGGCTACGAGTCATCAGACGGCCACGTCGGAAAAGCCATAAGAACATGCCAATTCATTCGGGGACCCTTAGGCCCCAAAAAAAGTGACAATCCCGGAACATTGAATCATCAGCCACAGCCACAGGAGGAAAAATAGCCCGGTAAGCCGCACGGGCGGAGAAGGAGCCATCCTTCCAAGACAGGTGGTCGCGTCCCACCGAGGGCGAGGGCGCATCCGCGAGAATCGCAAGTAAAGCCATGAGTTCCAGCTGCCGTTGATCAGAAAGATTGGCCACAAACCTTGGGCCCCACGAAACACCATCCCAGTAAGAGGCCACCGTAGCGTCCTTATCATCCACCAGCGCGAAGAGGCGAGGAAAAACATCCTTAAGAGGGCCCCTGCCAGTCCAATCATCACCCCAGAACCGGATGAGCGAACCATCCCCCAGCTTAATGCCAAAAAGAGAGCGGTTGCGAGACAGTGAATTGTCGATATCACGAGAGAAGTGAGAGGAAGACCCCATCAGGCGAGCATCCAAGCCCAAAAGCCGGTCGACCCCCACCGCCAACCTCAAGAAATTAAGCATAAGATTATCCTCCCTGCCCCAAAGACGAGCCACCCATTTGAGAAGAAGAACCTCGTTAACGACCTCCAACCTTCTCACCGCCAGCCCCCCTTCCTTCTTTGACCGTGTGACCTCATCCCAGGCGACCAAATGAACGCCTCTCCTCCCATCCCCCTTCTTCCCCCAAAGAAATCTCCTCAAGCATGAGTCCAGTCGGCGACGAACCCCTTTAGGCATACCTTTCACAGAGAAGAAATAAATTGGTATAGAAGATAATACCGATTTTAGAAGTACCAATCGACCACCCCGGGAGAGAATGGCGGCACGCCAGCCAGCCAAGCGAGCTTCCATACGATCCACCACAGACTGCCAGTCACGTAAGCGCGCACGCCCAGCCGTCAAAGGGAGCCCCAGGTATTCCAATGGAAGAGCGCCAGTCCGGCAGCGCAAAATCCGCATACACTCCTCAACCTCCTCCGGAGGAGTGGAGAAGGGAACCATAGAGGATTTGTTGTAGTTGATGAGAAGACCCGACGCCTCACTGAAGAGCTCCAACGTGGAAGCCATACCCGCCACATTCGATGCATCGCCCTCGATGAAGCAAATGGTTACATCCGCAAACTGAATAATCGGGATATGGTAGGGCCCAAGAGAGCAACCACGGGTATAGCCAGCCGCAGCCACATTATGAATCATGCAGGACAAGACGTCGGCGGCCAGGACGAAAAGCAAAGGAGCAAGGGGACAACCTTGCCGAATCCCCCGGCGAGGCTGGAAGAAGCCCCCCGCCAATCGGCCATTGAGAATTAACGAGAGAGAGGCCGTCGAGACGCATCGACGCACCCACGAAATCCATAGTGAGGGAAATCCCCGCCGCTTGAGAACAGATCATAGAAAACGCCAATCCAAAGAGTCGTATGCCTTGGCAAAATCAATCTTCCAAAGAATCCCCCTTACATCGTTCCTGCGCCATGCATGAATAATTTCCGAAGCCACCGCAAAACAATCACTTATTTGCCTTCCCCGAATAAAAGCCGCCTGTGTAGGCGATATGAGAGAATCAAGAAGCGGAGCCAGCCGTCGAGCAAGAACCTTGGCAATGATAAGATAGATGGTATTTGAGATGGAGATCGGCCGGAAGTCCTCAATACGGTTAGCAGACGAAGACTTCGGAATGAGAGCAATAAGAGACCTATTGAGTTTATCAAACCCGTTGATGCCATCACAAAATTCACGGGCGACATCCAAAACATCCTGGGAAAGCACATCCCAAAACTCCCGATAGAAATAAACGGGGAAGCCATCGGGACCCGGCGCCGCGTCGGTATTAAGGGCCCAAACAGCCTCTTTCAGCTCCTCCAAAGATATCTGACAAGTTATGCGCATAGCATCCGCCTGAGGGAGCACAGAAGCCCCACTACCCGACCATCGCCACCGGCGAGCGGACCTGCACCCATACCATTCCTTAAAGTAGCCCATCACAGCCCTTCCCAGATCCCGCTCCCCCTGCACCTGAATGCCATTAACAAGCAAAGAAGATATGGAATTAGACCGCCGACGACCAGAAGCGATCCGGTGAAAAAACGCAGTGTTAGCGTCGCCCTCCTTTAACCATCGCATCCGAGAACGTTGGCGCCACTCAACCAAACGCTTCCGATCCTCAATCTTTACCTTATCCATAGCATCCGCGCGCACGAGCAACTCGTCCTGATTAAGGTCCCTGACGTTCTCCATTCGATCAAACCGCATAATGACCTCATCAGCCGCCATACGAGTAGCAATGCAGGCAGAACGATTATCCTTCTTAAAAAACGCGAGCATCTTTCTGAGTGACGAAATCTTAAAATCAAAACGGCGAGCGGCACTGCCCGACGGAGATAGCTGAGACCAATGGTGCCGAACCAAGTCACGAAAACCAGGCTCCATAAGCCAAGAACGCTCAAAACGGAATATGCCACGCGGACGATTTTCATCCCCATTCGACCAAATAATGGAATTATGATCCGAAAAAGATCGCGGTCTCGAAGAAACATCACATAGAGGAAAGGATTCCATCATACAGTTATTTGCCAAAAAACGATCGATCCGCGACCGCGATGAGTTGTTCCGCCACGTGTACGAAATATCATTTGGAACAAGCGATTCAAGAGCCAAATCATTTATAAATTCCAAAAAATCCGAGGACCCCGGATCGAGACCACCGCGACCCCGTGGACGATCCTGCGACTGCAAAGTGACATTGAAATCGCCACCAATCAACCAGGGCATGACACCAAAAGCATTAGCATCCTCCCTTAAGTCCTCCCAAAGTTCGCGACGGGAAACATGACAAATTGGGGCGTAAGCACAAGAAAACGCCATACAAATATTTGATAGGCTGCAGTTCAACACCACCGAAATAGAATGACGGCCCAACCTCAAAGACGAGAAGGAAAAGCGCGAAGATCGCCATGCCAGGATAGCCCCACCCCTAGCACCAATCGCATCCAGAGCACGGAAGGCATTGAGCTGACCAGCTCCAAAAGATCTCCAGATATCATCATCCAACACCGAGAGCTTGGATTCCTGAATAAACGCAATATCACAATCCCATTCGAGCATGCGCGAGCCCAAGATGCGTCGACGTTCAATATCACCCAGACCTCGTACGTTCCATGACAAAATCTTCATTAAAAACAAAAGGATATGCCCAAAAAACCGCAATATTACCAACTGGGGTCATCAAAGACCAGTGCGGGACTGGTCAGCAAGGCATTCGAGGCCTGCCGCCTCCGCAACCGCCTCTCGCAAGGTTTGGCAAGTAGATATAACATATGGATGAGAGCAAAAATGCCGCCTCCGAGAATAACTTCGACCATAACGGGACAAAGGTGAGTGTCCCACAGCCACAGAAGCATCAGCCAAAGGGGTCGTCGCCACCCCATCGTCAGAGAATAGAGGATCAACGCATACCGGAATAGGGGATCTCCCCGTAGAGGATTGATGCAACGTCAGCTTGAGAAAGGAAAAGATCCACTTTCCTCCAGTGATCGTGCACATTTAGGTTAATGGACTGGAGAGGTCAATGTACAAGCTCGCGATGAGGCCTTTCCAGGTTTCGGATTGACTTGGGACGCAGTGGCTCATGCAAGTGACATTGAAGAGAATTTGGATCTGAGAAGAAACCAAAGAGATGAACGTGGCAAGGGAGCTTCATCTTCAAGCTCAAACATTGCACCTATAAATGAAGAAGAGGAGGAATTTCTACCTGAAGACATAGATAAAGGAGAAGATGGTGATGAAGAAGAAGAGCTTGATGTGGATGATGACCTTAATGGACATGAATGACTTTTTACTTGTTGCTTGAATTATTTTTGTTTTGATATGTTGTATTAATGTTATATAGCCAACATATGTTCTTAACTTGCTTCTTTTTTCCTTCAATTATTCTCTTTTTAGCTCTTATAAAATTGAAAATTACTAAATCTATGCAAATGTATGATTGAGTATATGTATAATAAATAATTTATATATTTAAAATAATAAAAATAAATAAAAACCAACTAATGTCCGACCAAATCCGACTAGTCTTCCTGACTAATCATTAATCAGTGACCCGATGGACCGAATTCCGATTGTCGACTTCTGCAACCTTACGTAATGCAACCCCATAAGGGGTTCTTTTCTCTTGCTTTGATTTTTTAAAGATGGGTTTGTATGTTTACCTCAACATGAACAAATGTGCCAGTTTAGGCTTGTGTCAATCATAAAATGGTCCAAGAACTTCAAATGAGTATTGTAGAAAGAGGAAGAGAGAAGGGGGCAACGGGTAGGGCTAGGGTGTGGGATATCGATCTCTGATCTAGGATCGTCGCTATGATACCATGTGGACGGAGAATTATGACTTGTTAATTCATGAGACCCTAGATCTCTCGTATATAGAGGAGAAACTAAAAGACAAATTACATAATAGATATAAAAGAAATAGAGAATACATAAAATACAATAAAAGATAAATATATCTCTTAACAAGTATGTGTTGCTCATTGTCCACTAATCACACACATGGAATTAAAAATCGCGCCTCGAGGCGCCCGAGGCGTACGCCTCGAGGCGAGGCGGTCGATTTGGGTTCTGAGGCATACGCCTCGGCTTTCCTGCGTGAGGCGGTCGCCTCGTTGGGCGAAAACGCCCTGAGGCGTAGACGCTTTGAGGCGGTCCGAGGCGCAACCTGAGGCGTTTTCAATTATATGTGGATCACGTGCATCGCACGTGACCCACTTAATATGTATTTTCGGTCGATGCCCCAGATCGTCCTCTGCTCTGTCGAAGCCAAAAAAAACCTAACTTCATTCTCTGGCTTCCGCCTCCTCCTCCACTGCATCGTGCGCCACCGCCGCCTCCTCTCTCGCATCGCCGGGCTCGAAATCATCACCAGAGTCGCCGCCTCCTCCTCTGCATCGTGCGCCAACGCCGCTTCCTCCCTGAGCTCCCTCTGCATCGTGCGCCAGACGCCACCTCCGCCTGCCTGTACATCTTGCGCCGCCATCGTAGGTATTATTTCATTCCCTAATCCGATTTCTATGCTTTTATGATGAAATTAGACATACTTGTTTTGAAGTACAATAATTTGTTTATAATTTCTTTATATAAATTCTAAAAGTACAATAATTTGTTTATAGACAAACTTGCATCTAAATAAACAAGATCAGTTTTGAAGTACAAGGAAGTAAATGGTTTATTGCAAAATAGAAGCCATTTTTTACCGATTATAATGTTTGGAGTAACACAAGCAAGTTCAGAATTGTACATTGAAAAAGAAATTACATGCATGCTTGTTTTGTTTTAACTTGGATTGATTGCCTAATATATGTTCTACTTTTAGTCTTGTTTGTTTAGACTGTTTATATAAATTTCAGAAATGCCAAAAGCAAAGAAGAGAGGCGCGAAAGATTCCGAAGGAGGTCGAAGCGACCCTGGATGGAAATACTGTGTCCAAATCGAAATGGACGAGTCTACGAAGGGCAAGGGTTATGTTTATGTTCAATGTAATTTCTGTGCTAAGAGGATAACTGGTGGAGTTGCAAGACTCAAGCACCACCTCGCGAAAACAGGGAAAAATGTTAAAGCATGCCCAAAAGTTCCAGTTGAAGTATCCGATGAAATGAAGTGTTTGCTAGCAGTCCACGAAGAAAAAAACAGAAGAGCTGTGGAAGAGATGGAGGAGCTTTGCAGAGTGGGAGCTTTTGGAATGGAAGAACCTCGTGGAAGTAACGATCCTCAAACATGCACAGAAGGATCCAGCAGTAATATACTAACAAATAACAATGGTATTGTATAATACAGGTAAAGCTGTGGTTGATATTGATGACGACGAGGTTCATACTGGAGATGATGTTAGTGATGGAGATGATGATGAAGAAAATTTAAACTACATGGATGATTCATTGGATGATCCAATGAGCAGTAGTGAATCGGAGGATGATGCCGATGTTAGAGTTCATGGCAATGACTAGAAGATCTTTACGAGTCTACAAGACAAGATTCAAGAACATGACCTGGCATTTGGCTATCTACTTTTTGAACTACAAATAGGATTTGAATTTTAGAAGTTGGAACAAATTGTGTCTTCTACTCTCTATTTTGTCTTGTGTTTAATTCTAACATTTGATACACTGATCGTCTATGGGTTTAAGACAACGATGGATTGCATTAGAATTCCTTTACTTGCTTTATGCTTCTAGATATGAGTTATTGTATTGCTCTCTTGAGATTTATGTACTAGAATATGTTAGATTAGTAAATTTTTTGGGGAAAACTGAGGCTTACGCCTCGACCGCCTCGAGACTACGCCTCGCCTCGATTCTGGTGGAACCGCCTCGTTCCGCCTTTCATTTTTTAAAACCTTGATCACACATATGGAGATTCAGCTGAAGAGCGTGTTAGAGGGGCATATTTTGGGTCCTTTCTTTCCCAGGGAAGATCCTCGTGCCCCCTGGTGGGTTTCACTTCTGTATCAAGGTTGTTTCTATTTACATGAATATTACCCTACAATAGAAGTTCGTGAAAAAATGACTAGATAAAATGGGGTCTCATCCATCACCCATTTTTCTTATTTTTCCAAAGCTCCCTTTGTTCTCATATCTCTTTGTTTTTCCTTTCTTTCTTTCCTTTTTCTCTCCTCTTTTATAATTTACTATTGCATTCTTTATTTTCTTCGAATAGGGCAAGCTTCTATTCTTCTTCTTAAAAAGGGAAATTGTATCATTATACATTGTAAAGCCATGAACTTGACATCTCTCGGATCCTATATCATAAGATCCGACTCGTCAAGAGAAAACCAACGGAATTTGTTTCGCGTGAATCGGACTTCATTTCGATTTGTTATGATTTTCGGAAGAAAGAGAAGTAAGGAGGGTTAAGACATCATTAACCTGTAATGACTGTCACTAAGACTAATTAAGCATGATAAAAGAAACTAATGACAGATTGAAAACTGCTAATGATCATTAGCAAACACTAATCAATAGTTAGCAAAAGATAAGCATAAGCCACGAAAGTTAAATCGTGATTAGTGAAAGTTAATCACGATTAGTGTTAATTGAGCGTCATTAGCGAATCTAGAATCCTCTGGAATGTTTAAACTTGAGCCCTAAGTTTCGGATAAATTTCGGTCAAAACCATGGGTCAAAACCACGGGCTGCTAACCGCGGTTAAGGGCTAAACCATGATTTACTAACCATGGTTAGCGGTTTTCTGGAGCCTATAAATACCCCCTCCCCTACCCATTCATTCTCTACGATTTCCACTACCACCACCACCCAAGGGCTAGGCTTGAGAGGTCAAGAGGAGGAGTGGGAGGTGGGGAAAGAACGCTAGCAAAGCGCAGCCAGGAGAACTAGGAGGAGGAAGGTATGATCCTCTCTTAGTTTGCTTCGTAAGGTAGACTTTCAATTCATCCTCTTTTCTTCCAAGTTTTGTTCTTGATTCATTTTTCTTTCCGATTGGTTTCCTGTTGTGGTTCGAGGAGAAATTTATGTAACACCCTACTTAGGTGCGGCGGCTATGCACATCAGTGAACTCTGTAATTCGTCACACATTCACTCACCTAAGACGCATGGTATCTACCGATTCTCCAGTGCTTATTGTTCTTTCTTTTCCGTTTTTTTAGTTATTTTAATGGAGAAATCCGTGTAATACCCTAATTAAGTGCGGACGGATATACACGTCAGTGAACCCTGTGATTCGTCACACATTCACTCACCTAAGACGCGTAGTGCCTATCGATTCTCCATCGCTTGTAGTTTGATTATATTATTTTAGTTTCGTTGTTATTTTCCTCTCAATTGATTTTATAGAGGAAACTCTTTTCGTTTTTATTTTGAAATATGTCCCGATATAAGGGGAATCGAAATTTTCCGAAAATTGTCCCGATATAAGGGGAAACTCTGCCGAAATTTTTCGAAAAATATGTCCCGATATAAAGGGGAAACTCTGCCGAATTTTTTCGAAAATATGTCCCGATATAAGGGGAAACTCTGTCGAAATTTTCCTAAAAATATCACCCCGTATAAGGGGAAGCTCTGCTGAAATTTCAAGAGAAAATATGTTCTTGGCGTTCTTCGTGTTTTTCGCGTTATTCGTGTTCTTCGTTCGTTCTTCGCGTTCTTGACATGTTCTTAGCAGTTTTGATACGAAAATCAAATTCGATCTTTTCAGGAGCCTTAAAATATTCTTTCTGAAAATGAAACACGATAAAGCATTGCATACGCGAGAGAGAGCTCGATTAGGTAACAAAATCCTTCCTTTAGCTGTTGGGTTTTCATACGAGATTATTGAAATTCTTGATTTTATGTTCTTTGCTATGAAGAACCCTAGTTTTGGCTATCTTTTGAAAAAGTTTGAAGAGTTGCTTTGTGATTCCCACTAAAATAAGGTTTAAGCATCGAATTGATGCAGTGGCTTGGATAGTTAGGGTTTGGGAGTTAAAATAGGCATAAATACGAGTATATATGCATATGAATAATATATGTGAGTCTATACTAAGTGTTGCTGATTATGCAAATCGAAGACTTAACGAAAAAACTACATCATGGGAATTGATGTGCTTTGAGTTGGATACTGAAAAGGATCGTGTGTCACATAAGGATGATTGGGAGTAGAACTACAGGTCGGGCATGCAACCTGTAGGTTTGTCAGAAGGAACTCGTATTGATGTTTCCCTACCTAGGTGGTACACGGTTGCCATGTTGTGATAAGTGCGCACGAAATGAATGATTTACAACGCGCGATACCGGGAGCCAATATCTTCGGGTTGAGCGATGGAAGATGTGGTCGTGCCATGTGGAGGCACGAGTGGTTCAATAGCAGCTGGGTCACGATAATATGTATTTAAGTTGCTAGGTTATAATGTTAGCATGAGGTTTTAAGCAACCGTGTCCTCGAGGACGGTATGTTCATTTGTTTTCTAGGCTAAGGGTTAGAGACCCTGATTAATAAAAGAAAAGAAAATTGTCAGGGTAGTATTGGAGGATTGGTTGAGGCGACGTGCGGCGACATAAGTTTACCAAGATCAACACAATCTCCAATCCCGAAGTGTCCACAGCTTCGGAGTCCAAGAATGGTGGGGTTCCCTGGACTATTCTCTGAAGTGGAATAGAAAGGAATAGGACTTAAATTAACGAGAATGAATGAAACATTTTGTGATAACAAGTTTTTAAAAAAATTACACAATTTGTTTGCTTTTCTCTTCTTCGTTACTTAGCATTCGCTAATTTTATCTTATGATTGATGGAAAACCCAACAGGTGTCGATGAGTAAGCGCTAGGACTTTAGTAATCCAACCAGTTAAGATAGTCATCCGACCAGCTACAGTAGTTCTTCTCTGTAAGGTAGTTAGTAATCTTTTGTGTATTTTCCTTTCAAACTGATGTACATGTAAATGGTTATAGTGGAACAATGTTTTATGTGAACCTTATTTTGTGAATGGAAAAGTGTTAAAATACTTTCTTCTGAGTATTTTTAATTGCAGTCTGTTTCTGAATGTTAGTTGTGATTGCTGAATAAATTATTGCTGAGTAACCAGATCCAGATATGGGAAGATTCGATGACCCGAGAAACGGGGTCGTGACCTATATAGCCTATAGGATGGTGAATTTAAAACTTTATGGTCTCCTTTTTACACATTCAAAGAACGTACCTCCTTAAATAGTCTAATGGTAAAAAATGTAAGCTCCCATCAAACCCAACATCCTTAAAAAGTCTAATTTCAAAAACCAACATCCATATGTTACCATCCTAAAAAAGTTTCAAAACTTGTGTTGTTGTTTACCAAGAAGTCTGATTTCAAAAAACCATACTTAAAAAGTTTCAAATCTTACGTTGTTTTTTTAACTAAATAAGTCCAATTTCAAAACTTTTGTTTGATGTAAATACCAAAGATACCACCAAAGAGGACCATTGCTTTCATAAAACTCGCGTATTTAGGCCCCCAACCTCATTGGCCTCCGACTATGCTTCTAACAAGAATAGACCAAAAGAACCCAACATCGCATCATCACTCTGCAAGTATCCTTGCATGGTGTAATCAGATGATGATAAATCATCTATGGCAGCTATGCCTTTTCTCAATTCATTTTCATGAGGAACCCATCAGTCCATCAGAACAGAACCAATAGAAGGTGGTTTACAGGGAAAACAAAAAATTTAATCATCGAGCATAATTCAACTGTGTCAGTGTCAAAATCCTTGCATGGCAGTTTCGGGGAATACCAACTCTTTCCCTGACATGCAAAAACATGTCTCTCATATTCGTGTGGCCAATTCTTATATTCCCATAAATCTTTTTTTAAATCTTGTGCCACAAGCATAAAGGTTCCTAGTTTGACCGATTTAATGCGGCACCTACGTTGTTGATCATAAAGTAGGAAAATAATGCAATGGACATGTTCTAAGAATTTGTTTTTTAAAGCAGTTCTAATATTTGTTACAATATCAGATAGCAAAAGATAAGCAGATATAAGGATGACAACTATATTAGGACTAACGTATAACATGGTTAATGCTTCATGATGGAAAAGTACTCAACAGTGAAGAGACCTCATAGGTAGGTGCCTCTATTTCTTCGCAAGTAGTACAAACATTTTAGGTAGACCGTAGAAGCCTTTCAACCTAATGTCGGCATGCACCTAAGGTCGACATGCAAAACCTCGAAGTCTCTGAAAGAGCCTTAAGGTTGCACGAGACTGACCAAAGTTAGAGGATACATCCTCAATGGACACCATGAAATATCAGATTACACCAATTACTAAAGTCTTATACTGAAGCTACATCTGCTGAGAATGACCTTCGGGCAAATCCCCAAGGTCACAATCTCAACCTTCGAACCCAAAGAGTTCCCATCATCCCTGGAGAAGGCTTCGCATCACAATTAGATTACAGACATTTCAGTATCAAAGAGGCATCATCTCGTGTAGAGAACCAGTCGTCAGAAAATAGCACTTTACAAGACCCAATTTGACAATCATCTGCCAGAGAGGAGGCAAAGGAGATATTGAGCCATCCCTCGAATAATGTTGTGAAGCTCAACAGGCACTTTAGTTGAAACACACAAAATTCCATAAATCGGTATTTGTGGGGTTCCTACATTGCTCAAGCTCTTCTTGTTTTCTAAGAACTTCCAGAACCCGAGAATCCATCTCCACACTATCTGCAAAGTGATTTGTATTCTGGCATCACCATGTTCCCTCGTATATAATGGATTTAAGGGTTACTTTTGACCATAGCAGGGACTTACATTACATCAAATGGAACAAGCTAAGACCGTGTGTTTCGTTGCTCGGACTCCCAACACCATTTTGGTGATGTTGGACCATCGCCCATGATAGTCTCTGATTGGATCATATACTTTTTGTGGCCGACCCTACTTAATTTTGGGAAAAGGCTTTGTTGTTGTATCCATTAAAATTAAGGTGGATCGGAGACACATTTCAGTTTGATGTTAATAAGTATAGTTTTTTAGGCATGTACATAAGTATATTTTTATTTAAAGAGTTGCATGATGGTACGTTAGATGCAAATTTAGCTTAGTTTAAACGAGACATGGAGAGGGGGCATGTTATGGCATCTGAAACTACAGCCCGAGAAACACTCCTTTGTGTGGGACTTTGAGGGCTATTAGTAGTATTATGCACAATGTTATTTCCTCTTTTTCAACATGGGTACCGGGTTACCCAAAGAGTGGATCATTTCCTTAAAGATGACTGATTATTTATTGTTTGCAAAAAATGGTCTTGGGCAACTAACCTGTCAAGAGGGATCGTCATTTTATTTTCCTAAAGAAAACTCTCTCTTTTTTGTTCCAGAAAATGGGGGAAACAAAGTAAATACTATATAGTGAAAAACAGAACAAATACAACTGTTAATATATGTGTGTGTGCTGGTTATGTGCATGTGATACACGTATCTCTCCAGACCAAACTAAAGAAAGGAAACTAAAGCAGGAAAAAAGTTGCCATCAAGTATTCAAAATGTATAATAATGAGTTTTTTGTGCATTTTTCAGACAAAATTCAAACAAGAGAGCGTATGAAAAGCATGGAACCTCTTTCATGATGTTCTCAAGCTGCCTTAGTTTTCCATCAGTACTACCATTAATATTCGCAACTGCAAACTTCAAATCATCCATAGAATTTTCCAGATGGCGAGTTCTGTTCTCTAGCTGTGACATCCTTGAAGTAATACCATCCAATGCATAAAGTAAGTTATCAGCATGTTTCTTCACTGTTCGGTCAATTTCAGCCACGACATCGTAAGCCTCCTTTGACTTTTCCTGAATGGTTCTTGAAGACTCATGCATCTCCAAGGAAGTGTAATTCTGCAAGTGTAGATAGTTTCTAAGTACCAAAAATGATCAAAGCAAACAGAATGCATTCATAATTTGAATTTTAGAAATACTGAGGAAAAAAGGAACAAGTGGCAATATTATTAGAAAGAGGAGACCGATAAAAATGTATGGTTCAAGATATGGAAAAAGAAAAACATGTTTCCGCATGAAGGTAGGCCCTATAGTATCACATCCAGTTTCTATCTGCAAGCATGTGTTAACCTTCGGCTCAAAAAAAAGCATGTCTTAACCTTGCAAGGACACAAAAATGTATCTTATTTGAGGTTGCCATCAGACCTCTACTCCACAAACCAGGATTTAAATTATAGAAGATAAAAAAGATTGATTGGAGAAAAAGTTCATTAAGAACATGTCACAAAAACATGAACCCGCTAGTAGTTTATACGAGCAAATGATTAAAACTTGGCCAACTCCCTAAAAAGGCAGCCAAGGAGTGACACTAAATATTTGTACATCATAGTTGAGATCTACTGCATTGCATTAAACAATTACATTTATAACAGTTGAGATCTGTGTATTCGTATACATTTCAATTTTAACAAAGTCAGAATTTAAGTATTAGAATGATCGCATCCTAAAGGAAATGTGAGGTTTTCATTCTTATTCCATGACATCCCAACGAATACATTCTATGAAGCTTAAACCAATTTTACAAGGGAACATAAACGATTACTATTTTTTTATAGATTTAGCTTGAATGGATGGTGGTAATGTAGTGTGCCTACCACCCAAAAGACGAGCGTTCAAATCCCTCCTCATCGGGGTTGTGTTAGGTAGCCGACAACCAACGTAAAAGTAGTCATATCTTTTTTTTCAGCCAAAAAAGGGAGAACCATGCTATGGTGTCCGTCCCAAATATATTATTAAGAAAAAAATAGAAATACTTACAGTCGCCAAGACTCGAGGAGAGTTTTGGCATGAGAGGTTTTATTATCAATATAAAAGCATTGCCAACCAAAGAAAAGAATAGAAAACATTTAAGAACACCGAGATTTTACGTGGAACCCTACTCCTTAAGGAGCGGGATGAAACCACGAGAGAACGCTTCAAAGGGTCAATATGTCTATTGACTTTCTCACTGATACATGAGGGTGAGGGGCTTCTTATATAGCCCTCACTGAGTCTCCACATCCCACAGACGATTGATGTGGGACTAAACAACTGGATGTGGTAAATGGATCTTGGAGTGATCCATTTACCCATATACAACATAAGTGACGCATAACACATATACTCCAACACTCCCCCTCAAGTTGGAGCATGCAATGCTCAGCTTGGATAAACAGAAAGAAATCTCAAACTCACACTACAAGACACTACGGACAATATCAACTCAACGCAAACACAACTGTCGGCTGTAGTCGAAGATGTTGCTTCTCATGTCGTGCAGGTGAGGATGAAGAAACAAACTAGAGTATGAGTCAAACTGAATCTCCTCATCGGAGAGCATGTACTCTGTACTGCACCTGTCAGAGTCACTGCAACTGAAAATGAGTCTCCACCTGGAGAACTCTAGCTTGCCGGATTATGTGGATAACTGCTCCATCTCTGAAAAGTCCGAACTAAAAAAGACGTGGAGACATCCTCATCGAAGTCCACGATCGTTGGAGAATGGAGTCTGAAAAGTCTCTTCGTGGAGAACTAGGTCTCTCTTATACTGGCTCAGAGAATGGGATCTCTACTATGGAGTCCCTATGAAACCACATGAAAACCCTAGCCCACATGGCATAGGGAATGGGATCTCTGCTCTGGAGTCCCTATGGATCACATGAAAACTCTGAGATCAAAAAACAAAGATGGAAACTACAATAAATGATGACAAACATATGCACATCTGACTAAGGACTCGGAATCTGATCGTCGAGACTGGAACTGAAAAACAGTAGAGTCTGACAACTGGTTGGTCTAGAGAATATGAATCCGACTTGAAACTCTACATAACACTCTCACTTTCTCCCAGACTGGTCGGAAAACAATGGTGTTGACAAAGTTGGGAGAAGACAAAACATGAATTACACAAGTCGTCGACATTTTTTTCGACTTCTCCTTTCAATTTTTTAAAATAATTTTTTCTCTCAACTGTTTCATTTCATCATTTTTTAATAGCCGGCACAATTGTTTCAAAGTAAGATGTATCATCATTTTTTCAGCTTTTCCCTTTTTTCAATCATTTTTTCGTATAGATTTTTTGTACGATTCTTTTTTTTCTCGGTTATTCCAATTTTTTATAGCCATCTTTTCCTCTTCTTTTTTTAATTAGGTCATTCCTTCTCTTTTTTTCTCAGCCTTTTTTGGCTATTTTCTTTTTCTTTTTTTATAGTTGCTTGCCTTTTTTGCGTATGATTTTTTTGTGTGCACCCCTTTTTTGAAACAAATTCACGGTCCAATTGGACCCTTGATACTCTGTCCAAACATGGCTTATAAACTGCGGACACCCCCCTTTTTTCTCGACCTCTCTTCTTCCGTTTTTCCATTTTTTTCGAACACGACCCAAAGTGGGTCCCTTTTTCCAAGACACATGGCCCTACTAGGCCTTTGCTCCTTTTCCTTTTTTTAAATCAAGCACGGCCCACTTAGTGCTCACCCTTATTTAGGATTCCCAATTGGAAACCCTTCTCTCATACGATTGCTGTCCCCGATGGAGCTTAGCACTAGAAAGGGGTGCAGCTGCTAGAAAGGTGTGTCGTCGTTGTCGTCATCGTTGCATGATGGAATCGAGAGGAGGCCGTCGCCTGGACTTGCCTGGAGCAATGTTGCCTGAAGGAAGGAAGGAAGGAAGGAAGGAAGGCGCGAAGAGGAGATGCTCCTCTGAAGCATCGAGAAGCAGCTCCGCCTGGAGGAGCAGTGCATTGGGGATGTTGTGTCGCCACTAGAAGATCGCGTTATGCCGAAGGAGGGTGGATCCACCATGGATCTTCACCTGCTGAAGTTTAGTGTGGTTGGATCTGGAACGAGGCCTGCGCGAGGGAGGAGAGGGTGGCGCCGATCGAGTTCCGCATGGTAGGTGTGCCTTCTGGAGATCGGGTAGGTGATGCTCATTACCAGTTGCTACTCTTTCAGAGGATGCACAATCTTCTACGAAATGTCTCGAGCTCTTCTTATGTTTTATGAATGAACCAGAACAGTCGATTGCTATTGTTGATGGGCTTTGGATGCCATGAAAGAGTGAGAAGTCTAGCTTGAGAGATCTCACGCGGGTCAAGGTAGCATCGACTGAAGAGGAGCAGCACAGCTGTTGTACAGCATGTAGTAGAGATGGTTGCGCATGAAGACTAACCGTGGAGAGATGGAGAACTTCTCACATGTGCAGAATTGCACGGCCTGGAGGACCCACGATGATTTAGGGTTTCAGAAAGCCCTAAATATATTCTCGAACTTGATTTTTCGGAACTTTCAACAATATCGATTAGGATTTCAAGAAAATCCTAGAAATCTCCTTTATCTTGAATCATAAATATGGATAATAACAATCTTCAAGATTGAATCTTCAACAATAACCAAGAACCAAATCTCAAACAAATCACGAAACTAAAACCTCTAGAATCGAAGTTTCTCTGATACTATGTTAGAAAATGAGAATGTTAAAGTGTATCAGAGAAAAACAATAAGAACAATAAGGAACGGTGGGATTTTTACGTGGAACCATACTCCCTAAGGAGTGAGATGAAACCACGGGAGAAGGCCTCAAAGGGTCATATGTTGCAATACACTTTCTCAACAAATACGAGAGGGTGAAGGGCTTCTTATATATCCTTCACTGAGTCTCCACATCCCGCAGACGGTCGATTTGGGACTAAACAACTAGATGTGGTAAGTGGATCTTGGAGTGATCCATTTACCCATCTATAACATAAGTGATGCACAACACATATACTCTAACACTAACTAACCACAAAGCCCAAATAGCTGCAACAAGTACAAGAAGTTCCCATGGCTTGTGCTTAAAAAAAAAGAGAATCCCAAAACCTTTAAAGCTATTAAGATTCACCCATGTAATACCAAGTTCAAACCAAGTCGGTGAAGTCATGTCACATCGGAAGAAAAGATGGTCCAGGGTCTCAATCCCACTCCACTAAGGGGGCACATACATGAAACCCCAACTAAAAATCTTGCGCGTCAGTCTTTTGCCAGGATGCGCTTTTGAAAAGCTACAAAAAATGTTGATTCTGCTAGGAATATTCAAACTCCAAACAAAGTTGCAATCACGAAATAGATTGCCCTCCACCAAAGGAGAGGGCTTGTTCACCGCTCTGTATGCCCTCTTCACTAAGAATACATTATCTTTCCAAACCTAATTATCACGCCCGTCACTTGAGCCCTCAATGCCATTCAAGTTGTGCAGCATGACCATAAAATCCTCCGGTCCGTAAAACCCATAAAAAAGGAAGGCATCCAACTCCTATCAATCCTACAGTCCACTACATGCGCCTCACGATCAGCCGCTAAAGAAAAAAAGGCGGGGGAAGCACTCTGCCAAAGAGCCAGTACCCATCCAGTTATCAGTTCAGAATGCAAAAGATTCGCCATTACCAAGAACCGAACGAAAAAAGATCAAAAAATCTGACATAACCACTCTAATACCCTTCCAAAAAGCTTATGGGAAAAAACAAGCACGCTCTGCAAGGGTTCCCATCAGCATGGATGTCATAAATGCATTGAATAAGACTACAGCAGAGTCCTCACCTCACACCCAAATCCAGCTCACCCACTTCAGAAAAGAGTCTCATTCATGGAATCAAGGCGATGAATCCCAATGCATCCCTTAAACTTAGATTGTGTTACTATCTCCTAATCTACAAGATGGAATCCATAGCCCTCCTGTCTCGACTTCCTCCAAAAGAATTTCTTCATTGTCGACTCAAGCCACCATCGAATATGTACAGGAAGAAGTCTTGTTGTTGGGAGAAGCATTTTTCATATCATAGAAGAGACCCTAGGGCTCTCTTATATAGGAGAAAAGCCCTGGGTTAATTACATAAGAGATACATAAATAAAACAAAATAGAAAACTGAGTAGTCATGAAACATTATTATCTCAACACTCCCCCCCCCCTCAAGCTGGACCATAGATATCTATCATGCTCAACTTGGTGCAACACTTCTGGAATGGACCTCTCGTAAGTGCCTTGGTGAAGATATCAGTTGTCTGATCTCCAGTAGCAACATGGGAGGTGGATATGAGACCCTTCTGAATCATGTCTCTAGTGTAATGGCAATCTACCTCTATATATTTAGTTCGTTCATGGAAAGCAGGATTATTGGCAATAAACAGAGCTGCTTGATTATCACATAACAACTGCATAGGAAGAGGAACATCAACAGCAAGATCCGTCAACACGGATCTAACCCACATCATCTCTGCACTTCCACGTGCCATGGCCCTGTATTCAGATTCTGCACTAGATCTTGCAACCACTGTCTGCTTCTTGCTTTTCCATGAAACAAGGGAGTTGCCCACAAAAACAGCAAAGCCAGAAGTAGACTTCCTGTCTTTGGGGCACCCTGCATAATCTGCATCTGCACATGCAGTCACCTCAAGAGATGTATCCCTACTGAAGATAAGACCAGTACCAGGTGAATTCTTCAGGTACCTCAAAATCATCTGAACAGCATCCATATGTACCTTCCTGGGTTGTTCCATGAACTGGCTAACTTTGCACACTGTAAAGCAAATATCTGGTCTGGTGATGGTGGCGTATAAGAGCTTCCCAACAAGCTCTATGTATCTCCTGCTATCAACCTCTTCAATGTCATCATCATACAATCTCACACTTGGATCCATAGGAGTAGTAGCAGGTTTGCATTCTGTCATACATGTCTCAGAAAGCGAATCCATCACAAACTTTCCCAGGGTCAACACAAGACCATGCTGGTTCCTGGCAAACTCCAGTCCAAGAAAATATCGAAGAGTACCAAGGTCCTTGGTCACAAACTGCGTACCAAGGAATTCCTTGGCGGTCTGAATGCCCTGCTCATCATCCCCTGTGACAATGATATCATCTACATAGACAAGAATAGCAATGGTACCTCTCTGTGTCTTCTGGACAAAAGTGTATGATCTGCAGTAGACCGTACAAACCCTTGTTGCTCTATTAGGTCCGATAGCTTCTGGTACCAAGCTCTAGGGCTCTGCTTAAGGCCATAAATCGCCTTATGGAGCCTGCATACCCTCTGGGACTCCCACTCAGTAGCAAACCCTGGTGGTTGCTGCATATATACTTCCTCCTGTAGATCCCCATATAGGAAGGCATTCTTCACGTCAAGCTGATAAAGAGGCCAATCCTTGGAAACTGCAACTGATAGAAGGATACGAAGTGTTGAGTGCCAGGCTACTGGGGAAAAAGTATCCTGGTAGTCCACCCCATAGGTTTGGGTGAACCCGCGTGCCACAAGTCTCGCCTTGTAGCGCTCCACACTGCCATCCGCTTTGTACTTGACTGTAAAGACCCACTTGCGGCTGACTACGGAGGCACCCACAGGAGCAGGCACAAGACTCCATGTACCCCGCGACTGCAAGGCTTCCATCTCCTCTTCCATGGCCATACGCCACCTACTGTCCTGTAACGCCTCCTAATATGTTCGTGGGACAGTAACTGCAGAAAGTCCCACAACAAAGCGCATGTACTCTTCGGAAAGATGATCCAAACTAACATGTGCAGCAAGAGGGTAATTGACTCAGCCTGTGTACCATCCAAAAGACCAGCACCATCAGATGAAACAATATGTTCATGACATACCTGAGGCGTGCTGGATGATGTAGAGGGCATATGAGCAGCAGGGCGAGTAGAAGATCGACGAGTGTAAACACGTGGCAAGAATTGAGGTGGAGGTGGAGGTGGAGATGGAAGTGGAGTTGGAGTGTTTTGTGGTGGAGTAGCAGAATTGGAGGAGACGGAGGTGGTGGAGGAACAACCACATCCTCTTCAGAACTACCATTGGACAATCTGTCACCTGTAGGCGAAAAATACATAATAGACTCAAAAAATGTGATATCAGCACTCACATAATATTTCCGTCCTACAGGATCAAAACAACGATACCCCTTTTGGGTACGAGAATATCCAACAAAAACACATTTGACCGCTCTGGGTGAGAGCTTGTCACAACCAGGAGCAAAATTGTGGACAAAGGCCACGCAACCAAAAACTCTGGGAGTGAGAGAAAATAGGTCCTTTTCGGGAAACGCAATCAAGAAAGGAACCTTTTCTCCTAGCACGGTGGAAGGCATCCTGTTCACTAAGTAACAAGCTGTAAGAACGGCATCTCCCCAGAAAGAATGAGGGGCTCGACTCTGAATCAAAAGGGTCCGAGTAACGTCTAGAAGGTGACGGTGTTTGCGTTCAGCTACACCATTATGTTGTGACGTATAAGCACAAGAGGTCTGATGAATAATACCAATAGATCTGAGAAATGCAGATAATTGTAAGGGTAGAGAATTCCAAAGCATTATCCGTACGAATAAATTTAACATTAGCGGAGAAAATGTTTTTGACCTCAATAAGAAAGGATTTGATTAGAGCACCAGTTTCAGACTTATGTTTTAACAAAAATACCCAAGATAGTCTAGAGTAATCATCAACAGCAACCAAATAAAATCGATGTCCCTGATGATCAGGAACACGACTAGGACCCCGAATATCAAAATAAAATAGCTCAAACAACTGACTACTGTCACGACTCTGACGAAACGGAAAAGAAGAGCGATGGTGCTTTCCAAGCTGACAGGCGTCACAATCCAAGGTAGTATGAGTAGATAATTGTGGTAGAACATGACACATCTTCTGAAGAGGAAGATGTCCAAAGCGTAGATGCCACATGAACGGTGAAACAGATCCAGAAGGAATAGTAGCGATCCCAGCATGAGATGGTATGGTAAGCTTGTACAATCCTCGCTGCTCACGGCCACATCCAATCACCATGCCCGTTAGTATGTCCTGAAACACAAGGGAAGATGGATCAAATATGGCACGATAGTGTAAATCTTTTGTAATTTGACTAATAGACAAAAGATTCATCTGAAAGGCTGGAGCATGTAAAACGTTTTGCAAATGAAAAGAAGGAGCTAGAACAATCTCCCCCTGACCAACAATAGGTAGTCGAACTCCATTAGCAATCACCACGAATCGACCAGAAGCAATCGGTCTGTAAGAAGTAAATTGTGCTCGATCGCCACACATATGATGTGATGCTCCCGAATCCACAATCCAGTCAATCAAATCAGAGCTGCTACAACTTGTAAGAGCATAAGTAGTACCTGAGGAGTTTGTTCTCTTTTGTTCTCTTTTGCCTAGGGCCCATGAAATGTAAGGGACGGCACTGGCCGCCTGCACCTATACACTTTAATTCACAGGAGAAAAAAGAGAGTTGCGTGATAATAAATTGTAGGATAAAATTGTAAAAAAAATCTTAACTATGTGTCGATTCTTAATTGGAGGTCTTCTCTTTCAAATGTAACAAAGATGGATTGATCTTATTCTTTTAGTCTCAAATACAGACTTCCACTTCCACGACTCTTTTATGTTGACGTTGAACATTTAATTTAAAAGTTCATACCTTTGTTACATTTGAAAGATGAGTCCATTAATTAAGAATCGATGCCCAATTGATGTTTTTTTAATTTACTCCAAATTATATAACTCTATAAAATCCACATAAAATGTAACACTCCAAACTAGGCACGTTTCCATGATGCCAAGCACGTGCCCTCCCCCCGTTTACAAAATCTCATTGATCATACTATGTTAAATATCATTTTATAATAATACTAGGGTAAATTACAAAAAAGATCTAAACTATACCTCAATTTTTAATTAGGTATTTTTCAATTGTAACAAATAGAAGTCTGAACTGTCAATTTAAGGGTTTAACATATAAGGGTCGTTGAAGCTTATAAAGACCTTTATTTGAGATAAAAATATAAGATCAGGCCTCTCTTTATTACAATTGAAAAATGAGTTCCTTAATTGAAAATTAGAATATAGTTGCGACCTTTTTGTAATTTATCTATAATAATAATAATAAACTGTATTAAATGAAGGCAAGGCCCCTCCCTCCTCTCGGACAACTAACTCTCATCCCACTACCCGTTCATTCCTACTTTGGTAATCCTGAATCTCTCACCCTCTAACCCCTAAATCCCATTGCATCCCAACATTTCACCATTACAATCCACAATCCATCGCAGGAAGCTCTGGCAGTAGCTGCAGCATCAGAAGAAGTCGCAGCTGGAATAATAAGAGCGGACATCATCTCGCAAAGTTTGGAAACAATATCATCCAGGCGAGCATCCTGGGATGGAGCCAAGGGAGGTTCGGTCTGTTCAGCAACCCTTGCAGATGCTGGATATCCATGCTTCTGAAAGCATGTCTCTTCAGAGTGACCAAGACGATGGCGAAAAGAGCATGGGCCACGCGGACGGCCTCCACCACGACCACGAGGACCACGTCCTCTAAACTGGGAAGACCGTTCCCTTCCGCGTGAGACAGCCATAGCGGAAGGAATCAGAGCGATAGTAGTGGGAGTGGTAGTAATCCGACTCAGTCGCTTGTACACTTCTTCCATAGGAGGTATCGTCTCTCCAGTTAGAAGTTGTGTACGTGCTGCATCATACTCGGAATCAAGAGAGGATAGGAAAACCCCCGTCATAGTGGTGTTTCGATACTGTTGTTGCTGCTCGTGCTGGCAGTGATAGGCATGAAGCTGTGGAGGCATTCAAACATGCCGCGAAGATGGGAAAAATGCACATGAAGCGGGCGACCATTCTGTTTGATCGAGAAAATGTCAAACTGTAACTGAAGAATCTTGCTCTCGTTCTTGGCTTGCCCATATGTGGCTGCTAAGATATCCCACATAGCCTTTGCGGTGGGTTGGTTGACAATATCATTGGCAATCTCCGTGGTGAGCGTCCCAGAGAGCTAAATACGAGCATAAGCATCATCTTGCTTCCACGAAGCATTGGCTCCAGTTTTGTCCGCCGGTTCGGATTCGGTGAGAATGTGTTCTTTGTTGTGGCACTGCATAAGAGTGCGAAACTGCATGGACCATAGTTCATAGTTGGTCCCATCCATCTTGACCATTGATGCAGGTCCTTTGAATGCACCAGAAGAAGAGAACACGTCACTTTTCATGTCGGACATTGTATCAATAAAATGAACCGCGGACAACGGAGCAGTAGATCAATCGGAAAATGTCTACACAATCATGAAGAGGAGTGGTTGTATGTGTAGACTCATACAACAATCCGAATGAATTTTATTGTGGTCTAGTGGCGTTAGATGTGATATGAAAGACAAAAAAACACCACCACCAATCAAAATCAGACCAATATCTTTTAGAACAAGGCCTGGAATACCAGTTTCAGATCACGGAACAATCAACTTGAGCGCTCTAGGCCGTTGCTGGAAACTCCAGCGAAATACAGGAGGTCGTAGGACCTTCGGCGGCAGCGGAGAGGGGGCTGGGAGTGCCCAGGCGGCGGCGCAGGAGGCTGGGGAGGGCTACCCTGCGGCGCAGGAGGGCTGGGCGGCGGCGCAGGAGGGCCGCGCCGGAGGGCTAGCCTGGGGGCGGCGGTAGGCGGAGGGCCCTGGCTAGGCTGCCGGCGGCGTCGAGATGAGGAGGGGGTGTCGGTGGCACCAGGAGGCGGGGGGGTAGGGTTAGGGTTTGGGTGGGATACGGGAACCCCGGTCTAGGACCGTTGCTCCGATACCATGTTGGGAGAAGCGTTTTTCATATCACAGAAGAGACCCTAGGGCTCTCTTATATAGGAGAAAAGCCCTGAGTTAATTACATAAGAGATACATAAATAAAACAAAATAGAAAACCGAATAGTCATGAAACATTATTATCTCAACACTTCTTTTTTTTGAGTAAAAGCACGGGGGAGCCCTCCCGAGGCGGGAGTCACCGCACCAAAGCATTCATTAATAAGGTAAAGTGTACATCAGTTTGAGACCCAGAAATTATACAAAGCATTACAGTGGGCTACAACATTCTTAGAGTAAAACCGCTGCCCCTTGAAGATAGTATCATTCCTACCCAGCCAAATAGCCCACAGTGCGGCAAAAGGCTTGGAGACATCATCGGAAGACCCATGGCCGACCCGACGAATCGACCGTCAAAACTGATCAGCATCAAAGGCCCGGACCCATGTAAGCCCCAATGACTCCCAAACCTCTGCGGAAGACCTGCAACCAAAGAAGATGTGGTCCACACCCTCCAACTCGTCCTCGCATCTGTCACACCTTAGATCTGCCCCACCCAGCAGTCTGTCTCTTCTCACCTTGTCACAGATACGACCTCTCCTCATACACCAAAGGAAAACCTTAACCCGCGTAGGAATCTTAGCTGCCCAAATCATCTTCACGTCAGCACACAGCTCTTCATCACGCTCCACCACAGCCGCAGCAACCTTCCGATAGGCCGCCTTCACCGAGCACCTACCCCCAGTCCACTCAAAATGGTCCGGGTTCCCCGACAGCTCCCCGGCAGGGGGAATCTCAGACAACATCCTCAAAAACTCCGCCAAGGCCCCCCTCTGCAACAGGAACAGCCAGGTCCTTCCAAGCCACCAGGTGCAACCCCCTCTTTGCATGTCTTCCATCAGACCAGAAAAAGGATCTCATCAAGGTCTCAATCCTCCTTCTAACACCAATAGGCATTAACCTCGTCGAAAAGAAAAAAGTCGGGATGGCCGAAAGAATGTGCTTCAGCAATGTAAGCTTCCCACCCTTGGACAGAGTCACAGCCTTCCAACCTTCCAGCCGCTCCTCCATTCTACGCAGCACACAATCCCAATCGGACTTCCTCAGCCTGCCCTCAACCAGAGGCAAACCCAGATAGGTTATCGGCAGATTCCCCAAGGGACATCCTGCCCACTACGCCAGCCTGATGCTCTCCTCGCCACCCAAATCCATTGGAACAAGGACCGACTTTTGCCTGTTAATCTGCAACCCAGAGAGGCACCCAAAAACATCCAACAGCACTGCTGCATTGCGGTTCTGTTCCTCCATCCCTCTCAGGAATACCAGCGTGTCATCCGCATATTGCAACACCGGGACCGAGATGTCCCCCATTCGGAAGCCCTTGCACCAGTTTTCTTCCACCGCCCGCTCAAACAAAACCGCAAGACAATCTGCGACCAACACAAAAAGTAGGGGAGCAAGTGGGCAGCCCTGACGCACCCCCCTCTGCGGCTGGAACCAGCCTCCCTCAGGCCTCCCATTTACCAGCACCGAGCATGAGCTAGTGGTGACATATCTCTTAACCCAAGCAATCCATTCGGTGACACCCTATTATCTCAACACTTGCCGATATAAAGG
Organism: Ottelia alismoides; assembly: GCA_037367405.1. NCBI lineage: Eukaryota > Viridiplantae > Streptophyta > Magnoliopsida > Alismatales > Hydrocharitaceae > Ottelia > Ottelia alismoides. The sequence continues at coordinate 182,378 of JAZKJV010011420.1, forward strand.
ACACAAGAATAGCAAAAAAGATCCTTTATAAGCACTAGGTGTCGTCCTTGGGACAGTATCGATGCCCTCCATCCTGATATTTTTCTTTCCATCTTTTCAATCAAAGGAAGTCAATCTGCCATTTTAAGTCTGCCACTCTACAACGACAACCCAAGTTAGCAAAGAGGAAGGGACCCTCTTTCTGTCCCAAGTTCCGTACTGCAAGCTATGGCCTCCAGATCTTCCATGCCAAACAGAATAGTTGTAGATTTGTCGTGGTTGAGAGCAAGCCAGGAAAGTTCCCCAAAAATCCCGAGCATTGTAGCCATCCCCTTAGCTTCCTCTCTACCTCCTTCAATGAAAAAGGTGGTGTCGTCAGCGTATTGTAAAAGAGGGATGCTTATATCTCCTCGAGAGTAACCTATATTGACCCCCTCATCTGAAAACATGTTCAACCATACAAGGCAACACATTAGTCACTATAATGAAAAACAAAGGTGCAAGGGGGCACCCCTGACGCACTCCCTCTGTGGCTGAAAGAACCCACCTTCAAGATGATCGTTGACAAGTACCGAGTAAGAAATGATGGTGACACATCGTTTCATCCAAGTGATCCAAATATCCGGGGAACCCCATTTTGCCAGTGCGGCCAGAGGAAATGCCAGTCCAGGTGTCGTAAACCTTGGAGAAGTCTACTTTCCACAGGAAGTCCTTGACTTTACGTCTCTTCCAATATGCAATGATCTCCGTGGACATTGCCAAGTTGTCCCTAATTTGTCTGTCGAAATAAAAACTGACTGTAGAGGAGAAAATCTATTTGTCGGGACCTTGGCTAAAATATGATAAAAAGCATTGAATAAAGCAATTGAACGGTAATCCCCTATGTATACAGTCACGTCCTTCTTTAGGAGTAAGAAGATGAGGGGCATATTAATCCTCTCAAAACATGCATTACCGCCTGCAAATTCTACCAATACATCAACAACTTCTCTCCCAATCATCAACCAAAATTCCTTAAAGAAGAAAATAGGGAATACATCCGGTCCAGGTATGTCATCTCAATTTGAACTCCACCCAGTTGTTTTTACCTATGTGAAGCTCAAGATCAAGTTGTATGCATGTTGTCTGGAAAGTTGATTAGCCCCCAAACCCGTCCATCTCAACGGCATCCCATATGACTGCCTTGAAAAATCAAGTGATCAGCAATAGCCTGGCCCGTCTCACAATCTCCCTCCACTCTAGTGGTGTTCATCACGATTGATCTAACCAAATTGTGTCAACGCCTTCCACTAGCCACTATATAGAATTAGGTTGTATTCGTATCCCCATCATTGAGCCAAGATTGTTGAGATCATTGCTTCTACTCAGTTACCCTCTTCTTATCCTCTAAAGCTACAACACTATGCGTCGTCTTTCTCTCTCCCAGCTCCTCTCCACTGTAAGATCTTTGCCATCCTCCACCCCATCAAGTCAACTGATCTCAGCTTCCACCTCAGCTCGATGCACCTTTCTTGACTCCCTAACCTCCTTGAACAAACAAAGCTTGCCATGAAGAGAAGTGAGTTTCTACACCATATGCACGACCGTAGACTCCGAGCACATCGTGGATGCCTAGTGATTGGCCACCATATCTCCAAAGTTCTCCTCTTGTAGCCATGCATGTTTAAACCTGAAGAAGCTCATGTGAGTCGCATCTCCACCAGAGTCACTTACCAATGGGATATGATATGACATTGTACGAGTCCTTACCGAAGTACTAGAAAGGGGGAACTCCTCCAACAGCTCTGGCGACACTAGAAAATGGTCAAGACGGGAGCGGGAACCAATGTTCCTCCAAGTATACTTAGTATCAAAAGCATCTAACACCTCGAGCTCCAATTCAACAATCAGCTCTGAGTGTTTTCTCTTTATTATATTTCGGGTTGGCACCATCACCGGTGTTTCCCCACTTTTTGACTCAAAAAAGGCAGAACCTCACATGAAGCTCTAACCTTATGATAAAAAACAAGTCCTCAGTTGGAAACTATGCATAGCATTCAAACATGTGCCAGAATTGTCTTTTCTTGTTCTTCCACGAGTGTTACTCTACTCCACTTTAAATTCTCTTTGGAAAAGATGAACTCCATAAGTATCAGCATATTAAGCTTTAATCTTTACGGACCTTTTTTAGAAGGGTAGGCATTGCCCCTTAGTCGGGTCAACATTTTGGTCAATGACATAAAGATTTTATCACAAGCGAAAGTCCAGAAGATGTCATAGCTTCTTTTATACAAGAACTCAAGACGCTATAAAAATAAATGGTACCATGCCAAATTGTAAAAGTTCTGAGTCGAATAGAGGTTAAGACATGTATCAAGAGTACTGGAGGACCAATTTAGTTTCATTCTTGACAAGTTTAGAGGTGATGGCATACACATCTTGAGGTGTCTCATGGAAGTCTTCATGAAGAAAAGACATTGACATAATATTTACCGAGTTGAAGAATGCTTGTAATATTGTATCAAGATAAGTGGTGTGCGGAGAGTAAACAGAGGAGTCCCTATTATGTATATCAATCTTACAAGAGATGTCTACGATTAAACAATGGTTTCTGTGCCACCGAGACTAACAAACCATCTTGATATTGGTATCAATCTGCACCAAGGTTCAGCCTCAAGTCATTGTCGCTTTACGTTAGTTATGAATGAATTAACATGGTGCATACAGGAAAGGTATCGCAGTTCTTAAGATTATACAAGACAAGACAAAAGTTGGAGTAAAAAAAGCATTAACACTGGATGAAGGTTCTTCAGTATAACGTTCTCCAATTAAGTTAAATAATATGGAGTATACATAATGCAAGTTCAAGAACAAGGAAGCCTGAGACACGATGGAGATAAAGCTTCAAACACATTAGACCCCAGAGAAATGTTTTTTTAGCAGTCTTTCAGTGAGATGAGGAATCTCACAGAACGAATATAGGATAATTGAATTGGTTAGCACCTTCAGGTATTTCAACTGCCTTTAAAGAAAAAGGTTAAATACTGAAAATGAAAAACGTAGACATCTAGAATGGTGTTCACCTCGCAATGTATTAACTATAAAGCAAAAAATTACATCATCCAGGATTCAAATAGAACTCTCACATGAGCAACCACATTCCCGACATAAAATATCTCCCAAGGGAAGACCACATCATTCCTTGTCAACTAGATAGCCCAAATAAAAGCCAATGGTTTCATCTGACCCCTACACGACACCATCTGGAACAAGTTGCATCCAAAGAGCCCCAGAATTCAGTCTCCCTGGTGGAATCCACATACTCAATTGCCGTGTTCCTCCAAATCTCCACATCCACAGTACAGGATGAAAACAAATGCTAAATATTTTCATATCACCAGAAAACAAAGATTCTAGTCCAACACACAGTTGGTCGCCACCTTAGCCCTTTCAGGAGCCACATGGAGATCTTCATTCTCAACGATGTCTTGGATCCCATAATAAGCTGCACTTCTCGTGAGGCCACCGTGGTAAAAAAAAAAATAAAGTGTATAACTCCTTGTATGCCTCCTTGGCCTAGAATTCACCATGAAACCACTTACAATAATTTTGGCCATTATGTGGGCCCTCAACACTTCTCAAAACCTCTGTCGCATTAAATAACTCATGCAGCCTCTGGTCTGTTGGAATAAAAAGAAGAGTTGCTTATTCTTGTAACCTAGGCTCTGTTATATAGAGGAGAGGTCTATGGGTAAATTACATAAGATAGACATAAAGAAATAAAATAACTATAATGATACATGGAATGTAGAAATATCTCAACACTCCCCCTCAAGATGGAGCATAGATATCAATCATGCTCAGCTTGGACGAACACTTCTGAAATGACCCATCGAGTAATGCCTTGGTGAAGATATCTGTTGTTTGCTCTCCTGAACTAACATGAGAAGTAGAAATCAGACCCTTCTGAATCATATCTCTAGTATAATGGCAGTATAACTCAATATGTTTCGTTCCCTCATAAAACGCGAGGTTGTTGGCAATAAAAAGAGTGGCATGATTGTCACATTGAAGGCGCATGAGAAGTGGCACCTCTATAGTCAGGTCAGTAAGAACAGATCTGACCCACATCATCTCCGTGGTAGCTTGTGCCATAGCCCTGTATTCTAACTCAGCACTAGATCTGGTAACCACAGTCTGCTTTTTGCTCTTCCATGAAATCAGGGAATTCCCAATAAACATAGCAAAGCCTGAGGTTGACTTTCTATCCTTTAGACATCCAGCATAATATGCATCTGCATATGCTATAACTGATAGAGATGTACCACTGCTGAAAAGAAGTCACGTACATGGTGAAGTCTTCAGGTATTTCAGAATCATATGGACTGCATCCATATGTGCATGTTTGGGTTGCTCCATAAACTGACTTACTTTGCTCACAGCAAAGGATGTTTCAGGCCTGGGGATGGTCACATATAGTAGCTTGCCAACAAGCTCCTTGTACCTCCTCTTGTCAACATCCTCAATGTCATCATATACCTTCATACTAGGGTCGATAGGAGTAGCGGCAGGTCTGCAATCTGCCATGTCTATCTCTGAAAGAACATCTGCAACATACATCCTCTGGGTTATCACAAGACCTCGTTGGTTCCGTGCAAACTCCAACCCAAGGAAGTAACGTAGATGTCCAAGATTCTTGATCACAAACTGTTGACCTAGGAAGTCCTTGGTACCCTGAATGCCCTTCCTGTCATCCCCTATAACAATAATATCATCAACATAAACAAGAATGACAATAGTACCTCTATAGACAAACAAAGAGTGATCGGCAGTTGATTGCACAAAAGCACAAACCCCTGCTGCTCTATCAAGTCCGAGAGAATCTATGACCATGCTCTTGGACTCTACTTAAGGCCATAAATTATCTTGTGTAGCCTGCACACCTTCTGACACTCCCCCTTAGCAGAAAACCTCGGTGGCTGCTGCATGTAGACCTCCTCCTAAAGATCACCATAGAGGAAGGCATTCTTCACATCAAGTTGATATAAGGGTCAATCTCTTGTCACAGCAACTGACAGAAGAATACGCAGAATAGAATGCCGAGGCACTAGAGAGAAAGTATCTTGATATTCCACCACATATGTCTGGGTGAACCCACGTGCCACAAGTCTAGCCATATAGCAGCCCACTGTCATCCGCACAGTGTTTCACAGTGAACACTCATTTGCATCCCACAACGGACGCATCAACTAGAGCAGACACCAGACTCCACGTACCACGTGACTGTAGCGCAGCCATCTCCTCCATAGCCAAGCGCCAATGACTATCCTTCAATTACGCCTCATAACTCTGTGGAATTTCCATGACATATAGGGTTGCTGCAAATTTCTGAAAATCCCCTGTTAGACAATGAAAGGAGACCTGAGAAGCTAGAGGGATAGGAAGCACAATATCGCTTCTGCTTTCGAATTGCAATAGGAATATCCAGGATAGAGGGAACGTCCTCCATCTGTGTGCTAATTTCCTACAATGATTCCTGCACATATACATCTCCAGACCCATCATTAGACGCTATGTTATCAAAACAAACCTGGAGCTCCGTGGAAGATGAGCGATGACCATGAGCAGAAGCAGACCGACAAGTGTAGAACTTAGGTAGGGATGGAACAAGTGGTGCATCTATCCGGGTAGTAGGAGGGGGTGGAGGAGGGGGCAGAGGAGGTGTTGGTGGTGGAGGAGGATTTGGTAGAGGTGGGACCACAGGAATGAGAGGAGGTGGCATGTAGACGTCATCATCTGAGTTCGATGAAGCCAACCTATCACCTGTAGGAGAGAAGTACATCACAGACTCGAAAAATGTGACATCAGCATTGATATAGTATTTCCTGCGCAGAGGATCATAACACCGATATCCCTTCTGAGTCCTGGAGTATCGAACAAACACACATTTGACAACTCTAGGAGCGAGCTTGTCAAGACCAGCAATCAACTGGTGAACAAAAGCGACAGATCCGAACACACGAGGAGTGAGTGAGAATAACTCTTTAGGAAAAGCTATGGAGAAATGAATTTTCTCACCCAAGACAGATGATGGCATACGATTCACCAAATAGCATGCTGTGAGAACTGCATCACCCCAAAATGAATGTGGTGCACGACTCTGAATGAGAGTGACATCAAGAAGATGACGATGCTTTCTCTCAGCAACACCATTTTGCTGAGAGGTGTAAGGACAAAATGTTTGATGAATAATCCCTCTAGATGAAAGAAGATGAGATAGATCATGAGTACAAAATTACAACACATTATCAGTTCATATAAACTTCACAAAGGTAGAGAAAACATTTTGCATTCCGGTAATAAAGATTTTGATCACATCCCCTGCTTCAGATTTATTTTTCAAAAGAAACACCCATGACAAACGTAAAAAATCATCCACATCTACAAGATAGAATATGTGTCCCTAGTGGTCAGGTACACGACTTGGACCCTAGATGTCAACATGAAATAACTCAAAAAGGGAGCTACTGCTCCGACTCTAACAACTGGGAAAGGCAGACCGATGATGCTTTCCCAACTGATAAGTTTCACACTGAAAGGAAGAACTAGGTGAAATCTGCAGTAGCATATGACACATCTTCTGAAGATGGAGATGACCAAACTAGAGGTGCCAAGTGAACGGAGAGACTGAGCCAGACGACAGAGAAGATATGCCAGCATATGGAGTCCGAATCAGGCGATACAGACCACCCTGCTCACGACCACACCCAATCACTTTGCCCGTAAGAATGTCCTGAAAAATAAGAGATGATGGGTCAAAAATAGCTCGACGGTGCAAATCCTTGGTAATCTGACTAATAAAAAGCAAATTGATAAAGAAATCCGGAGCATGTAGCACGTTCTGCAGACGCATCGAAGGCGTCAAGGTGATCTCCTCCTGTCCTGTGATCAGGGAATAAGTCCCATCATCTATCACAATTGTTCTCCATGGCGTAACATGTCTATATGACGTAAGTTGATGTCTGTCTTCGCATAAATGATGTGTTGCACCGGAGTCCATAATCCACTCTGTAATGTCAGAGCCATGACAGGATGCAAAAGCATAAGTATCTGAGGTACTGGCAGTAGCAGAGGTACTGGCAGAAGCTGAGGCTGCCACATCTGAATGATCTCCTGAGGATGGTGAAGCGGAAGGAGGTATAATATCCCTTAGGGTGCATTTGGTTGGCGAGTTAAGGCGGGTTAAACCGGTAGAGGATAACCTGTTTTTGGATTTTGTTGTTTGGATAGAGGGTTAAACTGGGGGTGGGTTAGAAGTGGGTTTGGGGTGATATGATTGTATTGAAGTTTGAAAAAGTGAGTAGTTATTGTGATGTGATTGTATTGAAGTTTGGAAAAGTGAGTAGAAGTGGAGTAGTTTATAATTTTTATATGATCTGATGGTATAATTTATTATTTTTTGATAGGATTGATGATGTAAAATTGATTTATTTATTTTAAAAAAAAATAAAGTGGGGCCCACAGAGAGAGAGTGGGATGTGGGTTAAGGGGGGTAAACTCCCCCAAGGGGAGGGTAACCCGGTAGACGAACGCTACCTTAGTCTGGCTACGAGGGAATCAAACCTCTGATCTAGAGTAGAAGCATGAGATTCAATTTGTTCTGCAATGCGGCTGCTGCGGGGAACCCATGCTTGGAATAGCATGTCTCCTCGGTATGGCCTGGGTGGTGATAGAAAATACAGGGCTGATGAGTGTGACCTCCTCTACCACGAGGTCCGCATCCACAAAAAGTAGAATGACCTCCTCTTCCTCGAAAGGTTCCCATGGCCGAGGAAGTCTAATTAGAAGATGTGGAAGGAGTGGTAATAGTAATCTTGTTGAACCTGTGGAACGCTTCCTCCATGAAGGGAATAGTGGCATCTGCGAGAATCTAAGAGCGAGTAGTATCATATCCAGGGTCAAGAGCTGCTAGGGATAACCCTACCATAGTAGCATTCCTATATGTCTTATGCTGCTCTGGAGTTGTCGTCAAAGGCATGAAACTATGAAGCTTCTCAAACATCCCACGCAAGGATGTATACAACAAATGCAGAGGATGTTTGTTCTGCTTGATAATATGTCATGCTGAAGTTGGAGGATCTTTGTCTCGTTCCTCGCTTGAGAATATGTTGTTGCGATGATTCCCACATAGCCTTAGCAGTGGGTTGATGTAACACGTCATTGGTGAACTCAATCGTCAATGTTCTCGAAAGCTGAACCTTGGCATATGCGTCGTCCGCCTCCCATGAGGTGTTTATCCCAATCTTCTCCATCGGTTCGTCCTCGATAAGAATGTGTTTCTTACCATTCGATTTCATAAGACTCATGAACTGCATAGCCCAAAAATCATAATTTGTCCCGTCCATATTAACAATAGACGCTGGACCTCTGAATGTGTCTATGGCAGGTACATCAACTTTGTTCTCAGACATATTACTGGATGTAAAAGACTAGGGTTCTGTAGACCAAAGGTGAATGTCTACACAAACATACATTGATTCGGGTGCTGCATATGTAGACTTATACCCCCCAAATCCATCAATGAGAAGAAGTGAACGACATCGGTGCTTGGAGGAGGAGCATGCGGAGGAGCCGCGTGCGAAGAACGGCGTCAAGGGTGGAGGCGCGAGAATGCGAAAGGCGGTGCGGTAATGCACTAGGCTGCGCACGTGGAGGCGCACAGCACAGTGTGCGTAGAGGCGTACGGAGGGGCGCGCATGGAGGCACGCAGGGCGGCGGCGTACATGGAGATGGGGTCGACGGTGGCGCGCGTGGAGATGGGGTCGGAGGCGCGCGTGGAGTGGCAATGCGCGTGGAGATAGGGCCGCGGTGCGTGGGTAGGAGGGGGCACGAAGTGGGATTAGGATTTTGGACACGAGAGCTCCGGTCTACGACCGTCGCTCTGGTACCATGTTGGAAGAAAAAGAAGAGTTGTTTATTCTTGTAACCCTAGGCTCTCTTATATAGGGGAGAGGCCTATGGTAAATTACATAAGATAGACATAAAGAAATAAAATAACTGTAATGATGCATGGAATGTAGAAATATCTCAACATGGTCCATAGAAGCCTAAACAAAAAGTAGGGGCCCAGCCACCATTAGCCACACCTCAGCAACAAGCATGTCCTGGTTGCTGCTAGGACCATTCATCCTTCAAAATCTAAAGGATGTCCCATCCCCTAACAGTGGCTTCGGAAAAAGACGCAGCATCAGCGACAATAAATTTCCCTCAAAAATGTCAGAAGCGAACGAAAAGATCTCACTGAAACCTCTAATTAATGTGAAATCTCGTATATATGTCTCCTCAATCGGCAAAGGACATCATCAAAGCCACCCACATATTTTTACTGGCCATTCATTAATAGAGATATGTTCATCTCCATGCACTCTGCACTTGAAGACCACCATCTTGCACAAGGCCTCGTCATGGAGGCCATCTCCACAAGGGAAACCCCATAGGTTGAACCAGAAGAATCGCTGCCACAGTAAGGGAATCCAAGTCTGTTTGCAGCCCACTAATAACTTAGATGCATAGTTGAAGAATAGTGGAACTATAGATAAGACAGAGTTGAGAAGCACGAGTTGTATACCCTTCAATAGATATATGGCCCTCCAACCAACCAACTTCTCCATCTTCTTCACCAAAGACATCGGACCAACCGCGAAGCTTGCCTCCAAATAACATCATTCTTTAAAAAGTAAGCAATCGATTACAATGTAGCGTTCTCCTGGAACAAGCCCGCACTCAAAAGGCCAACTCCTCGATCAAAGGTGGAACAAAATCAGATTTTAGATTTCATATTGATCTTGAAACTAGAAAAATCCCCAAAGATGTCCACAAGCATAGAGAACTCACTAGCCCGTGACAATCTCCATTCCACACGATCGAAACCCTTGGAGAAGTCAACTTTCCATATCAACCCTTACACATGCCTCCTCTTCCAGTAAGCCAATATATCCATTGTCGTAACAATTTTGTCCAACACGAGTCTATCCAACAAAAACATCATGTGAAAAGGGCTAATAAGGTCACCCACAACCAGATACAATCTATTAACAAGAAGCTTTACGTGTGTGCACGGTCTCACCACTTCCCAGGAGATCGTCCTCATGGACAATGATGATGTGAAGTTTGTAGTGTTGTGGATGCGCTCCCACTTTTGAGATGTTGTTGTAGCATGTGGTCATCGTCGTTTTTCCATGCCATGGGCATGCCTTTCACCTCACGCCGTGTGGAGTCCTTAGAAGGTGCACTTGCAGGTGTTGCAAGGGTGCTGGAGATCATCTTGGATGGGTCGAGACCCGAAGATGGCATTGACATTGTGATTGTTGTGGAAGAGTGTTATGTTGGTTAGTTGTTTAAGGCAATTCCTGTTGTTGGTAGAACAACTTTCATCCGCAACTGGTCGAGTGCCTCCATCCATCGTCCATCCCTAGACCGCTTATGATGCAAGGGTTCCCTGGGGACATTATTTTGGAGGTAGATCCGCTTAACGAATTTGAAGGTTGATGCATACTGCAAACCACGATTTGTCCTCTCACCCTTGCCCCTGCCTGGGAGAACAATCTAGTGTGTCGTTCTGTCATTTCTTGAAATCTCATTTCTGATTCAAAATCGCGCCATAATGAGTATCCCCTTTTGTTACGATCATGGAATAAATGAAATAATCCCATAATGCAAATGGGACCCTAGGCCCGAGGTATTTCCGGGTTTTTTAGTGAGTTTTGGGACCTAGTGTGACAAAAGACCCTAGACATGATGGTGGATTACGTTGGACGAATCGTGGATTTGATCAATTTAATCGGTCCCTTCTGTTCCTCCTGTCTAAGAAATGTGATGCCAAGGGTGGAGGACATCCGCCCTATTTCTATGTTTAATATTACATAGCTTATCGTGATGAAGGGGTTGGCCAACATGTTACCCGAGGTTCTTGTCTCAATCATCGACCATGTCCAAATAGCTTTCATCTCTAGCCAGCACATGATAGATGGGGTGGTCTTGGCATTTGAAGTTATTTTCGAAAGGAGGCAGGAAGAGGATGAAGAATTCATGTAGAAGGTGGATTTTTCTAAAGCATATGATTGTGTTAACAAGAGGTTCATATCGGTGTCCTTGCACTATAGAGGCTTTCCGAGCATGTGGATCAAGTTAGTGAAGACGTGTGACAACATATTCCTAGGCAGTCTTGGTGAATGGGAAACGAAAGGGAGTTTCTTTCAACTGCAACATGGGGTCAAGTGTTGCATGCTTGCACCCTTGCTTCATGTACTTGTTGATGCTCTATCCAGGTAAAATGGTTTATGGGGATAAAGAATGAGGATTTTTGGTAGGTTTCTGTAATGGTGAGATCACAGTTCCCATATTCCAAAATGGTGACAACACTATCTTCTTTGTGGAGAGCGAGGTTGAGTCCATGTAGTGTGTGGTCATTGTATTTGAGTTGTTTGGATGACCGCTGACTTGCGGATCAATCATGCCCAGCCTTCTTTTGTCCCCTTTGGAATGAATAACGAGGATGTAGGTTGGTAGGGTTGCTCTGTAGAAGCAGCACATTGTTCCCTATACTTTATATTGGATGGCAGCCGATGCCCAATAAGTGTGGCAATCTGATTGGTTGCTTGTGATCGAGAAGATAGAGCAAAAGTTGGTGAATTGATGTGCGCCTTGTTTATCGAGAGGGGGTCATTTGGTGCTTCTGAAGGCGGTCCTATCTAGTATACATGTATTTTCATGTCTACACGCTTCCCATTGGAGTTAGGGAGAAGCTGGAGGCGCTGATGAGACGATCTTCAAAAACTCTTCTGAGGAAACACGAGGATGCCTTTGGCGGGGTGAAAGACCCCGTTGCTTAGGAAGGATGGTGGCTTGGGGATTCTAAGCCTAGACGAAATGGAGCTTCTTGCGAAAATGGTGACCCGCATCTAAAGCAGTGGGTCTGATATGTTAAGACAATTCCCCTCCATAGGATGGTGCTATAAAACCTCCATCCAACTTCTGAAAGGACATCTATTTTATTCTTCCTTGTGTGTCTCTGCACATGAAGCCTGCTCTACTAGATAATGGTGCTACTTCCAGCTTTTCGACCAATGATTGGATAGGACACGAGGCACTTGTGGTCCGCTTTCCCCGGCTCTTTGATATTGTGTCTGATGCTTGCTATGCAGTACAGGACTGCTGGAGTTGTAAGCATGGCTCCTCATTTTTTGTACTGTGTTATTAAATCAACATTTTGCAGACTTCTTACATCTTATATAGGTCTCGCCAAAGTGTGCGGGCTTTTTTGGCACTGTAGATCACTGGTCATGGCCAAATGGGCACTTCACAGTGCGAAAGGCATACAAGACCTTCTATTTAGGGAATATTTAATCCTTGAATCGCTTTGGATCAGTTCATGAGCATCTGGCGTTGGAAGGACGCACTGCATCATGCATGTATGGTTTTTTTAGGAAAGTGTATAAATATCCGTTTGGTTATTATGGAAGGATCGGTATATAGCTGGAGAGCAAAGAGCCAATTTTTTTCCAGGCATTGTTGGGCATAACAATGATGTTTGTCAACGGAGGACATTGAGCATCTCTTTTTTGGATGCTCTATTTCAAGGGAGGCATGAGCAGCAGTGCATGTGGATTCTGTGCATACCTCTGACTGCGCTGGTTTTTGAGAATCCATGGTTGGGTTGGGACATGGGAGTAGCCCCATAAAACTTTAGTGTGGGCTATCTTATGGTTTATATGGCTCGCATAATGGATTAATGTTATGGGGAGAAAAAACTATATGGAGAATATCTTAGAACATGCAAAAAGTCTTCGAACATTTTGGTCCTTGTAATTATTTTTTGTTTGCTAAAGTGGATATATAGAAATTTACCAGTGGACGTCTCCTCGACATCGCACCCTTTTCTTATAAAAAAAGAAGCTTTACAATAATAGAATGATTCGAATTCGACAAAGCAATGAGCATGAAGTCCCCTACCATCAGCACAATCTCCATTCTTTGATATAAAATAAGGATCCATTTCTAAAAAATGACCTTATATATCCTCTCAAAACCAAAATTGCATGTTCCGGACTCTTCAATTAAGCTCATGGCATCAACTACCATGACATACTAAAATTCCATTAAAAAGAAGATTTATAAACCATTGGAATCCAGTGACCCCTGCACGTTCAGCTCAGAGATTACACCGTGAACCTCATGCATCTCGAAACCTGATTAGGTCACAACCTGCTGACAACATGTTCCAAACATTGTTGCTCCAATAGTTGTCGCCTAGTATCCCTCATACTCCGAGACAAACTCTCCGTAAGTGAACCGTGAACCACCTCTGCTTTCCCAGCCTCATATGACCACAGCCCCCCCCCCAACATTAATGGAGTGAAAAACATTCACCATCTGCCTCACACCGGCCAAGACATGAAGAACATTTTTTCGCATCGCCCTCCCTTAACATGCATCGATCGTTGTCTCCACTCCACCTCTCGCTTCTTATCCCCTACCACAATCTTCTAATACACCCTCCACTCCTCCAAAATATCTGCAACTACGATGACAATGCTTCAATGAATGTGTTTCACACAAAGGAGGATCGCATCCGCAGTGGACGGAAATCGGAATAAGGTTGGTGATACATCTCTAAAAGTTCAAATGAGCATCAAGCACATCTTTTCATGTTGAATTAGTTATTCTAACAATCATATGCATATCTTGTGCAATTATATACTTTCGAAATACAGAACAAATCCATATTTTTTCCACTTCAGATATCCAATTTGGCCACTCCAACCTTAAAAATCATTGGTCTAATTTTTTTCAAAGTATACAAATCTAACATCATCAACGCCCTATGCAGTGCAAACAATCAGTCCAATCTGGTAAAATCAACATTAGTGAGTCACCAACATAAGGTATGATCCATTTTAAAAAATTTGAAAGAGAACTATTTTAATGTAAACGGCAATGATTATGCATGCATGATACATCAAAAATTGAAGTAACTTAACTCCTAAACCATTATTTTGCATTAATTATGATCAAATAACTCATGGGTTTTACATATCTAATGGAAATCATGATCCTTCAAAAAAGATAAGAGTAATAATCCTTTTCAAAAAAATATAATTAAGCAAATTTCGGTAATAACCAACCATCAAGCACACAGGTTCATATTCCAAGCAAATAATATTGCCTAAAAATACAAACCACCAACAAAAAATGAAAGGCAGCTGATAGGTCTGATATAGCCAGAGTAACAGATGTTTAAGAGAGATGTTTTCAGTGGAAATTAAGCTGATAAGATATACTTACAGCACAAATGCAAACACATTTAAGATGATTTCATCATCTATACAAAGGACTTACAGGCCTCTTCAGATGACGAGAGAATTTGGATGGTACGTACTGTATAAAGAGTGTGGGGGTGTTGGATGGAAACTCTGGTTTCAATAGGAACAAGGGGAAATTATTTTTGATTAAATAGAATAGGAACAAATAAATTAAGATATATGGCTCAACCGAAAAAGGGAAGAAACTTGTAGAGGACCTAGATGAGAACCGATGCATAAATCTTTTTTTTGCAAGAAAAAAAAGGCTTCCACCGTATATGCGTCACCAAAAATCATTACATGCACGTGTTGGAGTATATGCGTCATTTTTGTATAGATGGGTAAGTGGATCCCTCCAAGTCCATCTACCACATCCAGTGTCTAGTCCCACATCTACCAATGGTGGGATTGGAGGGTCTGTGGAGACTATATAAGAAGCCCCAGACATCCTGTATCATATGAGGAAGTTCAATGAACAAATCAACCCTTTGAGGCGTACTCACGTGGTTTCATCCCGCTCCTTATGGAGTAGGGTTCCACGTAAAAATCCCAATCTTCCTCGATATTTTTTATCTTCTATCTATGATATTAGATTCTGCATACTTCATTTTCTAACATGGTATCAGAGTTGATTCGATTCTCGAGGATTTTTTATACTCTTTTTTATTCGAGATTCGATTATCAAAACAAGTTATAATCTTCATGAAGATTTGTTTCTGTCTTATTTATGTCCAAGATCTGATATCGATGTTATTCTCCTGTTCCAGGCATCTAGAGTTTTCTGAAACCTCGTTATTCTTGAAGGGTTTTGTTGGGAATCCTAACTCGCCATCTTGGAATAAGGCGGCGCAAGTTCCTTCATATTCCAGGGTTTCCAGGGGATGCCAGGCGACCCCTCTTACGTGATCAGCACGGTCCAGCACCCATATCCAAGCGACGATGACCTCTATCCAGCACCGCCTCCCATGCTGCATCTCATCCAAGTGCAGGCGACACCACCACCTCTTCAATCGGAAGCACCACCACTGCGCAAGTCACCTCCTTCTTCAATGGTCAGACGGTGATAACATGGCTTCCTCCTCCTTCTAGGCAAAGCCGCCCCAATCACCAGGCAATGGAGCGCCACCCCTATAGGCCACCCCAAAACTGCGCACCCACAGGAGGCGCATCTCCTTCACCAGCATACTCCAGACGGCGAGCCCCAACGGCACCTCCAGCTGCATATGTCAACGGCATCAACTCCAGACAGGGCCTCGCGAAGCCCATCGCCCCCTCTTGGCAGCGCTCATGCTCGCACATAGCTCCCGTAGCCCCCTCCTAGTGATGAAAAAGACCAGGGACAGTGGCACCCTCTCGAGGAGCGGAGCCCCATCGGGGCGGAGTGCATTCGAAGAGGTTTCTTTAAGTAGGAACCCTAAATAAGAAAAATCAAGGGCTCAAGTGGGCTGAGAAAAAAATGAGGTCATGAGTTCAAAAAAATGTGTTGAACGGTTTTTAAAAAAAAGAGGAGAGAATTCTTTGAGAGAAAAAAAGTCATGTACAAAAGAAAAGTCGTACGCAAAAAAAGAAGGAAAAGCTGAAAGGAAAAACTGATGAACAGCTTATTTGAAAAAAAATGTGAAGGCTATTAAAAAATGAATGAAATAATGGGGGAAATTTGATTGAGAATAAAAGCCGAGAAAAATTGTGACGGTTTATGTGATGTTTTTGTTTTCCCCATTTTATTGTCTTCGCCCAACTTTATCGATGTCATTGTTATCCGACAAGTATGAGAGAAAGAGAGAGTATTATGTAGAGCTACAAGTTGAATTCTTTATATTCCAGACCAACTAGATTTTCAGACTCTACAATTCTAGACTCTGGGAATTGATTAAGAGTCCAAATTCAAGGCACTTCATATTTGAGTGACACAATTTCTTCGAGTTCTCCAGAGAGAGACTCCTTTTCATATGCACATATATGCGATCATTATTTGTGTGATCTCCATCTATGTTTTTTGGTCTCAGAGTTTATATGTGATCCATAGGGACTCCGTAATAGAGATCACATTCCCATGCCACGTGGGCTAGAGTTTCCATGTGGTTTCATAGGGACTCCAGAGTAGAGATTCCATTCTCTGAGCTAGTATGGGAGAGACCCAGTTCTCCGACGAGGAGACTTTTCATACTCCATTCTCCAACGACCGTGGAACCCGTCGAGGATGTCTTCACGGCTTTTTCCAATTCGGCCCATCGGAGAGATGGAGCAGTTGTCCACATGAAGTGATGGACCAGAGTTCTTTAGGTTGAGACTTATTTTCAGTTGCAGTGACTCTGACTGACGTAGTACACAGCATATACTCTCCGACGAGAAGATTCAGTTTGACTCACACTCCAGCCCGTTTGTTCCTCCTCACATGTACGGCATGAGAAGCAACGTCCTTGACAGCAGCCGACAGTTGTGTTTGCGTTGAGTTGATATTGCTCATAGTGTCTTGTAGTGAGTTTGAGATTTCTTTCTGTTGGTCCAAGCTGAGCATTGCATGCTCCAGCTTGAGGGGAAGTGGAGTATATGTGTCATTCTTGTATAGATGGGTAAATGGATCCCTCCAAGTCCATTTACCACATCTAGTGTTTAGTCCCACATCTACCAGTAGTGGGATTCGGAAGGTCTGCGTAGGCTATATAAGAAGCCCCAGACCTCCTGTATCATATGAGAAAGTTCAATGAACAAATCACCCCTTTGAGGCATGCGCTAGCATGCGCTACAATATTCTCACCATATATTCTATCATGTCGAAATACCACCTCTTTTGTGGCGAGCCAAATGGCCCAAATCATAGCCACACACCCAGATCTCTCCCTCTCTATAATAATCCATTTTCCTCCAATGGCCCCCAGAAACCAGGCACACCATCAATATAGGGTGCATGATTCCCAAACAGATCCTACTCCTCCATGAATCTCCCATATCTGAAAAATAAGTTATTTGCATCCTCAGTCTCCTCCTGACATCGAGAGCATACATGGTTCATTGTTTGAATAAAACGAGTCAATCTGTCCTCCATCAACATTCTCCCCCTTATAAATAGCCACATAAAGATCTTTATACGTGCTGGAACTTTCCACTTTCATATTCTCATGCAACCTGTCACGCACCCCATGGTCAAAAATCATTGGGATCTTTAGGGTCATGTATGCCTTTTGAACTGAGAAGCTCCTATTACACCAGCTTCAACCGTCCCTACCCTCAGTAGGCCTCGCCACACCATCCAACTCCGCAAGCATCGCCAAAAGCTCCTCCAGACGCTGATTAGAAAGTTCATATCTGAATTGAGGGAAAAAAGAATTCACATCCCACACATCCGCCACTGAACACTCTGAGATAACAGTTAATGCCATAAGATGCGAGAACCTCACTCCCAACGCCTCATTCTCACTCCAATCGTCCATCCATAAACGAGAACTCACACGGTCCCCAAGAACAGACCTCAAGAAGGGACGAATCTCCTATACCACGCCACAAACACCTCGTCAAAAATTTGAAGGAGCATGCCCAAGAATCCTGGAGCCGGGGAGCGAAGAACCAGAGTCATATATCATCCTGAACAGCATGCAAACCAAACTGTCCCAATCACCTAGACATAAGTGATCCACTTGTTGAGCAGTGCCTTATTCATCTCTAACAAACTACAAACACCAAGGCCACCATCCTCCCTCGAACATGAATCCAGCTTCCAATACACCAATGGCAGACTATTTGACTTCCCGGAGGACGACCGGAAGAAACACCTCATGATGCTCTCAAGCATCTTCCGCGCCCCCACTGGAAGGAGTCTAGATGTAGGAAAAAATGAGGATCACAGACAGCACCGACGTAGTAACACCGTCCTGCCACCTCTAGACAGGAACAAAGACTTCCAACACACTAGTCTCTACTCAATCTTCTCAATCACTGATAACTAGTCAGCTAAATGCATCCTCCCTTCCATCAACGCATTCCAAGGTACCAAGGTACTGCAATGGCATATCTCTATGCAGGGAAAAAAGCCATCCAGCACACACCTCTATCTTGGCGGCGTCCAAATCGAAAGGGATGAACTTAGATTTCTCTCCATTTAGCCTTAGTCCAGATACATCACCAAATAAGTCTAGAACTATGGATATGCTTCTATAACTCTCAGATCCAGCTTCCACGAAGAGTTTCATGCCGCCTGCATACTGAAGAACGAGGATAGAAATCTCCTCCTTCGAGTAAACGTTGCACAGCATGTCTGTCACTACACAGTCAATCATGATTGACATTATGTTAGTTGCAAGTACGAAAAGAAGAGGAGACATCATGCACCCCTAGTGAACCCCTTGTTGCGGCTAAAAGTACCCGTCATTTGGCTGCCCATTTACCAGAATCACACAAAATGTGGTTGTGATACATTGCTCCATCCACAAAATCCACATATTCGGAAATCCACGTCTGAACAGTGACGCACAAATGAAACACAAATCTATACAGTCATAAGCCTTTGAGAAATCCACCTTCCACAGAACTCCTTTTGTCTTCCTTCTAAGCCAGTCTGCAACAACCTCAGATGCCAATACCACATTGTCCATGAGTTGTCTGCCATAAAGGAAAGAACTCCGCACCAGAGAGATGATCCTGGACAAAACCTCCCCAAACCGGTTTGTCAGGATCTTGGACACAATCAAGTAAATTTCATTTGAAAGAGCAATGAGACGATAGTCCTCCACCTTAACGGTGGCATTCCACTTAGGAAGTAAGAAGATAAAGAATCTGTTGAGCTGATCAAAACCATAGTTCCCCTCTACAAATTCATTCACCAACCCCAAGACCTCTTCCGTGATCACCTCCCAAAACTCCCTGAAGAAAAAAATGGAAAGTCATCCATCCCAGGACAACCGTCTGTGTTCAGATCAAAGACAACCTCCTGTACCTCCTGCAGGCTAAAGGGCCTCGTCAACAACTTTGATTCCGATGTAGAAATGTGATTCACCTAAGGCCCACCTACCTTGACCTATAGTGTGGCATATGCCTGCTTATAGCCCTGAAATAGTCTGTAATCACCTTTGAGACCTCCTCCTCGCCATGAAACATATCCTCACCAACCTCAAACGAGTGTATCAAGTTCCTCCTCCACCTCTTATTTTCCACCGCATGGAAAAACCTGGTATTTGCATCACCCTTCTTCACCCACTTCTGATGTGACATTTCCTCCATTCAAACCCATGTTTCCTATCTTCCTCCTCAAGGATCATCAGCACAATCATGTGGCTCACCAACCCCTCCTCGTCCAGCTCTCTGTCATCCTCTAATAGGTCCAGCCTTACCACTTCATCTTGTGTTTGATTCCTCCTTAATTATTGCTCGACATGAGAGTCCATTTTGAAGGACCTCAGCCTCTTCTGCAGCGCAACCAGCTTCAAAGCGAAACGCATAGTAACAAATCCCCCCCACTTCTAACTAAGTCCAAAAAGAGACAACCAACTCCCGAAAACCCTCCTCCAGCATAAAACTCCGCCCAAATATGAAGTACGACGATACCCCTCTTCTGTTGCATGTATCCAAGCAAACAGCATATGATCTGATCTCGATCTAGGAAGAGAAGTGACGACCGCCAGGCTATACATCTCCAATGCCTCAATAGATATGAGAAAACAGTTAATCCGTGATCATAAGGATGAGTTCCTCCAAGTGTACATGCAGTTCATCACATCCAACACCTCCAAAGCAAGCTCCCCTACCACATCAACAAAAAGATCCAAACTTGGATCACGTGCACCTATGTCCCTTGGTCTATCTTCTGCAAATAACGTGACATTGAAATCGCCACCTACAAACCATGCCATTTCCAGAAATCTTATTCTGATCTCCCACATCTCATCGCATAATATTGTATCCTGCGACAACCCCGTAATGTCATACATCAAAGACAACACAAAATGAGACTAGTTCCTTTTGTAGATGAGCACAACCATAATTGAATGAACCGGACAGACTTCATCCTCCAAGATAAAGATATCATCATTCCAAGCGACGACAATCCCTTCTGAGCTGTCATTCGCCAACACAGATCATTGAGATGAGGTCCAACCATAGACGACAATATCGTGATATATCATCAATATACTGTTATCGATAAGATGTAAGTACCGATATTCATATAGATATCCTTTTCTAGGATATCGATCGATATATTGGCGATATACCGCCATATCAAGTCATAATGCTCGAAATTGAATGGTTTCGGTACAAAATTTCCCATATATCGACTGATATCGTCGATATCTATATATATCAATGATATTACCCTTGTAAGCTTGATTTCACTACTTATTTTGCTACTCCTAGTATTAAAACACATCATGAATTATACATTTTGTTTCAGGTCGGGAGTGATACCCCCGCACCCCCACAGGGGGAACCCACATGCTCCCCCTTGACTCCCCCTAAGCTTGTTGACCGGGCAGCGAGACCCCCATCTGGTAGGGTATGATGCTATTGGGAGTGCATACGACGGTTCTTCAAGTGGTGGACTTCACCCTCTTTGGCAATAGAGATGAAAACAAGTCTAGTGTTGATCAAGTTAGAATCACATGGCCAGACAACATCTCAGCAGTCAACAGTTAGCTCAGCTATCAGCATTAACAGCCAGCAATTTGTGCACTATAATGTGTATCGGTGTGCTAAATACACATCACTCTTGCATATAAATGTATATTTGCAGGTTATTTATTGTTTTAATAACTAGGATGACCTTAATTCATGAAAAAACACTTTCTAGCAATTAGAAAGATGGCACCAACTTTCCTACATTTGATCTTGTGGAATGAAATATATCTCAGAAAATTGCAACCATGCTCCATCTAGAAGGTGAATCCTTACTATGGTAGACAGAAAAAGTTCACGAAACGGGACATCCCAATTTTCTCAATCAGATGAAGCTAGGAAAAGCCTATTTCACCCACCACGGAAATCAATCCCAGTTAAGCATCAAGGCAGCCTCGGTATGAAGACGCCTTAAAAAGAGCCTCCTTTCTAAGTTCCCTGAGAAATAATCTTAGGACCTAGTTTCAGGCTATTACTAACTAGTAAATTTGGTTCTGGTACAATGAGGATTTCTGGATAACTCATTAATCGCTCCGTTTCGGATTCCAAATGATTCAAGAGGCACACAAAGCGGAGGAATTCCAGCTGTTGATGGATAACGACGCACCATTTCAAGTGAGCAACTCTAAGGTCGTTGTTAAGGGTGTTCTGTTTTCAAGGCTCATTCCGAGTCTGCTCATTTCAGCTATGGCCCCGGACTTCTACAAATTGCCCTCACCGGGCCATAATTTATTCAGGAACCGTATCAATAGACTTCTCGTACGAAGCAAAGAATCCCATTTGCAGAAATTGGGGCGAATTCCTCGCACATCTAATCCGAAAACCCCCAAAACCATCGAAATCTGCATGAAGGAACAAACTTTCCTCCATACAAACCCTAACAGCTTCATTACAAGCATCTCAATTCACAGCCATACCCTCGGATTGGCAGATGCCGAGTTGGAGTCTGCGGAGCCCCACGCCGGCCGAGAACCTTCGAGGCCAAACGAGGTGGGAGGCGGCAGGGAGGCGGTGCTGCGGATAGGCTGGAAGTCGTAACTGGGCACGATCTCATCCCTCTTCCCGATACCTTCGCCGCCGTTGGCCTGGCGCCCGTGGTCGTCCTGCGGCGGAGGATTGAGCAGATCCATGAAATCGCCGCCGCCACTGCCGCTCTGCGAGAGAGCCGTGATCTGCTTGTCCATGAACTGCGACGTGTTCATCGAGGATCGACCGGGATGAGCAAACTTGTGTCCGGTGAATCACTCGGTGGGAGAGGGGATCTGTTTGTCAGTGTTTGCTTGGGGGTCTCTTCTCACCGCCCTCGGGGAGAGGAGACCTTCTATCGTGGACTCGGGTGATCACCCCTACGTCACCTATCGTGGATAATTTAGAGCCATCGGATTGATATCCAAGCTATCTCGAGCATAAGTTTGGACATGAATTAAGCTCATTCCGAATGATAATTTAGAGCCATCGGATTGATATCCGAGGCTTGTGTTTTTTCTTAGCTACAAATAAGACTCATGTTTAACATGCACATTTTGTTAATGAATATGTTATAACTATTATTGAAACTTGTACCGTGTTGATGTCATAGTATAAGCACCTACGAATGTATTCAAAAATGTTCATATAGCATGCAATAGCTACGATGGTATCATCGATCACTTATGCATGAGCGGAGTCAAAAAATTCTATAGGAAGTGCCGATATTTAATCAATTAAAACAAATATACAATAATTGTGAAATGCTACTATTGGGTTATTTTATTTCAAAGCTAATAAATGATGCCACATAGGAGATACATACTTTACTCCAGTTGGGCTCGATGATTTCTCATTATATAGAAAGCATCAATAATAACATCCACAGTGACTTTTTATATGATCTCCTCGAGGTAAGTAATCATACAACTGCTAAGAAATCCATCTTCCGCCTTATTTTCTAAAGAGTTGTAGATGCAAATATATGTTTAGTTGTAGTGGTTGAGACAGGAAGATTCAAGATAAGACGTGTTAATCTATCAATTAAATATGAGATCCATGACTTTTCAGTTTTTGTCAGTATTTGACATAATTCATTTGATATGGTCAAAATTTTCAATTCTGGATGAATGGGCATATCAAGTTGACATTTATCTGAAGTCATAATAAAGGTCCTTATTAGAGAAATCTTGTGGATAATACTTTGTTGCAAAAAGGCAAACATCATCGATAGTCAACATTTTTATAGCCATCTTGTAGGTCTAATGCAAACCTAAGATACAAGAGCAGCACAGTTGTATCACTAAATTGTAATTTAGCTCTCTAAGTTTTGAATCCAAGGTGGCGATAGAAATATCCACTCAGAAATGATGTTCAGGTGTAATATAATTTTTCTCATAACGAGAACGTGCTTGCCTTGCATAACAAAAGCTCATTCTAGAATATTGATATTTTATCTGAGCAAATTGATTGTACATTATCAAAGAAGCTACTCCATCTATCTTCATGCATGTCCTGAGTAAGACTTTAATGATGGAAACCAAAGCAAATGCATCTAAAACATCTTGGTCAGTATTTTGCAACGAACGAAAGTACATTTGTAAATTGCATATCTCCTTCAAGTATAAAGTAAATATAAATTCAAAAGATATCATCGAATTGTGAGCATCATCAGCATCCCCATGTTGAGCATGTATAGAACCATCTTTGATGATATGAGGTGATTGGAGATGTTATCCATGTGAGCCCAAGATGAACCATTCCTATAATAAATGTTATTGTATTTTTTATTTATCAATAAAAGTTATTGGTTTATTTCACTCCCTATCTGAGATCAAATGAATGAATACATTATAAGGCCCCTTAGTACAATTAGGGCTATGTACCATAGCCATCTTGATAATGATACAATAGTTGATTCAATTGTTGAATCATAGAGGTTGGTGCTTGGATGAATATCTAAAGAGTTATATTGAGGACTCATCAAGCACCGTAAAATGATTGTTAAGAGATGATCTCCAACCTGAGTAGGAGATGCCAATCCTTTCTCTTTTGGCTGATATCCGACCAACCTCTTTGATGCAGGTCCTCTACATATGAATAGAGATTCGGAGGTGTCAGATTAGTTAGGTCAAAGATTTAACTTAACGAGATCAAGATAACCAAGTCATATGTCGTATATTGTCATGATATAGGCATGCATCCTATAACTAGAGAAAGACGTATTGTTATATGTCTAAGTATGAAGATCGATAGGTTGATGGCCTAATCAAGGTCTATACATCGACGAGCTGGTGTGCATATGAGGGCATATGAGTCATACGATCTCTCAAAGGGATCATACATATTCATTTATGAATCGGAAGACACTCATGAGCTATTGAGATCGATCAAATTCTATGTATGGTCATCTTGCTTTGGAAGCATGATAAGAATTTGTAGGTATGATATATGCTTTGGGAAAGCATATGATTGATACTAAATCCCAACGACCGAATGAGAAACTTAATGATAAAACTCTAAAGGTGACAATGTAAATTGATCTATGTCTTTGGGTTTCTTCTAGGTCTTCTAGTATGTAGGATGTACATGTATTAGGAATACATGTGGGTGATGTGATCATCAACGATTGTATAACCATGATGCTTCCATTCTGAGGAAGTGATGAAACATGCCTAGATTTTAGTGACTCCTCTTATTAGAGAAGTGATCTGATCTTAGTCCAAATGTTGGACATCGATCTAAGTGTGATTAAAATGCAATGAGAAGATTAAATCTACGGGCTTGATTTAATCAAGCATCTATAAGAGGTCCTCAAGATCTAGATTTGAGATGTGATATCAATATCCAAGTCACTATATGTGGAACGTATAATCACCATGTCATTATCTCCAAGTATCCGCGGTGAAAGCTCATTATTCTTCAAAGAGCTCAAGAATAATTCCACTGTCAAATTATATCCATGCTTTAAGAAATGGATAATAAATATGATTTAAGAATCATGAATAATGTGAATTTGATTCATGTTATTTATATGCATGAGAATGATGATCCAATATAATTAAATGTGATTTAATTATTATAGATAAGAATAATGTGGGCAGCATTATCCATATTATTCATATATGTTATAAATATGATTTATAATATATAAGAGAGAGTTATTTGTAAATAACATTTGTAATTTAAATGTTAATGTAAATTTGATTCACATTAGATAATTATTTGAAAATGTAATTTGCATTTTATTTTAGGTTGTGAATGTGATTCACAAATTTTCAATGGCATGATTGTAATGTTTACAAAATAAATTGGATTTATTTTTGTAAAATATTTTGCAACTAAAGTTGTTGCAAAATATTTGGAGATATTCATGGAATATGAGATTCCATGAAATAGAAAAGGTCGAACCACCTTCTATGTAAGGAGGGTGGACGACCACAATTTGTATAAGGAATATGGTGGTCGTCCACTCCTCTTATGGAAGGAGGCTTGCTTCTTCCTATTTCTCCAAGATGGATTGATTTAATTGAAATTAATTTATATTGATTGTTCAATATATAATTAACTTAATTATTAATTGTTGTCTTGTTTTTACAACAAAGTCATGACCATTAAAAGAAACACAAATCAATGTGAATCATTGGATTCGAGTTGTCCATGAATTGGAATCCATGAACTCCCAAAGTACTATATAAGAAGAGGCAACCCTTGCTCTTCAAACACACAAGCATTGCAAGTGCTCTCTCTCATCACACACCCTCTCTCTCTCTTAGTGGTCGTCCACTTGGAAGCCCTAAAGAAACCATTGTCGTCACTACGCCGTTGTGTCATTGCCTTTTACGACTTGTGGATCTCCATCTCCTTCGGTCCGCCGAGCTCGTGAAGAAGATGTTGGATCTTATGAGACGAGAACAAGAGATATGCCACTTGGATCAATACTTTAGATTGCGAGAAGCACGCGGTTCATCCCCACGCTCGCACGCATATCTCTAGTCAGATCAGACTTTAGACTGTAGTAATTTTTGACCAAATTAGATGTTTGAACTTCTTATAATTCATTGTATCATTGATAATTCTGTGACTCTCACTCTTTATTCTTTTATTTTATCTCTTTTTCTTGGCAAAATATCATGTGAAGACTTGTAAATACAATAACTTAGCACATTGCATGCATGTGTTAATATTGCATAATTAAGCATGTTTTTGGCTAAATAAAAGAATAAAGGAAGAGAAAAGGAAAGATGTATTTAAAATAAAGACAGAGTGACCCAAACCTCAAGAGAAGGTCAAATCTTGACCTGATCGCAAAATAAAATAAGTATAGAGAGATAGGGTCCACTATGTATTCTATATACTACGTATACTTGTATTTATTAACTATACATTTATTCTTGACAAAATAAAAGTAACGAATTATTTTTACATCCTTGTTCATATTTTTAAAAATAATACAAAAATCAAAAAAAATTAAAATTAAAATAAAAATATAATCCTCCATTCATTGTACAAAACACATCTATATATATTACATCCTCTATTTATTATATACCCTTAGTAATTTATAAAAACAAAATAAAAATTAATTTATACTCCTAAAAATATGTTGTAAATAAATAAAATATAAAATCAAGGTATTTATATAAAAATAAAATAATAAAAATACTTGTACATAATACATAGGTATACTATACCTGTATATAATATTATATATTGTATATACATTAATTTATTTTTCATAAAAATAATAAAATCACATAAAAATAGTTTGAAAAATAGTAAAACTTTTTTATTTTATATACTTTTTATTTTGAACTAATTTGTTATTTTTTTATTGAATTTATAAGTATTTTGTATATTCCTTTTTCTGATTGGTCCAGATACTTTGTTGACCCCAGTCAACGCCTTCTCCCAGGTCGAGTCGGATCGCCACTTTCTCGTCGGGGCCTTTTCTCCCAATTGTCACACCCGACTTCGATCACCACTCACCTCGATTCCTGGACCGTGGTTCCTCGGACCTCAGTGATCATAGCGGATCCCTAGGATGATCCGAATCCCTTTAGGGTTTCGTGCTTCATGCTGATCTTTCTGGACCCCTAAGCTGCCTACAAAACCTTATCTTCTGTCTCCTAGCATGGCATCTTGTCCCTTGCGCCCCCATTCTCTCCTAGACACCTTCGTTGAAGTGACAGCCAGCGGAGGAGCCCTTCAGGATCGTGGGAAGGCACCTGGTGACTTGTAGCTCACGACGTGGCCAGAGCTCCGTCGCATGAAGCCTCCCGGCCAGCCGCAGCTTGGTTGAGGCCAAGACCCAACTCTCCACCTCCGCCTAACCTTGCTGAGCACGTTAGTAGCTTCAGGTATCGCCTATATCCACTAAATCTCTCATTTCAAGGCATCTTTTCATTCCACCTCCGCCAACGTCCACATGCTCCAATCAACTAGTTGGAGCCCCGTTCCCTACATCTATCTGCTCCAATTTATGCTATATCTCACTCCGCACCTTCCCACACAACCAAATCACCCTGAGACTCGACCATCGGGTTGAGATTAGGCTTAGACCTCCTTCTCACTCCTTCGCCGGAGGTCGACCATCATTTATCACCGCTTCCCTCATCCTTTGCAGCAATAACCTGGGTCGGAGCATAGCCCCAAGCCCTCTCTTCCTTTTACAGGTCTACCAGCGCACCTGTGATCATTCTGGAGCGTTGCGACTCAAGCGAAGTAGCTCTAGGAGGAGATTCACCACTGGCCCGATCCGCCCGTCATCACCTCCATCGGAGCCATCCACCGAAAGCGGAGCACCCTCGCGATACTTCAGGACCCTTTGGAGACTTGATCGGAGCAGTGGATCTCCTCCATTGACCGATCGAAGTTCACCCAGGGGTTGTTTACCCTCTTCCGGTTGTTGGATACCCCAATTGCTGCTAGATTCCATTATGTCCGTCTGATAGCAGCAACCTTTCTGCCGTTGGATCAGACCCTCTGGATCATTTGACACGAACGTAGCCTACCGGATTAGAGACGTCAGATCTACAGTAGGGAATGATGAGAGCAGCAAGATAACATCCCCTCCCACACGTGCCATGTGTCTCTACCGAGGTATATTTCTTTCTTACCCTCTCATTTTTATGCTTTGCTATTTACTCCAATAAATAAAAGTTGTAGTACAAACACTTTATAGTTTAGACCTTGTATTTTCATATATTTGCATGTTAGTTCTTTTTGTGTGTAGCATGTGGACATACACTTGACTCTTTGGGTTATTTGCATATTCTTTCCTGAACTTTCACGATTTTATGGAATGAATGAAGATTTTGATATTTGCATTTATGCCCCTATGAGCCTAGATCATGTAAACTGTTTGTGATTGCTTGGAATTTTTGCAACTTAGGCCCTATACTTTCCATCTACGTTATTGCTTAGCCCCACACTTTAGTTTAATTGCACGTGGGTCCTTGTGAACTTCTTGTCTCTTATTTAATTTAATAAATATAAAATTAATCCTAAATTTTCCCTAAAAACTGTTGTTTACTCCTGTTGATATGTAGTATTTATGTTAATTTTTGTGGATTGATTTAAAGGCATTTATTAATTTTGAAAAATAAAAAATCATAAAAAGTGTTCTTTCTATTTTTGAAAAACCATAAAAAATTGAAAATTTGTCTTCCAATTCTACAAAAATTCTTGTTAGTGTGTTTTTGTGTATTTTGTCTATAATAGCATTTTAGTGTGAAAATCCCTCATAAAAACCCTAAAAATTGCAAAAGAACAAAAAATCATAAAAATCATATAAAATTTAAGAAAAATCAAATATCTCATTTCAAATCCCGTTTGTAAGATTTTATATCTATTGTTTCACAAAATTGCCCCCTAGGATTTTAGGGCATTTTAGTTATATTTAATTTGCAATTTAGTCCTTGATCTGCATTATTTTCCCTTTTACTCACTGTTTGATTTTTATAAAATTATAAAAATATTTTCAAAGCCTTAGAAAATTAAAAAAGTACTTTAAAACATTAAAAACCCAAAAATATTTTTACCTTAATTTTCTGTGCATTTTAGAAATAAAGAAAAATCCAAAAAGATTGTGGTATTGTTTAGTTTTCTTAATTGTTGATTCCATTTCTTTATTAAAAGTACAAAAGTTTGCGAAATTAAAAACCACTAAAAATATTGCTTTATTTCATTTCTGAAATTTGACTACTTCGTACATCCGTGCTCCATGTGTTTGACCTTGGTTGCTATACCAGGTAAAATAAATAGCGAAACCGCTTACATTTTGTGTGATTGTTTGATCTTATATAGAGTGGTTTTATTTTTCTTGTTAAGACCAATCCGATTGATTAGGGACAAAGACATTGATTATCTTCCACCTTAGTCATACTTGGATCTTTGGCTCATCAGAATGGCGACGTTACCGGGGAGCACAACTTAGTAGTCATTTTTTTCACTTTTGCCTATTTTATATCTATTTGATAAAACTGTTTCTGACATCTTCTCTGTTTTACTTATTGTGCAAGGAACTGCCCGAGGGACGCTTCGGCTTTCTGTTGGATGAGACAACACCTAAGGAGGAGCAGAAGAGTAGGAGGACTTATTTTTATTAGATAGTTTATTTTTCAGCAAACTTCTATTATTGTAATATTGTGGACTTGGACTTTATCTTGGACACTTAGACATTCCGAGGTTTGTTTCGCCAAGTACCAGTGTACTTGGGGACCTCACTGTTGTTTTCTCACGTTTTGATTTGATCGCTTTACTTTCTATTTGATTCTTGTGAATTCAGTCCCTAAACTTAGGATTTTTGTTGATTGTGATGTAATTAGCTAAGGCCCAACACTTAATTGCCTATCTGTTCCTATATATTGTAATTGGACTTAGCTAAAAATAAATTTAAAAAATTATCTTAATTGAAATTGAGACCACACGCCGTGAGGAGTCACATACAATGCTAGCATGACCCATTGTGGCAGGCATCGAGTGACTCCGAAGATCGGACTCCGGACTCGATTCAATTAGCTAGCTATTATTATTCACGATCAATAGAAGTTGCTCGTCTAAGGCCGATTTCCTCATGCATCATATAGTTACTTTACTTTTAGCCTTTAAATTTATGTACGTATCACCCTGCATGTAGAGTGCTGGAGACAGGTATGTATTTCTATCTCTGCATGCATCATTGTGTTTGATTGCGCATCGAATTTTTTGACTTCCTCCCCTAGTTTTTGGACTCAAAATAACCAAGGAAATCGAAAAATTCATTAGGGGTTGCTTTTATCTTAAAAATACCTAGATAATAATAAAATTGAGACTACTAATGCAAACTTGACCTTAAAATTCACCTCATTTAAAAATCTTTGTTTTGGGAAAATTCACCCCCTCATGGTTGATTTATCTGCAGTGAGAGAGTGACTCACACACTAGGGTAGAACCACACCTGAACTTCTTTCAGACAACTGGTCTTGTGGATAATTGTTCTCCAATGAGGACTTCTCCGAGTAGCCGGTAAGCGGTCCGAACTTCCTTAGCATAGTGGAAAGATCTGGTAGCCGGTAAACGGTCCGCAATCCATACTGGTTGGGAAAAACTAACTGTGGGATCGGGTCAGTCTCCTGAGAGCATTGGGTTCCTAACAGCTCACTTAATCACTCTTATAGATTGATTGATCACCTAAATAAAAATTGTCAAGATTAACGACTGAACCTTTATGATCATTAGCTCAAGAGTTGTGTAGGTCAATTGGGAGTTTGACTTCTGATCTTGTTTGCATTACAGATCTCATCCGCATTAATCCCCACATCACAATGATGGGCAGGAGGTCCCTTAGTCTACCTTTGGTAGCACCGCTTTCGAGCACTCCTCTCCATTCATCTAGGGCAGTTTCGGAGAGCCCAGACCCGCTCTCTGAACCTGAGTTTGCTACCACTCTATTTTCCTTGACCAACCTTCTTCCAGTCTTGAGGTGCCAGAGCAAAGACTAGCACAACTATTTGTACATTTGATGGACCTGAGTTAGGGTCTTTTGCCTTTGCAGAGACCCGAGAGATGGCCAATAGCGAGGGACGCACCGATGAGTAGCCCCAAGGTTCTACTTATTTACTTGATCAGGGCACCATCAACAACACATTTCTAGCCTCCTTAGAGACCATGCAGAGACATATCCGAGACCATGGAGCGTTCATGGTAGAGGTGCGTCGAGAGCTAGCACAAATGCGAGCTGACAAAGGAGAGCCACAGAGACCATCCGGTGGAGACATACCAGTAGCTGGAGAAGGAGACGGACGACCAAAGGAGTCATAGGAGCCAGCCATACCCGCACGTACGATGAGGCAGTTGCACAACCCTGGTGCAACCCTTACCCACCGCTGGATCCAACTTCTGGAGATTCTAGGCGACTTCGAGCTTCGCCCCTAGACAATTCAGCTACTACCCATGTTCCATGGGATGGCTACTGAGGAGCCGCATCTGCACCTCCAGGAGTTCGAGATGATCTACAGCACGGTCCACGACAGATTCGTGGACGAGGACACCATTAAGATGATGTCCTTCCCTTTTCTCCTTTGTTGACAGAGCAGCCTACTAGCTAAAACATTTGGGAAGATATGTCACTACTTGGGAGAAGCTCCGGACTGAGTTCTTGAATAAGTACTATCCACTCGGACAGACCAACATAGCTAGAGCTTTGATCAACAACTTCAAGATGATCCCGAACGAGCAGTTCCACAGGGTTTGCGATCGATCTAGTGAGCTCATCGATCGGTGTTCACATCACAAGATATCTAAGCCCAATCTAGTCCATAGTTTCTTCTTGGGCTGAAATCAGAGCTGCAGGGGATTGTTAATGCCTCATGTGGAGGATCCTATTTCACCAAGGATGGGGACCAAGTCTGGGCCATCTACGAGGAGATGGTAGAAAACTACATTGTGATGTCCCAAATTGTGGTCTACACATAGGGGAAACCCCTTCCATAGGCCGTGTCCTGTCAGAGGATAATACGGGTCGATGCAGGTCCTTCTACTTCGTCGGCAGTAGAAAAACAGGAATAATCATCCGCAACTGACATTGGGATCCTCAACGAGAAGCTGGACTACATTGAGATTATCGAGAAGAAGCCGTGCGAGGGCCTCACACAGATAGACCAGTTGGCACAAATG
Source organism: Ottelia alismoides (assembly GCA_037367405.1). NCBI lineage: Eukaryota > Viridiplantae > Streptophyta > Magnoliopsida > Alismatales > Hydrocharitaceae > Ottelia > Ottelia alismoides. The sequence continues at coordinate 214,423 of JAZKJV010011420.1, forward strand.
CTTAGTGACCTGAAGACCCAGATCATGTGTCTCTAGGAGGTACAGACGACTCCACATCCCCGTCTCATGTCACAGGCTGATCACAATAGCAACAACTCTTCCCATCCATCTGCCCAGTACTGCTAGGTTCACTCAATTCAGGTAGAGCTGGTTCAGCCATTGCAATACTACTCTTAGCCACTGCCATCTCAGGACACTTAGATGGTGGTGTATCAGCCGGATCAGCCCCTGGCAGTTCTTCCCCCTTCCCCTTACGAGCAGGAGCTGTTGATGGAAGTAAACGAGATTTGGTACGACCGACAACAGCCTAGGATTCGTTGTGAACATCCTAGATTCAGGTGGTCTATCAGAGGCACCTCATCCCAACAGCAGCCTCCTGCTCAGGGCGGACAGAGCAACCAGTAGCAATAACATCCCCAGTACTCCCAACCATCCCATCAGTACCATCATGGTCCTCGTCCCTACCATTAGGGACAGCAGTGGAAGCAGCAACAACCTCAGCAGTATTCTCAACCTCCCCCTTACCATTACCAGCAGAGCTAACTTCATTTCCAGTGAGGCAACCCGTCCGATTCTCATGGACCCGTCTATGATAACCCAACCCTTGACGTTCTCGCTCTCCTACTCTCATATCAGCAAGCATCCTTCTGACTGGAGATGGACGAGTTTCGGCAGGAGATGAGGGAAATAATCAAGGGAAAGGCCGCCATACCTGCTCAGATTGAGCCGAATCCGAACAATCTGAAGAAGAATTCTGAGCAGGTACAGTTCACAGAGACCACTACTCCTAGTGATTCCTTGGGTGATATTTCTTCCTACATATTTGATGCTAATTTTGTGACACTTAGGAGTGGTAGGATGTCAGTCGACGATGCCTCCTTTGAGCGACGACTACATGGAGATCCAGGAGCGCCAAACGAGGAGGATAGTGGTGTTGATGCCGCTCATGATGTTGATGATGGTGGTGTTGAAGCCACCAAGGATGATGATCCAGCCGACGATACTGAGGTCGTCATATCTCCAGATGCAGTCGGTGGTACTGATGCCACCATTTCACCTGATGCTGAACTAGAGCGCGATGCTGATGCCGTGAAGACAGATGTTGTGGGTGGTGACGATGCCACCATTTTTCATTCAATTGTGTTGCCACAACATGTATCTTAGGACAGTTCTAGAAAAACACAAAAAATATAAAAACAAAAAAGACCAAAATTATGAATAAAGGAAAGGTTTATATATCTTCTTTGAGTTCATATATGTTGCATGATGATCTTGGTATGGACTCTCTTCCTTCACAGATACATGAACCTCTTCCTGACCCTCTATTTGGGAGAGTCCATCTATCCCCTTCCCTCAGGAATTATGCTTGGCAAAGGGGAATAAAAAAGAAAATGAAAAAAATACACAGTAGCTAGAGTTCAACCAACAGATGATCGATAGATTCCAGTTTCAGCTGACTCTACAGGAGGCACTTGAGCATATCCCTCTCTTCCATAAGAACTTGAGAGATAAGACCATCATCCATAGGAAGAGAAGGAACCACAATGCAGAGATCCATGTGCTCACTCGTGCCACATGCTTCGCCATCCAGAATCATTTACCAACCAAGATGCCAGATGCAGGAGCTCCATATGTCAGATGCCATATTCATGAGAAACGATTCGATCAGACTCTATTAGACAATGGCTCTTCCATAAACCTTCTTCCGACAGCCTTACTCGACTGATTCGAGTTTGGCCTTCTTCGATAGAGCATGACAGTCCTTCAGTTTATTGATCGATCTGTCAAGAGGTCGAAGGGATTGTTGAAGGACGTGGTCGTCACAATTCAGGGTATGAAATTCCCCGTGGACTTTGTTGTACTGAACATGGAGATCCCTGAGTCTTTGACAGATACCGCCATCATAATAGGACGTCCATTCTTGACCACAACCAAGGCGGTATCGGATCATGATAGTGGGAAGGTATACTTTAGTGTCGAGGGTGAAAGTGTACAAATAGAGACGATCAACGAGACTAGAGCGAGAGATTTAGATTGCTCCGAGCAGTTGAGCGATACAGAGCAGATGGCAGATGCAGAACGAGATGTCCACTAGGAGTGCAATTTTGTGATCACAGATGATGAAGCAGTTTGGTTCGAACCCATTTCACAGGCTATTATTGAACCTTTCAGACACTGCAAATTCACATATTCCAGCTGATGAGTTCGGATAGCACACTCTTGGCAGAGGACACAGTTGAGGCAGACGATTGCGTACATGATAGCAAGGCAGAGTATATTTTGTGTTCTTATGATTCAGATCCCTCGGATTTAGACATTGATTGGGCTGAGTTTGATGATTACTTGCCATGTCTGATTCCCACAGAGCCGACAGCTAGTGTGGAGATGGAGCCAGCACAGATTACATACACACCAGCATGGCCGTATTCGCCATACATTTACTTACAACGAGAGTTCTCCCATGTAGATTTGGTTGCTTTCACTCAGGCATTTCAGAAGCCAGATTTGCCAGCTCCCAATTTCCTGAAGTTGAAGCCCTTGCCACAGTCGATGGAGTACAGATTCTATGCGGTGAGCCGGAGATGTGGCCAATCATTATCTCAACGGATTTAAATGTTTGATGGAGGTTCTTGAAAGAAACTGTAAGGCAATCGAATAGAGCATAGCTGATCTCCAGGGGATAAGTCTGGCCCTATGCTCACATCCTATTTATCTCGAAGAGGACATCGAGCCATCGCGTGAGTTCCAGTGATGGCTGAACCTAAACCTTCGAGATGGGGTCATGAAAGAGATATCAAAATGGTGGAGCGTCGATTTTATCTACCCCATCCCTGACTCCAAGTGGGTTAGTCCATTACATGTGGTGCTCAAGAAGACGGGCATCACTACAGTTGTGAGTGAGTCTGGAGAGGAAATAGCTACACATGTGCCCACTTCTTGGAGGGTCTGTGTGGACTATAGACGATTGAATCAGTCTGATGAAACCATTTTTCATGCTCTTAATTCACTAAAATTAACCCCTTAGCTTAGACTAAGTGCCAATAAAAACCAGACAAATCCCCATGAATGTCAGAGTTTTTGAATAAATTAAAAATACAAAAAATGGAAAAATTAAAATTCATGGTGTTTTTAACCCTAAAAATGCTTTAAAATATTTTCTGCCTTTGGTTGACCTCGTCTCCATTTTTGATCAACATAAAACCTCTAGATCTCATCGAGATCTACAACTTTCATGTTTTGAGTTTTTCCAAATTCGACCTTTTACCCTCTCATAAATCACTTCCTTTGTCGCAATAATATGATTAGGCCACGTGGTGCCTTCTGGTTGCGCCACGCGACCCATCTCTTTGTGCGCCACACACCTCTTCCTATAACCGTCTGATCACCCTTTGCCTCTTCAATCTTGGTCGCTGCTTCCCGCTTTGACCTCAACCCTTCGGTCAAGAGCAGGATGCCATCTCCTCCGTCTGTTAGCGCCTGCACCTCATTTCACCACGTGTCGCACCCATAGCCACCCGATCTCCTTCTGCTGATTTCATCCCCACCACACGTAGGCACCTCTGTCTCAGCCCTTCGATCATACCACTGCCTTCATCAAGGTTGTTCGCCATGCCTTTCTCTCGCCTCACCACGTGGCGCTTTCAGAGGCCTTCGATCTAACGCCCTAGATGCGATCTGGGCCACTCGTTGGCGTCTTTATCTCAGTTGTTGGATCGTGAGATCCAACGGTAGAGGCATCTTTCCCTTCCTCCGGTTTCCCCTCTCCCACGTTCTCCACCTCGCAAGCACATTGCCCCCTTTCTTTTTCCCCAATCTCTCCAGCCTTTCCCTCGTTGCGCTCACCGCCCCACGACGTAACCCCATCACCCACCTTCCTCGCGAGCCTCATAGGTCACCATAGAACTACCCCCTTTTCTCCACAATCTCCACGAAACCCACACCCATTGCCATCGGAACCACCCCCTTCGATCACTTAAATATGCCGTATCCGCCCCATTTTAAGCTCGTCCACATTTACACGGGGCTCTGCCCAACCCCTCTCCTCTTCCCCGTGACAGGGGGAGGGCCGATCGAGGTGCAAAGACGGCGCTCGTCTCCGGTGTTAACCCCTGGCCATGGTAGGCCAGGACCGTGGTGGCTTCGCCCCGCCTAGGTGACTCTAGTTGCCGAGGAGGTCCAGCCAAGGTTCAGGAAAGCGGTATGCGTATGCGTTCGGACAGGTCACTGAATAGCGCTTAAGCGGTATGCGGGGGCATATGCGGGGTATATGCGGTTCTATGCGGTTTCCTAATTTTTTATTTAAAAATAAATAAATATATACAAAAGTGACTATAACAGAACCAAACTTATGTATAATTGTGGTCCAACAGAAGATCTAAGAAAAATAACTTTCATATAGAGTTCAAAACAATCTCTATCAATCAAATATCAATACTTCACTAGAAAGGTTAGTTCACAAAATAATTGATAACAATCAATAAAATAAAAAAGTTAGTGCACAAAATGCCTCTATTGTTGAATATAATATTATTTATCTCTGTTGTTATATTTATAATTGATCCTCCATCAAGAGTACCAAAATTACATATAATATATTGCATTCATAATAACTATTAGTTGACTAAATTAGTTTGCTAAATTATTAGTATATTATTCTTTTTCTTCCTTGCGTGTTTACTTCAATCTCGCGGTACAACTACTTTAATGATGGATTTAAATAATCATGGAATGTTTGGTTGGCATACATGCAAAAGTAAGGAAAACATGGCATAAATAACACAACAAAACATGGCACAAATTAAAAAATAAAAAAAATAAAAAATAATGGGTATGCGGCCGCACAGACCGCATATGCGGCCGCACAGACCGCATATGCGGCCGCACAGACCGCATATGCGGCCCGCATAAGCGCACAGGGCGCATAATGGGGGGCTTCAGGAAAGCGGTGCGCTGAGGGCACCGCATACGCATATGCGGCCGCATAAGCGGCCGCACGGGCCGCTTTCGTGAACACTGGGTCCAGCGATGACCAGGGCCCGTCACCGGAGCTCGAGCACAGGCAATGCACCCGCCTTCTTCCCATGTAAGCTTCTTTGATCCCCCTTTGTATATTCCTTGTTTTTCTTCTAATTAATTAGGCGACTTCTGACAATTCACCGTTCATTGATCAACCCTACAGCTTCACCACACCACCACCTTTTACGCGCATCAATCCGATCACCATTCTCTCCTTCTTCAGTATCTGATCACTGACACATCACCTCCTCTCCAGTCGTCGGAGATGGATCTCCGGTTCCTTCCCTCCTTCGCTCCTATGGAACCACATTCCATTCACTTCACCTCAGTTATCATCGCTTCGGCTATAGAGAGCTAACCCTGCAGGTGCTTGATGGACAATGGTCGGAACTCCACCGGGAGAGTATTTGGGTGATCCCACCTCCGACGAAGAAGCCTCGATGGTCTGCTCTAGGTCGTCTCTCTTTTCTCCCCGGAGCACAGCTGTCTTGACCAGCTGCCAGGATGATCAAGGGAGTTCCGACATGCCCAGGAATCGGTGGCGGAGCTGCAGCCACATCACCGGAAACCTGATAGCACCGCCAGTCCCACGACGGAGGGAGAAACGCCAGGACATACAGATTCTGTTGGATGGCACCTTCCCGGTGCTCTTCCAACGACATACATCTAGCCACGTGTCTGCCAGGGAGGCTAGCACCAGACCTCCAAGCTCGGAGGGACCGAACCTCCTCTTAGCATGATGAACCACTCTCTGAGCCAGAGTCCCAATGCGAGCTTAGCCGAGCCAAACCGAAGCTGCATCCGAGCCCTAGCCTCTAGCCGAAGCAGCCCTGAGCCTCTACATCTTCACCGAGCCTAACCCTCATGTGTTTTTCACGTGCTGTCTGGGCAAATTGCATAGAGGCCTCGCCAACTTCTCCAAATTGTAATCAAGTCTAGATAACGTGCATCTCATGCGCGCCTGGGGTATTTTGTATTCAAACCCCTGCGAGTTTTAATAATTGCAAAAATATCCCCACGTATGTGGGTTATTTACAGGGAAGTCACAAACTTTGTTTTATTTTCATGTTAGTCCCTCTTAGGGACCTATTTGCTATTTATCTTTCATGTTTTCTTGCATTTATGCCCCTGGCTTCACTCATGCATATCTTGAGCATCCTAGCTCCGATTGAGTCGATTTCAGTGGCGTTTTGAAGCTAGTTTCATTGTCTTCTTGATGGCATGTATATTTCAGATTTGACACTATGAGTTTTGATGTATTATTTTATTAGCTAAGTATCTTTTGTAATGTTTCACATGCCTGATTTTTACATAAATAAAGATAGCTTCATTAATTGACCCTGATTTGACCTATGATTAAATGACTCAAATTTGTCTATGATTAAGGCATTTGCATTGCAATTAATTGCATCTCTTTGCATAATAAAAATCAAATAAAAAAATCCGTGTTTCATGTTTACTTAATGCATATTGTTGTCTTGTCCTCATATGTGTCATTGACCTACAATATTTAACCCAACATTTAATATAGATAAATAGAATCCAAATATTACGAAAGAGGCTCGCATCCCTAAGTTCGACCTTGGGCTTGCCCAAGTAAAATATAAATACTACTATTTTATTTTATTGATATATCAATTAAATGGTTTTTGATGGACCTAATTTAGCCCGACTGCAATGACAACCTGAGTGTTAATTCTACACTATTAAAGGGACAGATTCATGGTTCATCACAGTCCACCAAGAAGGATCATTCCCCACTGCCATTTATTGATCAAATTATCAAGAGACCGGCTGGGAAGAGTCATTACTGCTTTCTTGACGAGCACTTCAACTATAATCAGGTGGCCATAGCGCCCGAAGACCAGGAGAAAACGATATTCACCTGTCCGTTTGGGACTATGCTTTCATACGGATGCCCTTTGGTCTATGTAATGCCCCGGCTCCATTCCAAAGGTGCATGTTGTCCATCTTTTCGGACATGGTGGGTGATTGCTTAGAGGTCTTCATGGATGATTTCTCGAGCTATGGTGATGGGTTTGATGCTTGTCTTGACTTCCTAGACCACGCTCTTCAGTGTTGTATCGAGGTCCATTTTGTATTATCTTGGGAGAAGAGTCAGTTCATGGTGACTCTGGGGACTGTGCTTGACATATCATCTCCAACATGGGAATGTAGGTCGATCCGACCAAGGTGGATATCATTAGGAAGCTCAATCCACCGTCTAATTTGCGGTAGTTGCGGTTTTTTTTGGGGCATGCCAATTTCTACCAACGATTCATTCAGGATTTCGATCGTATTGCCCCAGCGCTTATTAATCTGTTGACGAAAGACACTGAATTCATAGTAGATGTTAAGTGTCTAGCATCATTCGAGACTCTCAAGGGATTAGTTGTTGAGGCTCTTGTCCTTCATCCATCTGATTGGTCTCTCCCATTTGAGATCATGACGGATGCTTCTGATTTTTCCATAGGGGTTGTGCTAGGACAGAGGAGGGATGGATTACAATATGCCATACACTACGCTAGTCATACTTTGGATGCTGCCTGACGAAATTACACTGTCATAGAGAAGGAGATGCTAGCTGTAGTCTTTGCCTTGGATAAATTCAGATCTTATATTCTTGGATCCAGAGTGATGATTTTTATAGATCACACCGCCATTAGGTACCTCATGGCAAAGAAGGATGCCAAAGCTAGATCGACCAGATGGATCCTTTTACTCCAGGAGTTTGACATTGAGGTTAAGGATAAGTCCGGAGTTAAGAATGTGGTGGTGGATCACCTCTCACGATTAGAGAACCTTGAGGATTCGGAACATATGGAACCTACCACAAAGACCTTCCCAGATGAGGCGATACTTGCTATCGTCTCACTTCCATGGTACGCCGACATTGTGAACTATCTTGTTTCCAAGAAAGTTCCACAAGGTTAGCCTAGACAGCGACTTGAGACTTTCCCTGCGAAGGTCAAGTCGTAACATTGGGAGGATCCCATCCTTAATCATGAAGGAGGGGATAGTGTCTGGTGTTGGTGCATTCCTCGGGAGGAGCACCATAGCGTCCTCACATACTGCCACAAGCTTGAGGTAGGAGGACATCATTCTAGGAGGAGGACAACATAGAAAGTGCTCCAATCTGGACTATGGTGGCCTACCCTCTTCAAGGATTATGATGAATGCGTGTAGAAGTGTACTGATTTTCAAAGGATCGACACTTGTGGACAACGTGACATGAAGCCGATGCAACCCATTCACTTCCATGAGGTTTTTGATGAATGGGGCATTGATTTCATGGGTCCATTCCATAAGAGTCATGGATTCAAGTACATTCTACTTGTTGTGGATTATGTAAGTCGTTGGGTTGAGGCCATCCCCGTCCGAACCGCAGATGCTAAGACTGTTTGCTGATTTTTGAGGAAAAATATCATTTTATGGTTCAGGGTTCCTATAGTTTTAATATCTGACAGGGGGTCTCATTTTATCAACGACAAAGTAAGGGCCCTTATTAAGGAGTTCAACATAGACCATCGAGTTAGCACTCCATATCACCCTCAGACCAATGGTCTTGCTGAAGTATCAAACAGGGAGATCAAGACTATATTTCAGAAGGTCGTCTGCCCAAACCGAAAGGATTGGTCACAACGTTTGGACTCGGTCTTGTGGGCCTATCGGACTTCCTTCAAGACACCTTTAGGTACGTCTCCCTTATATCTCATTTATGGCAAACCATGTCATTTACCTGAGGAGATAAAGCATAAGTCACTATGGGCAATCACTGAGTTATTATTCGATCCAGAGAGCATAGAAGATCAGAGGAAGGTAGAGTTGGTAGCCCTGGAGAAGCTTAGAGATACAACCTTTTCGAGTAGCATATAGTATAAGGAGAGAGTGAAGATATGTCATGATTCTCATATCAGTCATAAGCAGTTTGAGCCGAACCAGATAGTATGGTTATTCGATGCCAGGTTGAGATTATTTCCAGGGAAGTTGCAGAGCAAGTGGAAGGGACCATACTTGGTCCGAAAGGTGCACGACAATGGTAGCATTTATATATCCGAGATGTTGTCTGATTCCACCTTTCAAGTTAACGATCAGCGCATGAAGCCATATCTAGATCATGATCCGTTGATTGTTGATGTTGCCCCTGTTCATTTCGCATGAGATATGGTCTTTGACTCACATCATTTACATCTCATGCATGATTATCACTTTTATCTCGCAGTTGTATAGATCCAGTTGTCTATATCGCACATTCTTTTGTCTAACACCCTGTCCTCATCTTATGATCATGCTATACTGATGACGCGGAATTCGTACGGTTAAGAAGGGATAAAATAATATCACAAAGTGTCGTCATTCTCAACCGCGCAGTTCGGCCAACGAGAAAAATATTTGTATTTAACCACTTAAGAGAAGATCAAACAATGAAAGCAATTAAGTGGTTTTCGCTATTCTTTTTATCTGGTATAGCGACCAGGTCAAACACAAGGAGCACGATTTAAAAACTAAGTAATCAGATTTCTAAGTTAATTTTTAGTGGTTTTTGAATTTTTTATTTTCAAAATAAGGCACAAAGAATAAAAACACACGTGAACCACACTATTTTTATATTTTTTAAAATAATAAAAAATGCTCAGAAAATTATGAAGAAAATATATTTTTATATATTTTAAAATGTTTTTGATAATTTTTTCGCTATTTTCTGATGTTTTTGTGATTTTATAAAAATTGAACAGTGAAAAACAGAGCAAACTACGCACAGTCAGGAGTATTTTGTAAATTAAAAATACTTAAAGTGCCCAATAATCCTGGAAATTATTTTTATATAAACTACAAAGCAATATCTACTATCAGAAACTGAAATCACTATTTTTTGATTTTTCTACAATTTTCGACAATTTTTTAAAGATTTTTCATTTTTCACATTTTTTTGGTTTTTATAAAGAGTTAATGCAAACAATTGGTTAGAAATTACAACACAGCAAAACAAACCTACAATAAATTTTTTGGAATTTTTGGATGAGTTTTTGAATTTTTTTATAAATTTTCAAAGTCTGGACAGGCAAAAATACACTATTTTTGATTTTTTAAATATATCAAACGATAGTAAAATGTGACAAAAAATTTATACAAGGTTAACAACTACATCAGGAACATCCACCATTTTTTTTCAAAATTTTTCGATTCATAAAAACATTTATTTCATGAAACGTCCATGTAAAATTAAAGTATGCAGTACAAGGGCTAACATGCAATTATTCGAAGTTCTGGACCAAAAATAAAAATAATAAAAAATTCAAATAGAAGATGCAGTTTACCCAATTAGCATGCGCATGGCACATGATCTTTTAGAGTCTGGGGCCTATTCTGGAAATTTTTAAACTTTTGAGGAGAGATTGACAATTTGTCCAATATTTTATTAAAACAAACCCAACAACTAGGGTTCCCCTGTGATTCGTTTCTTCTCAAGATGGAAGGTGGGAGTGCTGTCGTTGCCCACCCCTTGTTCTCCAATGGTGGCGCGGGCGGCACAGGTCGTGGAGGTGGCGTTGGCTGGGGCAGTTGCGGCCTCGCGCAGAGGGAGTAACGCCTGGAAGTGACGCGCAGGCTGCGCGGCTGGGCGGTGGACTGAGGCGTGGCGATGCGTGGAAAGGCATGCGGCTTTACGCGATGGAGTTGGAGATGACGATGGCAGGGGTCACGGATGCGGGCGGCGCACGGCTGTGCCGATGGAGCCTGGCCTGGAGAAAGCTCGGGGCGGGGCGACTGTACCAATGGCGAGAGGTACTGGTGACGCAGTTCGCGCACGGGTTAGGTGCGATCGTTGGGAGATTGGCAGACGGCGTCGGAGGGCACGCCGGGCGCCAGACGACTAGAGCGCGGAGGGCTGGAGGGGGCTGGGGCCGCCGTTGTGTGGCGATCTGCCACGGAGCCGCGCGGGGGACGCGGCAGCGTCGAGGGTGGCGTTGTAGGTCACGGCGCTGACTGCTTTTTTGTTTTTTTATTTTTTTTAATTTTTTTAACCTACAGGAAATATATATTTATATATAAAAATTTATTTGTATATTTTTTATTTCTTTTATCCTGCAAAATAGATGTTAGATAAATAATAATGTGTTTTTTGTTTTATTATTTATTCATGCAAAACAAAGGTTAAATGCAAAAACTAATATTTTTTTATTTTTTATTTTCCCTGCAAAAATAATTGTGAGATAAACATAAAAAATAATTTTATATTTTTTTATTTATACACAAAAATGGGAACCGTGAACGGGCGGATCTTGGCTAGATGAAAGAGAGATCCGTGAATCCGACCACCGTGCGTGGTCGGAGGTGATAGGTTGTGCGAGGTAGAAAAGAATGTGGAGAGATCGAGAAAATGATGTAGAAAATCGATGTCGGTCGTGAAAATATTTGGTGGAATTTTTCTTTAAAAATCTAAAAAAACTAATAAAACTGAAGCAAAGATTGAACCTACATTTAACTACGAAAAATGACAAGGAATAAAATGGATCTCACCTCGGGGTTCGGAAAATACCATGATGGCCTCGACGAGGGCCGACGCGCTGTCACCAGACGGCTCGGAGGCTAGGCACCCTTCTTCAACAAGAACGCTCTCGGAGATCGGGCTCCTCTCCACCAAAGCTCGATCAAGAGGAAATGAGAGAGGAGGAGACCATTAAAAAGAAGGCAAAATAAAAAATGGAAAATAACTACAAATGAGGAAGGTGTTTCTTGGTTATTTAAATAAATAAAATAATTAAATAAATTAAATAAAAATGAAATTCGGAATTAAATAAAATAATTAAAATAAGTAATTTAAAAAACTTAATTAGCCACCTTAATGGTGGTTATTTAAGGTAGAAAGTCATATCTTATATACATGTAATGTTTTCAAAATAAATAAATAAATAAATCAAATTTCATAATTAAATTAGATTATTTAATTAATGTAAGATATCTTATTTTTTTGGTGATTTTTATTTAAGGAAGTTAGTTGTATACACATATTATATACATATAATACACTATACATATATACATATAGGAAAATAATTTATAAAAACATTTTTTTAATTTTATTCTTTCTATTTTTTTCTTTATTTTTAATGAAAATATTATTTACAAATATGTACATTATGTATATAAAAATAAATATGAATAGATATATACAATAAATAATGGTGAAATTGCATAAAACACCCCAGAAAACCAATTTTTAACCGTACCTCCAAAAATTATGAAATTATAGCCATTTGAAAGATAATTTAATTTAGAGTATAATGGAAGTGATTTGGTTCAATTTGAGTTCGTCTGGAGTCGGAATTGGTATTTCAATTATCACTTTACGGCTTTTTTCTGATTGTCATTATTAGTAACATGTAGCTATTTTACTTTGCAAATATTTTTATTATCTACAACACTTTTTTATTTACAACTTTTATTTATAAAAATAATAAATTTGAGGGCAAATTATGTACAAATAAAATAGTACAAGTTTTATACAAATATATAACGGATTTATATACAAATTATTTTTGGATTTTTGACAGAAGACCCTATCTCCCCCTATTTTATTCTTGGTCGATCAGGTCAAGTCTTGACCTTCTCTCGGGGTTCGGGTCAGTCTATATTTATTGCATAAACACATCCTTTCTTTTTCTTTTCTTCTTTATTTTTTTATTTTTGTACAAAAAGTGTTAAAAATGTAATTTTAACAAATGCATGCAAAATGATACAATTATGGAATTAGTGGGTATTTACAGATGTTTGACTAAGAAAATGAAGCTAAAATAAAAGAATAAAGGCGATGAATCGTGGATTCATCATTCCCCTATACTTTACCTTTGCTAGTCCCTTAGCAAACACTTTTTTGAAAAATAAGTGAAAATAAAAATAAAGAAAAGAAAAAGGAAAGAAGTTTGAATAATGTTGACTTTTAAACTTATCTTCATAAAAATGTAGTCTGAAGCTCTGTCGAGCCTTTGGATTATTAGTGTGTCGGAACCTTATTGGGAAATGGATTTAAAACCTAACAACCTCTAAGTTCCACAAGACTCCTATTCAGGTCTCCTCAACAGTCAGATCAAAACAAGTCTACATATACAAATTCTTATGACTATGAGTGCTTACTTGTACGGTGTAAGTGAAATATAGCTCCTCATCTCAGAAGTAATAAAGAAACATCCTCTCTTAACAAGATAACTCTAATCCCCCAGTCAAGCAATTCTTTCCTCGAGGAGCGGGGATATTCTCTTCTAAATTCTAGTACAACCAACTCAAGAAGAGGGGATAGAGAAGAGAATGGACGGTAACCAGTGTAGTTACCTATCCTTGGATGCATAACCAGTGTAGCCATGTCACCCGTTGCAAGCTCACAAATATTTGACTTTGAAGCTCTTATTCTTTTTTTTCACTTGTATATACACTCCGCCAGGAATTTTACTTTTCAATCAGGCCTATCCACTTTTGGAGATTTTGCATTTTTTTATTTTTTTGAAAATATATACAAGGTGCAGCATGTACATAAGGAGTTTTTCCTCTTGAGCAAGCAGACTATCCCTCTTTTGAAGTATTATTGCAACCCCACAACTCCTGTCTTTAGACCTCAACATCACCAAACCAGGTTGAGACGCACTTCCCTCCCTAGAGGAGGACGAGAGGTTCCTCCTAGATGTACTACCCTCGTATGATACCCCAAGCCAAAATATTCAGCCTCCTCACTACCTCCTCCATGAAGAGCTACGTGTAGAGTGCATTGTCCAAGGTAAGCCACAGTCTGAAAGAATCATGTGTGTTGTTAAATATTCTACTTAGACTCATCAAGATGACATGTGAACATAGTCTTATGGACTCAAAGAATTAAATCATAGGACCTGAAAAGTCTTAACTCCAAATATTATAAGGTTCCTCTGAAATTAAGTGGATTAAGATCCAACTAAGCTCCATTCTTCAGATTTATTCCAGACTTAGTTTAAATGTCAATACTATCCTGAAAAATGCACATGCCAATGCAAGAAAATATGTACATTGCAAAGAGAAAACAAAAATCTTTTTGTGAAACAATTTTCAAAATTTTAAAATTTTTATGGATTTTTGAAAAATGATGCATATGCAAAAGTTTTTAATACAAGTATATATGTTTTTTATAGGGGTTAGGGATTATTCGTGCATATTTACAAATAAGTGAGTCAATTATTTACAAGAGTCGTAAGAAAGAATTTACAACTCAAGTAATTTATACAAGTATATACACAGTTGGCTTTTTATTTAAATTTTCACCTTTTTTTAATTTTTTTGTGATGCATATATTCCTCAAATTTGTTTGAAAATAATTTTATAAATAATTTTCAAAACTATAATCCAGAATATTTTTTCACACAATTTTACAATCATTTACAATCATTTGAAAACAATTTTGCAAATATTTTTCAAACAGTATATATAGATTTTCAAAATATTTTTTCAACCATTTTCCCAAACATTTGCAAATATTTTTACAAAATCTTTTTTTCACACAAAGAGAATTTTTTACAATCCACAATATTTTTACAAAGGTTGAAAATATTTTTCAAATAGTTTTCAAAAGATTTTTCAAATAGGTTTTCAAACTACTTTCAAAATATTTTAACCTGACTTATGTATAAGAAATTTTTTTTTGAGGAACTTTCTGCATCTTTTTTTACCAGTATTTACACAGTATTTTAGCCATATTAAAAATATGAAAGTACGAGTTATGGCTAAAGTGTATATACAATATACACGACACCCCCTATACTTAGCTCAAACTATGTCCTCATAGTGATCAAAGAGCTGGAAAGAAAGACATAACTTGTGCTAAGTATAGAAAAGTGAAAAGAATAGTATACTACAACGATGAATAAAAGAATAAAATCAATAGAAGTCGATGACCCCCCTATACTCAGGATCAAGTAATCCTAAGTATAGAAGACTGTACACAAGGGGAAAATCTAGGAGTAGAATGTACTGGGTTTACCCCCCCCCCCCCCCTTATATTTAGGGTAAAACCTAAGTATAGGCAGCAAAATAGAGGTAAAAAGAATCAAATGAATAATCACAAGTTTGACACCCCCTATACTTATGGTAAAGTACACCCTAAGTATGGAATGATCATGAGATGGAAATGGGGTATGAGACAGACAGAATGTATGATATGGACAGATGTATTTAGACAACAGTGAACAATGTTGATGGGCCTCTCAACAAGCGCTAGAGTTTACGCCCCTAGCTGAGCGCAAATGTTAGGACAACGCCGTACCAAGGTTCAGGACGACATCTGTAAGGCGAATACCATACTGTCGTCGTAGTCTCGATGACAGAATAATAACGAACTCAACAGTGTAAATGATAACACCCGGGTAATCAATCAGACAAGTGTCTTCTATAGAGTAAAGATATGGGCAGATGAAATCGGGTTCCGGTAGCACAAAAGAAATCGTCAGCTCAAGATTTGTATGGAGTGAAAGGGCAGAGCCGAAGAAGTCGAACGTGGAGAAGGAAGGATCTATCAGTGAATCCTCCACGTTAATCACAGTCTCAAAAAGGTACGGAAGGTCATGATCAGGAGACTCACTAGAAAGGCTGATATCCGATGCATATAATGTAGACAAATCAGTGAAATCATCGGATACCTCAAAGATCGGATCATACTTGCGAGGGTCGTCGAGGAGATAAACCTCAAATTCATTATCAGAAATATCAAAATACTCAGTTTCATGATCCAACAGATCGGATGCACTCCTAAAAAGTGAAACCGAGTACACAGAGCCCGTGCCATCCTCCCGCAGATAACCCTCGGGGAATAATGCCGAATCATCAGGGAACTTGGGATCTATGCTGTCAAATATCATGTCCTCCAAAATTGTATCAACCTCATCAAAAAAGAGGACACATGACTCAAATATGGGACTATCAAGGTCTGCCAAATCATCAATCGGTCCCTCATTAAGCTCTCTATGCCAAGATGAATCCAAGTATATCTCTGAATATGAGAAGATCTCCTGAAGAAAGGATACTGAATCAATTGTGTATGGACACTAGAATGACTCAAAGGATGGGTGAGATGTGGGTTCCTCCTCTATTTCTTGGGATACTAGCAGATCTAGAATCCAAGAATCATCAATGTGGAAGTGCGGGACCGGCTCAAAATCTGGCTGTAAATCCAACGTGTACTCGATCAATGTCTGGCTCTCGGAACTCACAGTGGTAGTCAAAACATCCATCATATGAAAAGCAGTAGCATCCATATCCTTTGATTTGTGTGTGATGTCAAGATTGGCATGATGTGTCACACACTCAATAGATGTCATATCTCCCTCATATGTTGTCCCAAATAAATCATGTTGTGAATATAGAATGTCTAAAAGTATATCCAAGTTGGTCTCAACTAAATCCAGGTTAGGACAATGGTGTGAACCACCACAAGAGGTAATGACATATGCAATATGCTGTGCGGTCCTCCCCCTCATGGCGATGTGGACAAGGTCAGTCATCGAAAATCCCTGATCTGGAAATCGCCTCAAAAGATCTCGTAACCTCAACCATGAATATATCAATGTCTCCTGGGGGTCAATTGAAAAATCACGAATGAAAGACCTCATCATCTATGCTCTACGCTGGGGGTAAAATCTCTACAAAAATAATGATCGTAAATTTCCCCATGTAGCAATCTTCCTTCCCAATCGTCTATGCCAACTCTTGGCTTTACTTCGAAGTGTAAATGGGAAGGTAATCATCATGTCCTCAGAAGTGATATCGGAATATGATCGTGATCCACAAATATCCTCAAACTCATCGATATGCAAATAAGGTTCCTCATGCACTTCCCCTGAAAATTTTGGCAGTATATCAATGAACTCTAAATCTAGAATGAATGGTATCAAAGTAGAAGTGGACTTGCTTCTTGATCTTGGTATTTATCCGTCATCTAAAGCACGCAACTGCACCATATGATCGCCTATGGGATGCACTCTCATCTCAACAAAGTGATCTCCCATCTCTCGTATATGGTCAATGTGGTCTCCTCGGACTTCACTCACAGCATGTCCCGAATGGTAGGGTGGGTAGGGAGAAGATAGAAAATCAGACGGAGTTCCGACCTTCCAAGAGAGTGGGCGGGAATGATGGGCATGAAGATAAGAAGCCGCAAAATCCGGCTGGAATGGAATGCGACCCATCATGAAGAGAGGGAAATGAAGGGCGGGAGGGTGGGGTAGATGGGAGGAAAAGAGATTGAAAGTGACTGCTAATGATTTATAAAAGATGAACGTAACCGACTCACACCAAAGACATTCGAACACAAGGCAAACCCCCAATTCACCAACTCTACGCGATGTAAAGACCGTGAGATTTGGTCTTTTATATTTTCAATTTTAGAGTTTAGTGATAAGACAAAGTTGTACAAACACTTAGGAGGATTTAATAGGATTTGGGCACTACTCCTTAGTGTGTACGTGAGCGAGTAAAAGCGCAAACAATGTGGGGATTGCTCTCCCAATACAATGAGGAATCAATTACGTTTAATTTTATAAGTCAAGTTCAATTAGCAGTCCCATTTTTTTAAAAAAATATTTGATTTTCTATTTTTTTTTGGATTTTTTCAAAAATAACGCCTAACGAGCTTTCTGATTTCCTCTTTGATTAATTTGAGTTGAAAACAAGGGGAGGAAGTCGAAAAAGCCAATGCACGGTCAAACACAATGATGCATGCCGGGATAGAAATGCGTACCTTGCTCCAGCATTTTACATGCAATATGATCCGCACATAAATTAAATATTAAAAGTAAACTAGCTATATGATGCACGTGGAAATCGGCCTTACGACGAGTAGCTTCTATTGATCGTGAAGAACAATAGTTAGCTAACCGAACCGAGTCCGGAGTCCGATCTTGGGAGTCACTCGGTGTCCGCCACAATGGGTCCTGCCAGCGTTGTATGTGACTCCTCATAGCACGTGGTTTCAGATTCAATTAAACTAACTTTTTCAGTTTAATTTTTATCCAAGGTCCAATTACGTTCTATAGGAATAGATATTCTATTAGGAGTTGGGCCTTAGAAATTTACGTCGCAATCAACAAAAATCCTATGTCTAGGGGCCAAAATCATGAGAATCAAATAGTAAGTTCTAGCGGTGAAATCAAAAACACGGAAAATAGCGGTGAGGTCCCCCAAGTGCACCGGCACTTGGCGAAACAGACCCTGAAAAAATAGTTCAAATCCACAGTTCGAAGTCCTGAATTATTACAAGAATAATTGTTCTCTCTCAAAAAATAAAATTCTTCTTTTCCTCCTTGCTCTTCTTCCTGTGCTGGTCCTCCAAAAAGTAAACTCCAAGTCGTCCAAGCAATACCTCGCACAAAATAAAAGAGAGAAGGTCAGAAAACAATTATGATATAGAGAGACAAAATAGAAAAATGACTACAAAGCTGTGCTCCCCGACAACGGTGCCATTCTGATGACACGAAATCCGACACGGTCGAGATGGGAAAATTAATTCACAGAGTTTGTCGTTGTTCTCAACCGCGCGGTTCGGTCAACGAGAAAAAAAATTTGTATTTAACCACTTAAGATAAGATCAAACAATGAAAGCAATGTAAGAGGTTTTCGCTATTCCTTTTACCTGGTATAGCGACTAGGGTCGAACACAAGGAGCATGATTTAAAAACTAAGTAATCAGATTTCCAAGCTAATTTTTAGTGGTTTTTGAATTTTTTTGAATTTTTTTATTTTCAAAATAAGGCATAAAAAATAAAAACACACGCGAACCACTCTATTTTTGTATTTTTTAAATGATAAAAAATGTCAGAAAATTATGAAGAAAATATTTTTGTGTTTTATATATTTTAAAATATTTTTGATATTTTTTTCGCAATTTTCTGATGTTTTTGTGATTTTATAAAAATCGAACAGTGAAAAACAGAGCAAACTATGCACAATGAGGAGTATTTTGTAATTTAAAAATACTTAAAGTGCCCAATAATCCTGGAAATTGTTTTTATATAAACTACAAAGCAAGATCTACAATTAGAAATTGAAATCACTATTTTTTTGATTTTTCTACAATTTTCGATATTTTTTTAAAGATTTTCCATTTTTCGCATTTTTTTGGTTTTTATAAAGAGTTAATGCACAAGAATTGGTCAGAAATTACAACATAGCAAAACAAACCTATAGTATTTTTTTGGAATTTTTGGACGAGTTTATGAATTTTTATAAATTTTCAAAGTTTGGACAGGCAAAAATACACTATTTTTGATTTTTTTAAATATATCAAACGACAGTAAAATGCGATGACAAATTTATACAAGGTTAACAACAACATCAGGAACATCCACCATTTTTTTCCAAAATTTTTCGATTCATAAAAACATTTGTTTCATGAAAAGTGCATGTAAAATTAAAGTATGCAGTACATAGGCTAACATGCAATTATTCGAAGTTCTAGACCAAAAATAAAAATAATTAAAAATGCGAATCGAAGATGCAGTTTACCCAATTAGCGTGTGCATGGCACATGATCTTCTAGAGCATGGGGCCTGTTCTGCAATTTTGTAAACGTTTGAGGAGAGATTCGCAATTTGTGCAATATTTTATTAAAACAAACCCAACAATTAGGGTTCCCTGTGATTCATTTCTTCTCAAGATGGACGGTGGGAGTGCCGCTGCCGCCCATCCCTTGTTCTCCAATGGTGGCGCGGGCGGAGCGGGTCGTGGAGGTGGCGTTGGCTGGGGCGGCCGCAGCCTCGCGTGGAGGGAGTAGCGCCTGGAGGTGACGCAGGCTGCGCGGCTGGGCGGTGTACTGAGGCGTGGCGACGCGTGGGAAGGCGTGCGGCCTTGCACGATGGAGCTGGAGATGACGATGGCAGGGGGTCACGGACGCGGGCGGCGTATGGCTGTGCCGAAGGCGCCTGGCCTGGAGAAAGCTTGGGGCAGCACGGCTGTGCCGATGGCGAGAGGTATTGGTGACGCAGTTCGCGCACGGGTTAGGTGCGGCCGTTGGGAGATCGGTGGACGGCGTAGGAGGACACGCCGGGCGCCACGCGAGTGGAGCGCGGAGGGCTGGAGGGGGTTGGGGCCGCCGTTGTGCGGCGATCTGCCACGGAGCCGCGCGGGGGACGCAGCAGCGTCGAGGGCGGCGATGCGGGACGCGGTGGAGTTGACAGCCCCTACGCTGACTTTTTTTTGTTTTTTTTGTTTTTTTTTAATTTTTTATAACCTACAGGAAATATATATTTATATATAAAAATTTATTTCTATATTTTTTTATTTCTTTTATCCTGCAAAATAGATGTTAGATAAATAACAATATGTTTTTTGTTTTTATTATTATTCCTGCAAAACAAAGGTTAAATGCAAAAACAAATATTTTATTTATTTTCCCTACAAAAACAATTGCGAGATAAACAAGAAAAATAATTTTATATTTTTTTGTTTATACGAAAAATGGGAGCCGTGAACGGGCGGATCTTGGCTAGACGAAAGAGAGATCCGTAACTCCGACCACCGTGTGTGGTCGGAGGTGATAGGTTGTGCGAGGTAGAAAAGAATGTGGAGAGATCGAGAAAATGATGCATGAAAATGTTTGGTGGAATTTTTCTTTAAAAATCTGAAAAAACTAATAAAACTGAAGCAAAGATTGAACCTACATTTAACTACGAAAAATGACAAGGAATAAAATGGATCTCACCCCGGAGTTCGGAAAATACTGTTATGGCCTCGACGAGGGTCGAAGCGCTGTCATCGAACGGCTCGAAGGCTAGGCACGCTTCTTCAACAAGAACGCTCTCGGAGATCGGGCTCCTCTCCATCAAAGATCGATTAAGAGGAAATGAGGGAGGAGGAGCCCATTTAAAAGAAGACAAAATTAAAAATGGAAAATATCTACAAATTAGGAAGATGTTTATTGGTTATTTAAATAAATAAAATAATTAAATTAATTAATTAAATAAAAAACTTAATTCAAAATTAAATAAAATAATTAAAATAAGTAATTTACAAAACTTAATTAGCTACCTTAATGGTGGTTATTTAAGGTAGAAAATCAAATCTTATATATGTGGAATGTTTTCAAAATAAATAAATAAATAAATCAAATTTCCAAATTAAATTAAGTTATTTAATTAACGTGAGATATCGTATTTTTTGGGTGATTTTTATTTAAGGAAGTTTGTTGTATACATATATTATATACATATAATACACTATACATATATACACAGAGAAATAATTTATGAACACAATTTTTTAATTTTATTATTTCTATTATTTCTTTATTTTTAATGAAAATATTATTTACAAATATATACATTATGTATATAAAAAATATGAATAAATATATACCATAAATAATGGTGAAACTACAAAAAACACCCCAGAAAACAGACTTTTTAACCGTAACTTCAAAAATTATGAAATCAGAGCCATTTGAAAGATAATTTAATTGAGAGTATAATGTAAGTGAGTTTAGTTCAATTTGAGTTCGTATGGAGCCGAACTTTGTATTTCAATTATCACTTTGCGGCTTTTTTTTTCTGAGTGTCATTATTAGTAACATGTACATTATTTTACTTTGCAAATATTTTTATTATTAACAACACGTTTTTATTTACAACTTTTATTTACAAAAATAATTAATTTGAGGGTAAATTATGTACAAATAAAATAGTACAAGTTTTATACAAATATACAAGGGATTTATGTACAATTTATTTTTGGATTTTTGACGGAAGACCCTATCTCTCCTACTTTATTCCTGTTCGATCAGGTCAAGTCTTGACCTTCTCTCGGGGTTCGGGTGAGTCTGTATTTATTGCATAAACACATCCTTTCTTTTTCTTTTCTTCTATATTCTTTTATTTTTGTACAAAAAGTGTTAAAAATGCTATTTTAACAAATGCATGCAAAATGGTAAAATTATGGAATTAGTGGGTATTTACAGGTGTTTGACTAAGAAAATGAAGCTAAAATAAAATAATAAAGGTGATGAATCATGGATTCATCATATACTTAGGGTGTACTTTACCCTAAGTATAGGGGGGTGTCAGATTTTTGACTATTCTTTTTATTCTTTTTACCTCTATTTTGTTGCCCATACTTAGGGATATTTTACCCTAAGTATAGGGGAGGTAGATCATGTACATCTTAACCCTCAGTTTTCCTCTTGTGCACATACTTTTATACATAGGATCACTTGATCCTAAGTATTAGGGGATCGTCGATCTCTATTCTTTTATTCGTCGTTATAGTACAACCTTTCTTTTCACTAATCGATACTGAGCACGAGTTATGTCTTCTTCATCACTCGTTGATCACTTTGAGGACATCGTTGAGCTAAGTATATAGGGTATTGTATATATTGTAGATATACTTTAGCCATAACTTGTACTTTGTGTGAGTGTGTTAATAAATAAAATGGCTAAAAATCACATTTATAAATGGCTAAAATTTTAAAATTTCTTGTACATAAAATTCTTTCTTGTACATACATGTTTGCAAATACCTATTTTAAAAAAACTATTTTTTGTACAAATGTTTGTAAAAATATTTTGATTGTAAAGTCTTTGTAAATATTTTTGTACCAAAATTATGTATATAGTACAAAATTTTTGAAAAATGTTTGAAGAATAAAAGTTTGCAATATTCTCTTTGGAAATTTTTGTAAATACTTTACAAAACTTCCTCTTCTTCCTTGCATTCAAAATTTTCAAAAAATTTTCATATTTTGAAAAATTGCATCAAAAAGAGTTTTGTACATATTTACTTGTATATTCTTCTGAATCATAGTTGACATTTATACTAGTTTGGAATTAAATTGGAAAATGGTGCTTGATTGAGACCTTAATCCACCTAACTTCAGAGGAACCTTATAGGATTTGGGGTTAAGACTTTTCAGGTCCATTAGTGACTTAATTCTTTAAGTCTACTAGGCTATGTTCACACATCATCTTGACGAGCCTAAGTAGAACACTTAATAACGCACAAATGATTCTCATAGGCAATGGCTTTACTTTGACCAGCACCGTACACACAGCTCCACACGGATGAGGTGATGAGGAGGCAGAATCCTTTGCCTTGGGGTAGCATACGAGAGTAGTACTTCTAGGCGGAACCACTCGTCTCCCTTTAGGGAGGGATGTGCACCTCAACTTGGTCTAGCGATGCTGAGGTCTAAAGACAGGAGTTGTAGGTTGCAATAATGCTTCAAAAGAGGGATAGTCTACTGGCTCAAGAAGAAAAAGTCCTTATGTATATGCTGCACCATGTAGATATGTTGTATATATGCACATCAAAAAAATATGCAAAATCAAGAAAAACTCCAAAAAAGTGGACAAGCCTGATTGGAAATAAAATGCCAGTTGGAGTGTATGTAATCAAATAAAGCAAAGCTTATGTATTACACGTTCTCATCTCATGAAGCTTGCAGTGGGAGACTTAGCTACACTGTTTAGGCTCCCAGGGATACATAGCTACACTAGCCATAGTCCATTCTCTTCTTCCCCCTCTTATTGAGCCGGTTGCACTTGAACTTAGAAGGGAATACCTCGCTCCTCAAGGAAAGAGCTACTAGACTGAGGAATTAGAGTTACCTTATTGAGGGATGCTGGTTCTTTGTCATTTCTGAAGAGCTACATATCACCTACACGGTACAAGGAAAGATGCATAGTCATTAGAGTTTGCGTATGTAGACTTGTATGATCTGGATTATTGAGGAGTCTTGACCATAGAATTGTGGAACTTAGATGCTGTTGAGTTTTAAACCTATTTCCCAATAAGGTTCCGACAAACTAACAATTCAAAGATCTGACTGAGCTCCATACTTCAATTCAATGAAGATAAGTTTAATAATCAACCTCGATTCATGTTCTTTTCTTTCTCTTTTCACTTCTTTTTCAAATAAGTGTTTGCTAAGGGACTAGCAAAGGTAAAGTATAGGGGGTGATGAATATGTGATTCCCACTCTTTATTCTTTTATTTTAGCTCTTTTTCTAGGCAAAACACCATGTGAATACCTGTAAATACAATAACTTAGCACATTGCATGCATGTGTTAATATTGCATAATTAAGCATGTTTTTAGATAAATAAAAGAATAAAGGAAGAGAAAAAGAATGATATATTTAGTATAAATACAGAGTGACCCAAACCCCAAGAGAGGGTCAAACCTTGACCTGATCGCAAAATAAAATAAGTAGAGAGAGAGATAGGGTCCACTATGTATTGTATATACTACAGATACTTGTATTTATTAATTATACATTTATTCTTGACAAAATAAAATTAAAGAATTATTTTTACACCCTTGTATATATTTCTAAAAATAATATAAAAATCAGTAAAATTAAATAAAAATAAATAAAATCCTCCATTCATTGTACAAAACACATGTATATATATTACATCCTCTATTTATTATATACCCTTATTAATTTATAAAAACAAAATAAAATTAATTTATACTTCTAAAAATATGTTGTAAATAAATAAAATATAAAATGAGGTATTTATATAAAAATAAAAAAATAAAAATACTTGTACATAATAAATATGTATACTATACCTATATATAATACCATATATTGTATATACATTAATTTATTTTTCATAAATATAATTAAAAATCACAAAAAATGGTTTCAAATAAACATTTTTTTATTTTATACACCTTTTATTTGAGCTCATTTTTTTATTGAATTTATAACTATTTTGTATATTCCTTTGTTCTGATTGGTCCGGAGACTTTGCTGACCCCGGTCAACACCTTCTCCCAGTTCTGGTTGGGTCGTCACTTTCTTACTGGGGCTTTTCTCCCAATTTTTACACCCGACTCCGATCACCACTCACCTCGATTCTTGGACCCGTGATTCCTCAGACCTCTGTGATCCTCACAGATCCCTAGGATGATCAAGATCCCTTTAGGTTTTCGTGCTTCATGTTGATTTTTCTAGACCCTCGATTTGCCTATAAAACCTTCTCTTCTGCCTCCTAGCACGACATCTCATCCCTCGCGCCCCCATTCCCTTCGAGACACCTTCGTTGAAGTGACAACCAGCAGAGGAGCCCTTCGGGATCACGGGAAGGAACCTGGTGACTTGTTGCTCACGACGTGGCCAGGGCTCCGCCGCGTGAAGCCTCCCGGCCAACCGCAGCTTGGTTGAGGCCAAGACCCAACTCCTTACCTCCGCCTGACCTTACTGAGTACGTCAATAGCTTCAGGTATCTCCTATATCTATTGCATCTCTCGTTTCAAGGCATCTTTTCATTCCACCTTTGCCGACGTCCACCTGCTCCGACCAACTGGTCAGAACCCCGTTCCCTACATCTATCTGCTCCGATTTACGCTATATCTCACTCCGTACCTTCCCACGTAACCCAATAACCATGAAGACTCGACCATCAGGTCGAGATTAGGCTTAGACCTCCTTCTCTTGCCTAAACCGGAGGTCGACCACCATTCACCGCCACTTCCCTTATCCTTAGCAGCAATAACCTGGGTCGGACATAGACCCGAGCTCTCTCTTCCTTTTGCAGGTCTACTAGCGCACCTAGGATCGTTCTGGAGCCCTTGCAGCTCAAGTGGAGTAGCTCCAGGAGGAGCTTCACCACTGGCCCCATCCGACCGTCGTCACCTCCATTGGAGCCATCCACCGGAAGCGGAGTACCCTCACGATACTTCTGGACTCTTTGATGACTTGATAGGAGCATTGGATCTCCTCCATTGGCCGATCGAAGTTCACCCATGGGTTGTTCTTCCGGACCCTCTTCCAGCTGTTGGATGCCCTCGTTGTTGCCTAATTCCATCACGTCCGTCTGATAGCACCAGCATTTCTGTCGTTGGATCAGACCCTCTGGAGCATCTGATACACACGTAGTTGACCGAATCAGAGACGTCAGATCTACAACATGGAATGATCATAGCCGCAAGATAGCAACCCCTCTTACACGCGCCACGTGTCTCTACAGGGGTATATTTCTCTTTTACCCTCGCACTTTCATGCTTTGCTATTTAGTCCAGTAAATAAAAGTTGAAGTACATACATTTTACTGTTTGGACCTTGTTTTTCCATATATTTGCATGTTAGTCTTTCTTTGTGTGTAGTACATGGACATACACGTGACTCTTTGGGTTTTTTTTGCATATTCTTGCCTGAACTTTCACGTTGTTATGGAATGAATGAAAGATTTTGATATTCGCATTTATGCCTCTATGAGCCTAGATCACGTGTTCTGCTTGTGATTGCTTGGACTTTTTGAAACTTAGGCCCTATACTTTCCATCTGCGTTATTGCTTGGCCCCATACTTTAGTTTAATTGCATGTAGGTCCCTGTTAATTTAATAAATATCAAATTAATCCCAAAAATTCCCTAAAAATTATTGTTTACTCTTGTTCACATGTAGTATTTATGGTAATTTTTGTGGATTGATTTCGTTGCATCTATTAATTCTGAAAAATCAAAAACCATAAAAGTATTCTGTCTATTTTTGAAAATTCAAAAATTTATCTTAAAAATTCTACATAAATTCCTGTTAGTGTGTTTTTTGTATTTTATTTACATTAGCATTTTAGTGTGAAAATCTCTTATAAAAACCCTAAAAATTACAAAAGGCCTAAAAACTTATAAAAAGCATATAAAATTCAAGAAAAATAAAAAATCTCATTTTAGTTCCTCTTTGTAATATTTTTTATTTTGTCATAAAATTACTCCCCTGGATTTTAGGGCATTTTAGTTATATTTAATTTGCAATTTAATCTTGGTTGTGCACTGTTTTCATTTTTAGTCACTGTTTGATTTTTTATAAAATCATAAAAACATTTGCAATACCTCATAAAATTATTAAAAACACTTTAAAACATTAAAACCTAAAAATATTTTTACCTTAATTTTCTATGCATTTTTAGCAATAAAGAAAAATCCAAAAAGGTTGTGGTATTGTTTAGTTTTCTTAATTGTTGATTCCATTTCCTTATTAAAAATACAGAATTTTGCAAAATTAAAAACCACTAAAAATATTGCTTTATTTCATTTTTGAATTTTGAGTGGTTTTATTTTTCTTGTTGAGACCAATCCGATTGATTAGGGACAACGACATTGCTTATCTTCCACCTTAGTCATACTTAGATCTTTAGCTCATCAACCGCTTGTTAGAAGACATAACAATGTCAATAATCGATGTTAATTTAGTAAAAAAAATTGTTGCACAAAGAGAACGTTATTTGATGTTGCAACTAAGGCTAATTAGAGTCTATGGGAAAGGTAATGCACATAATATATATACTTACAATTTACGATAAAGAGAGATTGTGATCCTCTCCATTCTCCACACATGTTACTCTACCATCATATCCATGTCCACAGTTATCTCAAATATCGAGACTGTGCCGAGTAAGAATATTTGAGATCTCTTTTCTTGATGTAACTACGCTTCTATCTTTGACATGTATAATATCAAGAATATTTCTCTGATAAATCCATTGGTATCAATAAATCCAATTATGATGATAGCTATTGGTTTTTAGATTTATCACGTGCCTCATCGACAATGATGCGGTATTTTGCACCTCCAATATTATCAAAAAATAGTTATTAGTAATTTAGTGGAAATAATAAACAATATCTCCTTTTGAATTGTAAGAGATGTATATATGATAATTTTATGTGTATTATCTAAACGACCCTTGCAACTTATATAATGCCCGTAATTTTATCATTTCAATATAAAAGCCTTAATTTTCAATATGCATATTTGTCGTGCCCTCTAAAAATACATGCTTGAAAAGCTAACCATTTAGCATAATCAATCGATGTTTTTATCCCACTCTATTGCACTTAATATCCTTAATGTGTGTTGATCTAACACATTATCTATGTTTGTTTGAGTCATCAAATCCTTATAAGACTGTTCAGTTATATTATGAGGTGAATATTGATCATTTCCAATATGCTTCCAACTTTAAAATCCTTCAACATAGAGGCATTTTAACTAAAGTATCACATATATATTTGTAAAAAGAAAAAGAAAAACATGACAAACAAAAAATAACGTTCTTGACTGAAGAATATTCCAACCATGATAGATATTTCCAAAATCAAGATGCATGAATTCGTCGTTGATGATCTTCATGACCACATGGTAAATTTCGAAGGATAATGTTGATATAGCCCACTTTACTATATACACATCGAATCTTATTCTTCTCATTAATTGTAGATTCCCAGATTTGATATCTTTATTCCAAATCATGAATAGTAGAAGATACATCAATGTGTTCATTTTTCTCTGCATTTAGACACTTTTGCAAGAAGGAGCAAGATCAATACGCGGAAACTATATCACCATTTAAAATATGTGTATATCTTGTAGAAGATTACATTTTGAAATAGTCAAATGTTCTTTTCATCATAATCAAACCTAATTTTGCTCATTATAACACAAATATCAACAATGTTGATTAATCAAAATTTGTAATTAGTTAAGAATTCACAAAATATGATATATATATGTTCGTAAAAATAACATACAACCTCATTTGTATTGGTACCCTTAAAAAGTTGAAATTGATTTTTATATTCATCTCCTCACAAGAGAAGATACCATGTCTATAGAAAAAGCATACTCTTCTTTTGAAAAATTGATACAACAACAAAGGATATGAATATATATTTGCAGAAGGTTGCATATTGAATCCTGATGGACATCCCCATATTCCAATCTAAATTAGAGATTTTATGTGTTTGATGGAATAAGATTGACAAAAAATGAGTGCTTCAATATCTATTAAGACAAATCACTCTTTGTTATACCTCTATTTTGATTCAGATGATCTTTATTTATAAACATAATCTTCATATAAGCCATCAATATTCATGGATACATGATTTTTCAACAACAATGCCTTATGATGTATTGATGCACTCAATTTTGTTATTTGTTATATTTAAAATTATGTAATTAGGTTTTAACTTATTAAGCATATGTAATTACATTAGATTAACTATTTGGTTTAAATTGGGAAACAAAATGAGGTTGAAGAAAGTTAAAAATTCCTAAGTTTGAAATAAGGAGAGTTTAGGGGGAGTTTTAGTAGAAAATTCCTAAGTTTGAAATAAGGAGAGTTTAGGGGGAGTTTTAGTACCACATCTGGTTGTTCTAGAACTTTGGTGGATTGATATATGAGTTCCCACCTTAAGCTCTTGTATCACAGTAGAGAGGAGAATGGAGGACCATACACGCGTGCATGCTTTTCTCTGACTCGAGCTCAGGACAGTCGATTCAGATCTCAGATCTTAATATTTTTGTTATGGATTTCATTTTGTGATCGAGATTATTATGATTAGATTGCTGCGTGAATTCGACTTTACCAAATGGCTCAGACTTAACCATCATGTCAGAATCTGAAGAGGCATCTGTTGATGAACATTCTTGGAAGTCGAAAGGTCGTACGCTAGGTCTTCTTATACCCTTCCTCAGGCGTTCTTTTCTACACACACAAGAAAAAGCATTTCTTCCTCTCTCGCGACCTATGTTCTTCAACCGCGAGATGATGTTCTTCTCTTCTCTCAACTGGAGTTCTCTGAGGTACTTTCAAGGATGATCTCGTCGGTGTGCGTGAACGACGATGGTGTACCGTTGTATCCTATGAGCGTATCATCAATATCCTAAGCATCGTTATTGTGGGGGTGATGTCTTCTCGATAATAGTCCATGACATAGATGCTTCAATAATCTCTGATCTAATCTATTTAATATCTTGTTTGCTACAAGTTGTTTGCTCTTTTATCTTTAACAAAATTTTAATAGAATGTGAGAGGGATATAATGATGAATATACACATTTTTATTTTCCAAAAAAATTAAAAAATGAGGGAAAAATAGGGGTGGGAGTAGCCAAGTTGGCTACTCCCTAGGGGCAGCCCCATTTACCTCATTTTTATATTTTCTTTTTCAATAATAGAATATATATACAATATAAGGAAGAGAGGGGATAATGTATTTATAAAAATAGGTACAAATGCTCAAAAATCAGAAAATAAAATCTTTTTGGTCTTTTTATAATTTTTTACTATTTTTGTGATTTTTAGGGATTTTTCAAATTCTTTTTGGTATTTTTAAAAGTTGAAATACAAGAAAACAGTGGACTAGGTTACTAGACGAAATCAAAGTGAGGATGAAAAATATTAAACAATGCCCAAAATTCCTCAAATTAATTTTAAAATACAGACAATAAAATAAGGAAGACACAGCAACTGGGTTTATATTTTTAGGATTTTTCTAGAATTTTTTAGATTTTTATGAAGTTTTTAGAAGTTTTCAAATTTTTAAGGTTTTCCTTTTGAAATTTTTAGTGATTTTTGGACTGACACTAAAAGATGATGAAACAAGCAAAATAATTTTTTTTTGGAATTTTTCAAAATGTTTTTATAATTTTTATGGATTTTCTAATGCAAACAGTAGGAAAAATGCATGTTTTTAATTTTTACTAAATATGAAAATGAAACAAAAATGTAGTACAAAATTATGGCGTGAATGTGCAAGTTAACAGGAGCCTATGTGAATTTTTTGATAATTTTTGGAGTTAATATGATGCGTGAAATAAATTGAGCAAACAAGCAAAAATACACAACCTAGCAGGGGTATAAGTGCAAATACACAAACGTCCAGGGGCACAGTTGCAATTTTTACACAAAATATTATACTGAAAATCACATTTGAAGGACCAAATATAAAATATCAGACCCGCAGGGGTATCACAGCAAATTTCCCACGAGGCGCGTGACTGGCACGCGCGCTTGGCAGGACCTGTTCGCAATATCAAAAATGCCCGAGGGCTCACATGCAATTTAACGAAAACTATTACACTATTTCTGAATGTTCTTGGGCCAAAACAAAATACTTAAACCGCCAGGGGTTGCCCTGCAAAATGCCCGCACCTCACATGTACTGGTCACGTGAGGTGACGTAGCGAGGGACCAAATAACAATTAAACGAAGTCTAGGGGCCTAAATGTAAATTATACAAAAATATTAACGCTGCAGATGAAAGTTTCAGTGTTATAAAATAAAATACAAAAATGCCAGGGGTGGAACCGCAAAATACCCAAGGCTATAGGCGGGCACGGACGGCGGATGAAGCTTCACTTGGCCACATGTCCGCTCCTCAACGAGCGATGACGGTTCGCGTGTGGACGTCCTGGATTAAATCGAGCTGACGACAATCAACGGCTGAGGGACGAAGGATCCTACGGCTGCTGCTCGCCTGGGCAGAGGCCTTTGATCGGATGACAGAGGCGGGTGGTGGACGAACAGGAAAGAAGGTCCGCCGTGGAGACCTTCCTCCGGTGATAGCGCCTCCCTCCGGCATGGACTGAAGCTCGTGAGGGGCCCCAAAATACTCATGCGGTCGTCGTCTTCAAGGCTGGGGCTTCAAAACGGACTGGAGACCTCCTGGGCTCCTCCGCGACGCCGGAGAAGAAGAGGTGGCCCAGGTATCTCCGGCGAGATCTAAAATCGCCTCCAGGTGCTGTTAACGCTCTAAGGACCTGCAAGGAATGGTGACACCGTCAAGGGCAAAGTGCCTCGACGGTTTGCGACGCAAATGGTGGTGGGTGAACGGCGAAAGCGAGGTTGGAAGTCGTGGCCGGAGGAGCGCTCCGGCGAGGGTGGCGATGGTGCGATGTATATGATGGGAATAGGAGATGACGATGGCTAAGTGATCCTAAAGCTACAGAGAATAATAAGGGGGCGAAAAAGAAGAAAATGAACACCTCAAGGGGGGGGTACCCGAGGTTGAAAGTACCTCGACGGGAAGGTCACCGGAGGTGGGGTGGAACACCCAGATCTTCATCGCGCCGCCGCCTTGACGATGCCAAACTGGAGCTGTCACCTCCAGGGAGCTAAGGCTGGTTCAAATGGGGACGAAAGACCAAAGAATGGGGTTCAAATTTGAAAATGAAGTTCGGCGTCCCTTTTATTGGGTTGACGAACAGGTGAGGAAAATCGAGGCCTAGCGGTCGATTCAGCGATGCACGCCCCGAGGTGAACCTTGGTAGGGGTGCTAATCGAATCGAATATATTCGAATCCGCCTAGATTCAGATTCAATTCATTATAAAATTTTCGGATCCAAATTCGAATCGAATTTTAAATGAATTTTTAATCTAAATTCAAATTCAATTCATTCGGAGTTTCGAATATTCAAATTCAATTCATTTCATATCGAATTATTTTCACAAGTCCCACTATACTTAGAAACGGAACTAACCAATTAATTTATTGGTATCATACCAACCAAGCTATGTTGTCTACAGAAGATGAGAAACTGTGAAGAGAACGAACTATGACTCATGATTGAAATTGGTTCATCTTTACGTTTATGACCCTTATTCCTTGAAACCCTGCTACCTTTTCTCGCTATAAATCTTCTTCTACCAATAGGGATCACTTCATTCTACTATTTGTATTGATAAAAATAAGTTGTTCATCATCATCGGGATAATTTAGAAATGGTATTTTTTGGAGAAATTTCCCCCACCCCTACTTGAAAAAGCACAAGAAGAAGAATAAAAAATAGAATATATAATTGATTTTTTTGCATCAAGAAGCTTGTAGATAACCATTACCATAAAGGTACGAATTTTAGCCTCTTCATTAGATTTATAGTTTAAATATATGTCATAGAGAATTTGTTGAAATTTGTATTGCCCAAACTATATTTTAGTCTGCTAATTTTTTGTTTTTGTGAAAAAAATCAAATTGCTTGTATCTATTCGGATTTGAACATCTCTATCTATTTTGTGTTGGGGAGTATTTCCATCTTCTCCCTTAAATGCACTAATTAGATTAAGTCATACATGTATACTTCTTATAATTAGATTAACGATATGGAGAGAAATATCGGGATATATCGCCGATATATCGATATCGACATGGGACCGATATGGATACCGATATGGCAATATATCCTGATTTTCAGGCATTTCTTCACAAATTCTCCTCGATATGGGTGATATTCCGACGATATATCGTCGAAATATCGTATCGACACGATATCGAAATGATATCGATACGACCTTCCATGATTAACGGACATAACATATCATAGATATTGAGCTAAAACTAAGATCGTATACTTGATAGAATAGAGTTCTTTAAACTCGATCTACAAAGATTTTTTTTCATACCAACGTCGATGGCATGTGTGGCGATACCGGTTACTACGGGAGTGATGGAGAGATGCTGCGACGTTGGTGAGTCAAGAACCAGTGTCGTTGTTGATAGTAGGGGAGAGCACAATCTGGTGATGGGGTTTGCGACCGGGAGAGTGGCGCTGTCGACGTTGAGATCGAGCAGGAGCAGGCTTTGTCTACGACGTTGGAGAGAACGAGCAGGAGAGGGAGGCTGGTAGCATTAGAGAGAGCGATTAAAAGCGGAGCTGCAGGAGGCTAGAGCCGACGTTGGAGCGAGCTGTGGGAGGTTGCAGTCGGTGACGTTGGAGCACACACATGAGTGACAATTGCTGCTGACGATGTTGAGAGCATATGCAAAATTTAGGGTTTTTTTCTCCTGATTGACAATGGGAGAGAGAATTTGGGGGGTAAAAGAGGGGATATGGGGATTTTGCAATTTGCATCTCAAAAATGGAATGTTAATAATAAGATCATGAAAAATATTAATTATTATATTAAATTGTGTAACATTTGTGTGGGTTTTGTAAAATATGTACTACATTTATTTACATATATATAATGCCTCATACTACATCATTTATATATGTGTATCTAATCGAATCCGATTGTTATCGAACGAATCCAAGTGAATTCAGATTCGATTCATTTAGGAATCGAATCCACAAGTTAAATTCAAATTCAGTTCATTTGATTTCGAATCAAACTTTTTTCGAATTTTTATCGAACGAATCATAATCGAATTCGAATGATTCGATTCGATTAGCACCCCTAAACCTTGGGCGTGTATCACCACTTATCGAGGAAGAGATCTCATGAAGGTCGCAACATGAAAAGAGCATAGGGGTGGTCTCCAAAATTCGAGAGAATCGAGGGGAAAACCTCAGCTGTCAGAGCCACATGGGGCGGGTCAGAGAGTTGACCCGCCAGTCAACTCTCAGACCCTCCTGGTTGGTCCACGTGGACCAACCATGAAAAACCCTGGGAAAAAGTTGTATTAATTCATTTTAAAATAGTAAATGACCGAATTAAATCTTGGTTATTAAATAAAAATAATTATTATTTTGTATAGTATTTTATTCTGATTTTTAATTATTTTTAGGAGGTATATTTTTACAAGTTGCTTTTTATAGCCTATATAGGTATATTGCCTATTTTATTTTATTTTTATTTTGTGTATTTAATTTCTTGATTTCTGTTTATTATTTTATAAAATCATAAAATATTTTTATACACACAAATATATTTTTGTTTTATTTTTCTGATGTGTTTTGTATATTTAATAATATATGAGTATAGATTATACAGGTATGTATATAGGTATAATGCCTATGTATTTAATATAAGTATTTTAATTTTTGTATTTATTTTGGTTTTTATTTTGGTTTTAATGCACATAATTATTATAGTAATATTTACAAAATTATAAAAATATAAAATTATAAAAAACTGAATAAATAATAAAATGAATATTTTAATCTGTACAAGTATACAATGAGGGTCCAAAACTCAACTTTCAAATCGTAGCTCTGCCAAATGCGAAACCACTGCCATTAAATAGATTATTTTATGCTATATACAATTAAAGGTAAGTTTGGTACATTTCGAGTTTTTATTTGCAAGATACATGTCTGGGAAGTTGGAGTTCTGGAATCTTATTCAGATAATATCTTTTTATCTGTAGAATATTTTTCAGTGAAATCAATTTTGTATTTTTATTTATTTAATTATCTACAAATTTCATGTACAAAGTTTCTTTATTTGAAGTATAAAAAGTGGAACCAAAAATAGGTCCCAAAATGAATAAAGAATGAATTAAAATAAAAAGGTTTTGAGTGTATTTTGGCCCTTATCTCCCCCTACTTTATTCCTGGTCGACCTATTCATCAAGATGCCTAGGTCTCGGGGTTTCAGGTCATAAAATATTTACAATATTTTATTCTTTTTCTTTTCTTTTATTTATTCTATAATTTTGGCTTTAATTACAGTATTTTATACACTATTTACATGCACATGCATGAATGCTAATATGCTCTAATTAAGGGTATTTACAGGCATTTGCTAGGGTTTTTGATGCCAAAATGATAGAATAAAGATGATGAAATGTGGCTTCATTACACATATAATTATGTCAAGTGTCTTTGAACCTCTTTCCTTGGTATGAAGTCATTTAGTTTATTGCTCGACCTTGGATCTTGAATATTGATAGATGATCATCATCAAATTCATTATAAGGAGCATCACTTCTTTCAAGATTTTTGAAATGCTGCTCCTCATTGCCTATGTATGTCATGTAAAAAATGATGCTTTTCTCGACTAAGTATCCCTCAACAATTAATCATATATGTTTATTTGGCGTTTGCATGTATTTGTTTGGTTTCAAAGAGAAAAAGGGGGCTATGTGAGCCTAATATTGTTCTAATTAAAGTGTATACCTATTGAGAATAAACCTGCAAAAAGTCTTCCACCTGCACACATCAAAAATCCAAGATCATTGGACCATAATATCTCATCTCGAAGCGTGTCCAATAGTTTTATGAAACTAAAAAATATATAACACTTTGAAAGTGATGAAATCTTTCAATGTGTTGCATATGCCTCTGGATGTGTAGAGCCATGCACCATCCGACGTGGAGGGACACGCGATGTGTGATTGGTTTTGTGCGATTTTCCTACTGTAATTAATTTCTAATGTTATTGAATACCTGACTACAAATTATGTGAGTATATTGTCACAAATGATTAGCATTTAATATGATAACTTACCACATGAGTTTTTTTTAATATAATACATATGACATGCACATTGCAAAGTAATCCCTGGAGGAGCATTTAATTACTTATAAGAGTGGCTCAACTAGAACACATATCGATTACTTTGCGTTGAGGAGAAGAGATCGGTTGTGTTGCAAAGATTGCAAAGTAATCCCTGGAGAGAGTTTGACAACCCAACATCGCTTGTTAGTCTTGGATTTACAAATAAAAGGGCTGGTAAAGAAAATGAAGGTTCCTAAGATCACTAGAACTAGGTGGTGGAATCTTCTGCTGAAGCAATCAAGCTTCAGGGAGAAGGTTTTAGAAGACTTATCTTGGGATTGTAGCGGTAGTGCAAACGAGATGTGGGAGGCATTAGCATTTTGTATCTGAAAGGTAGCCAAAGAGATGCTAGGCGAGTCAAAAGGAGGAGCTCCGGGTCAAAAGGAGGCTTGGTGGTGGAGTGAAGGGGTGCAAGAGAAGATAAAAATTAAAAGAGCTTGCTTTAAAGCTATGTCTAAGGATAGAACAGAGAAAACTGTCACATACTATAAAATAGCGAAGAAGGAAGCAAAGAAGGCTGTAAGTGAAGCTAAGTCAAAAGCTTATGATGTTTTGTATAAAAATCTCATCTCTAAGGAGGGCCAGAAGGATATATTCAGGTTGGCCAAAGCAAGAGAAAGAAAGACCAAAGACCTTTCTCAAGTGAGATGCATTAAGGACGAGGAAGGTCACGTGCTTGTTACTCAGAAGGATATAGAGACTAGATGGCAGCAATACTTCCATAAACTTTTCATTAGAGAAGGAAATAGAGAGACCACTTTGGGTGATCTAGCTAGTAATGAAAGTTACTTGAATCGTGCATGCTATAGACGAATACAAGGAAAAGAAGTAGAGGAGGCTTTGAAGGTTATGAGACCTGGGAAAGGTTTTGGACCGGATGACATCCCTGTAGAAGTATGGAAAGTTTTAGGTGAGTGTTGTTTGACTTGGCTTACGAATCTATTCAATGTTATTTGGCGAAGCAAGAAAATGCCTGAAGATTGGAGGAGTATCATGGTGCCTCTTTATAAGAACAAAGGAGACATTCAAAATTGTTCAAATTACAGAGGTATCAAGCTGATGAGTCACACTATGAAAATTTGGGAACGTGTGATCGAAAGAAGGTTGAGACAAGTTTCCCAAGTAAAAGAAAACCAATTCGGATTCATGCCAGGTCGCTCAACTATTGAAGCCATCTATTTGTTGAGGAGAATAATGGAGATTTATAGAGCTAAAAGGAAGAATCTCCATATGATCTTTATTGATGTGGAGAAGTCTTATGATTCCGTCCCACGAGAGATACTGTGGAGAGTTTTGGAGAAGAGACAAGTACCTGTCCTATACATTAATCTCATAAAGGATATGTATGATAGGGCTTTATCTTGTGTAAGGACCCCGACGGGGAAGATTGACTATTTTGATATCAACATTGGTTTACATCAAGGTTCAGCTTTGAGTCCATTTCTTTTTACTTTGATTATGGACGAGTTGACAAGTCACATTCAAGATGAGTTACCTTGGTGTATGTTATTTGCTGATGATATTGTGTTGATTGACGAGACTATAGATGGAGTAAATGAGAAGCTTGAGGTTTGGAGACATGCATTGGAGACTAAGGGTTTTCGTATAAGTAGGGCTAAGACAGAATATATGGAATGCACCTTTGATGGAAGCAATGGTGAAGGAATCGAGGTGAAGATTGGTGACGATAACATTCAGAAGAGAGATTCTTTTAGATATCTGGGATCTATTTTGCAACATGATGGGGAAATTGATGGAGATGTTACTAATAGAATAAATGCAGGCTGGCTAAAGTGGAGAGGAGCCTCTGCTATTCTCTGTGATAAGAAAATTCCTTTAAAAATTAAAGGAAAGTTTTACAAAGCAACCGTGAGACCTGCTATGCTTTATGGTTCTGAATGTTGGCCTGTGAACCATAGACATGTGTAGAGAATGGCTGTTGCAGAAATGAAAATGCTAAGATGGATGTGTGGACATACATGTAAAGATCAGATTCGGAATGATGCAATCAGAAAGAAAGTTGGTGTGGCTCCGATCGAGGATAAGATGCGAGAAAACCGCTTAAGATGGCTTGGTCATTTGCAGAGAAGGTCAACTGATGCACCGGTTAGGAGATGCGAGTGTTGGGATGTTGAGTCGGCTGAGAGAGGGCGAGGACGGCCCAAGAAGTGTTGGAAAGAGACTATACGAAGGGATCTTAGTTTTTTGTATATAAGTACAAGATTGATCCAAGATAGATCTGAATGGAGGCGAAGAATCCATGTAGCTGACCCTACTTAATTGTGGGAAAAAGCTTTGTTGTTGTTGTTGACATATGACATGCACATGGTCACAAGTACATGTATACGCACACGCTAACAAATGCATATCTAGGTATATTTATTTAGAGCATCATTCCTAGCATAGAAAATGTTAATTACATAGCTACAATCATATATTAGGTTATATCTTACTTTTTGTACTTTTATTCATAGATACAATCATACACTAGATAGATATATTTATTCAATCAGTTAAAGAGAGATACATTTATTCATAGATATAATCATACATTATATAAACTAATCCCCCAACCATTCAGGGAATGACCTCCATTCAACAAACTAAAGTTCGAGCCTCCCCCCTTCCCTGGTTCGTCTCTATCACCATCCCCTCCCACAACACTCAAGCATCAAAAATTCTTATTCAAACATTTAAACCAATCAAACTCCTGGTGTTTTCCCCTCCGATCCCAAACTTCCTAAAATATTGGCAGAACCCCTATGTCCCTTCTACTTAACCAAAAGAAAGGCTTTCACGTCAAAAGGTTGCTTTGGGGGCTGAAGGAGGCGGTGACAACCAAAAGTGGTAGATGTCGATGGTGGTGTTGTCGCAGGAAGAGGGAGGACAAGCATGTATGGGTCTAGGGGAAGAAAGGGGAAACCATAAGAGCATGAGGAGGGAGAAGATCGAGAAGGGAGTGGTTGACATTGTGTGAAAGAAAATTCGTATGAAGTGAAGTGACATCAGATTTAAGGAGATGAAGAAAGTGGAGGGAAGAGTTGGAAAAGACACTATTTGACAAAGTTTATTAGTATTCCTTTATTTTCCTACTCTATCTTTGTTGTTATATGACCTTATACTTCTCTATTATGATATGACTTAAGAATTTTTGTTGGAACTTTTGATTAGGAGAAATAAGTATCATCTCCCCCAACCTTCCCATATTTCATTTCTAACAGATATTGAATTTATGGGATATGTGATAGTTTAAAAGTTTATATTTTTGTTAAAAATGCTGATAAATTATGAGATAAATGATTATTCATGATTGGAACAAGGAATAATTAAAAGGATAAGTTGTTAGTCACCATTTCTCCTTCCACTATAAACGGATTTTGTATAAGCATTACAACCAAGGATTTTTAATTGATTTTTAATCAATTATTTTAGCATCCCATAACTATAATCATAAATCATACAAGTCTACAATCTAATACATACATAGAAATCATATCCCATAGCTAGGATCATACAATCGTACATGTACCTACTAACACAAGTTAACATGAACAAAAATACGTAAAAAATTATTTGTTGAAAGTCAAACATTTGAATATGAGATGAGGATGCACATAGATCTCTTGGGAAGGAGGTATGACTAAGGTGGCACACACGGAGAGGAGGCTGTGGTGAGGCATAGATGGAGGTGGTAGAGGTGGGAAGGAGGCAGCGGTGAAGAGGACCTAGTGGTGAGGAGGAAGAGGAGATTGAGGGGGCGGAGGGGGTCTGATAATCAAGGAATAAAGAGGGTCGTACGGTTTCACTAGGTGAAACTGCAGTCGATGTGTTGACCGCGCAATAAGCCCTAATTAATCAACAATCAACTAACACTATAAGTTAAGCAATAAAGATAAAAAAATGTGGAGTAAAAATTTATTACAACTCTACAACAAGTGTATATAGTGTAAGCATGTGTAGAGGTCAAACTCAAGGAGCAAACGGTAGACTATGCGAAATTAATGTGCAAACATTTGTTCTAATCTCTTGTCTATTTTTATTATTTTTGTGGGTTTTTAACTTATATTTTTTATGGATTTTTGTAGTTATAATTTTTTATTATGATTTTGGTTTTATATTTTTATATTTTCTTTTTACATTTTCAGATTTTTATATTTTTTCTTTTAATATATAATAAAATATAGAGTATATATACAATGCAAGAAAATACAATTATAAATACACATAAAATAGTCAAAATATCAAAAATTATTTTTTTAGGGTTTATATTTTTTCCAATGTTTTTATGATTTTTATGGAATTTTTTTCTAATTTTTATGAATTATTAAAGTTAAAAATACCCTAAATCAAGGATTTCTTAAATATCCAAATTTTATTTTAATTTTAAAAATTGTAAATGAGGTCGAAAATTATACACATTAATTTGAATATATAGATAATTATATAAAGAAAATTATAAAATAGAAAACATAATTTTGGTTATTTTAACAATTTTCTAGATTTTTATAAGGTTTTTTTGGGTTTTTAAATTTTATGACTTTTATTTTTCCATCCTAGTGATTTTTATTCTGTAGTTAAAATATGATAAAATAAACAACATATAATTTTTAAAAATTTTTCAAGATATTTTTTATATTTTTTTGGTATTTTATAAGTTAGACATAATAAAAATGGGCTCCTTTTAATTTTTAATAAATGGTTAAAATACATGCTATTAGGCATCAAGCCTTATTTTGTATGATTTTAGAAGCTAGGATGCTATTTTTAATAAATTAAATTCAAGCACAAAAAATACATAAACTAACAAGGGTATAATTGCAAATAAAATAAACAGTAAGGGCCCTGATGCAATTTCCCCAAAAAACATACATATATATTAAATTTTATTAGATAAAAAATAAATACAAAAAGCTGCCACGGCTTCCTTGCAAATTACCTAGAACACGTGGGACTACACGTGAGATGAGATGGACAGGATCAAAAGGCAATTACAATTATGTGAGGGGGACTTTATGTAAAATGCCCATGTTATTTTAAAATCTACATTTTATTTACAAGGCTATTAATTAACACAAAAAGGTGGGGTTAAGACATGCAATTTACCCCTTTCATGCATGGATCCAACGGTCGATGGAGCTTCACTTATCCACGTGGCTGATACCTATTCGGCTGTGGATGAATGAGATGAGATCATTCGGGGTGATCTGACGACTCTAGCACGCTGCATCCAACGACTCCTAGAACATCTGGAGGTTGAGGACGATCGGACGACAAAGACGAAGCCTCAAAGAATAGGGAAGAACGCCCCATCCCCGAGCTTTGATCCAGTGGCGCATGTGCTCCCAACCTCCCCTCGTGCTACTACTGATCCAGAAAGATGCCTAGCAGTCTCGTCTATCAGTTGGGGGGCTCAACAAGGATCGGTGGTCGTCGGATCTCTCCAGCAGGGTCAGCAAATATGGTGCCCCCAGGTATCTTAAGCAAGGAGGAGAATCGCTCCCTAGCACCTCCTTGGTCCTCGGACATACACATGACAAAAAAGGGGCTGAGGGCAAAATGCATCGACCCATTAAATGGCGAAATGGTGGCGTAGGGGGGGGGGTCATGGCGGAGATCTTCGGTGGAGGATGTAGGAGGGAGATTTGAGATTCAGCTCCAGGAGGGAGGCCGATGAATGGAAGGTGAAGGAGCGCGAAGAAATGGAAATGGAAGAGAATAAAGGTAGAAGCACATCAAAAATAGGTGGATAGACACGATGGAACACGATCGGAGCTCGAGAGCTCCGGCGAGGTGCCCTACGTGCTCTACATTAATTACTAACTAAAATACAAAAGTAAATACAGAAAAGGAATTGTGCGAATAAAACCTACCTAGAATGTAAAAGAATGCAACTCTTATACCTAGGTTTGATGCCAGGGAGCAGGGCCACCATGGAGCTTCAGGGGACTCCCCCTGACACAGGGATATGCACTAGGCTGAAGTTGAGGGGTTCTAGGGTTCAGGTGATGACCAAAATGGAGGAGGAAGCAGGAGGTGGTTATTTATAAACATTAACAAGCACCCTTATCGACTGGCGATTTGGCGAGAATCAGGCGTATGTACAAAGAGATCTACAACGATAACATGGATCATGGAAAAGTAGTGATCATTTCTTATGAAGGGATCGAGCGTGATTGATCGATAGATCGAGCAGGAAAATGGAATGAAAATCAGGGAAGAGACAACTCTGACATGGGTTAAAGGCGTTAGAGGGAGTTGACCGGAGGTCAACGATCCCTGGGCTCAACCCACGTCAGAGCACTATAGGACAAAACTGCCCATTTATTCGTATTTAATTAATTAAATATAGTAAATGATTTTATTAATGTTTGATTGTAAAGTAAAAATAGTTATTATTTTATGTAGTATTTTTATTATAATTTTTATTCATTTTTAGGTTATTTATTGATATTTAATTTTTATGGGTATATTTATATGTATATTCATATATGTTTTGACTATTTTATTTTTATTTTGTATATTTTATTTTGTTATTTATTCTCTTATTTTATATATTTATAACTTATTTTTGGATGTACAAAATATATTTTTATTACATTTTTGAGTTGTTATTTATATCTTTAAATATATATATATATTATAGGTATAAATGAGGGTATTTTATCTATGTATTTGGTTATATTATTTATTTAAAGTTTTTTCATTGGTTTTATTTTTTATATTTTAATAGAATATAAATGATATTTACAAGAGTATAAAAATATAAAAGAATAAATAATGAAAGAACGAGTTTCACTTTTATTTATTTACCTACATTATCATAGGTATTTTACCTATATATATTTATGTGGACTTGTTTGATTTTGTGCTTTATTTTGGTTTTATTATGTACATAAATAATATTTACAAAAATTATAAAAATATAAAATTGTGAAAATAATAAAGAATGAATAAATTGAATATTTTATTTGGGTATATGGTACAATGAGGGTCCAAAACCTAACTATCACACCTTACAAAAAATATGAAACCACCTTCATTAAATAGCTTATTAAAAGTTGTATCTAGGTGATTTTGATATATTTTGTGTTTTTATTTGGAAGATATGGGTCAATGAAGTTGGGATTTTGGCTTTTTATTTTGTGTATAAAAAGTACACCATGTCTTATTCTAACAAACTCAATTTCGTATTTTTATTTACATTATTATCTACAATTTTTACAAAGATTCTTTATTTGATGAATAAATAATAAAGAATAAAATGGGTGTCAGAAATTCTTGATTGAATGAATAAATGAATTGGGGTTTTATTGTATTTTGGCCCTTGTCTCCCCTACTTTATTCCTTGTCGACCAATTCAATTCTTTGACTTTGTATCAGGATTGAGGGATATTCTTTTTCTTTTGTTCTCTTTATTATATAATTTTGACATTAAAAATAATATTATTGACACAATAAATGCAATAAATAATGA
The DNA here is from genome assembly GCA_037367405.1 of Ottelia alismoides. Classification (NCBI taxonomy): domain Eukaryota; kingdom Viridiplantae; phylum Streptophyta; class Magnoliopsida; order Alismatales; family Hydrocharitaceae; genus Ottelia; species Ottelia alismoides. The sequence goes on from JAZKJV010011420.1 coordinate 257,924, forward strand.
ATGCTATTTTGTACAAATTAATGATATTTACATGCAGTAGCTGGGTTTTTAAGGCCAAAATGATAGAATAAAGGTGATGAAACATAGATTCATCAGGGTCTTGGAGGATGACTAATGAATCTCCATTTCATCACCTTTATTCTTTCGTTTTGGCTTTTAAACCCTAGCCAAATGCATGTAAATAACATTATTTTGTATAAAACAATATCTACTGGTTACTATGTAAATAACGTATAAAATATAAAATCAAATAAAAGAATAAAGAAAGAAAAGAAAAAAATGGAATTCCATAGGTATTGAATGTCCCTAAACCTCGAGATATAAGCATCATGATGACTAGGTCGATAAGGAATAAAGTAGGGGGAGATTAGGGCCAAAATTATAATAAAACTCTAATTCAAAATCCTCCAATAAGTTCATTTTTTGACATATTTTATTCTTTATTATTTATAACTTAAATAAAAAACTTTATACATGAATGTTGTAGATAAAAATATATAGAAAAATATAAAATTTATTTCATATAAAAATAATGCACCATGTGCTTTATACCCTCAGAATAAAAACCCAAAATCAAAACTTCACAGACCAGTATCTTCTCCATATGAAGTCAAAATTCATCAAATCATCTTTAATTGTATATAACTTTTGATTACTTATTTAATGAAGGTAGTTTCATTTAATTTGTAGTTAGGATGCAAAAGTTAGGTTTTGGACCCCTATCGTACATTATACCTGAATAAAATAATCATTTTATTTATTCTTTATATTTTTCACTATTTCTTATTTTTATAATTTTGTAAATAATATATGAAATACGTGTACATAATAAAAATATAATGAAACAACTAAAAAATCGAAATAATTATTAATACTAAATTACATAGATGAATTGTAGATCCATATACCTATACAATAAATATACATATTTATTTAAGTGTACTAATTACTTCAGAAAAATGAAATATATATAATTGTTTCTACTAAAATAATTTATAAATATATAAAATATGTAGATAAAATAATAAAATATAACATACAAAATAAAATAAAAATACATACTATATATGTAAATATACCTATATTTATACTTGTAAAAATAAATAAAAATCACCATAAATGACTACATAAAATAATAAATATTTTTTTTATGTTTTAACCAAAAATTAATAAAATAATTTAGTAATTTATTTTTATTTAATAAAGAATTTCCACTCTGTTTTGTCACCTAACGAGCTGGCGTGGACCAATGGGAGCCTGGTGATAATCAAGATTGGACGAGGGTTAAAATATGTCTCACACAAGGCAGAGACAAAGTCGCTGTGGTGACCACTCACGAAATCCCAATTACTCAACAATTAACCCACAACAAAGATCAAGTAATGGAGTTAAAATTTATTATACAACAAAAATGTATATAGGTGAAAGTATGTGTAGAGTGTCGAATACAGGAAGAAGGAGGTAGATCGGGGTAATGAATGCTAAAAAATGAATGTGATCAATTTGTCTATATGTGCTATTTGTTTGTGGGTTTTTAATTTTACTTTTTTTATTCAATTTTTTATTTTATAATTTTGTATTTTGTATTTTTATTTTTAATTTTCTTATTTTATATTTTTATATTTTTATATTTTTCTGTTAAAAAGGGTATAAGACTATGGAGGATATACGTATAAAAAAGAGATGAGAGAGAGATAAAAATAGGTAAAAATATTCAAAATATAGGAAATAAAATATTTTTGTGCTTTTTATATTTTTCTAATGTTTTTATGATTTTTTTGTATTTTTGATATTTTTTGGTATTTTTAGAGTTGAAAATACTTAAAAAAGGAATAAAATAATTATACAAAATTAAGGTGGAGATAAAAATACAAAACAGAATCAAAATTCCCAAATTAATTTTAATATAAAGGTAATGATTTAAAGAAAATTCAGGAATAGAAATTATAATTTTTGGATTCTTTATAAAATTTAAAATTTTTTATAAAGGTTTTAGTGGTTTTGTAATTTTTATGAGTTTTATTTTATATTTTTTGTGATTTTTGGTTTGATGTTTTAAAATACTTAAATAAATATGAAATATATATTTTGGAATTTTTCAAAAAGGTTTTAAAATTTTTATGGATTTTTTAATGCAAACATGGTTGAAAATACATGTTTTTGGTTTTTTATAAATAATAAAATGCATCAAAAATGAAAAATAAAAAATGATGTTAAAGCACAACGAAACATGGAATTATGCCTATTTTTGGGTGATTTTTCGAATTTTATAGATGCATGAAATAAATACTAGAAACAAACAGAAAATGCACTCATAGTAGGGGTATTTTTTTAAATGTCAGAAAATGCAAGGGTCATAGTGAAAATTTCCCACAAAATATAACAAAATAATTAATTTTCTAGAATAATTACAAAAAGTAAGACCCGCGAGGGCTTCTATGCAAAAACACCAAGCCCCACATGCACAGGGCACGTGACCTGCCAGTGACCTGTATGCAATAATCCTAAATCCTGGGGGCTCAGTTGCAAAACTTCCTAAAAAATATAGCTGCAATAAATATTTTTAGGACTATTATAGAAATACAAAAATGCCCAGGATCCTGGCCGTAAAATGTCAGGCCTCACGTGCACCAGTCACTTGAGGTCACGTGGCCAGGGATCGATTTGTAATTATGAAAAAATCAGGGGTTAAATGCAAATTTTACAAAATAAAATAAACTATATATGAATTCTTTGGTCTTAATCATTGAATACAAAAAGAAGCGAGGGTGTGAATGCAAAATACCCTCACAAAGGGGCATATCGAACGACAGATGCTCCTTGAATTATCCACGTATCAGATCGGGAAGCGCGGATACCCCTTCGGCGAGGACGACTGGGATTAGACGACCTTGGAAGATCCGACAGTTGATGCAGGGGCTAATCCAACGGCAGCTGCTCGCACGAAAGCACGCGACCATATCAATGACGGAGAGCGGCGTGGAAGAACACGGACGAAGCCCCACTGCAGCGAACTTCTCTTAGCGATCCCCGCCTCTTCTGACATGCTATGAAGCTTCAAAAGGGCCCAAGACGCTCCTGCATGTTTCATGAATCGACTGGAGGCCTCAAAATGGCCGGAGGACATCCGGCGTCCACCCGCGAGGTCGGAGGAGCGGAAGCCCTCCAGGTATCGCTGGCGAAGAGGCAAAATGGCCCCAGGCGCGCGCGAAGGTCTGAATACCTGCTTAAAATAGTTAGACGGTCGTGGGCAAATTGCCTCGACCCTGTGGCAGAGTGGATGGGAATGGGAGATTCGAGATGGAAGTATTCACCGGAGCAAACTCCGACAAACTTCGATTGAGTAAAAAGGGCTACGAAAGGCGGATGGAAATGCAGGCTAATGTTCCTAAGGATCAGACTAAGCTAATAAAGCTAGAAAAACATAGAAAAATAGACATCAATGGTTAGGACGACCAGAGATGGTACCTCACGGCCAAGATGGCCAGAGATGGGAGGAAGCCACTCCTTCGGCCACGCGAGACACTCCCAAGATGGCTGGAGGATGCCCTGTCACGGTCTCTAGTCCAGATCACAAGAAGGAAGATCTAGATAGGTCAAAAGAGGGTTCGAAAATGGAAGGAAAGTCAAAGGGGCGATTTTGTACCAGGGTGACAGGGTGAAAAGATCGAGGTGTATCGGGCGAATCGATGATCCACTGCCCGAGGGGAGCCATAGGCGTGTATCATCGATCGACGAGAAGCAAAAGTGAAGAAGAAACCAACACGAGAAGGTGAAAGACATGTTCTCCAAAAATAAGAGAAAACAGACAAAAACGCAGCACTGACAGGCGACAGACCTCGGTCAGAGAGTTGACCGAGGTCAACCAACGAATTCGTCGGGTTGGTCCACGTGGACCAACCAAAAAATTCTTGGAAAAATGATTTGTTAAATCAATTAAAACTAGTAAGTGATTTTATTAATTTTCAGTCATTAAATTAAAAATATTTATTATTTTCTTAATTGTTTTATCATGATTTTTATTTATTTTTTAGAGGTTTAAAATTAAAAGTTACCCTTTATGGGTTATATATGTGTATATTCATCTATCTATTTTAATGTTTTATTTTTATTTGTATATTTAATTTTATTAATTTTTTTATTTTATATATTTATCACTTAATGTTATGAACTTAAATATATTTTTATTTTATTTTTCTGATGTATTATGTGTAATTAAATAAATAGATATATTTATTCTGTAGGTATACTTATAGGTATTATACCTATGTATATTATACAAGTATTTTATTCTTATATTTTCTTGAACATTTTATTCCTATTTTAATATACACAAAAATAAATAATATTTAAAAATTATAAAATTATAAAAATAATTAATAATAAGTAAAATGAATATTTTAACTGGTACAAGTATACAAGAGGGGTCCAAAACTCAACTTTCAAAACATAACTAAAAAAATATGAAACCACATTCATTAAATATCTTATTAAAAGTTATATACAATTAAAGGTGATTTTGATATATTTTGAATTTTTGTTTGAGATATATGGGTCTCGGAATTTGGGATTTTGGAATCTTATTTGGAGTATAATTTATGCGTTGTATATTATTTTTGTGTAAAAACAATTTTGTATTTTTATGTATTTAATTATATACAACTTTCATGTTCAAAGTTCCTTTATTTTAAGTATAAAAAGTGGATCTAAAAATAGGTCCCAAAAATGAATAAAGACTGAATTAAATAAAAGGGATTTTTAATTGTATTTTGGCCCTTATCTCCCCCTACTTTATTCCTTGTCGACCTAGTCATCGAGATGCCTAGGTCTCGAGGTTTCGGGTCATAAATATTTGCAATATTTTATTCTTTTTCTTTTCTTTTATTTATTATATAATTTTGGCTTAAAAACCGTATTTTACACACTATTTACAAAATGATGCATGGATGCTAAAATGCCTAAATTAAGCCTATTTACACGCATTTACTAGGGTTTTAAAGCCAAAATGATAGAATAAAGATGATGAAATGGTGATTAATCATCCTCCTATACTTGCCTTTGCTAGTCTCTAGCAAACACTTATGCAATAAGTGTAGAAAAGAAAAATAAAGAAAACAAAAAGAAGGAAATTGGATTTAGTTTAATTATCAAACTTGTCTTTACAAAATCCAAGTTTGGAGCTCAAGACAGAACTTTTGAAATTTTAGTGCGGGCAGAACCTTAATGAGAACCGGATTTGAAATCCAACCGCCTTTGAGAATCCCAAAACTCTGCTCAAGTCTCCTCAATAGCTAGGTCAGAATACTTCAACTCATACGCAAACCCTTATGACTATGAATCTGACTAGTACAATGTAAGTGATGGTGGCTCTCCCCAATTGAAATGGCAAAGAGACTGACTTCTCTAGTATGACAACCCAATGATTCCCCAATCCAATAACTCATTCCTTGAGGAGCGGGGTATTCCCTTCCAAGTGCAAGTAACAACCAGCTCAAGAGGAGGGGTGAAGAGAAGAATGGACGGTAGCCAGTGTAGCTACCTATCCTAGGATGCAAGATGAGTGTAATCAAGTCATCTAGCTACATGCTCACATGATTTGACTATGAAGCTCAAGCTTTCTTATTGACTATACAACATATGTACACTCCAACATGCATTTTTATTTTTGTACATGCCTGCCCACTTTTTTTGAGTTTTTGCCTTTTGACTTTTTTGAAATACTATTTACAAAAGCATTTACATAAGGAGTTTTTCCTCTTGATCCAGTAGACTACCCTTCTTTAAAGCTTTATTGCAACCCACACTCTCCTGTCTTCAAAACTCATCATCACCGGACGGGTTAGGGTGCACTTCCCTCCCTAGAGGAGGATAAATGTTTCCACCTGTGTACGTCTCATACCTGCAAATCCAACCCCCTCACCACTCCAACTGAGATGAGCCAAGTGAAAGGTGCATGTGTCCAAGTTAGGTCATCATCAACAAGAGTCGTACATGTGCTCCGAAATACTCTACTTAGGCAATCAAGAATCCATTGAACCAAGTCTCCTGATCCTCAAAGAATTAAGTCAACTAGACTTGGAGTACCTCAATTCCGGCTCCTATAAGGTTCCTGTTAATTAGGTAGATTTTAAGGTCCAACCAAGCTCCAATCTTCAGATCTGATTTAGACTTGTTCAAATATCAAACTCAATCCGAAAAATTCTCATGCTATGCAGAATGCAGAAAATATTTTTGCGATGCAATTTTCAAGATTTTGAAATTTTTATGGATTTTTGAAAAGATGACGCATATGCTTTTTTTGGATTTTTCATAAAGATTTTCAAATGTTTTTGGATTTTAGTTTTGCATTTTTTGGATTTTTGTAAACAAATGTTTTTGGCTAAAAATTAGGTATACATATTTACACAGGGATGCATCTTTTCTTTACAAAAAGTGGAGTTTTAAGAATTTACAAAGGGTAAGTGGTCAATTTTATAGATATAAAGAATTTTAGGTGAGATGTATATTCCTCAAACTTATTCGAAAAGGTTTTGCAAACAATTTAGAAAACTATAGTCTAAAATAAATTTTACAAACATTTTTACAAACATGTACATACATTTGAAAATCATTTTGCAAAGGTTTTTCAAAAAGTATATATAGATTTTTCAAATATTTTTGCAACCATTTGCAAATCATTTTTCCAACATTTTTATTTCACACAAAGAAAATAAATTTTACAAACAAAACAGTTTTACAAAGGTTGAAAATATGTAACAAAATATTTTCCAAATAGTTTTCAAAATATTTTTCAAAAGATTTTCAAACTATTTTTCAAATATTTTACAAAAAATATTTTCACCTGATTTATTAATCAGTAAATACAAAAACAATTTGAGGAATAATCAACATATTTTTATCAAGGTTTTTAATGAATTTTAATAGTATAATTAGTCATAATTAACAAAAATACGAAAGTACAAGTTATGGCTAAAGTATATACATAGTATATACGACCCCCCTATATTTAGCTTGAGCTATGTCCTCATAGATAAGAGAGAAAAAGAGAAGACATAACTCGTACTGAGTATAGAAAAGACTAAAGAATAAACGAATGGAGAAATGAATGAATGAAAAGTTGATCATCCCTAATCCTAAGTATAGCAGACTGTACACAAAGCAGGGAGGGTCAAGGGTGGGAATGAACAAATCGTACTTAGATTGTCTCCCCCTATACTTAGGGTAAGATATCCCTAAGTATAGACAAGAAGAGGAGACAGTGGATATGATCAAAGAATAGAACGACTCGGGATGCACCCCCCATACTTAGGACTAAGTACGTCCTAAGTATAAAAGACTGACAAAAAGGCGACATCATTTCAGTAGATAAAGAAAATAGAAAAGGAAAAGAAGAAAAGAAGAAAAGAGATCAGAAGATGGAAGAAGATAGAGAAGAATGTACACACCACTCCCCCTATACTTAGGGTAAAAGAAGCCCTAAGTATAGACAACAACATGAGTGATGAAACAGAACGACGTATGAACACTCGGCTCGTCCACCCCCTATACTTAAGACAAAGTACGTCCTAAGCAAGGCAAACACGAGAAGGGGTGGATGAACGATACGAGAGATAGACAGAGGGAAACGAATGGATATACAATAGGATGGATGTACAAAGGATCAAGATGGTGGAAAGCAAACCTTCTTGCAGGACCGTTGAGGAATGTATCTGGTATGGTGCAAGTCAACATCAGGGTCCACAGTGGACGGAAGCCGATCAGGGTCAATATGGTGAATGTCCTCGGTGGTCCTATGGTGTGAAGGTGCAGACGGGTCAGTGGAAGAAGTACGAATAGGTCTGGCCTTGGGAGTCTCCCTGATATCGAAGTGGAATGAGACGAACTCATCATCATCGGAAGAAGTGTATTCAGTGTCATCCTGCGAGGTCTCATCCATGTCAAAACCAAAAGGAATGAACTCATTAGTGGAAGTAGTCGAACTCTGTTTGTCCTCTACAATCTCAACCGGATCATCTTTTTCATCAAAAGGCCCGAATTCCTGAACGAAAGCAACAAGATCAAATTCGGTCTTGGTCTCATCAGTAACTAAGTGGATATGAACGGATCATCAGTGGAAGTAGTCAAATCATGTCCGTCCTATCTAGTCTCTGAATCTGCCCTCCGCTCAATGGTATCAATCGTGTAAATATCGCGAATATCATCAACACAATGCCAAGTCCCAAAAGAAGGAACTCCGAGGTCCATGCTTTCCAAGTCTTCCTCCTTGGAGAGGAATTCTTAGGTCTCAATGGAATCCAACATACAACAAAAATCTCCGATGGTCTCATCTAGGTCATGGTCCCCAGGGTCAACCAAGATGGGTGTAGTCAAATCAGGTGCAGGTCTCTGGTCTGCAGTCGGTGCGGTGATTAACACTTAGCTCTCGTCAACAGGACGGAAGCGAATCTCTCCTGATCCATAATCAATAATGACCCCTGCAGAGGCGAGGAATGGTCATCCCAGGATGATTGGAGAGTGCTCCCCAGTGGAGGTCTCCATGGGCAATACGACAAAATCAACAGTGTAGCTCATGTCCTGAATACAAATGATGACTTTTTCAAGGATACCCTTCGGCCTCTTGATAGATCTATCAGCAAACTGTACTATCATCCTGGTCTTCTTTAGAGGCCCTAAGTGAAGAGAATGTACCAGCGAGAAGGATAATATGCTAATCGAAGCACCGCCATCGAGGAGAGTGTGATCACATGTATGGCCAGAGATGGTGCAGCTAATGAAAGGTGTGACGATGTTCTTTTTCATAGGATGGGATGGTGTGTGATGGCGTGAGTAGTGGCCATGATCAATATATGACGCTCAGATATGCTCCTCCGCTTTCTCTTCTTGGGAAGAGGAACAGATAAATCAGTTATGGCCTGCTGAAGTGGGGCACGGATGATCTCATAAATGGTAGCCACCACTTCAGGTTCAGTCAACATTTTTTTGAATTTTTGGACCTCCTCCATACAAGGGAGGAAGTCGGGATTAGCATATACATGAGGAATTCCAAGAGCAGTCTATACAACGGCATCCTCGGGGTCAAAGGTGGGACTGGAAATGAATGGATGTGTGGTCAAATGGTCTGGCAGATGGAACCTTTCCTCACAATCCGGCTCGACCAAAGGTCTCTCGAACTGTTTTTGGATTTTTAAATTTTTTCTCATTTTTTTGCATTTTGGGTGATTGCAAGCTCTCATAGAAATACTTATGTGAACCATATCATCAAATGGTGGAGAATCATGGTCGCCCTTATTTATGCTAGTGAGGTTGTCAATCCTCTGTCTCGTACGATCTATCATTTGGGTCAAGTGGTCAAGGGTGGACTCCATGAAAGGTGACTCCAACAGATCAATCTCGGTGGATGTGAAGGTGGAAAGTATGAAGGTGGAGGTGGATGTGGATAGGAGTCCGAGTCCTGAATCTGTGGATGAGGAGGATATATACAAAAGTCAGGAGTAAAATCCTCCTAGAAAAAAGGAGGTGAACTGGCTAGAGTGAACAAGGGATCCACAAAGTATGGATAAAATACGCTCCAGTCAGCCATCTCGAGTCAAGAGGAAAATGATCAAGAGAACACGAAGGTCAAAATCAAGAGAAATGAGAAGAAGGACGCAAATGCGCAGAGGCGATCTGGAATACACACAAGCAAGCACAAACAAACTCACACAAGACAAACCCTTAATTCACCTACTCAACTCGGTAGAGATCGAAAAGTCGGTCTTTTTATTTTGTATGTTTTAGAGTTAGGTGAGAAGTCCAAAATATTGCGCAAGCTCTTAGGGGCTGAATAGGATTTTGGCACTAATCCTTAGTGTGTGCGCGAGCAATGTAAAACGAAGACAATGAGGGGATTACTCGCCCTAAGACAAAAATTTTCTTTTTGATCGATTTTAGGGTCGAATAATGTTAGCGGTCCCAATTTTATTGGTTATCACTTTTTTTGGATTTTTAGTGAGAAATGCATGAGCCTAACAAGGAGTCAATTTCACTTAGCACCTAGGTGATCAAAATCAGAGGAAGAGGGGCAGAAAAGCAATGCAAGCGACAAAAATAATGATGAATGCTAAAGCGTAAATGCTCACCTTGCTTCCAGCACTCTATATGAAAAGATGCTCAGCAGAATTGAAACCTGTCTATATGCAAGTGGAAGCCGATGAAATCTCTCTAAGTTTCAAAAATTTCTATTAGCATGAAGAACCGATGCTAATGACTTAGAATGGAACTGAAGTGTCCGGTCTTGGAGTCTCCTCGGTGCCCACCACAATGGATCATGCAAGCGCTGTATGGAGAACTCTCACAGTATAGTGGTTCCAAGACTGAATGAGAAGCAATTCAAAATTTGACTAAGTCCAAATGTTGACTATAGGCACATGCAAATATATTAGGTGTTTGTCCTTAATCTATCGCTAGCAATCCTAAACCTAAGGGCTCAATTTTTCACACAAAAATAAGGAAACAAAATCGGGAAACAAAATAAAAAATGCGAAGAAAACCGACAAAACTACGGTGAGCCCCCACGTGAACAGACACTTGGAAATTGGGCTCGAGTGTTCAGAGTCCTGAGTACTTGTATTATTACAATAAAGTGGTCTCTCTCTCTCTCACTTAATTACACAAGTAAATACAATAAAAAGAATGGAGCTAAGTCTGCAAAAATCTCTAAGTTTTCTTTGTGCTAGGTTGGCTAGCTGAAGCCGGCTTCATGTGGAGCGCCTCCCTCGATCCACAGTACCTGTCACAAAGTCAACAAAGAGAGGAGGATAGATAGATCAAACAATTATATCAAATAAAGGATAAAGAGATAGACAAATAATATCACAATCAATCAAGAATCCCAATCTAAACACTGTTGCTCTCCGACAACGGTGCCATTTGATAATCAAGATTTGGTGAGGGTCAAAATATGTTCACAAAAGGCGGAGATAAAGTTGTTGTGGTGACCACTCACGAAATCCCAATTAGTCAACAATTAACCCACAACAAAGATCAAGCAATGAAAAGTGGTACGAAGTTAAAATTTATTATAACTCTACAACAAAGATGTGTATAGGTGCAAGTATGTGTAGAGTGTCGAACACAGGAAGCAAGATGTAGATCGAGGCAATGAATGCTAAAAAATGAATGTGATTAATTTGTCTATATGTGCTATTTGTTTGTGGGTTTTTAATTTTACATTTTTTTATTTAATTTTGATTTTATAATTTTATATTTTAATTTTTAATTTTCATATTTTATTTCCTTCCTTTAATATTTTATATTTTTATATTTTTTCTTTTAAAAAGGGTATAAAACTATAGAGGATATATGTATACAAGAGAGATGAGAGAGAGATAAAAATAGATAAAAATATTCAAAATATAGGAAATAAAATATTTTTTTGTGTTTTTTATATTTTTCTAATGGTTTTATGATTTTTCTCTATTTTTGATTTTTTGGTATTTTTAGAGTCGAAAAATACTTAAAACATGTAAAAAATAATTATCCAAAATTAAGATGGAGATAAAAAATACAAAAAATATTCAAAAATTCCTGAAATTAATTTTAATATAAAGGTAATAATATAAAAAACTTCAAGAACAAATATTATAATTTTTGGATTCTTTATAGATTTTATAAATTTTTATAAAGGTTTTAGAGGTTTTGTAATTTTTATGAGTTTTCTTTTATATTTTTAGTGATTTTTGGTTTGAAGTTGTAAATACTTAAATAAATATGAAATAATTTTTTTTGAAATTTTTAAAAAAGGTTTTGTAATTTTTATGGATTTTCTAATGCAAACAAGGTTGAAAATGCATGTTTTTGATTTTTTTAAAAATAATAAAATGCTTCAAAAAGGAAAATAGAAATATGATGTTAGAGCACAATGAAACAGAGCCTTATGCCTGTTTTTGGGTGATTTTTCTAATTTTATAGATGCATGATATGAATACTAGAAACAAAGAGAAAATGCACTCCTAATGAGGGTATTTTTGTGAATGTCAGAATATGCAAGGGCCATAGTGAAATTTTCCCACAAAATTATAATTAAATAACTAACTTTCTGAACTAAATACAAAAAGCAAGACATGCGAGGGCTTATCTGCAAAAACACCAAGCCCCACGTGCACCGGGCACGTGACCTAACAGGGACCTATATGCAATAATCCTAAATCCTGAGGGCTCAGTTGCAAAATTTACTCAAAAATATAATCGCAATAAATATTTTTAGGACTATTTTAGAAATACAAAAATGCCCGGGGTCCTGGCTGCAAAATGTCCGGCCTCATGTGCACCAGTCACGTGAGGTGACGTGACCAGAGACCCATTTGCAATTATGAAAAGTTCAGGGGGCTGAATGCAAATTTTACGAAGTAAAATAAACTGCAAATGAATGCTTTGGTCCTAATCATTGAATACAAAAAGAAGCGAGGGTGTGAAAGCAAAATACCCTCACAAAGGGGCAGATCGAACAACACATGCTCCTTGACTTATCCACGTGTTAGCTCGGGAAGCGCTGATACCCCTTCGACGAGGACGTTTGGGATTAGACGGCCCTGGAAGATCCAACGATTGATGCAGGGGTTGATCCAATAACAGCTGCTCGTACGGAAGAACGCGACCAGATCAACGACGGAGAGTGGCGATGGAAGAACACGGACGAAGCCCCACCAGAACGAACTTCTCCCGACGATCCCCGCCTCTTCTGACGCACTATGAAGCTTTCTAAGGGCCCAAGATGCTCCTACAGGTTTCCTGAATCGACTGGAGGCCTCAAAATGGCCGGAGGACATCCGACGTCCACCCCCGAGGTCGGAGGAGCGGAAGCTCTCTAGGTATCGCCGACGAACAAGCAAAATGACCCCAGACGCGCGCAAAGTTCTGAATACCTGCGCAAAATAGTTAGAGGGTCAAGGGCAAATTTCCTTGACCCTGTGGCGGAGTGGATGGGAATGGGAGATTTAAGATGGAGGTATTCGCCGGAGCAAGCTCTAGCAACTTCAATTGAGTAAAAAGGGCTCTGAAAGGCGGATGAAATGCTGGCTATCGTTCCTGAGGATCAGACTAAGCTAATAAAGCCAGAAAAACAAAGAAAAATAGACCTCAATGGTCAGGACAACCAGAGATAATACCTCACAGCCAAGATGGCTGGAGATGGGTGGAAGCCGCTCCTTCGGCCACGCGAGATGCTCCCAAGACGGCTGGAGGATGCCCTGTCACGGTCTCCGGTCCAGAGCATAAGAAGGAAGATCTAGCTAGGTCAAAAGAGGGTTCGACAATGGAAGGAAAGTCGGAGGGGCGGTTTTGTACAAGGGGTGATTGAGTGAGAAGATCGAGGTGTATCAGGCGAATCGATGATCAACAACCCGAGGAGAGCCATGGGCGTGTATCATTGATCAACGGGGAGAAAAAGTGAAGAAGAAACCGACGCGAGAAGGTCAAAGACATGTTCTCCAAAAATCAGAGAAAACGACGAAAAACGCAGCACTGGTAGGCTGCATACCTCGGTTAGAGAGTTGACTGAGGTCAACTAGCGAATTCGTCTGATTGGTCCACGTGGACTAACCGGAAATTCCTGGCAAAAATGATTTGTTAAATCAATTAAAAATAGTAAGTGATTTTATTAATTTTTTGGTTATTAAATTAAAAAATACTTATTATTTTCTGAATTATTTTCTTATGATTTTTATTTATTTTTTAGAGGTTTAAAATTACAAGTTACCTTTTATGGGTTATATATAGGTATATTCATTTATATATTTTAATGTTTTATTTTTATTTTGTATATTAAATACTATTAATTTTGTTTATTATTTTATATATTTATAACTTAATTTTATGAACTTAAATATATTTTTATTTTATTTTTTAATGTATTATATACAATTAAATAATGGATGTGTTTATTCTGTAGGTATACTTTTATACCTATGTATTTTATACAAGTATTTAATTTTTATATTTTCTTGAAAATTTTATTTCTATTTTAATATACAAATACATTATAAATAATATTTACAAAATTATAAAAATATAAAATTATAAAAATAATGAATAATAAATAAAATGAATATTTTAATCGGTACAAGTATACAAGAGGGGTCCAAAACTCAAGTTTCAAACCGTAACTCCAAAAAATATGAAACCACTTCATTAAATATTTTATTAAAAGTTATATACAATTAAAGGAGATTTTGATATATTTTGAGTTTTTATTTGAGAGATATGGGTCTGGAAAGTTGGGATTTTGGAATCTTATTTAGAGTATAATTTGTACACAGTATATTATTTTTGTGTAAAAATAGTTTTATATTTTTAATATTTAATTATCTACAACTTTCATGTTCAAAGTTTCTTTATTTGATGTATATAAAGTGGATCTAAAAATAGGTCCCAAAAATGAATAAAGAATGAATTAAATAAAAGGGATTTTTCTTGTATTTTGGCCATTATCTCCCCCTACTTTATTCCTTGTCGACCTGGTCATCGAGATGCCTAGGTCTCGGGGTTTCAGGTCATAAAATATTTGCAATATTTTAATCTTTTTCTTTTATTTTCTTTATTCTATAATTTTGGCTTAAAAAACCATATTTTACACACTATTTACACAATGATGCATAAATGCTAAAATGCCTAAATTAAGCCTACTTACACGCATTTACTATGGTTTTTAAGGCCAAATTGATAGAATAAAGATGATGAACGGAGATTCATCACCTGGTCAGAGTTGACCTTGGTCAACTCTTTGGCCTCCCTAGGTATGATCTATAAGACACTAGACAACCATTCTTCCTCAATTTTCTCCCAATTATACACTGCCAAACAAACCTTAATTTCTCCATGAGAATTGACCCTTGATCCTTGTTCTTTTACTCGGATGCATTGCCTCGATTGTTGGATCATTGCCTCGGGCAGATGCCGCTCATTATGTCACGCATGCACATATACTTCCATCTCACCCATTTTGAATTTAGATCCCGTTTGAACCCTTGAAATACCTTCCTTTACGTGCGAGAGGTTGCTTGTGATAAAGGCTCTCTCAGTGGTCAGTCTGGTGTGGAGGAAGATGTGTTCCCTCTAGTTGATCCCCATCGCTGGCAATCTTCGCTTGGTGGTCCACTGGTTTCTTTCTCTGGCAGATCGAGCAATAAGGTAATTTAATTTAGGCTCCTTTGAATTCTAGTTTTTATTTTCGCATTTTACTTCACAATTTATTACTTGCATTATCTTAGATTTCAGAACCCTTAGTTCGCCGGAGCGGAACCCATCGTGTTCCGAATCCCATTTCACCCTCACCTTATTTCCCAGTTGCTTCTCCAACTCCCTGACCATCCAGCCCTCTTCGACTCCATTTGGATCGAAGAGCTGAGGTCTTCCCTCCACTGCTCGCTGGACCTCTCCGCTCCACCTTCATCTCTGCTTGGATCAGCCACTAACAAAGGCCGGGAGCCTTCGCATTTGTCTCACCATGCTTTCGTGCCCCTTTTCAGGTCCATCAAGCAACCTCTGGGCTTCTTCGAGCTCCAGTCTCGCATCGATGGGGCTCGAACCCATTTGAGGCCTCCAGCAGCTAAGGAGGAGCTCCTGCTCCATTTTGCACTTGATGGGAACATCCAGGTGGATGACGATCCAAGATCGACTAGATTTAAGCTCGCCCAAGTAGAGCTTCAACCTAGTTCGTCCAGGCCATCTCTCCACTGTCTAATCAAGAGGAACACTCCAAGTCTACAGCAACCGTTGGACGAAGGCCACACCCATCCATCAGATCGATCTCTCATCATCATCCATCTGTGAACCGGTATAGTCCATTGGGATCATGCCATGTGGATTAGTGAAGACAACTGAGCCATTGCCCAGATCCTAGTGGGGGTAATTTTGCTTGCTACCCCTGTAGTATTTGTCTCTATAATCTTTCATCCATAGTTCAATAATTTTTATAATATTTATAGTTTGGTACCTTAAACTTTCTGAGATTTACACTAACTCACTACGTCACCTCATGTGCCTACACACGTGAGGTGGTGGGCATTCTGTAGGAGGACCATTGCATCTATTGTATTTATTTTTATTCCATCAAAAGTGAAAAGCAGTGTAATATTTTGTGATTAAATTGCAAGCAGGACCTGACACTTTTTATTAATTGCATATATATACCCCTACAAACGTGTATTGATTTATTTATTCTGGGCTTTTTGCATGTTTAGCCATAGGTTTTGCTCAGGGGTTCTGGAAATAAAAAATTCTTTTGATTAATTATGTTCAGGTCCCTACCAATGCTCACATTTTTATTTTCTCTACCAGCATTATTAAAAATATCAAATTGCATCTAAAAATTATAAGAGAATTATTTACATCTAAAAATTATAGGAGAATTAATTTAAGTGCCTAACCTTCTTTTTAATCACATATATTTTTCTTGGACCATTTAAATTTAATCTTCTATATCCAAAAATACAAAAACTTGCATTTAGCTCATGTTTGCATTTAAAAAAACATAAAGATTTATAAAATTGATTTGAAAAGTTCCAAAATATATTTGGTTTACTACTTTCATTAATAATTATAGACCAAATATCACTAAAAATAACAAAAGAAAAATACTAAAAATTGAAAAAGTCCAAAATCCTCATAAAAATTATTAAAAATCCTATAAAAAACCATAATATTTCTTTTTGTTTCTAACTTTTTATATTTACTATATATTAAAATATTTTTGGAAATTTTGGGACTTTTAATTATTTTAAAATTCCGAAACAATACAACCTCTTAGTAGAAGTCACCTTTTTTACATTTTAATTCAATTAAAAATCAAAAAATGGTAAAAATTAAAATAAAAATTCCAAAAATATAGAAAATTATAAAAAAAACAAAAACATTTTATTTTTAGATTTTTGAGTATTTATAGCTATACCTATAAATATAGAAGGCCTATTATATGTAGCTATATTTACTTATATTGATATAATAATAGTTATTATTATTGAAAATGCCAAAAATATATTTTAAAATCTTTAAAAAATAAAAGAAGCTTGTACCTTAGGGTATTTTCCAGATTTTATCTTTATTTTGTATTTTTTTTTATATATTATCTATATATATATTAAATATACTTATACTATAACTAATTAACAATAAAAGGAAATAAAAATGGAAAATATAAAAAGGAAATAAAAATTATAAAATTAAAAGTAAAAATATAAAAATAAAGAATCCCCAAAAATGCATATATAATTAAAAACTCACCCAAAAATACAATAAAAAGAGACTAAGAGGATATTTTTGGAATTAAGTTTCCTATCTTGTGCGCTACATGTGTTTTACACTCTACATACTTACACATATACACATCTTTTGTAGAGTTATAATAAAATTTAACTCCACATTTTCACTTTGATTCACTCAGTTTATTTGTGGTTAATTGTTGAATATTCAGCTTATGTGATCGGTCTCTTCAGCGACAATGTAGGTCTCACCTTGTGAAGACCACATTAATCCTCTCCTAAGTTGACTTTTTAAATGGCGTTGTTGCTGGGGAGCAATAAGGCATAGATTGGTTTTGTGTTCCTCTTGTCTTTTTCGTATTTATTTATTTTTCATCTTTATTAATTTTATTTGAAATTGTCTAACCATCTTCCTTATTTTATGTTGTTGCGAGGGACTGCAGATCGAGGGAATCTCTCCTTGGAGGCCTACGCAACAACGTGAAGCATTGTCAGATTTTCAGCACAAGCCAACATGAGAGAGCGAGAAAAGAAGACTTGGAGATTCTTGAAGATAATGCCTCAATAGTTTATTTTTTATTTTTTATTTTTCATTTTATAATTCAAGTGAGAGGGATACTTTTATTTCTTACAATTCAGATCTCAGGTCTCTTTACACTTTACAGGGTCCATTACCCAGTTGATTGTTTACATGGTGACCTCGTCGGTTTCTTGTAGTTTTATCGCTTTTTATTTTTCCGTGTTTATCGCTTTTCTTTTTCTTTATTTTATGTCATTGAGCCCTATCATAGGATTGCTTGTATGATAGATTAAGTCCATACATCTAATATATCCATGTACCTATATATTTTCGTTTGGATTTACTCAAAGATTTAATTGCTTCTTGCTCAGACTGAGATCCGAGCACCGAGAGGGACTCTACA
Source organism: Ottelia alismoides (assembly GCA_037367405.1). Taxonomy (NCBI): domain Eukaryota; kingdom Viridiplantae; phylum Streptophyta; class Magnoliopsida; order Alismatales; family Hydrocharitaceae; genus Ottelia; species Ottelia alismoides. Next base: position 276,081 of record JAZKJV010011420.1, read on the forward strand.
CAGTGCTTGTAGGACCCGTTGTGGCGGGAACCAACGAGTCCCCAGTACCGTACCTTTGGGGTTCTATTTCAGAGTAGTAACATTGATTCTTCATGATAATGGCAATTTCTGTATCAGGGCACTTTCATCGACTTGCATCTGCATACAATATACATTTCAATTCTGCTTAGCATCCCACATGGAGAGAGTTGGGAAGCACTGTAAGTCTTCTAACCGAGCATGCATCATTGATTTATCGCTTGCATTGCTTTCTCGATCTCTACCTCTGATTTTGAGCACCTAGGATCTAAAAAAATGGTAAACCTCATTAGGCAACATAAATGAAAAATAATAAAAATAGTGGGAGCCAAAATAAAACCAGGACTGGTAAAATAAACGAAATTGGTTCATTATATTGGGAAGAGCAACTCCATCATTGTTCGTAGATTTTTATTTAGGATAGGCACATACACACTAGGACTTAGAGCCCCCATCCCTGGCCTGTTCCTATATGCTCATACAACTATTTGAAATTTACAACTCTAAAACCGAAAAAATAATTAACCCAACCCTTACAGTCTTCACCATGTCGAGTTGGAGTTTGCTTGGTGCATTATTTTTGATCAGTGAATCAAGTGCGTTCATTTTTACTTCTAGTTAGAAATCTTCAAGTTTCTTTTCTTTTAATCTATTTTTCTTCTTTTCATTTTCTTGAGTCCTTCATTTGCATCGTGATTATGGGTCATCCTTATCTTCATCAGCCAGATCTTCTTTTCACCCATATCACCCTCATGTATGTATTCACGGTTTAGCTCAAGATGACTCTCGTCTTGACCACAATTTTGCCTCATATGGTTTCACCTCAACTCTCATGTGATTGGAGTCTCATCAGGATTTTTGTCTCGTATGTCTCGACCGACATCTTCATACTCCCCTGTATCATCTTCTTCTGATTACTCTGTTGAGGCCTGTATTGAAGATATTGATCAGATTATTGAGACGGGCAGATCTTGTGATGCACCTAAGCTGTACATTGATAACGTAGGCCAACTATATACTTCATGGCAAGAGGATGATCCCACTTGTCATTTCTCAACTTTCTCTGGTCCCGTGCTTTCTTGTCCACTTGGATGATCTTATATGCCTTGGAGGGAGAACCCACTATTTGAGCTATTTCCTTCATTCTCTCCTCTCATCCAGATCTATGATTTTTCATCATTCCTTGAGGGTTTCTGCGGGAGGATGAGCCGCGTTCATTATGCTCGATGTCACTCTCTAGGTATACGTCTGATATGTAAGATGCAAAGACCGAGCCTTCTGATGATTTTGATTTATCTGAGTTCTCTGAGTCATCTCTCCTTGATGACCCATGCAAGGATGAGAAATGTCATGTGATACCCGATGATCCCTTAAAGTTATACACATTATGTGCATTGAATAACCATGTTCATAGTGAGTCTCCTGATCTTGATTTTCATATCTTTGTTGGGACTTTGATTAATGTGGGGGATTCCATGACTAGTACATCCTTCCCCACATGTGACTTTGCTGGCTTCGATCATTCATTCCGCTCTCACAAGCTGATAATTTCTTTGAACCACCAGACCGTGGTTTGGTTGTCGATTCTTTTCTCATGGTGGTATACACCCACTTGATTGCATATGTGGGGTGTGTTTTTTGATTTCATCATCATTTACACTTTGGGATGATGGCAAGAGTACGCCATTTGTATGATAGATGTCGTCATGAACCTTGACACAATAATATCCTAACTTTTACGCCCAGTCAGGGGTGTAAAACATAGCGCTCGTTGGGAGGCACCTCAACAATCCACACCTCTTGTATATATGTATTTTTTCTTCATTTCCTTCTTTCTTCCATCTGTCCTACACCCCAGATCCGTCGTCTGATATTTATGCCTATACTTAGGAGGTATTTTGTCCTAAATATAGGGGGTTTAAACTGACGTATCCGAAATTACCCTTTTTAATTTGTATAAATGTTGTTTTTGTTGTAGCCGAGCAATCAGGATCGATAAAAAATTAACTGCACGGATCGATGAATCAATGAATTAAATAATGTGTGGTTTGATGTATTTTTAACCTGGGCAAGCCTCGGGGTTGACTCAAGGAGGCAAAGGAACAACTTTGGATCAAGTTAGGTGAATTAGTTCACAATTTTCCAAGCAGATTTTTTAATTTTTTATGCAATAAAAATACGAATGCAAAATGCAGATGAATTAGATAATTAAGAAAAAGAGCCACTTAGCCAAAATTTATTTTAATTTGAAAGTAACTCAAATTAGCCAAGTTATATTTTTCCTAAAAATCTAATCCAATGATGAATGCAAAATGTATTTTTTTTACAATTTTTGGACTTAAAAAGCAACAATGAAAAATGCAAACTTTTTAGGGTTTTTAATGCAATTTTTCGTGCAAAAAATATGGAAAAATTATGAAAATTTACTGGAAGTGAAATATTATGAAATGAAACTATACTAATTTTTTTTGAAATTTTCTGACAATTTATGATTTTTATGCATTTTTATTGAAAACATAGTGATCGCGAGTATTTTATTTTTAATAAATCCACAAAATCAATTTTTTTAGAGAGTGATTTATCTAAAATAGATATTTAAATGATCAATCCAAGAGATTTAAAATTTCATAAAAATGATATTCGTGGATTTAATTAAAAATCAATTACAGAAGTCACTCTATAATTTATTTTATAAACAAGACAACTCCAATTTAGATGAAATTTGGACAGTAGTTAAAGCACATCTAGAGGCATCTAAAAGAATTTTTTACAAATTTTGAAGCAATATTTGATTAAATATATATCATGCCATTGAAATGGTTAAAATATCACTAAGTTTTAAGCTCTGATTTTTAATAAATTATACATATTCAGAAAAATCCAATTAAATAGCCATAATGTACAAAATTAATTACTCAACGAAATGCTATTTTTTATTAAAAAATGATGAGAAATGAATGTCCAAATTAATGCTTAAATGCATGGGTGTCTTTGCAATACATAAATTAAAAGTTTAACAGAACAATGTGCACTTGGGCACTTTTGCAATTAAAGAAATATGACAGCAAAAAAAATGCAATTTTTACAAAAAAATAAAAAACTCAAATGACCTTTGATTGTGCCCACTCTCTTCCCACAGGCTAGGACGGATCTGGAGCGAGGAGGAGTCCAGGGTGCGTGAGGTGTAGCAGATGTGGTGGCAGTGTTGGAGATAGATGGGGGCTCTGCCTAGGGGTTGCACGAGGATGAAGCGCTTGCGGAGGAAGGAAGTTGGCCTCAAGCTCGTGGGTGTTGCATCGAGTGGTCACGGAGGAGGATGACCGTGTTGTATTAAAATTGTATATATATAGGTTTTAAGTGGAAAATCTATTAATTACAATTGACATTCAATTTGGTTTCAATTGGGAAACCAAATGTTTGGAGGGAAAGTTGGGAATTCTCAAATTTGAAACATGGTTGAGTTTGGGTGGAAGTTTAGTACCACACCGGGGAGAACTAAACTTTTGGTGGACTTATATATGAGTCCACACACCAAGCACTTGTAGCAATAGTAGAGAGGAGGAATGGAGGACCACACACGCGCGCGCGCGCGCTCCGTCTCCGGCTCGGGCTCGGGCTCGGGATCGGGATCGGGAGAGTTAATTTGGATCTCGGATCTCGATACTTTTGCTGCGAGTTTCATTTGGCTGACCGATTAAATTAATTAGACAAATTAACTTAATCGCGATCACATTGGGAATCGGACTTAATCCAAACGGCTCGATTTAGCCGCGAGTTTGGAATTCGAATGGACACGCCCGTTGAGGGGCGTTTTCAGAAACCAAAGGTCACCGCATGCTAGGGCACGCGAGGCCCTCTATATATATATCCCTCACTCGATGCAGTTTTTACTCACTCGCAAGAAAAATCTCTCACACCGTCTCTCTCTCTCTGGTTCTTCCTCTCACGGACGAACGTCTTCCTCTTCCTCTCTCGGCTGCAGTTCTCCGAGGTACAATCGAGGACGATCCCGTTGGTGTGCGCCGACGACGATCGTGAACCGTCGTATCCTGGGAGCGGATTGCCAGTACCCTACGCACCGGTATTGTGGGGGCGATATCTTCTCTAAGGACAGTCCATTTCATGGACGCTTCGGTGACTTCTAAACTGATCTTTATTTTATTTTGGTTGCCGCAATATGTTTATTGCTTTACCCTTTCTGGATCATGCCCGTGTTATTTATGTTTCTGTTCTATTAATCGGTTCATGTTTGCATTGTATAATCGGATAATGATTGGGAAACATACGTTTAATGTAATTTTATTCGGTATTGTTTCTCTGTTAACTCATTTCGATCCGATAATTTACTGTTTAATATATGCACTGGTATTCCTACTTACAACAATCTTAGAGAAGATATCCCGAACCGATTCTAGAATGTCGAAAACAATGTTTAAATCGAGGGTAGATATGACGGGTATGCCTGAAAAATTTGGTGGACAGAACTTTAAGCGTTGGCAACAACGCATGAAGATCTGGTTAACCACCATAAAGTTAATCTCGATGCTTGAAACCGACTGTCCTACGGTGGAGGCGGAAAACCCCTCACCCGATAGCCATAAGGTGCAATCTGCGTGGAAGGAACACGACCGTATATGTCATGGTTGCATCTTGTTGGCTCTGTCCAACACGTTGTTTGACGTATATTGTTCATTCACGCAGACTGCGAAGGGGCTATGGGAAGACTTGGACCGGAAGTATAACACCGAAGATCTCGGTATTGAGAAATACTCCGTAGCCAAATTTTTGAAGTTTTCCATGGCCGAAGGGAAGTCTGTTTCTGAACAGGCACACGAGTTTTTACTCCTGCTCCATGGTTTAGAGGATGCCGAAATGAAACTTCCAGAGAAGTTTCAGGTCATGTGCATCATAGAGAAATTCCCCAAGTCGTGGGAAGACTTCGGTATGACCCTGAAACGCAGAAAGGGGAAAATTTCTATGGATGGCTTGATGGTGGCAATTGCCATAGAGGAGGAACACAGGAAACAAAAACCTGTGCTTCCTGTTGATATTCAGGCTAAGGTCAATTTTATGACCTTGAAGGGCAAGGATAAGAAGGGAAAGAGTCCCAGTAACAATAAAATGAAACCAAAGGGCAAGATCCAGAAAAAGGCAAAGAATAGCTGGCACTGTAATCAGGTTGGCCATTGGAAGAAGGACTGTCCATCCTTGAAAGCTCAACTTAAGGCTACAGACGGGAGTCCACAAGTGAACATGATCACTATGGGACTCGGGGCTAGCGAGGGGTATGTCTCTGTAAAACCTGAACTATACAATATCCATGATCCAAATGAGTGGCTCGTGGATACGGGAGCCAATGCAAATATATGTTTTGACAAAACGTTGTTTTCTTCTTATCAGACCTGCAGCGATGGGACTGTGAAGATGAGGAACGATTCTGCAGCCAGGGTGCTAGGGTCGGGACAAGTCAACTTGAGGTTCTCCTCTGGACGAGTCTGGACGTTGCACAGGGTGCTGCATGTTCCTGACATCAAGAAGAATGTGTTATCTGGCTCTATCTTAGTTAAAAATGATTTTGAATTAAACTTTAAATGTAATAAAGTTGTTATTCTGAGACATGGTGTCTTTTATGGTAAAGGCTATTTGGCTGATTTTGATTTATTATTTAGAATTAGATGTGATTCAGTAAACATTAATGAATTGAATGTTTTGAATGCTGAATGTTCTAGTTCTGTGTCTCATGTTGTGAATAATCTAGAATCTTGTGATCTATGGCATGGTAGATTGGGACATGTAAACCTAAATTCAATTAAAAGAATGATGAATCTAGAGTTAATCCCTAAACACACTATTGATAAAACTCAAAAATGTGAAATCTGTGTGCAAGCTAAGACACCTAGGAAGTCTTTTCAGTCTGTCTCTAGAGATAGTGAGATCTTGGATCTAGTGCACACAGATATCTGTGAGTTTAATGGTGTGTTGACCCGAGACAATAAGAAATACTTTATCACCTTTATAGATGATGGCAGTAGATACTGCTATGTATATCTAATGAAAACCAAGGATGAAGCCTTAGAGAAATTTCTTATCTTTAAGAATGAGGCTGAGACACAAACAGGGAAAGTGCTTAAACGCCTTAGGTCAGATAGAGGAGGTGAATATACCTCTAACTTATTTGATGAACAATGCAAATCTTTTGGCATAGTTCATGAAGTTATGGCCCCATATTCACCGCAATCAAATGGGATAGCAGAACGGAAAAATAGAACCTTAACTGACATGATCAATGCTCTCCTACAGAGTTCTGGACTTCCAACCTATATGTTGGGAGAAGCCTTGAATACGGCTTGCCATATTCTGAATAGGGTGCCTCCAAGACATATGGAAAAGTGTCCCTTTGAACTTTGGAGAAATAGGAAACCAAGTTTAAGATATCTCAAAGTGTGGGGCTGTCTCGCTAAGGTTTTAGTCCCAGAACACAAGAGAAAGAAACTTGGTCCTAAAACTGTTGATGCGGTCTTCTTAGGTTACCTAGAAAATAGCTATGCATATAGGTTCTTGGTAATTCGGTCCGAGATACCGGGCACATATGTCAACACTATTGTTGAACTCCGTGATGCTACCTTCTTTGAGGATGTCTTCCCATTGAAGACCGGGATTCCTAAGAATCTGACCATTGAGGACGCCTCCACATCAGGATCTATTCCAGATCAAGTGGAAAGGATATCGAATGTGGGGGTTGAGACTCAACCTGAACCCAATGATCTTTCTGAGGAGAATGAGCCAAGGAGGAGTAAAAGACCTCGGATAGCCAAGGATCTGGGTAGCGACTTCGTTGTATACCAGATCGAGGGTGATCCACCAAGTTATAAGGAAGCCATGGCTTCATCTGAAGCAAAACAATGGAAGGAAGCCATCAAATCTGAGATGGATTCCATTATGGCTAATGGGACTTGGGAGTTGGTTGATTTACCCAAAGGGTGCTCTACCATTGGGTACAAGTGGGTGTTTAAGAGAAAGCTTAGACCTGATGGATCAATTGAAAAATACAAAGCCAGATTAGTTGCCAAGGGCTTTAGGAAAAAGGAAGGTATCGATTATTTTGATACCTATTCCCCTGTGACTAGGATGACCACAATCCGGATGCTCATAGCATTGGCATCTGTATATGATCTCTCTATCCACCAGATGGATGTGAAGACCGCCTTCTTGCATGGCGATCTTGAGGAAGAGATCTATATGGATCAACCTGATGGGCTTGTGACTCCTAGGAATGAGGGAAAGGTTTGCAAGCTTGTCAAATCCCTTTACGGATTAAAACAAGCACCAAAGCAGTGGCATGAAAAATTTGACAAGACTATTTTGTCATGTGGCTTTAAGGTTCATGAATCCGACAAGTGTGTTTATTCCAAGGTGAAAGGTGATGAGTGTATTGTCTTGTGCCTATATGTTGATGACATATTGTTGTTTGGATCACATATGAGGATTATTAATGAGACTAAGGCATTCTTGAGTAGCAAGTTTGAGATGAAGGACATGGGTGTTGCTGATGTGATCTTGGGTCTCAAACTGACAAGGTCAGTTGATGGGATTATAATTTCTCAATCTCACTATGTTGAGAAGGTACTTGAGAAATTTGGATATCAAGATTGCAAAGCTGTAAGCACTCCTTTTGATTCATCCAAAACGCTGTTTAAGAATAAAAGTGGAGTACCTGTAGCGCAGGTAAGGTATTCACAAGTGATAGGAAGTTTAATGTATCTTGCAAATTGTACGAGACCTGATATTTCATTCTCGGTTGCAAAGCTGAGTAGATACACTAGCTGTCCTGACCGTACTCACTGGGAGGCTCTGGATCGAGTACTTAAGTACTTGAAGGGAACTATTTCCCTTAGTTTGCATTATGGTAGACATCCTTCTGTACTAGAAGGTTACAATGATGCAAGCTGGATAGGGAAAATAGAGGAGTCTGGGAGTAATGGTGTTACAGGGTATGTATTTACCCTTGGAGGCGGTGCAGTCTCCTGGAGGTCTGTGAAGCAAACCATTCTAGCTCGATCCACTTTTGAGGCCGAGCTGTGTGCTTTGGACACCACTGGAATTGAGGCTGAATGGTTAAGGGAACTTCTTTCTGAAATTCCCATGGTAGGTCAGCCTGTTCCTGCGATCTCGGTACATTGTGATAATATGACCACAATTGCCAAGATCAAGAGTTCAAAGTTCAATCAGAAAACAAGGAGACACATACAAATCAGACTTAAGACGTTAAGGGATTTGGTGTCTCGAGGAGTGTTGGCTGTGGATTTTGTTGGATCCAAAGACAACACGGCAGATCCGTTGACTAAGGGACTTGATAGATCTTTACTTCTAAAGTCTAGGCTTGGGATGGGACTGAGACCCATTGGGAGTTCCTCTACAGTAGCAACCCAACCTATCTGAGTGGAGATCCCACAAAGTAGGTTCAATGTGGTAATAACAAGCTGTTTGGAGAACTTGTTGGCACTCTAATCTTAGTGCGTAAGTATGAGTGTCTTATCCCTGGAAGCCTGAGTGCCATTTAAGCTGCAAGTTTAGGAAGAGCGTAGGCTCTGAATGGGTTCAAGCCTTTGGGCAGAATGTTAGCAGTGCATCCTTGGAGAACGCCACCTATGTGAGTGTTACTGTGGGCCGCAGTTAAAGGAAGAGGGTCTTTCCTGAACACACTCATGAAACAGGATAAGGGTGCATGGCCTTTAAGAGCACCAACCTTGAAGATTGTACCAAGAACAACGCTTTGTTGTTTCTACCATATACTTTAACACCAAGGTCTGAAGTTCAAGACGTAGTTCACTTCGTTCCTGTTAAAGTGAAAGTAGTAAACTCAGGTAGAGGTTCAAACCGGAAGGTACCTTTACTGAAAGCAAAGTGTGGGCAGCCGAAAGAAGTCTCTTGAATCCTTTTGAATCTCTTTTTCAAATTGGTGAATTCATGGGGGATTGTTGTATTAAAATTGTATATATATATAGGTTTTAAGTGGAAAATCTATTAATTACAATGGGCATTCAATTTGGTTTCAATTGGGAAACCAAATGTTTGGAGGGAAAGTTGGGAATTCCCAAATTTAAAACATGGTTGAGTTTGGGTGGAAGTTTAGTACCACACCGGGGAGAACTAAACTTTTGGTGGACTTATATATGAGTCCACACACCAAGCGCTTGTAGCAATAGTAGAGAGGAAGAATGGAGGACCACACACGCGCGCGGGCGCGCGCTCCGCTCCGCTCCGTCTCGGGCTCGGGAGAGTCAATTCGGATCTCGATACTTTTGCTGCGGGTTTCATTTGGCTGACCGATTAAATTAATTAGACAAATTAACTTAATCGCGATCACATTGGGAATCAGACTTAATCCAAACGGCTCGATTTAGCCGCGGGTTTAGAATTCGAATGGACACGCCCGTTGAGGGGCGTTTTCGGAAACCAAAGGTCACCGCACGCTAGGGCACGCGAGGCCCTCTATATATATCCCTCACTCGACGCGGTTTTTACTCACTCGCAAGAAAAATCTCTCACGCCGTCTCTCTCTCTCTGGTTCTTCCTCTCACGGACGAATGTCTTCCTCTTCCTCTCTCGGCTGCAGTTCTCTGAGGTACAATCGAGGACGATCCCGTTGGTGTACGCCGACGACGATCGTGAACCATCGTATCCTGGGAGCGGATCGCCAGTACCCTACGCACCGGTATTGTGGGGGCGATATCTTCTCTAAGGACAGTCCATTTCATGGACGCTTCGGTGACTTCTAAACTGATCTTTATTTTATTTTGGTTGCCTCAATATGTTTATTGCTTTAGCCTTTCTGGATCACACCCATGTTATTTATGTTTCTGTTCTATTAATCGGTTCATGTTTGCATTGTATAATCGGATAATGATTGGGAAACATACGTTTAATGTAATTTTATTCGGTATTGTTTCTCTGTTAACTCATTTGGATCCGATAATTTACTGTTTAATATATGCATTGGTATTCCTACTTACAATAGACCGTGCTCGGCTGCTGGAGGTGGCATGAGGAGTGGGTCGGTGACGACGCGAGCAACACTCTTGGGGGGAGATGTAGGAGACGCACGGCGTGCGGTGAGTGTACGGATCTTGGGCAGGTGCAGGCGCACCAGGAGGTATCGAAGAGGCGCGCGGTTGGGTCGGCGTCTGGTGGCGTCGAGGATCGTGGGGGCTGCTCAGGGCGCAACGGCTAGGGCAGCTGCTCCTGGAGCTGCACGAGGGGCTAGTCGGTGGAGCAATCATGTGGGGCTCTGCCCAGGAGCGCACAACTGATGCGCGGTGAGGGGCTGCGGGTGGCGCTTCCGCTGGGAGTGGAACGGGAAGGAATGGCAAGCAAGCATGGGGGCATGTCGGCCGCTGGAGAACGGGGATTTGGAGGAGGAGTTGAGGTGCGGTGTGGTTGGTAGGGGGTGGCTAGGCTGTGATCAGCTGCTGGAGCAGCCGTGCTACGGGCGGACGTGCGGCGGAGGGGAGCCGCAACGGGGTATTGCCACTGCTGAGATGTACCTGCCTTTTTTTTAATTTTTTTGTATTTTTTCTTGTAAACATGGAAAAAATGCAATAAAAATGCAATGAAGTGGTGGTGTGTGATGTAGGATAATAATGGTTGTGATGGTGATGATAATGTTAAACAAGATGATGGTAGTGGTTTTGTGGCAATGATTTGATGATGAAACAACAAGGGAAAAAATGTTAGATAAAATAAACTGAATAGATGAGGATAGAAAATTTACTTGTGTAGTTTGCCAGATTGTGGAGTAGCTATGCTAAAACTCATGTTGTCGCCTCGATTCGATTTCATGAAAAATCGAAGAAGCTCGACTGTGACCTGAAGAGATGCACAACGAAACTAGGAGTCCTCGTGGATATCGCCTTTGAAACTGTCGTTGCTCGACTGAAAGATACTGAAGCAGTCACCGACAACACTCGGGGGTTGGTGGTCTCTCCTTCTCAATTGAAGAAATGGCGGATGAAGATGAATGAAGGAGGAGATGGGAATAAAAATGAGGAGAGAGAAGTTAGTAAAGATGTGGATATAGTGGAGAGAATGTGGAGTTGGTGACTTGGAATGGAGGACAAGTAAAGGGAAAAGAAGTAAAAGAGGAAAAAATAAATAAAATAAATAAAATAAGTAGGCTACTAAAAATAATGTGGGGAATATATATATATAAATAGTTAATTAAAATAAATGATAATAAATAAAATAAAATAATAAAATAAAACAAAATCCAAAATAATAAAAAAATAAGGTGACACGTGGCGGCTCTAGGAGCGGCCACGTGTCTTTCCCAGAAAATTCAAAAATTAATTTAAATAAAAATAACAAAGAAATAACAAAAAGGGTTAAATCAATAAGTGGCCAACACACAAGTTGCTCATCTCGACAAGATATACAACTTTTGTGAAGGGTCAAAAATCAAATGAAATCATCTGTATAAAGTGTATTTTTGGGTGGTACCTTACAGTTATAAAATACCACATTTTGTCTTTTACATTTTTTTGTCATTTTTTAAATAAGAGAAAATCAAAATAAAAATAGAGAAAATATGAAAGGAATATTTACAATTTAATCTATTTTTGGATTTTTAATAACTCAGAAAATAAAGGATGAAATACAAGGGCGTTGTGGTCAATATGTGCAATATACAATAGGGGCCTAAAATCCGAGTTTCACATACAAGCTCCGATTTTAATGAAATTAGTTTTTTTTGAAGTTCTTTGAATGTATATTACTTTAAAAGTGAGTGGACCTAAATCGGACACTGTATGGGAGAGATATGCGCATTTTAATGTTCATTGTTTCAAACTTGGATTTGGGTTTTATTGGACAATTTTACAAATTAGTATTTTTTTGATATTTTTCTTTTATTATCATTAGAAATATATACACTACAGAGTTAATTTTATTGGATTTGGAGTTAGTATAAAATATATAGAAATAAGTGATTTTAGCTATATACAAGGGAATATGTACGAATGATTTTTGGCTCCTTATTTCATGCAAACATGAATGCTAAAATGTAGATATTATTTACACATGCATGAATGCTAATTATGCAATATAAGTGGAAATATGCATCTAATGACTCAGGAACAAAGCTCTATTTTCAACTTTTAGAGTGATGAATCACAGATTCATCAACCCCCTATACTTTAACCATGCTCATCCCCGAGCAACTAAAATGAAATGCAAGAGTGAAATGATTTTGGATTCCATACCAAGGTCATGAACAAAAGGTGAAAATGGAGCTTGACTCGACCTTTGGATTAATAGTGTGACGGAACCTTATTGGGATCTGAATTTAAGACCTAACAGCATTTAAGTTCCACAAGTCTTCTATTCAAGATGCCTCAACAATCAGGTCAGAACAAATCCTCATACACAAATTTCTGATGACCATGAATATTACTTGTACGGTGTAAGTGAAATATGGATCTCCACATCAGAAATGACAAAGAACCAGCCTCCTCTAATAAAGTAACTCTAATTCCCGAGTTAGCAACTCTTTCCTCGAGGAGCGGGTATTCCCCTTCTAAGTTCAAGTGCGACCAACTCAAGAAGAGGGGTCGAGAGAAGAATGGGCAGTAGCCAGTGTAGATACCTATCATAGGATGCTTGACCACTGTAGCCAAGTCATCCAGCTGGCAGGCTTCTATGGTATGAGGTTTTGAAGCATATGCCTTGCAAATATACAGACTCCAACATGCTTTTTATTTTCTATCAGGCCTGTCCATTTTTTTGGATTTCTCTCTTTTTTTTGAACTAATATATAGGTGAAGCATGTACATAATGAGTTTTTCTTCTTTGAGCCAGTAGACTATCCATCTTTTGAAGCATGATTGCAACCCACAGCATCCCTCCCTTAGATGTTAACACTACAAGACTAGGTTGAGATGCGCTTCCCTCCCTAGAGGAGGACAGATGTTTCTACCCGTGTGCTACTCCAAGCCAAAGAATTCTACCTCCTCACCACCTCATCAATGAAGATCTACGTGTATGGTGCTTGTCCAAGTCAAGTCACTATCTAAAACAATCATGCTTGTGCACAAAATATTCTACCTAGACCAATCAAGATGACATGTTAACATAGACTTGCAGACTTAAGGAATTAATTTACTTGTCCTGAAAAATCCTAACTCCAATTCCTATAAGGTTCCTCTGATATTAGGTAGATTAAGGTCAAATTAAATCCATCCTCGACATCTATTCATAACTTGGTTCAGAACCCACTAACTTTTCACTTTGCATATGCTAGATATGCAGATGAGATGCAGATGACATGCTATAGAGATGAATGACATGAAAGACCTTTTTTTTAAATGCAAGGATGATATGCGAGAGTAAATAAGAAGCCTTTATTTTTATTTGATTTTTTTGATAAATCTCCTATTTTACAACAAAAGTATTATTTTACAATAATTTTTAGTTTACACAATACACATATTCTACAACTTGTACACAATATACATATTATACAAGTATATATAAATTTTTTTGGTATACATCCTATTTTACAACAAATTTTACAAAGTATCATTTACTAGAATTTTACAAATTTATAAATAAGTATTATGCAAAATTTACAAGTGTTATACAATATACATATTATACATGTATTTTATAATTTTTTTCAGTTTTTACCTACCCCATAATTATTGCATAATATATACAAAAATACGTGAAAGTACGAGCATGAGTAAAGTATATATGTAATATATACACGCCCCCTATACTTAGTGTGTGCTACGTCCTCAGAGCACGGAAAACGAGGAAAAAGACATAGCTCATGCTAAGCATAGAAGAGCTAAAATTACAAAAAGTATAGAAGTCGTTCCACCCCCTATACATAGGCTCTTGCAACCTAAGTGTAGAAGAAGATCAAAAATGGGTGGACGAGGTCAATAGGGGAAATGGATGAATATATACATGGTGGGCATCGGTTCCCCCTATACTTAGGCTCTGGTCAACCTAAGTATAGGACAGAAGTGGATGTGAGAACCGACGAGATCTGGAGGATGTACAGTGAATGGTGAAGAGACTCGGGACACTCTCCCCACTATACTTAGGATCTGATCATCCTAAATATAGACATAAATGAAATGATTTGGAGCCGAGGCACATGATTCGAATCACTGAGGAGGGAGGGATATAAAATATATACAAGGAGGAGTGAGAATGTACAAGGATTAAGAAGGTTTATGGCGAACCTTCTTGTAGGAGCGAGAATGTGGATAATATATATGTGTCGTTGTCGGAATCATCCTCAGATGAATAAGTGAGGTGTAGGAATCGTTCGACGAGGGTCGACATAGGTTTGCTTGCTTAGATACGACTTAAGAACAACCGAACTGAGCTCACTGATGAATCCCCATTCATCACTCTTTATTCTTTTATTTTAGCTAATTATCTTGGCAATGAATCATGTAAATAGGTGTACATACAATAACTTAGCATTATGCATGCATGTGGTAATATCTCATAATTAGCATGTATTTGTGCAAAGATAAAAGAATAAAGAATGAAAAGAAAAAGAAGGAAGTATTTAGAATAAATACTGAGTGACCCAAACCCCAAGAGAAGGCCAAGCATTGGCTTGATCGCCAAATAAAATAAGTAGAGAGAGATAGGGCCACTTTAGGTTGTGTATATGTATACATAATTTATTTTTACAAAAATAAAAATAAAAAGGGAATTTAACTTACTTGTATATATTTCTAAAAATAAAATAAAAATAAAAAATAAAGTAAAAATAGAATAAAATTCTCTCTCTCTCACTTGTACATAACACATGTATATTTGTTTTCTTCCCTATTTATTTATACTTGTAAATAAATAATAAAAATAAAACAAAAATTATTTTATACTTCAAACATTATGTTGTAAATAAATAAAATATAAAATTGGGGTATTTTTTTGTAAAAATAATAAAATAAAAATAATTGTACAAAATACATAGGTATTTTATACCTGTATATAACACAAATACACTGTATATACAATAATTAATTTTTCCTAAAAATAAATAAAAATCACAGAAAATAGTGTGAAAAATAACAAACATTTTTCATTTTATACACTTTTAACTTAAAATCATTTATTATTTTTTATTGAATTTGTAAATCTTTTTGTAAATTCTATTTTCTGATCGGTCTATGTCTAAAACGTTGACTCGGGTCAACCCCCTCTTCCAGGGCTTGACCCCACCCGTTGTTTCGGCCGGACCTCCTTCCTGAATTTTTCTAGGCCGGATCACGCACCCGTTCGCCCTGAAATTTCGCCTGTGCCTTCCCCGTGGATCCCCGATTCTCGTGGATCCCTAGGGAAGCACGAATCTTCCTCGGTTCACGTGTCTCAACCCGATCTTTCCAAGCAACATGGGACTGCTATAAAGTCACTCATCCACCTCCCCAGGTGTGTAGCTTGCGCCGCACCCCTTCTCGATACCCTAGAACCCTCCAGCAAGGTGACATCAGTCTGTTGGGCCCTTCGGTGATCGGATTGGTGCTGTGTAGCCGAAGCTTAACCTTCATGGCCGGAGAACCACCGCGAGAAGCCTCCTTCGCCTGATGTAGCTTGGTTGAGGCAACAACCCCGCCGATCACTTTGCCTAGAGCTTAGGATTGTGTTTGGAACTTCAGGTACCCTCTTAGTCCTTCCTAGCTCCGCTTGTTATCCAATCTTTCCATTTCCCGCCACCTGTGCTCCGCCAGCTCCGATCAGCCGGTCGGAGCTCTATCACCCTCACCCATCCGTTCAGATCCCTCCGCACGCTCACCCTCCATATCCCCACATAATCTGATCATCCTAGTCATCGTCTCCAAAGTCGAGATTAGGCTAGAGGTCTCATCTACCATTATTTGCCGGAGACCATCACCATTTCCCGTCGCTTCTTGGTGTTTATCCCTAATAACCTAGACCAGAGTGTGCCTCAGAGTCAGAGCAACCCTTGCAGGTCTTGACGCGCGCAGAGACCCCTCAAATCACCCTTACCCATCCTCGTCGGAGCAGCTACAAGTCACGTACACCACATCGCCGATCATACTGTTGGAGCATCCATCCCTGCCGGCCATCTGACGCGGAATCGACCCACAAGTTCACCGGTGCCACCTGATCCTTCATCGGAGCCAAGGATCACATCCTTGGTCCCGACGAAGTTCGTCCATGCACAGTTCTTCCAGACACCTCCTCCGCCGTTGGATCGACACCACCTGCCAGATCCTATCTAGTTTGTTCATCTGCAGGAGGTGTGAGACCGTTAGATGTCAGATCTAACGGTCTCGTACCTCCCACGTCCCTGACCAACTGACACCGTCCCATTTGACATCTGACGCATCCGGAGCCGCACGATAGTGCCCCATCAACGACCGACACCTGTCCCTCCACGCGCTCATCACGTGCCTTCAAGGGTGTATTGTGTCTTTTACCCTGTATTTATTTCAGTTTATGTTTTAGTCTATAACATAAAAATTATAGTTGGACCATTTTGCATCTTAGTCCTTGTAGTTTCTAGTATTTGTAGTTTAGTCCTTCTGGTTTGGAACCACATGCCTGGTCACGTGATTAGTGGGTTATTTGCATTATTTGTCTCGAACTTTTCTTGTATTACTGATTGAATAGATGTTTTTTGAATTTGCATATATACCCTCTGAACGTGGATTTGGAGCATGTGCGCTTTTTAGTGGATAAATTGTAGATTTAATCCAGGACTTTTATTGCTTGTTATTGTGGAGTCCAAGAACGTAAATAATTGCATTTTGGTCCATGTTTGTTGTGTCCCTTGTTTTTAATCAAATAATTATTAAATTAACTTCGAAAATTCTATAAAAGTTATACATAGCTCCTGCTAGTGTGTAGTATTTTTAGTAATTTTCATGACTTGATTTAATTTTATATGATATTTTCCTAAAAAATCAAAAAACCTTAAAAAGTGTCTCTATTTGTTTTGAAAATCAATTAAAAATATAAAAATACCTTTAATTCCAAAAAAATTAGTGTGTGTTTGTTTTGTTTTAACTTCTATGTGATTTTTGTTTCATTCCCATTTATAAAACCCATAAACTTGAAAAAGACCAAAAACCTTATAAAAATTATTAAAAATTCATAAAAAGATAAAAAATGTGTTTTCAATTTCTGTAGGTAGCTTTGATTTTATAGTTTCAAATAAATTTGTTGTCTAGATTTTATAGGCATTTTAACTATTTTTAAAGTGCCCCTCAATGTTGGCTGCAAACTATTTTTATTTTCTTCTTTCTTTTATTTTTAGAAAATTAAATAAAAATCAGAAAAACACTAGAAAAATCCCCAAAACATCTAAATATTTTAAAAACATAAAAATATTTTTTGCTTTAAATTTTTGAGTCATTTGTTCCTTTAAATAATTGTTTGTGTGTGCCTTCTTATTGTTTCTTTACTTCTCTTATTAATTGAAAATCATAAAAAAATTTAAAAATTAAAAACCACCGAAAATTTCTTTATCTTTCTTGATTACCTGACTACTTCGAAGGTTTCATTTCGTGCTCCTTGTGTTCAACCCTGGTGGCTATACCATGTTAAATAATTAGTAAGACGACTTGCCTTGTTTTGATTGTTGATTGATTGCATTGGTGGTCTATTTTTCTTGATTGAGCCACGCTTCATCGGTTGGGGTCGCAACAAATTTGATCTGATTGTTTGAGACTTAACCCTAATCGGCGGAGCGCTCATCACTCACTCATATAAATCGCCTCATATGGACCTGATGAGGACTCCTCAGAAAATTCCTTCTTCGATATGTTCAAGGAAACTTTCTTAATCGGTTTTCTAGAACCTGAATCATTGAGAGGGAGAGGAGAGCAACACACCTTGAGAGGTTCGAGGGAACACCTCGAGGAATCAATTCTTGACTTACACTCACTAGATAACCGACTAGTGGAGGGAGCGACCGTGTTTTTGTGTGGAGTCAATTTAGTCTTGGTTGTTTCCTTTAATGGTCTGAGATGTGGTGTGGTGTTGACCATGAGTTCCTCATCAGATGAGTCACCATATAGATTGTAATATTCCTGAAGGGTTCAGCACCTGTCTCAGGACGATGCTAGTGATCTCAGTTGGCTCGACATTATTGGGCTCTTGTGTCAGATCATCCAAATGGTCAAGGCAATTAGCAAAAGTCATGTCCGACTCAATGATAGCTTGAAGGTGTGAGTCCTCCATAGAATCTGTCACGGTGGTGGTACAAGCAGTTGGTGAAGTGGAGGTGTGGGAGTCTTTGAACCAACGGTCATCCGGACAGTCGGTATCTCAGATGTAGTAGAGATATGGGACTCATCTATCTCTCGATGGTAACGACTGTCTGCATATATGCTGGTCACCTTAGAGTAAAGTGTATCAACGAATGGGTGAGGTCGGAGTGCCCACAATGCTGTAAAATTGATTTCCCGAGTCTTGCAAGCTATAGTCGCCTTAGCCGAGGCTAAAAATAGCTTCTCAAGAATAAAAGGATACTGGGTCCTCGATTCTTAATATCAATGACCGTGAAGTCTACCTGGAGTAGAGCACATTGGAAAGTAATGATGACTGAAATGGTTCCTCTCGACTGTTTGATAAATCGATCATCCATCTGAATGATCTCTCTCGACTTTCTAATTGGCCTGAGTTTGAGCTTGTCAAACATAGAGGTTGTGAGGATATTTATCGGAGAGTCATCATCGATTCTTGTATGGATAAAGATAGTGTCTTTGATTTCACATTTAACCCTAGACAACTTCTTCACTCGTTAGCTCTTGGTCTTTCTCCCCATCACCAAGGAGGTGTCCATAAATACTATGTGTCTTTCAGTCCTTGTCCTCTTATTGCCTGACCTCTTAGGCATCAATTTACTTCTCACAAATCTTTTGAGGTCGGGGAAGTGATCTATGGCCTTTATCAAGGGAAGATTAAAAATCAATTCTTCATCGAGTGCTTCCCTTAGAGCAGGATCCAATTTTTTTAGGCCATTTTCATTTTCTAATTTTACGGTCTTTTTGAGATTTTAAATTTTTTTGGAGTTTTTGATGGACGAATGATCAGACTCTGGATTGGAGGGTAAGTGGTTAGTAGAAGAGGAAGGTAGAATAGACTCCAGCAGTACAAAATGTGTGGGTTTCCTAATGCTCGCTCGGGTTTCAACATCAAATCTACTTACTTCCTTTTCCACTTTCATACCCAGGCTGGCATAAATTGAGTGCAATATTTCCATGGCATCTCTCAACTTGTTACCAAATGATTCATTTTTCTCACATCCTCCATAAAATTCTCATGACAAATCATGGGAGAGTTCTTCTCAATTGGAGGATACTGCTGAGATATTGGGGTCTCATACTCAACATACCTAGACTCTGACATGTAATGCTGGGTCGAGTATGGACCATCTGAATGGCAAATATTGGTCGGAGCCTCATATGATGGAGTCAATAAAGAGGGGGGTCCTAGATTGAATCCATGAGTCCAATCCTGTGAATTTATAGGATGTCCGAATGTGTGATATGAAGGTTGGTCAATGCATACTTGATTACTAGGGCCAATCAAGTCAGGAAGATGATTAGGTGTATGCCTCTCCATTTGGTATGTTCTATCATCCAAGTAATTCTGCCAGTCATATGTCTCAATAGTGGCTTGCTCTTCGTACGGTTCACTGATTCCAGCAAGCTTCTGAGAATAAGGACAATCAGCCTAAGATGGAAGTGGATCCGGAGTGTTAGAATATGGAATAGGAAAGAAATGCGAAGAAATGTAGAAGTCAGTCAAAGTTCTGACTTCATAATCAGGTCGAGGTAGAACCGACCACATGTAAGGGTCTACCGTGGATGGCGGAGGATACATGGAAGAAGGAGAAGTCGAAGATGAATGATATATTGTCGAGGAGGAATGACCAAAGGTCTCAAGGTACGGGGACCAATAGCCCGACATCTTAAAGAGGAAAGGATGAATGTAAGCAGATCGAGATAGAAAACATGCAATTTCACAGGATAATGCACACACTGACAAACACAAAGACAAACACAAGAGCAAGCCCCGAGTTCACACTCAACACGGTGAAGGATACGAAGCTGGGTCCGATTAATCTGGTTGATTTTAAGTGCGATTTTTCAAGCAAATAGCAAGGATTACATGGCCTATAGGGAAGTCAGCTCAAATCCGG
Source organism: Ottelia alismoides (assembly GCA_037367405.1). NCBI lineage: Eukaryota > Viridiplantae > Streptophyta > Magnoliopsida > Alismatales > Hydrocharitaceae > Ottelia > Ottelia alismoides. The sequence goes on from JAZKJV010011420.1 coordinate 296,293, forward strand.
ATGCGTCTCCCCTGTTTAACCTGTCGCCTAAGATACCAACGCTCTTCCTTTCTTCGCTCCTATCACCAACTTAGAAGTTCAAGGACCTGTCCCTATCTACCTACTGAAGTAGGCGGAGGTAGAAAAGGCTTATAACTTCATCCCGAAGGGTTACTAGCAATTTGTCACGGTGCACCGCTGCGTCACCCCTATCTACCTGTCGAATTAGACAAAGGCTACTTGGCACTGGTCAGTTGAATCTATAAGAATTCATCATGTGGTATTTGCTAGAATCGAGGTACATGATATGGAAGGCAGGGATTTTGGCTCTACCTTAGGGTGTGCACACACACTCTGTGCCCTCACTGAGCCTGAAATCAATGTTGGGGTTACTCTCCCGCAAACAAGGGTTCAATTTTTTTGGATCCAATTCAATTAGTAGTCCCGATTTTAGAGATTAGTTGTCACTGTAATTAATCCACACAAGCAATCACGTCCACCATCCAGTCCCAATTCCTTTATCCTAGTTTAGAAAAATGGAGAGAGAGAATCGGAAAAAGGTGATGCGATCGAGAAAACGATGATGAATGCTTGAGAAAGAAGACTTACAGTGCCTCCAGCTCTCTACAGTGCGGGATGTAATACTGAATTGATATTTTACACTAAATAAATGCAATCGATGAGAATCCGCTCCTAGACAAGAAGTTCTATTAGCGACTGAAGAACGAATTTAAATTTGGCTAACGTTCTGCGATATAAGTGTGTCTTTTAATGGTGAAGTATGAACATAAATATTACAAGTACAAACAGTCCTAGGAAGCTCTAAGAGCTACGAGTGCAGGTTCTATCCTACGTCAGGCAACCACACAACACAGAGAGTCTCCTTTTTTATTCAGTTACATGTACGAGAATCCAAACGGGAACCACTTTAAATATGAAATTATTACAAGTTAAAATCTCTCTTCAAATATCTCTTTGGTGTCTCAACAACCGACTTGATCCACAAATCGTCGACCTTCGATGCTTTTCGAGATGCGTTGACTTCAAGAAAGCCGCTCAAAGTCCACCGGGCTCTCGCACAAAAAGATGGAATTTTATGTCAGAAAGATAGAAGGAGAAAAAAATAAGCAAAGAAATAATTGGAAAAATGGAATAATTACAAATGGGTTCGGAGATCAGACTACCCGATGGAATGGAAGACATAAATCTAATTTTCTAAAGTGATCCAAAGTCGTTTGCCTCCCTGATAATGGTGCCATTTGACATATCTGAAATTACCCTTTTTAATTTGTATAAATATTGTTTTTATTGTAGCCGGGCAATCAGGATCGATTAAAAATTAACTACATGGATCGATGAATCAATGAATTAAATAATACGCAATTTGGTGTATTTTTAACCTGGGCAATCCCCAGGGTCGACTCATGGAGGCAAAGGAGCAACTTTGGATCAAGTTAGATGAATTAGTTCATGATTTTCTAAGCAGATTTTTTTAAATTTTTTATGCAATAAAAATGGAATGCAAAATGCAGATGAATTAGGTTATTAAGAAAAAGAGCCACTTAGCCAAAATTTATTTTAATGTGAAATTAATTCTAATTAGCCAAGTTATATTTTTCTTGAAAACCTAATCCAATAATGAATGCGAAATGTATTTTTTACAATTTTTGGACTTATGACGCAACAATGAAAAATGCAAACTTTTTTGGGGTTTTATGCAATTTTTCATGCAAACAAAATGCAAAAATTATGAAAATTTTAGTGGAAGTGAAAAATGATGAAACAAAGCTATACTATTTTTTTGGGATTGTCTGACAATATATGATTTTTTTTATGAATTTTGTACTCAAAATAGAGTGATTATGAGTATTTAATTCCTAATTAATCGACGAAATCAAATCATCCAGAAGTAAAATTATCTCAAATCGATGTTTTAATGAGTCCAGAAGAGTTGAAATTTCACAAAAATGATATTCGTGGATTTAATTAAAAATGTATTACAGAAATCACTCACTAATTTATTTTAAGCAAATGACACCTCCAATTTCAATGAAACTTGGACAGTAATTAAAAAGCACATAGCAGCATCATCTACATTTTTTCATAAATTTGGGAGCAAGAGATATGTATGTGCGAATTTGAGAGATTGAATGGGTAAAATATCACTAAATTTCAAACTCTGTTTTTTAATAAATTATCAAATGCTCACAAAAATGCAAATAAATATCCAAGAGATTTAAATGATCTAAAAAATGCTATTTTTTTATTAAAAATGATGCAAAGTCGATATTCAAATTTGAGCATTATAAGGGTGTCTTTGCAATACGGGAAATAGAAACAACTGTGCCTAAGGGCATTTTTGCAATTGTAAAAACTCAAAGGGTAACTATGCAATATTTACAAAAAAATAATAAAATGAAAAGGTGGAATGAACCTTTTAGGGCACATATAGGGGGAGGCCGCGGAGCTTGCGAGGGCGGCGATCATGCACGTGGCAGATGAAGGGGGCGGTGGCCTAAGGGAGCACCGCGGGTGGTGCTGCACGCGCATCACTCACGTGAGGAGGACGACAGTAGGGCACAACCTTTGATGGAGGATGGCGGCATCGACCTGGGGGAGCACAGGCTGGGGCGGTGCTGGAGTCGTTGTCGGCGCGTGACACAATGTCCTGTGGTCAAGGGAAGCACACGCCTGCTGGAGCAAGGGAAGAGGTAGAGGCGTGCATGGCTGACAACGTGGACCCTGGTTGTTGGCGCGCGAAGGGTGGCGTGGCCTGGAGGCTGGGAGGCTGGAGGTGGGGTCCACGGTGAGCTTCCTACAGGGAGGTAATGGGGAAGCACTAGCTACCGGCGTGGAGGAAGGCCGCTGGGGTGTGCTGAAGGGCGGCGCAGGCGTAGCTAGTTGTGGCCGCACGTGCTCCATCTAGACGTGCAGGCTACCACGAGTAGGCGGCTGGCGGTCACAGGTCGAGGGCTGCATGATGAACAGCAGGAGCGGTGCTGCGTGTGGGGTGGTGTGAGATGCTGTCGCGGAGGAGTACGTCCAGGGGGTGCGGCAAGAGGCGTGGGCCTGCTGGGCTGGAGGATGCGTAGGGCGGATGGCCGTCCGTGGTTAGGCGAGCCGGCCAGGGGAGGAGGTGGCGGTGGCTGCTTCTTCCCCTATTCTTTTTTTTTAAATTTTTTTGTATTTTTTTACTTTTTTTTCTTGTAATCAGGAAAAAAGGCAATAAAAATACGAGGAAGTGGTGGTGTATGATGTAGGATAATAATGGTTGTGATGGTGATGATGAATATTGAATAAGATGATGGTAATGGTTTTGTGGCAATGATTTGATGATGAAACAAAAAGGGAAAAATCGTTAGATAAAATAAAATGAGTAGATGAGGATAGAAAATTTAACTACAAAGTTAGATAAAATAAAATGAGTAGATGAGGATAGAAAATTTAACTATGTAGTTCGCCAGATTGTGGAGTGGCTATGATAAAACTCATGTTGTCGCCTCGATTCGATTTAGTGAAAAATCGAAGAAGCTCGGCTATGACCTGAAGAGATGCACAACAAAACGAGGAGTCATCGTGGATCTCTCCTTTGAAACCGTTGTTTCTCGACCGAAAGATGCTGAAGCTGTCATCGACAACACTCGGGGGCTGGTGGTCTCTCCCTCTCAATTGAAGAAATGGCGGATGAAGATGATTGTAATATTTTTTAATTTTTTTGTAAATAAGAAAAATGCAAGAATGAAATAATGGTGATGGTGTTGACTGTGATGATGAAATAAGATAATGATGATGAATGATGGTGGTGAATGATGATGATTGATGTGGTGATAAATGGTGTAGAACAATAAAAAAAATTGTTAGATAAATAAAATAATAAGGAGAATGAGGGAATACTTACCTGTGATTTGCCAGGTTTTGGAGGAGCTATGGTGTGTGGCCTCCTGTCATGGCCGCAAGAAGGATGGCAGAGTCCTTCCAAGCTGAAGTAGCTTCCTGCGAGGGATGGCTGCGACGAAGTGGTAGAGACCACCTCGGATCTCGCTGTGGTTGGGGTCGTCGCTCAACGATGATTCTCAGTAGCTGTCACCTATAGATAGCCAGAGCTCTCTCTCTCTCTCTCTCTCTCTCTCTCTCTCTCTCTCTCTTCTATCGAAATGGCAAATGAAGATGAATGAATGAGGAGATGGGAATAAAAGGAGGAGAGGAAAGTAAGAAAAGATGTGGAGATAGTGGGGAGAATGGGGAGTTGGTGACTTCAAGTGGAGGACAAGTAAAGGGAGAAAAGTAAAAATAGAAAAACAAATAAAATAAATAAAATAAGTAGGCTACTAAAAAAATGTAGGGAATATAAATAATTAATTAATTTAAATAAATAATAATTAAATAAATAATAAAATAAAATAAAATACGAAATTAATAAAAAAATAGGGTGACACATGGTGGCTCCAGGAGCAACCACGTGTCTCTCCCAGAAAATTAAAAAATTAAATGCAAAGAAAAATAAAAAGAAATAACAAAAAGGATTAAATAAAAAAGTAGTCACCATGAAAGTTGCTCATTTCGACAAGATCTCCAACTTTTGTGAAGGGCCAAAAATCAAATGAAATCATCTGTATAAAGTATATTTTTGGGTGGTACCTTATACGTATAAAATTACCATATTTTTGTCTTTTGTATTTTTTATCACTTTTTAAATAAAAATAGAAATAAAAATAGATAAAATATGATGGAATATTTATAATTTATATATTTTTTGGATTTTTAATAATTAAGAAAATAAAAGGATAAAAGGCAAGGGCGTTTTGGTTAATATGTACAATATACAATAGGGGCCTTAAACCAAAGTTCCACATACGACACCGATTTTAACGAAATTACTCTTGTTTTTAAGGTCTTTAAATATATATTACTTTAAAAGTGAGTAGACTTGAATCAGACACTGTATGGGAGAGATATGCGCATTTGGAGGTTCATTGTTTCAAACTTGGATTTGGATTTTATTGGACAATTTTGCAAGTTAGTATTTTTTGATATTTCTCTTTTATTATTGCTAGTAATATATACACTACAGAGTTAATTTTATTGGATTTGGAGTTAGTATAATATATATATATATAAATAAGTGATTTTATCTATATACATGTGAATATGTACGAGTGATTTTTGGCTCCTTAATTCATGCAAACATGAATGCTAAAATGCAGATATTATTTACACATGCATGAATTCTAATTATGCAATATAAGTGGAAATATGCAGCTAATTACTCATGAACAAAGCTCTATTTTCAACTTTTAGAGTGATGAATCACATATTCATCATAAACCAAGTTGTTATCTCTTCATCATGTTTCATCACTCGTGTTATTGCTTACACTTAGGAATATCTTACCCTAAGTATGGGGGGGGGGGTAATCCATACAATCCTTCAAAGTATTTTTTTCTTTTCTTTTTAAGGTTTCTTTATCCCCTCACATCTCTCCTATCTTGTAGATATTCTTGTCTATACTTATGTATATCTTACCCTAAGTAAAAGGGATAAGGATTGAGTCGTTGATCTATTTATTCCCTCCCTTGATCCTCATATAGCCTGATATACTTAGGATTAATTGATCCTAAGTATCGGGGAATGATCGACTTCTTATTCTTTCATTCCTTCATTCTTTCGTCGCTGTAGTATAGGCTCTTTTTTACTTAATACAAGTTATGTCTTCTCTTTTCGCTATGATATGATGATATTGCTCAAGCTAAGTATAGGGGGCATATATATATATATATATATATATATATATATCTGTGTGTGTGTATATACTTTAGACATAACTCGTACTTTTATATTTAATATGGCTAATTAATAAAACACATAATAATTCTTTGAAAACACTTCGTTATACAATTTGCAAAATGTTTGAAAAATGGTTGAAATATCTTTGAAAAATCTTTTGTATAACTATTTGAAATATATTTTGTAAATTGTTTTCAAAACTTTTGTAAAAATGTTTATTTGTAAAAATATCTTTTCTTTGTTTGAATAAAATATCATGAAAATATGTTGCAATGGTTTGGAAAATGGTTGCAAAATAATTTGAAAAATCTATACATACTGTTTGAAAAATCTTTGCAAAATGGTTTTGAAAGTTTGTAAATGTTTGCAAAAAGTTAATTGTCAAACTATTTTCAAAATAAAGTTTTCAAAATGTTTGTAAAAATTCTTTCAAATTAGTTTGAGAGCTTTGTACATAATTCAAGCAAATAAAATTCTTTACGAACTTTATATATAAACTTGTAAATAACTAACTGATGTAAATTCTTGAACCCAATTCTTGTAAATAATAGGATGCGCTCCTATGTAAATACCTATGTATAATTCTTTTCTAATTTTTTAATCTTTCAAAATTCCCTAAATTTATGCAAAATTCAAAACTCCAAGAAAATTTGCAAGATCTTTCTGAAAACATGCATAAAAACTTGCAAAACTTTTTCTAAAAAAATCATAAAAAGTTCAAAATCAGAAAATTGCATCATAAAAAATTTTCCTTGCATTATGCATAGCATCTACATTTTTCAGATTGATGATAACAATGGAACAAGTCTAAATTAAGTCCCAAAATTGGAGGTTGGTTGGACCTTGATCCACTTAATGACAACAACCTAAGGAACTAGAATTGAGATACTTCAGATCTTCTAGACTTAATTCTTTTGAGACCACGAGAATAGGTTCAGTGTCGTCTTGACTTCCTAAGTAGAATATTTTGGAACACACACATGACTCTCGTCGATAGTGACCTAGTTTGCACAACTGCACCTTACACCTTGCTCAACTCAGTTGAAGTGGTAGAGGGTTGGATTTGCCGGCATGAGACATAAGCCAATGGAAACATCAGAATCATACAACTGTGGCCATTGTACCCAAACCCGATCCAGTTGCCATGAGATATAATGACAGGAGTCTGTGGGTTGCAATAATGCTTTAAAAGAAGGATAGTCTACTAGCTCAAGAGGAAAAAATCCTATGTAAATGTTGTTGTATACGGTATTAAAAAATGCATATTCAAAAACTCCAAAAAAAATATGGGCAAAATCCCAAGAAAAATCAATTCTCATCGAGTATATGTGAACATAGTCAATAAGCGAGCTTGAGATTAGAAGTTAAATACATGTGAGCCTGCAGTCGGATGACTTGGCTACACTGGTCAAGCATCCTAGGATCGGTAGCCATACTTGCTACCATCCATTCTCTTCTCTACCTCATCTTCTTGAGCCGGTTGTACTTGAAATTAGAAGGGAATACCCCTCTTCTCGAGGAAAGAGTTGTTGGATTGGAGAATTAGGGTCATGAAGTTGGAGAAGACTTACTTTTACCGCTTCAGCCGAGAGGAGCTACATATCACTGACACTGTACAAGATAGGCTCATAGTCATAAGGGACTACGTATGATATTGACTTGTTTTGACCTGGCTTTGGAGGAGAATTGGCTAGAGTTTTGTGGTTCTTTGAAGTTGTTGTGTTTCAAATCCATTTCCCAATAAGGTTTCAATCAAACTTAATTTTCAAAAGTCCAACTGAGCTCTAAACTTTGATTTAGTGAAGACACGTTTAAGAGACAAAATCAATCCAAGTTCTTTCTTTTACTTTTATTTTCTTTTCTGCACTTATATGCACAAGTGTTTTCTAGGGACCAGTAAAGTTAGGTATGGGGGTGGGTGATGAATCTCCATTTTATCACCTTTATTCTTTCATTTTAGCCTTTAAAACCTAGCTAAAAGCATGTAAATTGCATTATTTTTGCATAAAATAACATCTACTATTTACTCTGTAAATAATATACAAAATACTGCATTTAAAGCTAAAATGAAATAATTTAAAAATAAAAGAAAAATAAATGAAATACCATAGGTATTGAATGACCCTAAACCCTAACAGCCAGGCATCATGATGACTGGGTCGACAAGGAATAAAGTAGGGTGAGATAAGGCCAAATTTACAATAAAACCCTAATTCAAAATCCACCAATAAGTCCATTTTGGGATCTATTTTATTCTTTATTATTTATACCTCAAATCAGTAAATTTTGTACATGAAAGTTGTAGATAAAAATACGTAAAAAATGTAAAATTTATTTCATATAATAATGCACCATGTGCTTTATATAATCAAAACAAAAACCCAAAATCCAAACTTCACAAACTTGTATCCTCTCCATATGAGCTCAAAATTTATCAAAATCATTTTTAATTGTATATAACTTTAAATTACCTATTTAGTAAATTAGTTTCATTTAAATTTGAAGTAAGATGTAAAATTTAGGTTTTGGATGAATAAAATAATAGTTTTATTTATTCTTTATATTTTCATTATTTCATATTTTTATAATTTGTAAATAATATATATAATATATGTACATAAAAAATAGAATAAAACAACTAAAACGAAAGTAAAATAAATATGTATACTAAATTACGTAGATGAATTGTAGATCCATATACCTATATAATAAATATACATATTTATTTAAGTGTACTTATTACTTTAGAAAAATAAAACAAAAATATATTTGTATATATTATAATAAATTATAAATATATAAAATATATAGATAAAATAATAAAATATAAATACATAATAAAAATAAAATACATACTATATTGATAAATATACATATACTTATACTTGTAAAAAGTAACCTATAATAAACAAGCTTGTAAAATTAAATAAAAACTATCACAAAATGCTATATAAAATAATAAATAATTTTTATGTTATAACCTAAAATTAATAACCTCGTTTATTAGTTTATTTCGATTTAATAAAGATTTTCCACTCTGTTTTGTCACCTAGCGAGCTGACGTGGACCAAAGGGAGTCCGGTCAGAGTTGATCTCGATCAACTCTCCGACCTCCCTAGGTCTGCTCTACCAGAAGCTAGATGACTGTTCTTCCTCGATTTTCCACAATGATACACTGCCCGACCAATCTCGAGTTCTCCATGAGAGTTGACCCTCGATCCTTGTTCTTTCACGTGGATGCATTGCTTTGATCGCAGGATCATTGCCTCAGGCAGAATCCGCTTACCATCTCACACCTATACATATACCTCCACCCCACCCATTTTGAATTGTGATCTTGTTTAAACCCAAATCCCCTTCTTTTGTGTGCGAGAGGTTGCTTGTGATAGAGGATCTTTCGTCGGCCAGTCTGATACGAAACAAGAGGCATTCCCTCTTGTTGATCCCCATCGTCGACAATCTTTGCCTGCTGGTCCACTGATAATCAGGGAAATCGAGGGTCGTTGATAAAACCCGAGCGTGAAGCGATCTTGTATTCCACACAAGGCGGGAACACAGTCGAAGTGTTGACCACTTCAAAACCCGGATTTAATCAACAATTAACCCACAATAAAGAATAAATCAATTAAGTCCTAAAATTTGTTAATTAACATTTAACTCTACCACAAATTGTATAGCGAATAAGCATGTAGAGGTCAAACCATAGAGAGCAATAAAAAAATTAAGTAGCCTACAGTGTTCATGTACAACAGAGTCATCCTTGTATGAATCCTATTTTTTGGGGGTTTTTGGGGTTTTATATTTTTTTATATTTTTTAATTTTGTATTTTGATTTTTAATTTTTTTTGATTTTTAGATTTTATATTTTGTATTTTTCTATTTTCTTTTGCAATATTGGAATATGTATACAATGTAATAAAAAGGGGTGATACAATATTTATAAAAATATGCAAAAATTGGAAAAATCAGGGATTAAAATCTTTTTTGTCTTTTTATAATTTTTTACTATTTTTGTGATTTTTGGGTGTTTTTTCAAAATATTTTTGGTATTTTAAATAGGCAAAACAAGGGAAAACAATGAATAGACTTTCTGGCCGAAATTAAAATGAGGTTGAAAAATACTAAACAGTACCTAAAATTTCTCAAATTAATTTTAAAATATATATAATGAAACCAGGAAGACACATCAACTGAGTTTGTATTTTTGTGATTTTTCTATGATTTTCTAGATTTTTATAAAGATTTTTAGGGTTTTCTAATTTTTAAGAATTTTCTTTTGCAATTTTTAGTGGTTTTTGGACTGACACTAGTAGATGACAAAACACACAAAATATAATTTTTTTGGAATTTTTCAAAATGTTTTTGTAATTTTTATGGATTTTTTAATGCAAACAGTGAAATAAATAAATGTTTTTGATTTTTAATAAATATGAAAATGTAATAAAAATGAAATGCAAAAATATGGCGTGAAAGTACAAGTTAACAGGGGCTTTGCATGATTTTTGTGGAATTTTTCAAGTTAATATGATGCATGATAAAAATGGAACAAGCAAGCAACAATATCTGGCCTAGCAGGGGCATTTTTGCAAATAAAATAAAGTGAGGGGCTTCAGTGCAAAAATACCAAAAATATTACACTTGGTCTACAATTTTAAGGTCTAAAATGAAATACAAAACCCGCCAGGGACCCCCGCGCAAAATGACCACCACGTGGGACTACACGTGGTCCGCACCCACAGGGACCAAAGAGTAATTTTAGAAAGTTCAAGGTCCTTCACGCAAATTTTCACAAAAATATTACACTTGGCATTTAATCTTATGGACTAAAAATAAATATACGAACATACATGGGGTCTTGCACAATTTACCCACATCACGTGGGACAACACGTGAGGTGACGTGGACTGGACCTCCAGGTAATAGCATAAAGGTACAGGGAGGTCCATGCAAAATTTACACAATAAAATAAACTTCAACTTTTATTTACAGGGTGAATCAATAAATACAAAAAGGCAGGGGCTAAATAGGAAATTTACCCCTTATTTAGGCGCTAACGGACGACGATGAAGATCTCACTTGGACACGCGTCGCGCTTCCGTCGGTCCATACCGCTTCGTCGATGAAGGCTTCTGATTAGATCCGCCTCGCAGATCGGACGGTGATGGCTAGGCTTCATCCGACGATTCTCGTTCAATCTGGGGCGCTCCTCCTGATCGGACGAGGATGAAGGGGTCTGGAGGAACAGAGAAGGAACTCGCACCAGGCGAGCTTCGATCTTGGAGCATGGGCTCCTCCGACCCTCTTCCTCGCGTCTGAGGTGTTCTGGTCGTAGCTGGAGGTCTTCCGCGTCTGCCGGTGGTCTTGGCATGGCTCCTGGAGGTCCTGGAGGTCCAAGGAGCTCAGGCGAGGTCGATGAAGGTCGGGACCTCCAGGAGCCTCTTCCTGGTTCAAATCGAGTCCAAAGGGCTCCTTGCGTCATTTGACCTGCATAGGAAGAACCAGGGGAATGAGGGCTACCTCCTCGACCCTAGGTTTTGAAGCTTTGGTGCAAGATGAGGTGAGGCAGAGGAGCTCCGACAATATGCAGAGGTGGAGCTCCGATTCGCAAGGACTGAGGGTCCTTGGTTGGACAAAAGTGCTCAGGATATGGAGCAGGCGATGGGGAACGAAGTGAGGTGACTAAGGCGGTCGGAGACAGTGGGTATCACGGTGGAGAAGTCGCCGGAGCGGAGCTCCGGCGAACTTCGATTTTTCTATTTTATGATGCGCTACTGATCTAAAAGCTAAACTAACAACGGAATTGAAATGCTAAAAATTAAAATCTACCTAGAAAGCGTGAAAGGACAACTCTTATACTTGGGGGCCACCAGGGAGCAGGACGGACACCGGAGCTCCGCCGCGACAAAATTGATCCCTCCTCCGGTCGCGTCGCGTTGCTGAAATGCTCCTCCTGTCACGAGAAACCTCCCAGGAACTGAATCGAGGCTTTTGGGGGATAAAAGCTGGCCAACATTGTGGAGGAGGTCGAGGGCTCTTATTTATAGACATTCTGGGTGCCCTACTTGGCCCGCGTATTCCGGCGAGTACAATGATTATTTCCTCGATCAAACAAGCCTGCCTGATAGATGGATGATCCTTCTACAGATCTCGTGAAGGCGACGAGCGAGATTAAGGGATGAGACGCCCGGGAAAAATGGCGCAAGTCATGGAAATAGTCAGGTTCAGAGGCGCCGGGTCCCAATGGGACAGTTGACCAGAGGTCAACAAAGGCCGCACCCTTATTGGTCCACCTCGGATGCTAGAGGACAAAATAGGGGACCTTATTCTAAAATGAATTATTTAACATAATAAATGATTTTATTAGATTTTACTTATAAAATAAAAAATGTGTATTAATTTACGTAGTATTTATTTATGATTTTTATTTAATTTTTTGATGTATTCTATCATGGTTTTATTTTAATAATGTATTTATGCATGTATTTACATGTATTTTGTATATTTCATTTTTCTTTTGTTTATTTTATTTTATTATTTTATTTTATTATTTTATAAATTTGTAATTTATTTTTGTGAGTGTGAGGATTTTTATTTAATTTTTATGAGTTGATTTTCATATTTAAATAAATAGGTGTATGTTGTATGTAGGTATACTTATAGGTATTTTACCAATATTTTATATACATTTTATTTATTTAATGTATTTTATTTGTTTTTATTTAGGGATTAGAATTTTAATAAATATTATGTAATATTTACAATATTATAAAAATATAGATGAATAAAGAATTAAAAGAATAAAGTCCCTTTTTATTTACATACATATAGATAACATAGGTATTTTGCCTATGTATTTAGATAACTTTATTTTATTTGTGCATTTCTTCTTGGTATAATTCTAGTTTTAATATACACATATGTTATAGAGAATGTATATAAATTTATAAAAATATAAAATTTGTAAAAACAATGGGTAATGAATAAATTGAATATTTTAATCGGTATTATGTACAATAGGGGCCTAAAACCTAACTTTCATAGATAAACTCCAAAAATTCTGAAACCAATTTTATTAAATAGTTCTTGGAAAGCTATATACAATTAAAGGTGATTTTAGTTGATTTTGAGTTTTTATTTGCAAGATATGGGTCTGTGAAGTTGAGATTTTGGCTTTTTATTCTGAGTATAAAATGTACACTGTATATCATTTTTGTACAAAATCAATTTTGTATTTTTATTCTCATTATTATCTACAACTTTCATGTACAAAAGATTTTTATTTGATGAATAAATACTTATATACAAAATAAGTGTCAAAAATGCATAAATGAATGAATAAATAAATGGGGTATTTATTGTATTTTGGCCCTTATCTCCCCCTACTTTATTCCTTGTTGACCAATTCCATTCTGGACTTGGTCTCGGGGTTAGGGTCATAAAATCTTTACAATATTTTATTCCTTTTTCTTTTCTTCTCTTTATTCTATAATTTTAGCATAAAAAGCCTTATTCTATGTATAATAATACAATAAATGATGAATGCTATTATGTACAAATTGATGTTATTTACATGCATTTACTGGGGTTTTTAAGGCCAAAATGATAGAATAAAGGTGATGAAATGGAGATTCATCACCCCCCTATACTTGCCTTTGCTAGTCCCTAGCAAATACTTATGCAATAAGTACAAAAAGAATGGAAAGAAAAGAAAAAGGAAATTGAAAAGATAAAATGAATAAGATAGGTTTCAGTGTAATCTCTTGTCCTTTCAAAATCAGAGTTTGGAGCACAGGTTAGTCCTTGGTGTGAAAATGTGTGTGGAACCTGGTCGGGAACCAAATTTAAAACACCACAGCCTTCGATAGTCACCGAACTCGGTTCAACTTACCTCACTAGCTTGGTCAGAACTAGTCTACTTCATACGCAAACCCTCATGACTATGAAGCTGACTTGTACAGTGTAAGTGATAGTGGCTTCCCCCAACTGAAATGACAAAGGAACTGACTTCTCCAGAATGACAACCCAATGATTCCCCATTCCAGCCTTCTACCGTCGAGGAGAGGGGTATTCCCTTCTAAGTTCAAGTAGCATCCAACTTAAGAGGAGGAGGGGAAGAAAAGAATGGACGGTAGCCAGTGTAGCTACCTATCCTGGGATGCAAGACCAGTGTAGTCAAGTCATCCAGCTGCAGGCTCACATGGTGTAACTTTGATGCTCAAGCTTGCTTATTTTCTGTACAACATATATACATACTCCGGCAGGCACTTTTATTTTTATTTACAAGCCTGTCCACTTTTTGGAGTTTTTTTTCAACATACTATTTACAACAGCATTTACATAAGGACTTTTTCCTCTTGAGCCATAAGACTATCCCTCTTTTGAAGCTTTATTGCAACCCGCACTCTCCTGTCATTCGACTTCATTGAAACTGGACCAGGTTGGGGTGCACTTCCCTCCCTAGAGGAGGACGAATGTTTCCACCCGTGTGCATCTCAGACTGGCAAATACAACCCCCTCACCACCCCAACTGAGTTGAGCCAAGTGAAAGGTGCAAGTGTCCAAGTGAGGTTACGGCCGACAAGAGTCATGCGTGTGTCTTGAAGAGTTCTAGTTAGTCCATTGAGGTGACTTGAACCCAGTCCTGATTTCTCAAAGAATTAAGTCTGAATAGACCTGAAGTACCTTAAACCTAGTTCCCATGAGGTTCCAGTGCGGTTAGGTGCGGTAAGGTCCAACCAAGCTCCAATCTTCGACTTTATTGGACTAGTTCAATCATCAAGCTCAATCAAAGAATATGAATGCTATGCAAATGCTATTTTACAAATATGCAAAGAATAATGCAATTTCAAAGAATTTTGAAATCAAAGAGAAAAGTTTTACACAAAGAATTTTGCAAATAAAACAATTTTGGCACTCAAAGTATAAAATATGTACAACTATTTACACGGGCGTGCCGCTTTATTTTACAAGCCTTAAAGAATTTACAGGATTGATCAAAGTGATTTATTTAGGTGTATACACAATTGATAAAGAATTCAATGTATTTATGATTTATTTTATTTCTTTTATTCCTCAAATTTATTTGAAAAATCATTTTGAAAACTATAGTACAAAATAATTTTTGCAAATATTTACAAACATTTGAAAACCATTTTGCAAAGATTTTGCAAACACTATATACATTTTTCAAAATAATTTTACAAAATGTTTTCAAAACTATTTGCAAATAGGTTTTAACTCCTTTATTTCACACAAATAAAAGAATTTTGCAATCAAAATATTTTTACAGGTTGAAATCGTTTCACAAAAAGTTTTCCAAACGGTTCACACCATTTTTCAAATCATTTTGCAAAACTATTTAACCTGATTTATTAATCAGTATATACAAAGAGCAGAACTTATTTGGGCACTTATAAGTTTTATTTGGAATTGTTGCTTGTTTTTGTATGAGAGATTTCTGTGTATACTCCTCAGCCTTATTTTGACAATCGTTCGAAAAAGTTTTTGAAAACTATAGTCCAAATTATTTTTACAAAACTGTACACACATTTGCAAATCAATTTGCAATGGTTTTCCAAACAACATACATAGATTTTTCAAATAATTTTGCAACCATTTTTCAAACCATTTGCAAATCATTTTTTCAAAAAAAATTTATTTCACACAAAGAAAATAAAATTTTGCAATCGAAAATATTTACAAAGGTTGAATACTTTTTACAAACCTTTTGAAATGTTTTCACAAATAGTTTCAAATCTTTTACGAAGCTACTTTGCCTGATTTATTAATCAGTATGTAAGAATCTGAGGAGCTCACAGTCATCTTTTATTATAGTAATAATGATACTTTTATTTACAGTATGAGTTATGGCTTAAAGTATATACAAGGTATATACGACCCCCCATATACTTATCTTGAGCTATGTCCTCATAGATCGAAGAGAAAAATCAAAGACATAACTCGTACTGAGTATATACAAGTCGAAAGAACATATGAATAAGAAATGAATGAATGAGAAGTTGACCGTCCCCCCTATACTTAGGATCAAGTAATCCTAAGTATAGCAGACTGTACATAAAGCGGGGAGGGTCAAGGGTGAGAATACACTGATCGTACTCAGATTGTCTCCCCCTATACTTAGGGTAAGATACTCCTAAGTATAGACAAGAAGAGGAGACAATGGAGGGGATCAAAGAATAAAAGAACTCGAGGCACACGTCCCCCTACTTAGGACAATGTGCGTCCTAAGTATAGAAAACAGACAAAAAGGGACATCACCTTTTGATAAAATAGAAGAGAAAAGAAGAAGAGAAGAAGAAAATTAAATGAACAATTTTTGAGGTGCAGTGTCTGAATCTTCTGATGCTATGGAGATGTCGTCATGGTGCATAAGATGGATCGAATCGACAACGGCCAAGAATGAATCTGGTTCAAGGTAAGGCTTCAGGAGTTGACCGTTGACGACGAATGGTTGTGCGTCAGGAGACAATTCTGATATGGCAATGCTTCCATTGTCACGCACTTCACGAACTTGGAATGGCCCTGTCCACTTACTCTTTAATTTGCCCGGGAATATCCGCAACTTTGCATCAAATAGACACACCTTCTATCCAACTAAAAAGGTCTTTCGTCTGATGTGCCGGTCATGCCAGCGTTTCACCTTGTCTTTGTACATCGATGTGTTATCGTATGCATAGTCTCGGAATTCCAAGAGTTTGTTCAGATCATCCTTTCTTTTCTAGACCACTTTTTCGTGAGTCCAAATTGCACATGTTGATTGCCCATAAAGATTTGTGAATTAATTCGACGGGCAGATGGCACGGTTTCCCATACACAAGACGATAGGGCGACATGCCCAAGGGAGACTTGCAAGCGGTTCTGTATGCACAGAGAACTGAGTCCAAGAGTTGAGACCAGTTCTTTCTATCTGGTCATACAAGTTTCTGCAAGATCGTCTTGATTTCTCTGTTTGATAATTCTGCCATGCCATTGGTCTGAGGATGGTAAGGAGACACGACGCGATGGTCGATGCCGTACTCCTTCGTTAATTTCTTGACCTCTTTGTTGATGAAATAGCTACCCCCATCTGATATAAGTACCTTCAGAATCCCAAACCGCGAAATGATGTTCTTCTTCAGGTACTGATACACTATTTGGCTGTCGGCGGCTCGAGCAGGAATAGCCTCAACCCAACGACTCACGTAGTCGATGGCAAGAAGGATATGCTCAAAACCTTGATTGTTAGGGAAAGGTCCCATGAAATCAATGCCCCATGCATCGAAAACATCTGCTATTTGAATGATTTTTAGGGGCATCGAATCTTTTGCAGTGAGTGTACCCTTCAATCTCTGACAGTCAATGCATCGTTTGACAAATTCTGCTGCATCCTTGAATAATGTCGGCCAGCAGAAGCTGCATTGAAGTACCTTGGCTGCCGTACGGTCTCCAGAGTGATGTCCACCAGATTCGAGCAAGTGACAATGCTCGAGGACACTAGAATACTCCTCCTGAGGAATGCACCTGCGCCAAATGCAATCTGCTCCTTCCCTGAATAAAAGAGGATCCTCCCATTGATAGAATCAGATGGTCGACATGAATTTGTTCTTCTGGTTCTTCGACCAATCCGAAGGTGTTACCCCCGAGGCGAGGTAATTGATTATATCAGCATACCAAGGAAGGGCATCCACAGCTAAGATTGATTCGTCAGGAAAGGTTTCTGTGATGGGTGCACTATTCAGAGGAGGATCATGCTGCTCAATTCTGGAGAGATGGTCTGCTACCACATTCTGAAATCCGGGCTTGTCCTTGATTTCCAAATCAAACTCCTGGAGGAGAAGGATCCATCGAATTAGTCGTGGCTTGGCATCCTTCTTTTGCTGAAGGTACCGGATGGCAGAGTGGTTTGTAAAAATTGTGACTTTCGATCCAAGCAAATAGGATCTCAACTTCTCAAGGGCGAAAACCACGGCTAGCAACTCTTTCTCTGTCACAGTGTAATTTCTTTGCGCCTCATCTAATGTTCTGCTAGCGTAGTGAATAGCATAGGGCGCTCTTTCTTTCCTCTGTCCAAGAACAGCCCCGACTGCAAGGTCTGACGCATCGGTCATGATCTCAAAGGGAAGAGACCAGTTAGGCGGCTGTAGGATTGGAGCCTGAGTAATAAGCTCCTTCATCTGATTGAAAGCAAGGAGAACCTGCTGATCCACATTGAACTCAGTTTCCTTGCACATAAGTTCTGTCAAAGGTCGGGCAATACGGCTAAAGTCCTTTATGAATCGTCTATAAAATCCCACATGCCCCAGGAATGACCTTACGTTTTTCACTGTCTGAGGTGGCTCGAGATTGGCAATAACATCCATCTTCGCCGGGTCGACTTCCATGCCACGTTTGGAAACGACGTGGCCCAGCACAATGCCTTCGGTAACCATGAAGTGGCTCCTTTCCCATGAAAGAACTAGATTGACTTCACGACACTTCTGAAGCACTCTGTCTAGGTGCTCAATACAAGAATCAAAACTATCACCATAAACAGAGAAGTCGTCCATGAACACCTCGAGAAAACTGCCTACCATCTCGGCGAAGACTGCTAGCATGCATCTTTGGAAGGTTGCAGGTGCATTGCATAATCCAAAGGGCATTCTCTTGAAGGCGTAGGTACCGAAAGGGCAAGTGAAGGTAGTCTTCTCTTGATCTTCAAGAGCGATAGCCACTTGGTTGTACCCGGAATACCCATCCAAAAAGCAGAAGAACTCCTTGCCTGCTAGTCTTTCCAGAACTTAATCAATGAAGGGCAAGGGGAAGTGGTCCTTCTTAGTTGCTGCATTGAGACGGTGGTAGTCAACACACACCCGCCAGGATGTTGGTACCCGAGTGGATATTTCCTCTCCTTTGTCATTGGTAACCACGGTAAGCCCGGATTTCTTCGGAACTACATGCAGTGGGCTTACCCATTTGGAATCGGAGATGGGATAGATAAAGCCCGCCTCACACCATTTGGTTATCTCTTTCATGACGACGTCTCGGAGGTTAGGGTTCAACCTTCTTTGGAATTCGCGGGACGGCTTGACATCTTCTTCCAGATAGATGTGGTGTGAACACAAAGCTGGATTTATCCCTCGGAGATCTGATACGCACCAACCAAGTGCCTTGCGGTTCTTTTCTAGAACCTCGAGAAGACGAGATTCCTGATCCGGATTCAGCCTGCTGCTGATGATGACCGGATACATGTGTTCTTGACCTGCAAGGAAAGCATACTTCAGGCTTGCAGGAAGTGGCTTGAGTTCCGGTTTTGACCTGTCCAACTTGTTGGTTACTTCAGACACTATGCTGGTGGTGGGATGTACTTCCTTGAAGGGGCTACCATCCTCATTATTCTGTTGAGATCCTAGTGAGGTGCCGAACGGTTCTGCGCTAGGCTGATTGTGTTCGGTCTGGAGTGAATGATCAAAGAGATGCGCCTGCATCTGAGAATCTGTCTCCCAAGAATCATCGGAGCATAAGGTAACTGTGCTTTCCAAGTCCTCCTCGGGTGTTAGGATTTCTCGGGTCCATGAATCATTTAATGACAAGGATGAACCTCTGATCTCTGTAATAAAGTCACAGTCTGCCTCGGATGCTGCGTGCCTTTCATCAGTCGTGGCGTTCGGCTCTCTGCTCATGTTTATAGTGATCTGTTTTGTATTCGAGCTAAAAGTAATCTTGCCAGACCCATAATCAACCACGGCACCTGAGGTACGTAAGAATGGTCGGCCAAGGATGATAGGGGTCTGGAGCAGTGGTGCTGGCGAGTCCATATCAAGGACTACGAAATCAGCTGGGAATTGCATCTCCTGCACTTTATCTACAACGTCTTCCAAAAGACCCCGGGGCCCTTGATGGATCAGTCAGCGAACTGAAGGATCATTCGTGTCTGCTTGAGCGGTCCCAGCCCGAATTCTTGCATTATTGACGATGGCAAAAGGTTAATGGAAGACCCACTGTCGAGGAGAGTGCGCTCAAAAACATGATCAAAAATCTCACAACTGATAAGAGGTGCTCCTGTGTCTTGTTTCTTTTGTGGGAGATTGCTGATAGCTGCAACAGTGGCCATGGAGAACATGTGCTTTTCTACATCTCTGTGTCTGTTCTCTTGTGCTGGGCGACGCTTGTTGGTACATGCCTCCTTAAGCCCTTTCTTCACAGCTGGCATGTACTCCACGACCTTTAATAAGGGAATCTCAACAGTCAACTTGTCTAGTATTTCCACAACTCTCGGATCAGACAAAGCATTTTTTCGTTTTGCTATTTTTTTGGATTTTCCTATTGCATGAGGAAAAGGAATATGTACATTCCTAGCGGGAAAATAGAGTTCTTATTTACATCAAAATTATTGCCCATAGACTGTTGTACATCCGGACTACAAAAAGGAGTACAAACTGGATTTTGACATGCTGGTGCTGAGGGACGAGCACAAAATGAGGCATCTGTACCGTCAGCCGGTGAGGCATCGGCTGCTGGCAGCTCCTCTAATGTTGGTGTGGCTGTGCTTTGACGGCACCCTTCTTTTTGTTCTTTTTGCTTTTGTTGATTTTTTTTGTGATTTTTGTTGGTGAAGACGGTGATGGCTGACAACAGGAATGGCTTCTCCTTCTTCTTCTTCTTCCTCCTCACCCGCCCCTGTAGCTGGCACGACTGATGCAGAAGATGACGATACACCTAGTTCTTTATTCTCCCCATTCTTGATAGCAGGTGGACGCAAGGCCCTACCGCTCCTGAGAGTGACAACATTAGAATACACAATGTTATCATTTTCCGACTCTACAGATGCAGACAGGTCATCACATTCTACCTGCTCTCTCTTTTTGGAGCTATTGGGGTTGGCTTCGACCTGAGCTGGAATGGTGGTCTTGGTGGCAGTCAGCTCGTCGAGCCTCTTGGTCATATCCGCTAGCCCCTTGACGAGTTGGGCCAGGCAATCCATGGTAGGGTTCACAGGAGGTACCTCAGTGGCCTCAGCGTGCAGACCACGCTGCTATTGCATGGATGGGTACGGAGGTTGTTGCTGGTGGTGCTGAGATGGTGCAGGAAGCTGAAGTTGCTGATAAGAGGGAGGAGGATACTGTTGGTACTCCTGAGGTGGCGCATCTGCATACTGATGGAAAGGCTGTGGGTGACGGTATGACTGCTGCTGATACTGCTGATTCTGCCTCCATTGATTTGCATACCGGGGAGGCTGATGATACGGCGGCGGGGGCTGTGAGGACCGCCCAAAACAACCACCTTGGGGCTGGTGGTATTGCCGGTTGGCTGGTGGCTGATCCTGATGTTGTCCCATAGGACGGGTCGGCTGTGCTTCATGACTCCATACTCTGTTCACTTCCTGAACCAGGGGTGGTGGTGGGAATACCGAATTAGATCCTGATACAAACTCTGGTTGATAAACAACCATCTGCTGCTGCGGCTGGCCCTGGTTGGGTGCCTGCACGTAGTACACATGCTGGACTAACGGTGGCTGCTGGCTCGGCTGAGGCTGGTGTAGCGGTGGTGGCTCGTCTTTCCTCTCAACTGGAGCTTCTAATGGTGCTGCCGACTGAACAGAATTGATGGTGTCCACCAATAGTTCTAGTTGTTTGGTGATCTGATCAAGCTTATCAAGGTTCTGAGTCCTCTTTTCGATCACCGCAAGTTTTTCGAGATCCTGTGATCGTTTCTCAATAATATCAACCTTCGAGAGATGGCCCCCAATGATACTGAGGTTGGAGCTCTCATCTCTCTCCGCCTCTCGGGACACTGCCATGTGTACTTGTTTCTGGAGGATCTGGGGCTGCTTCTGGTATGCTTTTGATGAAGAGAGGGCGGCCTCTCCTTCGGCCATTTCTTCGAATATCTGCCAGACTGCATCTTCATCCTTGTTGAAGTGTGAACCCCCACATGCTGCGTCAACGAGCCTTTGGCTCTCAATGTTCAGACCCCCAAAAAAGTGTTGGACCAAACTGGTTATCGAGATCTCATGATGGGGACATTTCTCCTGCAGATCGATGAATCTCTCCCAGGCTTCGTGTATGGATTCATGTGCTCCTTGGGAGAAGTTGCTGATACGTGCTCGCATCTAGTTGAGCCGGCCGAGAGGATAATATTTGTGCAGGAAGGCGGACTTCAGTTCCTCCCAGGTGGTTACAACCTTCCCCAGATGGTTGACCCAATAAAGGGCCTTGTCTAGCAGGCTGAAGGGGAATGCCATCGTTTTGATAATGTCCAGAGGGACATTCGGATAGTGAGTAGTTCGGCAGATGCGGGAGAATTGCTGCAGGTGGATGTACGACTCTTCACTTGTGTTGCCATGGAAAGATGGAAGGAGAGCGAGGAACTGGGGCTTCAACTCAAAGTGAGCGTGCACCGGTGGAATGAGAATCCACTCGGTCATCTGGCTGTCTCCAGGATTATATGTCTCTTTTAGTGTAGGCTTTTGTCCCCTAATTTCTGGCTCTTCGTCGTCATCTGGACCACCACCACCTCTTCTGCTTCCTCCTCCCTCGGCTCTGTTCATCACATCATTCAACATATCCTGAAAAGCGGTTTGGGCTAGGGCTTGCTCTGTCAGCTGCTGTTGGATTGCCTAGATAGATGCCAATAGTTGTGCATTAACTTGATTCTGATATGGCAACTGTCCTTCTGGTTGAGGTGGCTGCTGACCCTTGCCCTTTCCTTGAGGAGCCATGTCAGGGTCTGAGTCGGACGAAATGAATTCCGGAGTAGAAGCCATGGCTCAGTCTGCCCTTTTATCTGCAGAATGAAAGAATCTGAATCAAACCACTTGCATTATTGTTCTGCTGTCATGATAATCTTTGGAGTTAAGGTCAACCCCAACATGTTGTGAACGGAACAAGATGTAGACTGTAATCGACTTCCATTCACAACGGCGAAAGTGGGACAAAAGTGATCCCAGTTTATTGGGTGGTCAAAAGGGAGGTAGAAGACGAGGAGTCTGGAGATCGATTCGCAAAGTCCGGATTGGGTTCTCGGGAATCGCCTCGAATTTATTGGCGAAAATGAGTCCATGGAATCGATGTGTGTGTCGGCAAGGTCTCAACAGAAACCATCCATTGATCGATTTCACAAAGCAAGAGAGGAGTGAATGTTGGAGGAAGGATACGATGGTCAACAAGGAGTAAAAAGGAGTGCAAAACAGTAGAAAGGCTCAAACTGAGCAGGGGTCAAAGAGGAGTGACACAACAAAATTTTCGCAAAGGTGCGGGACTTGATCTTTGAACCTTAATCTAGATCCATACAAACACAATACAAGATTGGGTTCACCAACTCACGCCATGTGAAGCCGTAAAGGTTCGGCTACTTATTATCTTTTCAGTTTTAGAGTTGTTATTTCAGGCATATCTTTTAACAAGTCCTTAGCACGCTACCCCTATAGGAGAGAGAGAGTACTGCCAGAAGAGTATCCCGTACTTGTCCTCCTCCTTTGTAACCTGTAGTCTGTACTTTTTGAGGTCCTTGTAACCCTTCCTGGATCCCTACTCAGCCAAAGAAATAGAGAGAGGAAGCCGATAGGCGAAACCGATACTTCGGTTCTCGCTCGCAACGGAATCACCCGTGAGCGTGCAAGAACCTACTCGGACGCAAGACGATGAGACAGACACCCCCGTGAAGGCGAGGCCTATGCTCGATACTTCGGACAAGGTCGATGCTCTACACAACATAGAGTCATCATTGGTGACCAAGCCCTACTCGCCTACGTACGATAGAAGCACCAATACTTCGGAAATCCAAGCGATACACACGGTAGTTGTAGACTGGGATTTTGGCTCTATTCCTTACGGGACGTGCCTCGCTCAAGGGAGTGGGTTTTGGTCCCCCTCCAAGGTACCTGAAAACAATGAGGGCTTTATGAACCCAGTACAATGATAGTCCATTATGAATTTTAATTAAGGTCAAAGTTTATTTAGCAGTCCCCTAGTTTTAGTTTTTGGGTTTTCACTTTTTTTGAGTTAGTTTCATACCAGCGCCTAACATTTTTGTAGATTTTCATTTATGTCCTAGGTGCTCAAAATTAGAGGGAGATAGCGGAAAAGCCGTGCAAGTTGGTTCTATGATGGAAATCTCACCATTGAACCGAATGATGCATGCTGAGTTAGAAGACTTACAGTGCATCCCAGCTCTTTCCATGTGGTATGCAAAACAGAATTTTTAAACCTATCTACAAGGTGGTGTGCATTAGATAAAATCGCCCTAAACATTAGCTGATATTAACGTGAAGAACCACAAGGTGGTCTCTTATCTTTAACCTAAAGGTCCGGTCTTGTCTTACCCCTCCTCTTCTCGACACACTCGAGTTCAGGAGTAGCGCTTGATGGGGCTCGCTCATGACACACGGGTTAAGAGATAAATGACCGAACTGTTTAAATTTGACTAGATCCATACGAAGTAGACTATAGGAACATGCATTCTTATTAAGGTTTGGACCTAGCTACCAGATCAAGCAACCTATATCTAGGGGCTCCAAGCACACAAAACAAAGTAAAACAAAGGCAGAAAGCTCAAAACTACGGGAAACAAAGAAAAGAAAGCGGTAGAAAACTCGGAAAACAGCGACGGGGCCCCCAGGTGAACAGACACCCGAGCACTGGACCTCGTTGTGAAGAGTAGAGTCCTGTTAATTATTACATGCCAAAATATCTCTCTCTCACCATAAATTACAAAAATAATCCTAATTTCTCTAGGCCTATCCAATTCCCATCCCTTTGCACCCTTGGTGCTCTCTCCAGCTGGTCATGAAGTGAAGACCAACCTCCTCCAAGCTCGCTGCCTTGGCTCCCTAAGAAACCATCCTCGCGTGGCGGGCCCTTGCAACAAAGTCACAAAGAGATTGAATTAGAACAAGCTCAATCAATGAAATAAAGCAGATAGGAATTAATCACAACAAATAAATAAATCAGGCATGGTGATCAATTGCAAAGAAATAGCTGCTCACAAAAGCAATGATAAATCAATTTCTAAACAAGAATGACAAAATATGATAGGCTACACTCATTGCTCCCCGGCAACATCGCCATTTGATAAAACCCGAGCGTGAAGCGATCTTGTATTCCACACAAGGCGGGAACACAGTCGAAGTGTTGACCACTTCAAAACCCAGATTTAATCAACATTTAACCCACAATAAAGAATAAATCAATTAAGTCCCAAAATTTGTGAATTAACATTTAACTCTACCACAAATTGTATAGCGAATAAGCATGTAGAGGTTGAACCACAGAGAGCAATACAAAAAAATTAAGTAGCCTACAGTGTTCAAGTACAACAGAGTCATCCTTGTATGAATCCTATTTTTTTGTGGGTTTTTGGGGTTTTATAATTTTTTTTATTTTTTTTAATTTTGTATTTTGATTTTTAATTTTTTTTGATTTTTAGATTTTAGATTTTATATTTTTCTATTTTCCTTTGCAATATTGGAATATGTATACAATGTAATAAAAGGGGTGATACAATATTTATAAAAATTTGCAAAAATTGGCAAAAATAAGGGATTAAAATCTTTTTGATCTTTTTATAATTTTTTTACTATTTTTGTGATTTTTGGGTGTTTTTTCAAAATATTTTTGGTATTTTAAATAGGCAAACAAGGGAAAACAGTGAATAGACTTGCTGGCCGATATTAAAATGAGGTTGAAAAATACTAAACAGTACCTAAAATTTCTCAAATTAATTTTAAAATATAGACAATGAAACCGTGAAGACACAACAACTGGGTTTTATTTTTGTGATTTTTCTATGATTTTCTAGATTTTTATAAACATTTTTAGGGTTTTCTAATTTTTAAGAATTTTCTTTTGCAATTTTTAGTGGTTTTTGGACTGACACTAGTAGATGACAAAACACACAAAATATAATTTTTTTGGAATTTTTAAAAATGCTTTTGTAAATTTTATGGATTTTTTAATGAAAACAGTGAAATAAATGCATGTTTTTTATTTTTAATAAATATAAAAATGCAATAAAAATGAAATGCAAAAATATGGCGTGAAAGTACAAGTTAACAGGGGCTTTGCATGATTTTTGTGGAATTTTTCAAGTTAATATGATGCATGACAAAAATGGAACAAGCAAGCAACAATATCTGGCCTGGCAGGGGCATTTTTGCAAATAAAATAAAGTGAGGGGCTTCAGTGCAAAAATACCAAAAATATTACACTTGGTCTGCAATTTTAAGGTCTAAAATGAAATACAAAACCCGCCAGGGACCCCCGCGCAAAATGATCACCACGTGGGAATACACGTGGTCTGCACCCATAGGGACCAAAGAGTAATTTCAGAAAGTTCAGGGTCCTTTACGTAACTTTTCACAAAAATATTACACTTGGAATTTAATTTTATGGACTAAAAATAAATATACGAACATACATGGGGTCTTGCACAATTTACCCACATCACGTGGGACAGCACGTGAGGTGACGTGGACTGGACCTCCAGGTAATAGCATAAAGGTACAGGGAGGTCCATGCAAAATTTACACAATAAAATAAACTTCAACTTTTATTTACAGGGTTAATCAATAAATACAAAAAGGCAGGGGCTAAATAGGAAATTTACCCCTTATTTAGGCGCTAACGGACGGCGGTGAAGATCTCACTTGGACACGCATCGCGCATCCGTCGGTCCATACCGCTTCATCGATGAAGGCCTCTGATTAGATCCGCCTCGTGGATCGGACGGTGATGGCTGGGCTTGATCCGACAATTCTCGTTCAATCTGGGGCGCTCCTCCTGATCGGACGGCGATGAAGGGGTCTGGAGGAACAGAGAAGGAACTCGCAACATGCGAGCTTCGATCTTGGAGCATGGGCTCCTCCGGCCCTCTTCCTCGCGTCTGAGGTGTTCTGGTCGTAACCGGAGGTCTTCCGCGTCTGCCGGTGGTCTTGGCATGGCTCTTGAAGGTCCAAGGAGCTCAGGCGAGGTCGATGAAGGTTGGGACCTCCAGGAGCCTCTTCCTGGTTCGAATCGAGTCCAAAGGGGCTCCTTGCGTCGTTTGACCTGCATAGGAAGAACCAGGGGAATGAGGGCTACCTCCTCGACCCTGGGTTTTGAAGCTTTGGTGCAAGATGAGGTGAGGCGGAGGAGCTCCGGTGATATGCAGAGGTGGAGCTCCGATTCGCAAGGACTGAGGGTCCTTGGTTGGACAAAAGTGATCGGGATATGGAGCACGCGATGGGGAACGAAGTGAGGTGACTAAGGCGGTCGGAGACCGTGGGTATCACAGTGGAGAAGTCGCCGGAGCTCCGCTACTGATCTAAAAGCTAAACTAACAACGGAATTGAAATGCTCAAATTAAAATCTACCTAGAAAGCGTGAAAGGACAACTCTTATACCTGGGGGCCACCAGGGAGAAGGACGGACGCCGGAGCTCCGCCGCGACAAAATTGATCCCTCCTCCGGCCGCGTCGCGTTGCTGAAATGCTCCTCCTATCACGAGAAACCTCCCAAGAACTGAATCGAGGCCTTTGGGTGGATAAAAACTTGCCAACTTTGTGGAGGAGGTCGAGGGCTCTTATTTATAGACATTCTGGGCACCCTACTTGGCCCGCGTATTCTGGCAAGTACAATGATTATTTCCTCGATCAAACAAGGCTGCGTGATAGATTGATGATCCTTCTACAGATCTCGTGAAGGCGGCGAGCGAGATTAAGGGACGAGACGCCCGGGAAAAATGGCGCAAGTCATGAAAATAGTCAGGTTCAGAGGCGTCGGGTCCCGATGGGACAGTTGACCAGAGGTCAACAAAGCCGCGCCCTCATTGGTCCACCTCGGACGCTAGAGGACAAAATAGGGGACCTTATTCTAAAATGAATTATTTAACATAATAAATGATTTTATTAAATTTTACTTATAAAATAAAAATGTGTATTAATTCACGTAGTATTTATTTATGATTTTTATTTAATTTTTTGATGTATTCTATCATGGTTTTATTTTAATAATGTATTTATGCATGTATTTACATGTATTTTGTATATTTCATTTTTCTTTTGTTTATTTTATTTTATTATTTTATTTTCTTATTTTATAAATTTATAATTTATTTTTGTGAGTGTGAGGATTTTTTTATTTAATTTTTATGAGTTGATTTTCATATTTAAATAAATAGGTGTATGTTGTATGTAGGTATACTTATCGGTATTTTACCTATATTATATATACATTTTATTTATTTAATGTATTTTATTTGTTTTTATTTAGGGATTATATTTTTAATAAATATTACATATTTAAAATATTATAAAAATATAGATGAATAAAGAATTAAAAGAATAAAGTCCCTTTTTATTTACATACATATAGATAACATAGGTATTTTGCCTATGTATTTAGATAACTTTATTTTATTTGTGCATTTCTTCTTGGTTTATTTCTAGTTTTAATATACACATATGTTATAGAGAATGTATATAAATTTATAAAAATATACATTTGTAAAAATAATGGGTAATGAATAAATTGAATATTTTAATCCGTATTATGTACAATAGGGGCCTAAAACCTAACTTTCACAGATAAACTCCAAAAATTCTGAAACCAATTTTATTAAATAGTTCTTGTAAAGTTATATAATTAAAGGTGATTTTGATTGATTTTGAGTTTTTATTTTCAAGATATGGGTTTATGAAGTTGATATTTTGGCTTTTTATTCTTAGTATAAAATGTACATTGTATATCATTTTTGTACAGAATCAATTTTGTATTTTTATTCTCATTATTATCTACAACTTTCTTGTAGAAAAGATTTTTATTTGATGAATAAATACTTATATACAAAATAAGTGTCAAAAATGCATAAATGAATGAATAAATAAATGGGGTATTTATTGTATTTTGGCCCTTATCTCCCCCTACTTTATTCCTTGTCGACCAATTCCATTCTGGACTTGGTCTCAGGGTTAGGGTCATAAAATCTTTACAATATTTTATTCCTTTTTCTTTTCTTCTCTTTATTCTATAATTTTGGCATAAAAAGCCTTATTCTATGTATAATAAATACAATAAATGATGAATGCTATTATGTACAAATTGATGTTATTTACATGCATTTACTGGGGTTTTTAAGGTCAAAATGATAGAATAAAGGTGATGAAATGGAGATTCATCAGTCGTACGATTTCACAAGGCGAAACCGCAGTCGGTGTGTTGACCGCTCAACAAATCCCTAATTAATCAACAATGAACCCATAATATAAATATCAAACAATGAAAATAAATCGTGGAGTCAAATTTATTTTTAACTCTACAAACAAGGTGTATAGGTGTAAGTATGTAGAGAGTTCGAACACAGGGAGCAAGGCAGGATAGATCTACAATTGATGCACAAAAATGTGATATGATTAAGTGTCTACAATATGTGAATTTTTGTGGGTTTTTAGTTTTTATTATATATATTTTTTATTTCTTTTTAATTTTTATATTTTGGTTTTTGATTTTTCTGATTTTTGTATTTTCTTTTTATATTTTGTATTTTTGTATTTTTCTTTTTTTCTATAATAGAGTATGTATACAATACAAGGAAAGAGAGGCCAAGGTATTTATAAAAATGAGGAAAAATGTTCAAAAATTAGGGAATAAAATATTTTTAGCTTTTTTATAATTTTTTACTATTTTTATGATTTTTGGGGATTTTTCAGGATCTTTTTGGTATTTTTAAATATCAAAATACTAGTAAACAATGAACAAAGGTTCTGGCCGAAATTAAAATGAGGGTTAAAAATAGAAATCACTATCCAAAAATCCTCAATCTAATTTTAAAATAAAGGTAATAAAATAGAGAAACTACAGGACCAGATTTTATATTTTTAAGATTTTTCTTTGATTTTTTAGATTTTTACAAAGATTTTTAGGGTTTTCTAATTTTTAAGGTTTTTGTTTTGACATTTTTAGTGGTTTTTGGACTGACACTAATAGATGATAAAACACACAAAATATAATTTTTTCGGAATTTTTAAAGATGTTTTTATAATTTTTATGGATTTTTTAATGCAAACAGTAGGAAAAATGCATGTTTTTTATTTTTAATAAATATGAAAATGCAATAAAAATGCAATGCAAAAATATGGCGTGAATGAGCAAGTTAACAGGAGCTTGAACTAATTTTTGTGGAATTTTTGGGTGTTTAGAGATGCATGCAAAAATTAGAGATACCAACAAGAAAATACACGCAGGCTAAGGGCATATATGTAAATAACAGAAAACTTAGGGGCCTACGTGTAATTTCCACACAAAATATTCAACTTAATATGCAATTTTCTGGAGCAAACGCCAATACCAAAGTCCGTAAGGGTGTGTTCGCAAAAACACCATGAGACACGTGAGTCGCACGCGCACCTGGCAGGGACACCAATGCAATTATCGAAAAGTCCTGGGAAAGATTACAAAATTTCCAGAAAGTTTATAACTGCACAAATAAGTTCATGGACTAAATAGAAATACATAAATGGCCAAGGGCCTCTCTGTAAAATGGCCACGCACCTCACGCGCACTGGCACGTGAGATGACGTGGTCGAGGACCTATCTGTAAATACGTGAAAGTTCGGCGGCCTCAATGCAAAAATTACATAAATATTTAAACTGCAGATGAATTTTTAAGGTCTAAATATTAAATACAAAAATGTCGTGGGTGAAATACGCAAAATACCCACGAAGGCAGATCGGACGGCTGGATATGTTTTACTAATACACGTGTCCACGATCCGTTGGCCCATACCCTTTCGCGTCGATGGTTGAGATTAAATCGTGGCAAGTCGATCGGACGACCGGGAGTTACTGGATCCTACGGTGGCTGAAGAGTCTGGACGAACGCCGAGGATCCAACGGCTCTAAGGGGTGTTGGAAGAACACGCGAAGAACCCGTGCCCTGCGAGATTGAATCGTCGCGCACGACTTCCTCCGATGCCTTCTTTCACCGCTAGGAAGCCCAGGAGCAAGCCGACGACGACCTGAATCGTCTGGAAGTAACAAAATGGGTCGAGCGGCGCTAGAGCTCTTCTACGGTGAGGTAGAAGCTGTTGTGCTCAAGGTGCACCAGCGAACCCCCCCCCCCCAAACTGCTCCAGACGCGTGAAGTGCTCCAGTACCTGCAAAGAAAGTGAGGAGGAGCGCGGGCAAGCTGTCGCGTACCTCGAGACTGCGAAAGGAGGCGGGTTTGACGTAAATGGAGCTCGCCGGAGCTTGGACGAATTTCGAGCTGAATGGAAGGTGGCGAGGGATGCTAATGCTACGGGGGACGAAAATGTACAAGAAAAGCAAGTAGAAAAAGATACCTCAAGGGTTGAAAACCCAAGGTTGAACCTCACGGCCAGGAGGCCGAGATGGGGGGTGGAATCCGACCTCTAGCCTCGCATCACCTTGACGGGGATTTGGGTCAATCCCCTGTCACCGGAGACCCGTTTAGCCGCAACCCGGAGGTTTAAAGCTTGTCCAAGGTGGTTTTTGAACTATGGTCAAGCGTGCTCAAAGAACGAGGAATAACAGGAAGATCGATGGCTCAAAGCCTAAAGTAAACATAGGGCGTGTAAGAGCTATGGACCAGGATCAAAAGTCGTGAAGGGCATTTCGCCAATCGGTGAAAGATCCGCCCGCGAAAAATCCAAGAAAAAGGGTGCACATGCAAATCCCGTGGTTACAGACCTGGGGTCAAGGAGTTGACCCCCGGTCAACGGATGGCGTGGCCTGATTGGGCCATGTCATCCGCAAAAAGACAAAAATTAAATAAAAGTTTTGTATATTAGATTAAAAATATTAAATGATTTAATTAATTTTAGGTTATTTAATAAAAAATGTTTATTATTTCATTCTGATTTTTAATTATTTTTATGAGGTATATATTTACAAGTTTACTTTTATACCCTTTATAGGTATAATATCTATATATTTTATTATTTTATTTTTATTTTGTGTTTTTAATTTCTTTAATTCTATTTATTATTTTATAGAAGTACTTTTATACACTTAATTATATTTTTATTTTATTTTTCTGAAGTATTTTATAAAATACTTAATAAATTAGAAGTATTAATACTATAGATATGTATATGGGTATTATACCTATGTCTTTTATATACAAGTATTTTTATTTTGTATTTCTTTTGTATTTTATTCCTGTTTTACTGTACATATATCTTATAAATATTATTTACAAAATTATAAAAAAATAAAATTATAAAATAATGAATAAATAATAAAATGAATATTTTAATCTGTAGAAGTATACAAGTAGGGTCCAAAACTCAACTTTCAAACCGTAACTAAGAAAAATACGAAACCACCTCCATTAAATAGATTATTTTAAGCTATATAAAATTAGAGGTGAATTTGGTACATTTCAAGTTTTTATTTGCAAGATACAGGTCTGGGAAGTTGGATTTCTGGAATCTTATTCAGATCATAACTTTTATCTGTACATTATTTTTCAGTGAAATCAATTTTGTATTTTTCTTTATTTATGTATCTACAACTTTCATGTACAAAGTTTCTTTATTTGAGGTGTAGAAAGTGGAACCAAAAATAGGTCCCAAAATGAATAAAGAATTAATGAAATGAATAGGTATTTCTACTGTATTTTGACCCTTATCTCCCCCTACTTTATTCCTTGTCGACCTATTCATCAATATGCATAGGTCTCGCAGTTTCGGGTCATAAAATATTTACAATATTTTATTCTTTTTCTTTTATTTTATTTATTCTATAATTTTGGCTTTAATTACAGTATTTTATACACTAATTACATGCACATGCATGAATGCTAAAATGCTCTAATTAATGGCATTTACACGCATTTGCTAGGGTTTTTGAGGCCAAAATGATAGAATAAAGATGATGAAATGTGGATTCATCATCCCCCTATACTTTACCTTTGCTAGTCCCTAGCAAACACTTATGCAATAAGTGCAGAAATAAAAATAAAGAAAAGAAAAAGAAGAAGACGAATTAAATTTGATTATCAAACTTGTCTTCACAAAATCAAAGTTTGGAGCTTAAGTTAGACCTTTGAAATTTGAAAGCGGGCGGAACCTTAGTGAGAACCGGATTTGAAATCCAACAATCCCTGAGAATCCCAAAACTCTGCTCAAGTCTCCTCAATAGCCATGTCAGAAATATTTCAACTCTTACGCAAACCCTTATGACTATGAATCTGACTCGTACAGTGTAAGTGATGGTGGCTCCTCCCCAATTGAAATGACAAAGAGACTGACTTCTCTAATATGACAACCCAATGATTCCCCAATCCAACAACTCATCCCTCAAGGAGCAGGGCATTCCCTTCTAAGTTCAAGTGGCAACCAGCTCAAGAGGAGGGGGTGAAGAGAAGAATGGACGGTAGCCAGTGTAGCTACCTATCCTAGGATGCAAGACCAGTGTAGTCAAGTCATCCAGCTGCAGGCTCACATGATTTGGCTTTGAAGCTCAAGCTTGCTTATTTGAATTTACACATATGTATACTCCAGCAGGCATTTTTATTTTTGTACAGGCCTGTCCACTTTTTTTTGGAGTCTTTGCTTTTGCATTTTTTTAATACTATACAACAACATTTACATAGGGAGTTTTTCCTCTTGAGCCAGTAGACTATCCCTCTTTTGAAGCTTTATTGCAACCCACGATCTCCTATCCTCGAAACTCATCATTACTGGACGGGTTGGGGCGCACTTCCCTCCCTAGAGGAGGACAAATGTTTCCACTTGTGTTCGTCTCATACCGGCAAATCCAACCCCCTCACCACTCCAACTGAGTTGAGCCATGTGGAAGGTACAGGTGTCCAAGTTAGGTCATTATCAGCAAGAGTCGTGTGTGTGCTCCGAAATACTCTACATAGGTAGTCAAGAATCCATTGAACCAAATCTCGTGGTCCTCAAAGAATTAAGTCAACTAGACCTGAAGTACCTCAACTCCAGTTCTTATAAGGTTCCTGTTAATTAGGTAGATTTAAGGTCCAACTAAGCTCCAATCTTCGAATTTTACTTAGACTCGTTCAACCATCAAACTCAATCCGAAAAATGCGAACGCTATGCAAATGCAGAAAATCTTTTTGTGATGCAATATTCAAAGATTTTGAACTTTTTATGGATTTTTGAAAAGATGATGCATATGCATTTTTTTTAGATTTTTCAAAGATTTTTCAAGTGTTTTTGGAATTTTAATTTTGCAAATGTTTTTGGGATTTTTGAAAACAAAAAGATTTTGGCTGAAAACTAGGTACAAATATTTACACGGGAGTGCTTCTTATATATACAAGAAGTGGATTTTAAGAATTTACAGGGTAAGTGGTCAATTTTATAGGTATATATATAGTGGATTTTTGGTGTGATGTATGTATTCCTCAAACTTATTTGACACAGGTTTTTCAAACAATTTTGAAAACTATAGTCCAAAATAGTTTTTACAAACAGTTTTTACAAACATGTACACACATTTGAAAATCATTTTTCAATACGTTTTCCAAACAATATATATAGATTTTTCACATATTTTTGCAACCATTTTTCAAACCATTTGCAAATCATTTTTCAAACATTTTATTTCACACAAAGAAAAAAATTTTACAATCAAAATCTTTTACAAAGGTTGAAAACATGTAACAAAATATTTTACAAATAGTTTTCAAAAGATTTTTCACAAAGGTTTTCAAACTATTTTTCAAACATTTTGCAAAAACCATTTTCACCTGATTTATTAATCAGTAAATACACAAATAATTTGAGGAATGGTAACATCTTTTTATTAAGGTTTTTAATGAATTTTAAAGAATAATTAGCCATAATTATTAGGAAAATACGAAAGTATGGGTTGTGGCTAAAGTATATACACAATATATACGACCCCCCCCCATACTTAGCTTGAGCTATGTCCTCATAGATCAGAGAGAAAAGAGAAGACATAACTCGTACTGAGTATAGGCAAGTCTAAAGAATAAATAAATGAAGCAATGAGAAGTTGACTGTCCCCCCTATACTCAGGATCAAATAATCCTAAGTATAGCAGACTGTACACAAAGCAGGGAGTGTCAAGGGTGGGAATGAACAGATTGTACTCAGATTGTCTCCCCCTATACTTAGGGTAAGATATCCCTAAGTATCGACAAGAAGAGGAGACAATGGAGAGGATAAAATAATAGAAGATAACGCGGGGTGCACACCCCCCTATACTTAGGACAAAGTACGTCCTAAGTATAGAAAGCTGTCTACAAGGGGCGGCACCTTTTTGATAGATAAAGAAAATATAAAAGGAAAAGAAGAAAAGAAGAAAAGAATAAAAGATATCAACAGATGGAAGAAGAGATCGTGAGGATGTACACACCACTCCCCCTATACTTAGGGTAAAAGAAGCCCTAAGTATAGGCAACAACAAAAGTGATGACACGGAACGATGAACACTCGGCTCGTCCACCCCCCTATACTTAGGACAAAGTACGTCCTAAGCAAGGCAAACACGAGAATGGGTGGACGAGCAAAACGAGAGAGAGAACACAGGTACACAAGGGGATATACAACAGAGATGGATATACACAGGATCAAGAAGGTAGAAAGCAGACCTTCTTGCGAGACCGTTGAGGGATAGATCTAGTGTGGTGCAGCTCAACATCGGGGTCCACAGTGGACGGAAGCCGATCAGGGTCAATAGGGTGAAGGCCCTCAGTGGAGTCAAATCGAAAAGGGACGAACGGGTCAATGGAAGTAGTCCGGCTAGGTTCGCCCTTGGTGGTCCTATGGTGTGAAGGCGCAGACGGGCGAGTGGAAGAAGTGTGGTCAGGTCTGGCCTTAGAAGTCTCGCTGATGTCAAAGTGGAATGGGACAAACTCATCCTCATCGAAAGAAGTGTACTCAGAGTCGTCCTGCGAGGGATCGTCCAGGTCAAAATCAAAAGGAACGGA
Organism: Ottelia alismoides; assembly: GCA_037367405.1. Taxonomy (NCBI): domain Eukaryota; kingdom Viridiplantae; phylum Streptophyta; class Magnoliopsida; order Alismatales; family Hydrocharitaceae; genus Ottelia; species Ottelia alismoides. The sequence continues at coordinate 331,951 of JAZKJV010011420.1, forward strand.
GTCATCAGTGGAAGTATACGAACTCAGATCGTCCTCAAGAGTCTCACCCGGATCATCTTCTTTGTCACGAGGTCTGAATCTCTCAAAATAATGGGCAACATCATAACCGACCTCAATCATCTTTACTTGTGAGTGATCGGGAACAGACTTATTAGTGGAAGTAGTCAAACGCAGTCCGTCCTGTCTAGTCTTGGTATTTACCCTCCGCTCAATTGATCCTGGATCAATCACATAAATTCTTTGGATTTCATCAACACATCGCCACACACCAGGAGGAGGAACTGCGAGGTCCATGATTTCCGATTTCCTCCCCTTTTGGGGGATTCGTCAGGTCTCATCAACGGTCGCTAAGCAAGCATCTCTAATATAATCAGATCGGTCACAGGCCTCGGAGTCAGCTGGAATAGGTGAAGGTGCATCAGGTGCAGGTCTCTGGTAAATTGTAGGTGTGGTGATCAATGCTTCGCTTTCGTCAACAAGACGGAAGCGAATCTCTCCTGATCCATAGTCAATAAGGACCCTCGCAGAGGAGAGGAATGGTCATCCCAGGATGATTGGAGATGGCTCCCCTGTGGAGTTCTCCATGGGCAATACGAAAAAATCAACATGGTAGCTCGTGCCCTGAATAGAAATGATGGCGTTTTCAAGGATACCCTTCGGCCTCTTGATAGATCCATCAGCAAACTGAACTATCATCCTGGTCTTCTTGAGAGGCCCTAAGTGAAGAGATTGTACCAGCGAGAAGGGTAATATACTAATCGAAGCACCGTCGTCTAAGAGAGTGCGATCACAAGTATGGTCAGAGATGGTGCAAGTGATGAAAGGAGTAGATGTGCTCTTCTTCCTGGGGATGGGATGATGAGCGATAGTGTGGGCAGTGGCCATGGTCAGAATGTGACGCTCAGATCTGCTCCTCCGCTTTCTCTTCTTGGGAAGAGGAGCAGATAATTGGGTCATGGCTTGCTGAAGTAGGGCTTGGATGATCTCATGAATAGTGGCCACCACTTCGGGTTCAGATAGCATTTTTTTGAATTTTTGGACCTCCTCCATACAAGGGACAAAGTCGGAATCAGCATATACACGAGGCATGCCAAGAGCAGTCTATACAACGGCATCCTCGGGGTCAAAGGTGGAACAGTGTGTGAATGAATGTGTGGTTGAATGATCTGGCAAATGGACCCTCTCCTCACGGTCTGAATCAACCACAGATCTCCCAAACTCTTTTTGGATTTTTAAAATTTTCTCATTTTTGTGTTTTGGGCGATTGCAATCTCCCATGATCTCCTACAAGGAATTTCGTATCCGCGACGAATGGAGCGTCAATCTCTTTTCTCCTCAAGATAGCCATATCATCATTCATCAAATCAAGACGCTCTATCATTCGGTTCAATATATCACTCATAGAGATCGAGGGAGGTGACTCCAACAGATCAGACTCGGGTGGATGTGAAGGTGGAGGTGGATAATAAACATGTGGAGGTGGAGGTGAGTAGAAGTCCGAGGTATGATACTGTGGCTGAGGCGGGTATGTGAAAAAGTCAGAAAAAATAGGAGGAGGATCCCCCTGATAGAAGGGAGGTTGACCGGCTGGAGGGTACGAAGAATCCGCAAAATCCGGATAAAAATCGCTCCAGGGATCCAGCTCGAAACAAGAGAAAAATGATCGGGAGAGCACGACGGTCACGTCAAGAGATGTGAGAAAAAGGCACAAATGCGCGGAGTGATCGAGTATGCAGACAAAACAATCATAAGCAAAAATGAAACAATCAAACCCTAAATTCACCTACTCAACTCGGTAGAGACCGAAAAAAAATCGGTCTTTTTATCTTGTCTGTTTTAGAGTTAGGTGAGAAGTCAAAGAATTTCACAAACACTTAGGGGCTAAAAATAGGATTTTGGCACTAATCCTTAGTGTGTGCGCGAGCAAGTAAAATGAAGACAATGAGGGGATTACTCGCCCCAATACAAGATTTTTCTTTTGGGTTGGTTTTAGGGTCAAGTAATATTAGCAGTCCCAATTTTATTGATTATCACTTTTTTTTGGATTTTTAATAAGAAATGCACGAACCTATCGAGGAGTCAATTTTACTTAGCACCTAGGTGATCAAAATCAGAGGTAGAGAGTCAGAAAACCAATGCAAGCGGCAAAACGATGATGTATGCTAAAGCGTAAATGCTCACCATGCCTCCAGCACTCTACATGCAAAGATGCTCAGCAGAATTGAAACCTATCTATATGCAAATGCAAAGCCGACGAAAGCGCTCTAAGTTTCAGAAATTGCTATTACCGTGAAGAACCACAAGTCGGTCACCGATCCTCAATCGAAAGTCCGGTCTAGGCTCACCCCTCCTCTTCTCGACACATCGAGTTCAGGAGTAGCGCTTGACAGGGTGGGCTCGCGGCACGTAGGCTCGAAGATGATGAGGCGACTGTTTAAATTTGACTAAGTCCAAACAAGTTTATAGGTACATGCAAATATATTAGGTGTTTGGCCTTAATCTATCGCAAGCAACTCCTAAACTAAGGGCTCAATCACACAAAGTAAGGAAAACAAAACCGAGAAAACAAAGGGAAAAAGACGCGAAGAAAACACGAGAAATCCGCGGTGAGCCCCCAAGTGAACAATCACTTGGAAATTGGGCTCGAAAGTCCAAAGTCCAAATGTACCTGTATTATTACAATAATATGGATCTCTCACTCACTTAAAGTACAAAATAAATAGAAGAAAATAAATGTTAAGGAATTGTCTGCAAAATCCTCCAAGTCCTTCTTTGTGCTAGGCTATAGCCGCTTCACGTGGGTGCAAAGGTGCTCCAAGAGGGGCTCCTCCCTCGATCCGCGTACCTCACACAAAATCCAAGCAAGGAGAGTGGTTAGACAATTCAATAATATATATAAAAAACAAGCAGAAATAAAAGCCGCGAAAGAGACAAATAATCACAATCACAGACAAAAAGCTGAGCTATGCGCTGTTGCTCCCTAGCAACGACGCCATTTGATAATCAGGGAAATCGAGGGTCGTACGGTTTCACAAGGCGAAACCGCAGTCGGTGTGTTGACCGCTCAACAAATCCCTAATTAATCAACAATGAACCCATAATATAAATATCAAGCAATGAATAAATCGTGGAGTTAAATTTATTTTTAACTCTACAAACAAGGTGTATAGGTGTAAGTATGTAGAGAGTTCGAACACATGGAGCAAGGCAGGATAGATCTACAATTGATGCACAAAAATGTGATGTGATTAAGTGTCTACAATACGCAAATTTTTGTGGGTTTTTAGTTTTTTATATTTTTTACTTTATTTTTAATTTTAGTACTTTGGTTTTTGATTTTTCTAATTTTTGTATTTTCTTTTTATATTTTGTATTTTTGTATTTTTTATTTTTATTTTTATTAAAATAGAGTATGTATACAATACAAGGAAAGAGAGGCTAAGATATATATAAAAATGAGGGAAAAAGTTCAAAAATCAGGGAATAAAATCTTTTTGTCTTTTTTATAATTTTTTTACTGTTTTTGTGATTTTTAGGGATTTTTCAGAATCTTTTTGGTATTTTTAAATATCAAAATACTAGTAAACAGTGAACAAAGGTTCTGACAGAAATTAAAATGAGGGTTAAAAATAGAAATCAGTATCCAAAAATCCTCGAATTAATTTTAAAATAGGTAATAAAATAGAGAAACTACATGTCCAGAGTTTATATTTTTAGGATTTTTCTTTGATTTTTTAGATTTTTATGAAGATTTTTAGGGTTTTCTAATTTTTAAGGTTTTTGTTTTGAAATTTTTAGTGTTTTTGGAGTGACACTAATAGATGATAAAACATACAAAATATAATTTTTTTCAAAATTTTTCAAAATGTTTTTATAATTTTTCTGGATTTTTTAATGCAAACAGTAGGAAAAATGCATGTTTTTTATTTTTAATAAATATAAAAATGCAATAAAAATGCAATGCAAAAATATGGCGTGAATGAGCATGTTAACAAGAGCTTGAACTAATTTTTGTGGAATTTTTGGTTGTTTAGAGATGCATGCAAAAATTAGAGATACCAACAAGAAAATACATGCAGGCTAAGGGCATATATGTAAATAACAAATAACTCAGGGGCCTACGTGTAATTTCCACACAAAATATTCAACTTAATATGCAATTTTCTGGAGAAAACGCTAATACCATAATCCACAAGGGTGTGTTCGCAAAAACACCAGGAGACACGTGCGTCACACGCGCACCTGGCAGGGATACCAATGGAATTATCGAAAAGTCCTCGGCAAGATTACAAAATTTCCAGAAAGTTTATAACTTCACAAATAAGTTCATGGACTGAATAGAAATACATAAATGGCTGAGGGCCTCTCTGTAAAATGGCCACGCACCTCACGCGCACTGGCATGTGAGATGACGTGGCCGAGGACCTATTTGTAAATACGTGAAAGTTTGATGGCCTCAATGCAAAAATTACATAAATATTTAAACTACAGATGAATGTTTAAGGTCTAAATATTTAATACAAAAATGTCGCGGGTGAAATACGCAAAATACCCACGAAGGCAGATCGGACGGCTGGAGACGTTTCACTAATACACATGTCCACGATCCGTAGGCCCGTACCCCTTCGCGTTGATGGTTGAGATTAAATCGTGGCAGGTCCATCGGACGGCCGGGAGTTACTGGATCCTACGGTGGCTGAAGAGTCTGGACGAACGCCGAGGATCCAACGGCTCCAAGGGGTGTTGGAAGAACACGCGAAGAACCCGTGCCCGGTGAGATTGAATCGCCGCGCACGGCTTCCTCCGATGCCGTCTTTAACCGCTAGGAAGCCCAGGAGCAAGCCGACGACACCTTGAATCGTCTGGAAGAAACAAAATGGGTCGAGCGGTGCTAGAGCTCTTCCACGGCGAGGTAGAAGCTGCTGTGCTCCAAGTGCGCCGACGAACCCCCCCAAAATGCTCCAGACGCTTGAAGTGCTCTAGTACCTGCAAAGAAAGTGAGGAGGAGCGCGGGCAAACTTCCGTGCACCTCGAGACGGCGAAAGGAGGCGAGTTTGGCGCAAATGGAGCTCGCCGGAGCAAGCTCCGGCGAGGTGATGGCGGTGGTGAACTGGACGAATTTTGAGTCGAATGGAAGGTGGCGAGGGATGCTAATGCTACGGGGAACGAAAATGTACAAGAAAAGCAAGTAGAAAAAGATACCTCAAGGGTTGAAAACCCAAGGTTGAACCTCACGGCCAGGAGGCCGGAGATGGGGGGTGGAATCCGACCTCTTGCCTCGCATCACCTCGACGGGGGGTTTGGGTCAATCCCCTGTCACCGGAGACCCGTTTAGCCGCAACCCAGAGGTTTGAAGCTTGTCCAAGGTGGTTTTTGAACTATGGTCAAGCGTGCTCAAAGAACGAGGAATAACGGGACGATCGATGGCTCAAAGCCCAAAGTAAACGTAGGGCATGTAAGAGCTATGGACCAGGATCAAAAGTCGTGAAGGGCATTTCGCCAATCGGTGAAAGATCCACCCGCGAAAAATCCAAGAAAAAGGGTGCACACGCAAATCCCGTGGTCACAGACCTGGGGTCAAGGAGTTGACCCCCGGTCAACGGATGGTGTGGCCTGATTGGGCCACGTCATCCGCAAAAATACAAAAATTAAATAAAAGTTTTGTATATTAAATTAAAATTATTAAATGATTTAATTAATTTTAGGTTATTTAATAAAAATGTTTATTATTTTATTTAGTATTTTATTCTGATTTTTAATTATTTTATGAGGTATATATTTACAAGTTTACTTTTATACCCTTTATAGGTATAATATCTATATATTTTATTATTTTATTTTTATTTTGTGTTTTTAATTTCTTTAATTTTATTTATTATTTCATAGAAGTACAAAATACTTTTATACACTTAATTATAATTTTATTTTCATTTTCTGAAGTATTTTATACACTTAATAAAATAGAAGTATTAATATTATAGGTTTGTATAAAGGTATTATACCTATGTCTTTTATATACAAGTATTTTTATTTTGTATTTCTTTTGTATTTTATTCCTGTTTTACTGTACATATATCTTATAAATATTATTTACAAAATTGTAAAAAAATAAAATTATAAAAATAATGAATAAATAATAAAATGAATATTTTAATCTGTAGAAGTATACAAGTAGGGTCCAAAACTCAACTTATGTGTGTTGTAGCTCTTTTATTTGTTGGATAAAATAGCAAATAAACTCAAAATTGAGTGAAATTTGGATACCTGGCTCCTGCCACTGTGTAAAAATTTCCCTAAATTTTTGGGATATTTTCGAGGATTTTTGCTATTTTTAAAAAAAATCAAAAACACGTATTTTTGTTACTGTTTGAATTGAAAATCAAAGGAAAATATAAAAACTTCTTCAAAAATTCTAAAAAATTAGGGATTGTTAGTTTTGGTGTTTTCTACCTTCTATCCAATTTTTGTGCTATTTAGATTATAAAACCCATAAAAATTGAAAACCCTAAAAATCTTATAAAAATCTTTAAAATTCTATAAAATTAAAAAATGCAAACTCTTTTTCTATAGCTTAGTTTTTGTATATATTTTTCATAAAAATTGTCTCTAGCTCTTTAGAGACCAATTATATATTTTTAATTGGTCTTTCAAGTCTGGTTGCACAGTGAACCATTGTTTTCCTCTTTCCTGATTTTTATAAAATCAAATAAAAATTGAAAAATTCTAAAAAATTCACCAAAAAACATAAAAACATAAAAAACACAAAAAAAATTTTATTTCAATTTTTGGAGCATTTTTGAATGCTTAAATAAATTGTTGAAGTTGCTTGTTTATACATTTTCTTACATTTTCTTATATAATTTAAAACACAAAAAATTAAAAACAATGAAAATCCATCAAAAAAATATTTTATTCTTTATTTTCGATTTTGACTACTTCGTAGGTCATCTCGGTCATCCAGTGCTCCTTGAGTTCGACCCTGGTCGCTATACCAGGTTAATAAAATAGCGAGGACCGTTGTTTGATTTCATTGTTTTATCATCTGATTTGGTGGTTTTATATTTTTCTTGATTGACCGAGTTTTCTCAATCCAGGTCGCAACGACCCGAGAGTGATTTTTACCTCACCAGGATCTTGAGAGCTTGATTTTCGTGGTCATCAGAATGGCGCCGTTGCCGGGGAGCACGACTTAGTAGTCCCTTTCGATTTTTCGCGGTTTTCTTTTCTGCAGCTTTTCTGTAGATATTTGTAGGTATTTTCTATCTGATTTATTTACATATTTTTCTGGACTGACACTTTTCTGTTTCTGTTTCCTACGAGGGCTCGAGGATCGAGGCAGCTTTTTCGGAAGCCGAAGCAACCATGAGATTCAGAGGCGGCTTCCTTCTGTAAGAAGCCACAGGAGAGCGCGAGGAGGAGGACCGAAGTGCGGGAGCCGTGGAATAGCTGTAGATTAGTGTAGTTTACTTTTTGTAGAACTATTAATTTGTAATAATACAGGGACAGAGACTTGGACACTTGGGTGATATCGGGGTCTGTTTCGCCGGGCACCGGTGTGCTCGGGGGACCTCACCGCGGTTTTCGCCGGTTTTGATTTCTGACCGTTTATTTACTGCTTATTTGATTTACGCGGTTTTAGCCCTAGCTTAGGATTTTCTGTGATTGTGACGTAATTGATTAGGATCCAAACACCTAATTATCTGCCTGTGCCTATAGATCGATAATTGGACCTAATTAATTAAATCACAAAGAAAAATTCAGATTACTTAGGCTCTAGTCCACATGCCTTGAGGAGTCACATATAGTGCGTGTAGGATCCATTGTGGCGGACACCGAGTAGCTCCCAAGATAGGACTCCAGACTTAGGCTTGAGTACCCGGCTACTGTGCTTATGTGTAGAAATTGATTTGTTTAGGGACGGATTCTCGTGCATCATATAGGTAGTTTATATTTTATCTTTATTTTATGTGTGGATCACTCTGCATGCAGACTGCTGCAGTCAGGTACGCATTTCTTACTCTGCATGCATCATTGATTTTCACGTATCGGCTTTTCGTCTTCTCCCCCTGTTTTTGTACTTAAAATAATCACGAGAACCGAAAAATTTGTTAGGCGTTGTTTGCTTTGAAAAAATACCTAAAAAACAAAACTATAAAATTGGGACTGTTAAACACACTTGACCCTAAAAGATACCTCAATTAAAAAATCTGTCTTGGGGAGAGCAACCCCCTCATTGTCTGGTTTGGATGTGCAAGAGAGTGACCCGTACACTAGGCTAGAGCCACTTCCGAGCCCCGATCAGACTACCGGCCTTTTATACGGAACAGTTTGGTAGGTGGATTGGATTCCTATCAGGTCACGTAACCGCTCTGATATCCTGACATGATCACCTAAATAGAATTGACAAGATAATTGACCGAGCTCTTACGGTCTTCAGCTCAGCATTGAGTAGGTGAATCCGGGTTTGTTTTCTCATCTTGAGTGTTTTCCAGATCTCATCCGCCAGACTCGCCAGATCAAGATGATGGGCAGGAGGTCTCTTAGGGAGCCTCTGGCTGCACCACTTTTCAGCACTCCAACCCACTCATCTAGGTTGGTTCGTGAGAGCCCAGACCCGCTCTCCGAACCCGAGTTCGATTCCGCCATGTTCCCCCTTAACCACCCTTCTTCTATTCCTGAGTTACCAGTGCCACATGCGAGACAGCAGACGGATGATATTTCGGCACCTGAGTTTGGGTCTTTTGCCTTTGCAGAGATCATGGCCAGCATCGAGGAGTGCACCAAGGGTCAGAGGCCAGAGACGACCACATACATTCTGTACCAGGGTAAGATCAACACCACCATGTTAGCCTCCCTTAAGACCATGCAACGACAGATACGAGATCATTGGGCTTTCATGGTGGAGATGAGGAGAGAGATGGAGAGACTGAGAGCAGCAGCAGACCAGCCACGAGCCGAGGGGCAGAGGGGTCCAGATCATCCAGATCAGTCGGCAGCAGAGCCGAGGCCGATGCGGGAGTTGCACAACCCCGGATTGACACTGACACATCAGTGGGTGGTTCTTCCGGCTATCGTGGAGGACTTCAAGTTCCCCCCGAACATACTTCAGCTACTCCCCCGCTTCTCACGAGCTCGCCACTGAGGAGCCCCATCTTCATCTCCAGGAGTTTGAGATGATCTGCAGTACAATCCACGATCGTCAGGTGGACGAGGACACCGTCAGGATGATTGCATTTCCTTTCTCTTTCGCCGACAGAGCAGTCAACTGGCTGAAGCACTTAGGGAGATCTGTGTACACCTGGGAGCAGCTCCGCACCGAGTACTTGAACAAGTACTATCCACTCGGGCGGACCAATGCAGCGAGGGCCCTAATCAGCAACTTCTCCATGCTCCCCAACGAGCAATTCCATGAGGCATGGGAGAGGTTCCGTGAGCTTACCGACAGATGCCCGCATCATGACATCACGAAGCCGAACCTAGTTCAGAGCTTCTTCTGTGGGTTGACACCAGAGCTGCAGGGCCTGGTGAACGCTTCTTGTGGCGGTTTCTACTTAGCCAAGGATGAGGATCAGGTCTGGGCCATCTACGAGGAGATGGTTGAGACATATACAGTGATGTCCCATACCCAACTTTACACTCAGGGGCGCCCACAGCCACAGACTATGCAGTTTCAGAGGATAGCATGGGTCGATGCCGGTCCTTCCACTTCATCTGCAGCAGTCGCACAGGCCGAGTCTACAGCCGCAGACATGGGCATCATCAGCGAGAAGCTGGACCGGATCGAGCTGATAGAGAAGAAGCAGTGCCAGGGCATATCTCAGATGGATCAGATGGCACAGATGTTGAGTGACCTGAAGACACAACTCATGTGTCTCTAGGAGGCACAGACGGCTTCTCAGCCCCGCTTCAGGCACGAGGACATCCGAGCGGCAGTGGCAGCTTGTCCCAGTGCTCCAGTCAGCCTAGACAGGTTCACCTTGTACAGGCAGAGCCGTACCAGCAGCCATAGCCGTACTACCAGACCACCATCTCCAGACACTCAGATGGTGGTCTACCAGCCGGATCAGCCCCTGGTAGTACTCCTTCCATCCCCCTACGAGCCGGAGCCGTTGTTGGATGTCAACGAGATTTGTTACGACCGACCCCAACCCGGTATCCGACGAGACCATCCCAGATTCCGTTGGTCAGCCGGAGGTGCCACTTCCCAGTAGCAGCCTCCAGTTCAGGGTGGCCAGTATGTCCATCAGCGAGAGCACCAGCAGCCCCAGCCCCCAGTACACCATCAGCAACAACAACAGTCAACCTAGTATGACCCTCATCCCTATCAGCAGGGATAACCATGGAGGCGAGATCAGCCTCCACAACAGCAATATCATCCACAGAAGTACCCCTCTCACCCGCACCAGCAGCAGCAGCCTCACTAACAGCGAGGCCACCCGTCAGGTTCTCATGGGCCAGCCTATGAGAACCTCGCCTTAGACGACCTAGCCCGCCTCATGACAGAGCATCAGGCTACCTTTAAACGGGAGATGGATGAGTTACGCTAGGAGATGTAGGAGATCGTGAGGGGGAAGGCTGCCATCCCTGCCCAGATAGAGCCGAATCCGAACAACCTGAAGAGGAAGTCTGAGCAGGTAGAGTTCACAGAGATTACCACTCCTAGTGATTCATTTGGTGCTTTGTCTACATACATGTTTGATGCTGATTTTGTTATACTTAGGAGCGGTAGGATGCCAGCAGGCAGCACCTCGTCTGAGCGACGATCCCATGCCACTTCCAGGGTGCCAGGCGAGGAGGAGCACGGTGCTGAGGTCATGAGAGATGATGACAGTGGTGCTGACACCACCATGGATGTTGATCCAGCTGACGGTGCTGAGACCGTCGCTTCACTAGAGAGAGGAGGTGGTACTAACGCCACCACAGTTGTTGAGCCAGAGCGCGGTACTGATGTCGCGAGACGACATGCCAATGGTGGTATTGAGGCCACCATTTCTACTTCTGCTAGTCCTGTTGTCTTTTCGTCTGTATATGTATCTCAGGATGTTTCTGGAAATAAAGGGAAGGGTTTGTTATTTTCGGATCCACATGTGTTGATTGATGATGTTTGTGTGGATTCTGTTGTTCATGAGCATGTCACGCCCTCTCCTAGTCCTTCATCTGAGAAGGACCTTGTGATCCCCTTTCCACAAGCACTTCATATGGTAAAGGGGAAGAAAATAGAAAATCAGAAAAAGAATCACCAGATAGAATTCAGCCAGCAGATGATAGATAGATTCCATATTCAGCTGACTCTTCAAGAGGCCTTGGAGCACATCCTTCTACTCCAGAGATCACTCAGATATAGGACCACAGTTAGGAGGAAGAGGAGGAACCATCAGTCTGAGATCCATGTGCTTACTCGAGCCACGTGCTTCGTGATTCAGAACCGCCTGCCAGCCAAGAGGCCAGATGCAGGAGCCCCGTATGTCAGATGCCACATCCATGAGTAGAGGTTCGACTGCACTCTATTAGACAGCGGTTCTTCGATCAACCTACCTCCGGCAGCCCTTCTCGACCGCTTCAAGTTGGGTACTCTCCGACAAAGCAGAGTCCTTCAGTTTGCTGATCGATCAGTCAAGAGGCAGAAGGGTTTGCTAAAGGACGTTGTCGTCATGATTCAGGGCCTGAAATTCCCCGTGGACTTCGTTGTGTTGGACATGGAGATCCCTGAGTCCGTGATGGATACCCCGATCATTCTAGGACGCCCGTTCTTGGTCACAGCCAAGGTAGTGTCCGACCATGATAGCGGGAAGGTGTACTTTCACGTCGAGGGAGAGAGTATACAAATAGAGACAGTCGAGGAGACTAGAGCCAGAAATTCATCTTGCTCAGAGCCGACTTCCAATTCAGAGCAGATGATAGAGGCAGGGCGAGACATCCACCAGGACTGCGATTTTGTGATTACAGATGACGAGGCAGTTTGGGCAGATCCAGTCGCACATGCCATCCTCTCACCTTCAGAGTTCGCTGATGCATAGACGCCAGCAGAGGAGAGCTTGGAGAGCGCATTTCTGGTCCAGGATACTTTTCAGGCAGCAGACCCGGTTTCTGACCGCGAGACCGATTTTTGTGAGTCCGATACAGATCCCTCGGAGTCAGATATTGCTTGGGCAGAGTTTGATGATTTGATACCGTGTCTGACTTCCACTAAGCCTACATCTAGGGAGGAGGCTAATCCATGCAGAGCAGAGACAGTCCAGCCGAGCAGCCTTCTCCGGATTCTGACTGTGAGCGAGAGTTCTCATTCTCCCATGCAGATTTGGCAGCGTTTAGTAAGACCTTTCAGTGGCCAGATCCGCCAACACCTACTTGTTTAGAGCTGAAGCTACTACCGTCTTCGCTGAAGTATAGGTTCCTTGCGGGTGAGCATGAGATGTATCCTGTCATTATCTCCGCTGATCTGATTGGAGAGCAAGAATCCCGTCTGATGGGGGTTCTTGAAAAGAACCGCAAGGCGATAGGATGGAGTGTAGCCGATCTCTAGGGGATAAGTCCGGCTCTGTGCTCCCACCATATCTATCTCGAGGAGGAGGCAAAGCCGTTGCGTGAGTTCCAGCAGCGGCTGAACCCGAATCTTCGAGAGGTTGTCATGATGGAAATCTTAAAATGGTGGAGCGCCGATTTTATCTACCCCATCTCCGACTCCAAGTGGGTCAGTCCATTGCATGTGGTGCCCAAGAAGACGGTCATCAATACCGTTATCAGTGAGTCTGGAGAGGAGATCGCTACCTGGGTACCCACTTCTTGGCGGGTCTGTGTGGACTACAGACGATTGAACCAGCCACCAAGAAGGATCATTTCCCCTGCACTTTATTGATGAGATTATTGAGAGGCTGGCAAGGAAGAGCCATTACTATTTCTTGGATGGATACTCCGGATATAATCAGGTGGCCATTGCACCAGAGGACCAGGACAAGACTACCTTCACCTGTCCCTTCGGGACATATGCTTTCAGACGCATGCCATTTGGATTGTGCAACGCTCCGGCGACATTCCAGAGATGCATGCTGTCCATCTTTTCGGACATGGTGGGGAGTGCTTGGAGGTCTTCATGGATGATTTCTCGGTCTACGGCGACGGATTCGATTCTTGTCTTGACTGCCTAGACCGAGTCCTTCAGCGATGCATTAAGGTTCACCTTGTGTTTTCTTGGGAGAAGAGTCACTTCATGGTGACTCAGGGGACGGTGCTTGGCCATATCATCTCCAACAGGGGCATGGAGGTTGATCCGGCCAAGGTGGATGTCATTAGAAAACTCAATCCACCGTCCAACTTGCGGCAGTTACGGTCTTTTCTGGGGCACGTCGGTTTCTACTTATGCTTAATTCATGATTTCAGCAGGATTGCCCGACCGTTGACTGATCTGTTGACGAAAGACACCGAGTTCCTCGTAGATGATAAGTGTTTATCGTCATTTGAGACTCTCAAGAGTCGAGTTATAGAGGCTCATGTTCTCCAACCACCTGATTGATCTCTCCCATTTGAGATCATGACGGACGCCTCCGATTTTGCTGTGGGGGTCGTGCAGGGACAGAGGAGGGATGGAGTCCCATTTGCTATTCACTACGCTAGCCGTACATTGGATGTCGTGCAGCGGAACTATACTGTCATTGAGAAGGAGATGCTAGCCGTAGTTTTCGCCCTAGATAAGTTCAGATCTTACATAAATGGATCTAGAGTGACCATCTATACTGATCATACCGCCATCCGGTACCTCATGGCAAAGAAGGATGCGAAAGATAGATTGTCCAGATGGATCCTTCTACTCCAGGAGTTTGATATAGAGATTAAGGATAAGCCTTGAGTCAAGAATGTGGTGGCGGATCATCTTTCCCAATTGGAGTATCTTGAGGATTCTGAGCAGATTGAGCCTATTTGTAAGACCTTCCCAGATGAGGCGATCCTTGCTATTGCCTCGCTCCCATGGTATGCTGATATTGTGAACTATCTTGTCGCTAAGAAAGTTCCATAAGATTGGCCCATGCAGAAACTTGAGACCTTTCTCGCGAAGGCCAAGTTTTACCATTGGTAGGATCCCATCCTTTACCACGAGGGAGGGGATAGTATATGGCATCGGTGTATTCCTCAAGAGGAGCACCATAGCGTCCTTACTTTCTGCCACAAGCTTGAGTCAGGGGGACATCACTCTGGGAGGAGAACGACACAGAAAGTGCTCCAATCCGGCCTATGGTGGCCTACTCTCTTCAAGGACTCTGATGAGTTCGTGAAGAGGTGTACTGACTGTCAGAGGATGGGCACTTGTGGACAGCGTGATATGATGCTGATGCAGCCCATACACTTTTGTGAGGTTTTTGACGCATGGGGCATCGATTTCATGGGTCCATTCCCTAGGAGTCAGGGATTTGAGTACATTCTGTTGGCCGTGGATTATGTGAGTCATTGGGTTGAGGCCATCCCCTCCCGAACTACAGATGCTAGGACTGTTTGCATATTTTTGAGGAAGAATATCATTTCAAGGTTTGGGGTCCCTTGAGTGTTGATATCTGACAGGGGGTCTCATTTCGTCAACGACAAGGTAAAGGCCCTTGTTAGTGAGTTCAGCATAGACCATCGAGTTGCCACACCAACCACCCTCAGACGAATGGTCTTGCTGAAGTGTCAAACATGGAGATCAAGACTATATTGCAGAAAGTCGTCCGCCTTGACCGAAAGGATTGGTCACAGCTTTTGGACTCGATCTTGTGGGCATATCGGACGTCTTTCAAGACTCCTTTGGGTACATCTCCCTTTCACATCGTTTATGTCAAGCCCTGTCATTTACCTGTTGAGCTGAGACATAGGTCACTTTGGGCTGTTACAGATATACTTTTGGATCCAGAGAGTGTAGGAGATCAGAGGAGGGCAGAGTTAGCCGCCCTGGAGGAGCTTCGTGATACCGCCTTTTCAAAATACCTACATTACAAGGAGAGAGTGAAGGAGTGGCATGATTCTCATATCAGCCACAAGCAGTTTGAGTCAAGATAGAGAGTATGGCTGTTTTATGCTAGGCTTCGTCTATTTCCAGGGAAGCTACAGAGGAAATGGAAGGGACCGTGAAAGGTACATGACAATGGTAGTATTGATATATCTGAGTTGTCTTTCGATGCTACCTTTCGTGTGAACGGCCAGCGACTCAAGCCATATCTAGATCATGAGCCGCGGGTCGTTGATGTTGCCCCGATTCACTTTGCGTGAGATGTGGTCTCTTGACGTACATCTATTGCATCTCACACATGATTATCACTGTTCTTCCGACTTGTATAGATCCAGTTGTCCATATCACTCTATTCTTTAGTCCCACACCCCTTTTCTCATCTTATGATTATGCTATACTTAGGGTGTACTTTACCCTAAGTATAGGGGGGTGTAGGACTCTCGGGTATTCTATTGATTCTTTCTACCCCTATTTTTATGCCTATACTTAGGGATATTTCACCCTAAGTATGGGGGGGAGTAGACCCCTAATAATAAGAGGAACCTTACAGGGCTTAGGATTGAGACTTTTCAAGTCCATTGGGACTTAATTCTTTGAGTCCACTAGGTTGTGAGCATATGTCATCTTGATGAGCCTAAGTAGAGCACTTAACAACACACGCATGACTCTCAGAGACAATGACTTTACTTGCACCAGCACTTTACACATAGATCTCCACGGATGAGGTGGTGAGGAGGCAGTTTCCTTTGGCTTGGGGTAGCATATGAGGGTAATACTTCTAGGCGGAACCTCTCTTCTTCTTATAGTGAAGGAAGTGCGTCTCAACTTGGTCTGGTGGTTATGAAGTCTAAAGACAGAAGCTGTGGGTTGCAATAAAGCTTCAAAAGAGGGATAGTCTACTGGCTCAAGAGCAAAAACTCCTTGTATATATGCTGCACCATGTAGATATGTTGTACAAATGCACATGAAAAAAATGTGCAAAAAGAAAAGAACTCCAAAAAAGTGGTGGGTCGGATTGAAAATTTAATAATCCCACCGGAGTGTATATAGTCAAATAAAGCAAAAGCTTATGTTATACATGACCATCTCATGAAGCTTGCAGCGGGAGACTCAGCTACACTGGTTAGAGCTCCCAGGGATACATGGCTACACTGGTCATGGTCCATTCTCTTCTTCCCCCTCTTCTTGAGCCGGTTGCACTTGAACTTAGAAGGGAATACCCCGCTTCTCGAGGAAAGAGTTGCTAGACTGAGGCATTAGAGTTACCGGGTTGGGAGAGGTTGTTTGTTTATTAATTCTGAGGTGGGGAGCTACATATCATTTACACTGTACAAGGAAAGATTCATAGTCATTAGAGTTTGTGTATGTAGACTTGTTCTGATCTGGTTTATTGAGGAGTCTTGACCATAGATTGGTGGAACTTTGAGGCTGTCAAGTTTTAAGCTTAAGTCCAAATAGGGTTCTGACAAATTAATAATCCAAAGGTCTAACTGAGCTCCATATTTCAATTTAATGAAGGAAAGTTTAATAATCAACCTTGATTTCTCCTCTTTTTCTTTTTCTTTCTCTTTTGCACTTCTTTTTCAAATAAGTGTTTGCTAAGGGACTAGCAAAAGTAAAGTATAGGGGGGTGACAAATCCCCATTCATCTCTCTTTATTCCTTTATTTTAGCTAGAAACCTCAGCAAATTGCATGTAAATATGTGTAAATATCATAACTTGTCAAAACACATGCATCACGTTAATCTGCGTAATTAGCATGTTTTTATGTGAAAATAAAGGAATAAAGAAACACAAGAAAAAGAGGGAAATATTTAGAATAAATATTGAGTGACCTAATCCCAAGGGAGGGCTCAGCATGGGCCTGACCGCAAAAGAAGCTGAGTAGAGAGAGATAAGGTCAACCATGTATGTACATAACCCTATGTAAATAAATAAATTTATTTTCCTCAAAATAAAAATAAAAAGGTGTTTCTTATATTATGTACATATTTATAAAAATAAAATAAAAATCAGAAATCAAAATAAAAAGAAAAATAATAAAAATCATTTTCCACCTTGTATATATACCATGTACATATGTATATAAACCTATTTATTTAACTCGTGTAAATAAATCAAAAAAAATAAAATAAAAATACGTTTTTATTACAAATTTTATGTTGTAAATAATTAAATACAGAATTGGAATAATTATACAAAAATAAATAATTAAAACTAAAAATAAAAAATACATATGTATATATACCTATATATAATAATAATATAATGTAAATACGTTATTTATTTTTTAAAAAAATAAATAAAAATCACTAAAAAATAATTTCAAAAGTAATACACATTTTTCATGAACTTTTTAAAATAAAATCATTTACTAATTTTAAATGAATTTACATAGAATAAAAAATTGGAATTATCCCATTGGTCCACGGGGGATTGTTGACCCCCGGTCAACTCCCCCTGGACCACTTGACCCAGATCTTTGCTCTCGACCCGACTTCGCCTATTTTCCCAAGCATGATCCGATCACCAATCATCCAAGCCCCGGGTCCTGATTACACTTGAATCATCCTTGATCCACGCCTGAGGATCTGCTTAGGGATCCGAGCTCCAAATCACTTGTCCGACCTCCATCTTGTCGGGCCCCTACGAGTATATATCATCTCCTCCGCCGCGCTTTTCACTCCACCTTTGGCCATCACCATCGTCTCATGGGACCTCCATTCTCCTTCATAGAGTGACAGCTATCGAGGAGAGGTGTTGCAGTGAGGATTCGAGGTCTGAAGCTTAGTTCTGGCGACTCTTGTCGTCGTGCTCCGCCGCCGGCAAAGCTCGAGCCTCTGGAGGCGACGCTCCATCGAGGCGACGATCCCCAGAGACCCAGCGTCTCATCCCTAGTCGACCACGTTCATCAGGTAGACCCTCTAGATCCTTTTTCATCGTCCATTTTCGATTCCCTCAATCCAGCTCTGCCAGCTCCGCCCTAGTGGTCGGAGCTCCGCTAGTCCATCCTACTCGTACCGATCACCGCTCCGACTCATCGTCACCCTCCATACACGACCTGATCACCTCGAGCTGAGCCAACCAAGCCCAGATCGAGTTGGGTTCCATCCCTCACGTACGCCGGAACCCCCTTCGACCATTCACGACGCTTCCCATTTCCTTTTGGCTAATAACCCCCACCAGAGTGCTCCTCTGAGCGAGAGCTTTGTTTTGCAGGTGAATAAGAGCAGGTACCAACCTTGGTCGCGCTTACATCCCTCGTCGAAGGATCCGACCGTTGGAGGCTTCATCGGAGGCTACCACCCGACGCAGAGTGTCATCGCGAGGAAGATCCCCCTTTCCGATCGTCCATCGGCCAGCTGGATCGTCTCTGGCATGCTGGGGAAACTCGTCCGGGAGGTGTTCTTCCTCAGCCTCTTTCAGCCGTTGGATCACCCCGCTACACCAGTTCGCATCTCCACCGTCCGTGCTCTGCCATGTCAGGCTGGTAGATCCCTGATCTAACGGTCACATTCCTCCCACGTTCGCCATCGCACCATCACCATTGGATCATCCAGACGGTTGCATCAGGACCGTGCATCAGCAGCCAGCCATGCCTCGACACCTGGCGTTCACGTGCGTCCCTCATGCGCCTTGGCTGGGTAATTGCACCCATACCCATGCAGCTTTCAGTAGTTTTTATTTAGCCTATTAAATACTTTTACACTCTTGGACTATTTGCACATCTGGACCTTTAGTTTTATCTATTTGCATTTTAGTCCCTGCCTTTGTGAGACACGTGCTTCGACACGTGATATGTTGGACATTATGCATTTATGGTCTTGGGGTTTGTTTCTGTTATGGAATGAAATTTAGTTTCTGATATTTGCATTTATACCCTTGTGCATGGTTTTAATTGAACATGTGCTAATTGTTTGGGATTTTTGCGCTTTTTACCCTAATGTTTTCGCACGTGTTATCATTTAGCCCCTGGAAATATGTTTTCATACATTTGGGTCCATGTGTGTTATAGCTCATTTATTTGTTGATTAAAATAGCAAATAAACTCCAAATCGAGTGAATTTTGGATAGGTGGCTCTTACCATTGTGTAAAAGTTTCTTTAAATTTTTGGGACATTTTCAAGGCTTTTTACTATTTTTAAAAATAAAAAACACGTATTTTTGTTACGGTTTGAATTGAAAAATCAAAGAAAAAATAAACAAACTTCTTCTAAAATTCTAAAAGAATTAGGGATTGTTAGTTTTGGTGTTTTCTACCTTTTATCCAATTTTTGTGTTATTTGGATTTATAAAACCCATAAAAATTGAAAAACCCCTAAAAATCGTATAAAAATCATTACAAATTCTATAAAATTCAAAAAATGCAAACTCTTTTTCTGTAGCTTAGTTTTTGTATGTAGTTTTCATAAAAATTGTCTCCAATTTTTTAGAGACCAATTATATATTTTTAATTGGTCTTTCAAGTCTGGTTGCACAGTGAACCACTATTTTCCTCTTTCCTGATTTTTATAAAATCAAATAAAAAATTGAAAAATTTTGAAAAATTCACCAAAAACACATAAAAACATAAAAAACACAAAAACAATTTTATTTCAATTTTTGGACACATTTTGAATGCTTAAATAAATTATTGAAGTTGTTTGTTTATACATTTTCTTACATTTTCTTATATAATTAAAAACACAAAAAATTTAAAAACAATTAAAATCCACCAAAAAAATATTTTATTCTTTATTTTCGATTTTGACTACTTCGTAGGCCATCTCGGCCATCCCGTGCTCCTTGAGTTCGACCCTGGTCGCTATACCGGGTTAATAAAATAGCGAGGACCGCTATTTGATTTCATTGTTTTATCATCTGATCTGGTGGTTCTTTATTTTTCTTGATTGACCGAGTCTTCTCGATCCGGGTCGCAATGACCCGAGAGTGATTTTTACCTCACCCGGATCTTGAGAGCTTGATTTCTGCGGTCATCATTGATACTGATATTTTTGTGTGTTGTTGCAGCTACATTTCTTTATATAAATAAAGATATCTGAGTTTGGTTGCATACCTGTAATAGATGTGTATGTGTTCTGCTGCAAAGACTTCCCTTGTGTTGTGTTTGTCGCATACCAAATAGTAGAAGATACCAAATCATAGCCTCAAAGACATCATATTAAAAACAGTCATTTGGATGCATAACCTTACAAATCAGAAACCAGACGTTACCCAAAAAATACGTCCAAAGTTGTTCTTAATTACAAACCAGATATGCAACTCACTTACGAAATACTACAGACATCAAACAGTTCACTAAATACTACAGACATCAAACATTTCAGTAAATACTACAAATATGAAACATTTCACTGTATCACTGTATCATATGTATAAAGCTCTCCAAAAAGGAATCGACTGCAACGACCTTGAAGGCCTTGTGGTAGGCTCTAACCAAAAAATAGATCCAAAGAGTCACCACCATAGAAGGCTCTGTGCACGCATCTATAGATTCCATAGCAATCTACCCTTGCAGTCATTCATACCAAAAAACTCTAAGACTTCCACGGCTCCTTGAAGTAATTCACACAAAAAATAAGGGGAAGTCATTCACAGAATAAGCAATAAAATAAGATGAAATTGAGATGAAATTGGCATTTAGATATCATGAATACCTTAATCGAGTGTGCAATATGGACCATCTGATGCGGGATCAAGCGATTGGCTTGGACGGTCACGATGCCTTGGCATGCAATCTTCTTGGTGACGTTTTTTTGGTCGAGCCACCAGCCGCTTTCTTGATGCAATTCCACTACAAAGTCACATGTAAAACCAAGTAAAGAATGTTACAAGTGTTGAAATTTGATAGTAATTCCAGTTTATATAGGAAAAAGACATGTCCGAATGCTAACCTTCTACTTGCCATGGAAATTGCATCGTTGGAGGTTTGTGTATCTTGTTGCCTCTAGGATGGCTGCACTATTGGTGATTGATTAATTGGCTCCTTGAAGGTGCTCTTGTGATGACCATAGGCTCCACAACGGGCACATATATGACGAGCTCTAGGTTTCTTAACCACCTCATCCTTCGATCGAATTCTATTCTTTTTTGGTTTCCCTAGAGGCCGTTTGGTACGGGGTGCACCCACAACATATGGAAGCTTAACTGTAGCCCAAAATTCCTTGTCGGGTAATGGTGCTATGCCAAACTCATAGCACTTCCTGTATGTTTCCAAGATATAATGATGGGAGATGTAATCCTCCCACCTTACCCCTCGAATGCTGCTGGGAACAGCAGCTGCATGCCTACAAGGGAGGCCACAAATCCGCCATCGATTGCATGTACACTTGTGTGCCTCTATGTCAACGACATACCGCCCATAAGGCATCTCCACTTCTGCATCTCGGTCAATGGATCGTCTCACAATAAAGCCCTGCAAATCTCTTGAGATCCCCATTACGTATTCTGATGCTAGAGGGACCAAATCACTCGTTAGTTGTGCTGCTCTACATCTTCGCGCGTCCATCATTGGCATAATTTTTTGATGAATCCAATCCACAAGCTCACAAAGGGGAAGATGTCTTTCCATGGAGATCCAAGCATTAAATCTTTCACTCAAGTTGTTGGTTACATAAGCACAATGCGCGACTTCATGGAACTGGTGTCAGCTCCATGTCTGAGAGAGACTCGCTAAATAATCAAATGCATTTTTTGATAATTTTTGAATCTCATTCATGTTATGTAGATAATGCCTCTTTCATATGCACGTGCAATCGACCAAACAAGTCTCTCCAAATCTTCTCCTGGAAAATCCTTTTTGAAGTTCTTGTAGACATGCCTCATGCAAGCTCTATGCTCTGCTTCCGGAAAATTTTCATCGTTGCCCCTTAGAGGCCCTTTTGTGCATCAGAAATGATTGCCATCCCTCTGCCACATTCAAACCCGAGCGCTACATGCAACTTCTCTATGAAAAATGTCCATGAATCAATGGACTCATCCTCGCATATGCAGAATGCAACGGGAAAAAGTCCATTCGTTCCATCAAGAGTCGTGGCTGCCAACAAGGTCCCAAGGTATTTCTCTTTCAAATGACAACCATCAAAGCCAAGGAAAGGCCTATAACCATTTTTAAACCCACTTATGGATGCCTTGAAGCAAATGAAGATTCGTAGAAATGCATCATCCTTCTCTGTGACATAATCAATCACAGATCATGGGTTCCTTGATTTTAATTCGTATACCAAACTCGACACCTTAGGGTAGGTAAGCTCAACCTTACCAAAGATCTAGTCCAGTGCAATGTTCTTTCCCCCGTAAACTCTAAGATAGGGAATTCTCACACTGAATTCCTCCCATAATCTACCTTAAATATCCTTCATTGACAATGTGGGATTTTCTCTCAACTACTTCTCACAAAATTTGGCAATCCATCTTTGCTTCGCCATCCTCGTATCAACTCTGTTTATACTGTTACAAGTATGAATTCCCGACAAGATCTTGATGCAGAATGTGGCTCCTCCTGCAAGCCTAGAAGCATGGATGCGCCACACGCACCCATCACTGGCACATCTTGCTGTGATTCTTGTAGGATCAGACTTGACAAACTTCACTTTGAATTCGTTATTTAGGCAGTACGTAGCAAGCTGGAAGCGAAAGGCCACATGATCTTCGAAATCACTGCCCACTTTGAAGTCCTCGTTTTCAACTTCGAATTTTGGACCCTCACAGTCCTGTATGTCTTCGATCTCTAAGTTGAAGGCATCATCACTAGCAAAACTCGCATCAGTACTTTCAGATGTATCTTCGGTTGAATTGGCGACCCATTCGTAATCTGAATCGTCGTCAACACTGAAAACATCTTCAATTCCAGGGTATTCATAAAACTCCTCTTCCAAGGAGCGCCTTCTCTTTTTTGAACCCGCTCTAGTGGATTTTCTTCTTTCATGTGCAACAGCTTGAGGGGCCTACTGTCTTCCAGACTTTGGTGTCTTCTCTCTTTCGTGTACTACGGATGAACTACTCATTCCTGGCTTCTTTGTACCAGATTGTGCTGACTTCCCAATACCAGATTGTGCAAAATCTTTCTTTGTTGTTTCTTCTCTTTGTGCCTTCTGTCTTCCAGACCTTGGCGTCCTTGTAATCACCGCTTTACGGAGCATTCTAGGTGTCTTTGGTGTTTCTACATCGACACGTGTTCCACCATCAACTTCTTCATGACCCAAATCTTCCATAGTATTCACCCCAGTGCTTTGCGCACCCACCTCTTCATGTGCCAAATCGCCTTCTCCCCCCCCCCACCCCCGCCCCCAATATCATCCCCTTCTCCCCCCATATCACCCCCTACCCCATCCATATAACCTCCTCCCCAGAGAGCATCGAAGAAGTCATCGGGGAGATCAGACATCCCCACCTGTTCTGATGTTGTATTGGATGATTGTCCCTGTCTTTGGAAGTCTAATTTGCTCTTCGTCACTTTCTCTGCCTTCTCGATTTCAAAAGACGAGAGAGCACCGATGCCGATGAACCCAACAATAGTTCCACATCACTTCCATCCATATGGCCATTGAACATACACATCATGTCTGCTTCATTTGAGAGATCAACGAAACGGCTTGCTCTCGACTTTGGGTCTTTGTATCGCATTGATAGGACAGAAGAACTGTCCCAAGGAACAATCTTCGACATAGTGTCGATCAGGTCAAACCAGCAAGTGAAATCGGGGTCGATTCCAATCACCTCCTCCACAAAGTCCACATATTTTTCACCCCGACAGTCCTTGGTGTCCTTAAACCGGTCGATGTGTCTCACACGGACCGTCAGCACACCTTGCTTTCCATTGTACCAACCCATCCTACATTCAAGATCAAAAAAATATAGTGCACCTTCTATATGCGTAAATCTTGATTTCGAGAAGAATTGCTCCCAATCAAACCCAAAAAATATGATCAAAACCCAAAAACCATCGAATCAAAAAATCGTAAAATCGATCAATACGGGTAAACCCCAAACCCTAATAAGATTTAGTAAGATTGCAATGGAGAAGCTCCCCTACTCGATTAACATCGTGAATACGAAAATCCCCAAACCCTAACTAACCTGGACAAGGCAATGGAGAAGCTCCCCACTCGATTACAACCGTCAATATGAAAATCCCCACACACGAGGATTTGATCAGCTTACGAAGCTCCTTAGCTTGATGCAGAAGAAAATGGGGGACAAAAGTTGGAGATTGTCGAGCTTCTCTGGAAGGGAGACGATGGCATGCGGATTTTGAGGGGAAACGGTACTTCTGAGTCCTCTTCTCCTGCCACTTGCGTGCCCGCCTACAATTTTGCCTCAGGAATCAAAGGGGTTATCGTACTTGAGTCATGTCTAACCACAATTAGACATTCCCAATAACGGCGATGTTACGGAGGGGCACAATTGCTAACGGCGAAATTTTGGAGGGGCACAAGTGATATTACCAAAAAGATAGGGGTATAACTGATATTCAACATCTCGGAGGGGCACAAGTGATAAAAATCAAAAACAAAAATACACACACATATATATGTAATTAAAAACCCACACAAAAATACAATAAAAATAAACTAAGATGACATTTTTGGAATTAAGTTTCTCAATCTATCTTGTGTTCTCCCTGTGCTCGACACTCTACATACTTACACCTATACACATATTTATAGAGTTATAGTAAATTTTGATTCCATATTTTTGCTTTGTTTCACTTAATTTATTTGTTATTTAATTTTTGAATATCCAGCTTTTGGAAGCGGTCGTCAACGATAGTGTAGGTTTTACCTTGTGTAGACAACATTAGACCTTCGCCTAAGTTGACTTTTCAACGAGGAGGAGGTAGCAGAGGTGGGGAGGAGGAGGATAATGATGGGGTAGAGGTGGGGAGGGAGGGAGAGGTGGCCGATGGGGGGAGGATAAGGGACGGTGACAGGTTAGAGGAATGGGGCATCGAGAAAGGGGGATGATAGAGGTAGGGAGGGAGGAAGAGGTAGCCGACAGATGGAGGAGGTTGACGATGGGTTAGAATGAGGGGGACAGAGTGAGGAAGGAGGGAAATGAACATAGGGAACATAATATCGTTCTGGAATTAGATCATCATTATCCATAACAGTCACGACGACTGCTGTCAGGTTATTTACAGTGTGATCGTAGTTGGCCACTGCAAATAATGTCTACTAATACTTGTGCCATTTTGTTAATGGTCATCATTAATATGACATATTCACGGCACATACAAGCGATCACTGCAAATAGGCCAACGTTAATACTTAATTTTCCAATACTGTATCCTAGGAGCGGATCGCCACTACCTACGCACCAGTATTGTGGGGTGATATCTTCTCAAGAACACTTCATTACATGGATGCTTCAATAATCTCTCCTCTAATCTATTTATTATCTTATTTGCAACAATTGGTTTGCTCTTTTGCTTTTGATGGATTTTGCCCTAAAATGATGTATCAGTGTTTTAATCTATTCGTGTCGTATTTTGTAATTGTGTATGAATCAGAAATGCATGATTATTATCATGTTAATCCACGATACATTATTAATGATTTATTTTCATATGATTAATTATTGATCAAAGATATGTAGATTCACAAATAACAGGGTAGCTAAGCTCAATTTTGCAACAATAGTAGATTTCGACAACAAATAATCTCAACATTCATGGATAAATACGTATCAATAGATTTACGTTCCTAGGTTAACTTGCTTGAATGACTTTAAAACTGAATTTAAAGTATGCAAAGATTTAAATTGCATGCATTTTGATTGATATTTAATTATATATATAAGTGCAAATTTCATTGTAAATAAAAAGGACACCTAAACAACTAAATAAGGTAAACGTAGTGATAGAGAGGTTCGAAATCAATCCACTTTTAGCATACAAATCAAGATTAAAAGAAAAAAACATCCTAAAAGATTTAAAATAATAGACAATAACAACAAAGTTAGAATAAGGAAGTCAAACTTGAGACTTTAGCAAAAAAAATGCAAAATTCATAGTTTAAAATCTATTTTTTGTTACAACTTATAGGAATGTCGGCATTACATCCAAACGGATGTGTCGATTCCATCAGCAACACACATTTATATCACGTCTTATGCATGGATGAAAAAATCACAAGATTAGAACTAGACAACTCGAAAGAAGACATGTTGATGGGGATCTTGCAAGTTGCACCGGTGAAAGAAGATGCTCAAGATCTTTGGAGGTGATGTAAGGGGATCAATGTTTTTGAAACCGAATTGAAAATCCCAACAAAAAGATTGGATCAGATTGGACCATAGAATCAAACCGATTTAATCGGATGTTGATGTCATTATTTTTTTAAAATCGGATTAAACCAAACCGGTAAGAAAAAAACGATTGAACATAGTAATTACGTCGGAAAGGATTAGAATAGGTACAAAATACATACTCAAACACACTTTTTTTTTGAGAAAAAGAGGGTGAGCTCCCGAGATGGGAGTTACCACGTAAAGTTATATTATATCAAATCCAGAGAAGTGATACATAGTATAATTAACTAGACTCCCAACAACACCAGAGAGCCTTACAATAGGAGATAACATTTTCTGGATAGAACCTCTGATTTTTAAAAATAAGCTCATTTCTCGCCTGCCAAATTGCCCAAAGCGTCGCGAAAGGTCTAGCCACATCATCCGAGGAGCTGCCTCCCACCTTCCTTACCCCCTCCCAGAATCTTGAAAAGCAGCTAGCATCTACCCATGGGATCGCTAGTTCCTTCCATACCTTCTCCGAAGTCCCACAAGAGAAGAAGATATGCTCCGAGTTCTCCTCCTGCTCGTCGCATCTGTCACACATCACATTCTGAAGATTCAAGAGCCTTGCTCTCCTAACCTTGTCCAGTAACTTGTCTCTCCTAAGGAACCAGAGGAAGATTTTTATTCTGTTCGGGATCCTGCTTGCTCAAATGATCTTCACATCCTGACACAAGTCCAACTCATGTTCTTCCTCACCATTTCTCATATCATTATATAAACGTTTAACAGAGAACTTCTTACCTGTCCAAATGAAATGGTCTCTGCTATGAGAGAAGATGACTGGGGTAGGAGTCGCTTCCATTAGTCTATCCAAATCCTCCCTCCTTCTGTCCGATAGGATCGCATTAAAACCTGGCCTCCATTCTTCGGATTGAGCTACTTCCCTCAAGGTTGCTTCCTTTAATGTTGCCAAAGCAAAGATTCTAGGAAACCGCATTTCCAACGGGCCTTCACCTATCCAATCATCCCTCCAGAATCTGAAGCCTCTTCCATCCCCAGGCTTTGGCGCTAGTCTATGAGAAATGAGAGGCAAAACATCTCGTAAACCTTGCCATAAGGATGACTCATACCGAGAGACCTTTGCTTCCAAGACTCCTTTCACCCCGTAAATCTTCCTCAACATTGTAGTTACAAGATCCACAGATGGGCCCCAAATGCGCAGCACCCACTTTCCTAGTAATGCCCTATTCATGCAAGTCAGGTCCCGAACTCCCAAACCACCGCGTTTCTGGGTTCTCGTGATCTCCTCCCAAGACACCAGGTGCACACCCGATTTCTGTTGTTTCCCATCAGACCAGAAAAATCTTCTCATCAGCTTTTCAATCTTCTTTCTCACGCCCACTGGCATCAACCTAGTTGAAAAAAGAACACGGGGATAGAAGTCAGAACATGCTTCAGCAGGATCAACTTCCCACCTTTCGACAAAGTAATCGCCTTCCACCCAGCCAGTCTCTGCTCAATCTTCTGGATAACTGCATCCCAGTCCGCAATCCTGAGTTTGCCAGCTACTAAAGGAAGGCCAAGGTAGGTGATCGACAGGACACTTAATGGACAGCCAAGCAGCTCAGCTACCCTGATCCGATTATCATTTTGAATCCCAAAAGTGATAACCATCGATTTCTGTCTGTTTATCTCAAGACCAGATAAGCTACTAAAAACATCCATCAACTGAACCGCCCTGCGAGTCATCTCATCTGAACCTCCCAGGAAAAGAACAGTATCGTCCGCATACTGTAGAAGAGGCACTGAGATGTCGTCAAGACGAAAGCCTTCGCACCAGCCTCCATCTACCGCTTGTTTGAATAAAACCGCCAACGCATCTGCCACCAGGACGAAAAGCATGGGCGCTAAAGGACATCTCTGTCGGACACCCCTCTGTGGCTGGAAAAAACCGCCTTCCGGTCGACCATTCACTAAGACTGAGAAAGAAGATGCAGTGATACATCTTTTCATCCATGCAATCCACACATCTGTGAACCCTCTTCTCCTCAGCGAAGACCACATGAAGCTCCAGTACACACAGTCATAAGCTTTGGCAAAATTAGTCTTCCATACTACCCCCTTTGATCCTCTACATTTCCATTCTAAACAGATCTCTGACGCCAAGACTAGCCCATCTGTCATTTGTCTTCCTGGAATAAACACAGACTGAACTTCCATAACAATAGAGTCCATGACGCCCTTAAGCATGTTTGCCAACACTTTTGCCACAATCAGATAAATCCCATTCGAGAGAGCAATTGGTCTGAAATCTTCTACCCTCGTAGGATGATCATTCTTCAGAAGCAAAAACAACATTGCCATGTTAACCTTCTCAAAACCCTTGTTTCCTTCTCTGAACTCTTCAAGTACCTCTAGGACGTCACTAGGGTTGGGCATGGGCCGGGCTCGGGCCGGGTTCGCCTTGGCCCGGCCCAAGCCCATTTTAGAATATGGGTTAACGGGTCGGGCCTAGGCCCATTTTATTTTCAAAAATTAGGCCCAAGCCCAAACCCGGCCTAAATAAAATGGGTCGGTTCGGGTCGGGCCGGCCCAATTTAACACCTATGTATACGAATATCATGTCTTCCATTCTTCTTGCATTTGTGTGGTTGTTTCTTATGAATGTGTGCATGTTTAAAACTATAAAGTATGCTAACTAATTTGTGATTTTAACATTAGTTGTATGTTGGAAATACAAATGTGGTAAAAATATGGTGACTTAAACCACCATTCAATTCACCATTACATATTCTATTGTAGATGCGGGCACTATGACCCAATACAAATTGGTTACTTACAGTTGTACATGATGTAACACTTGAGGACACAGATTCCATTATTGCATATTAATGTAATAATCTTGTATATTAATGTAATAATATCCTCAATCCACTATTGGATATGATTATTAATGTATCTAAGCATTTATTCTACACTTGAATAAGGATAGTAAAGTTAGAACATGGTATTTGGAATGAACATGAATATAATTGATATAATTATACCGTACTGGATATAAATATACTTGCTTTAGAATGGATCGGGCTATCGGGCTAACGGGTTTGGGCCTTCTAAGGCCCAAACCCGGCCCGTTAATCAATATGGGCTCATTTTAGGGCCCACGGCCCGCCCATTAAATTTCGGGTTCGGGTTTGGGTCGGGTTATACGGGTCGGGTTTTGGGCTGGGTCGGGCCGGCCCAGCCCAATGCCCAACCCTAGACGTCACCCTTCACTAAATCCCAGAACTCTCTGTAAAAGAAGATCGGAAATCCATCCGGACCCGGTGCCCCTTCTGCGTTCAGTCCCCAAACTGCCTTCTTCACCTCAGCTTCTGTAAACGGCGTGACCAGCTCCTCTGCTTGTCCCGGTGTTAAAGTCTTCACCCCCTTTCCCAACCACCCCCATCCTTCCCCTTGCTTTCTCCGAGACGCCTCTATATAATGTCTTTTTACTGCACTGCCAATCTGTGCTTCCTCAGAAAGCATCAGCCCCCCTACCTCAAGCTCCTGAATATGGTTCCTCCTCCTTCTACCGGATGCCATGGTGTGAAAGAATCTGGTATTCGCATCCCCCTCTTTTAGCCACTTCTGTCTGGACCTCTGTTTCCACTCTAGCTCTTCTTTCCGATCCTCCATCAAAATCTCTTCCATAAGCCTGGATCTCTCAGCCATCTCCTCCTGGCATAAACCTCTAATATCATCAATGTCATTTAGACGAACCAAACCTTCCTGAGCCTTGCATCTCTTCTCCCTTCTTTTCAACTTCACCTCAGTTCCAAACTTTTTTAGGAAAGATTTGAGCAGCCCCAATTTAGCCGCCAACCTACTAACCGTCGATCGCTCAGGATTCAATTTTCTCCATTGCTCTGCAACTAGTTCCTTGAAACCATCTTCCAACATCCAAGACCGCTCAAAGCGGAAGAGGAACCTTCGCCTTTCCTCCTCCCCTGATGACCATAGAATAGGCGTGTGATCGGAGTGAGCCCGCGGAAGTGCCCAAGCCCGAGCCAGTGGAAATCTCTCTACCCCTTCAATGGATACCAGGAATCTGTCCAACCTCGATCTTGACCTTGCGTTCCGCCATGTAAAAGCACAACCAGTTGCATCGACAATTGTTAACCCCAAGGAGTGTGTCATACTCAAACACACTTGAAATAAATATAAAATAAATAAACAATTAAAATATCTTACTTTATACATAAAATAATTTCTTAAATATAAACTCCAACTTGAATTGTGGTTGAGTGTTTTAATTTCGATTGAACAATGTTAAACTGGGTTGCGAATAGTCGATCGGACTGATGGTTGAACCAAAATTGTGCTAATTTGACTCGAATTGTGAAAACCGATTAACCGTACGATTACATGTTATCGATCCCACCACAAGAAATATTTTGTCACAAATTATAGGACACTGAAATTAAAAATTGTTCTAAGTTTGCATAATTAATCAAGTTCTTAAGTACAATTACATTACATACCTTGTCCACTTTATATATGATATAGTTATTGATCTAAAGACTTAGATCATGAAAACTAATATTTAATTGATGATAAAGAGTTAAATCAAGGGCGAAACTAACATCATATAGTATTATCTAATAATGTGATCTTAGAAGAGATGACAATCTTCTCCATCGACTGATGTTTAACTGCCAATATTGATGCAAGTCCTCTACATAGGAATAATGATATGATGATGTCATATTAGTCAGGTTAAATATTTAACTTCAAGTAATAGAGATAGATTAAGTCTTCTATCATAAACGATCACGAGATGGGTGGAAACATACACACACGTGCACACACACATAGAGATTTTATCCAATGGATCTTATGCCTATTAGGTCCCCAATAAGCACATTATATCATAGATAATATTTTGATCTAACAGCTCCTATTTAAAAAAAGAGTTTATTTATTGTGTTGATGGTTATTTGTAGGATGTTAATGAGTCCTTATTTGTAGGATGGCGGGTAAGGAAACCTAATAACACATGCTACATAATGATCATTCCAAATTTGGTCCTTCCTATAGTTACATAAGTAACGACCCATGAATGGTCAATATATTATGCAAAATCTTTAGCAATATTATTCTATCAGCTACTATCGTTGCACTCATTATTGCATTCGATATAGATGTTAGTGATGAACATCAATACAAATGTTACATATTCTTATTTTTCATTCTATTTACTAATATTATTTGATTATTTGCTAATGTTTCGTTTCCACTTACTTTTCACATAAAGACAATTATTACAACAATGCTATTGCTTCTTTTATTACACATTACATCTATCTGTGTTACTAACTTTGTATTTAATATTACTTTCATTTGGTTCTAGTTACTAATAAAATCCAAATTTTAAATATCCGTACTTGTCATTTGAATTGCTAGCAATTTGTTTGAGTTATGTAAGTAAATATAATATATTACTAACTCCATGTTAATAGATTACTTGAGTATTATCCCTGAATTACTAATATTTTCTGCAAGGTAATATTATAGATATAAATTACTGACAAATTTTCTAGTATTACCGATCTCATAATAACCATTTACTTGATAAATGTAAATATATTACTGATCTTGTGACAAGTAATACGTAAATAACTCAAGGAGGAAAGTAATAAAAATGATAATAGAAAAGTAAAAAATTAATATAAATTAGTTATTAATATAAGATAGAAAGTAATATACATTGATGAAATATTAATATTTCATTGTTGTATTTCTTTTCCTAATCATTTTTTCGCACGAAATTGCAGAATGGAAGTTTTTTCTTTCCAAAATCGACTCTCCATTTTTAAGTAAATGATATAATTTAAAAAATAGAAACATTGTTGGCATACTTCCAGAATTGTCCTCCTTTGAAATATGCAACTTCTCAATTGAGCATTCATATGGATTGTCTATGTTTGGTGCTAACCAAAACTCTAACGGGTGTAGCGCCCATTGGATAAGCCTCCTCGGCTTTCTTTTTATGTGTGTATGTGAGCGTGCACACGTGTGCGCGTGTGTGCGTGCGTGCATGTGTGTGTGCATGCGCGTCTTTTTGTATGTGTATATCTGTGTGTGTATCCAAGTGCGTGCATTTGATGAACCACCAGGTTTATGGCCTGATAATGTTTATATACTAACAAGCTAGTGTCTATATAAGGGTATAAGAAATGTATGATATCTCAATAGAATTATACACATTATATAATATAAATTGAGAAATAAGGTTCCCTCATGAGATATTAGGATAAGGCTAATTCCCTTAGTGCTCGTCTTGTTCTATAAATAAAATACGACGTTGAGAATAACAATGTACTTTTCTTTGAGGCGTATGATTGATGTATCATCCTATGGTCAATTAGTATATCTTGTGCTTATACTTAAAGGGAATGGAAAATGTGTGAGCACATACTTTGGATTATTGAAGTCATCTAGTATGTAGGATGTAAGAGTATTGGGAATATTCGAGGTTGATACGATCGTAATAGGTTGTATATCATAAAAGTTTCATTTTGAGAGAATGATAACATGATGGATTTTAGTAGTCCCGCTTAAAGTTAAATTGAATGATATTTGGTTGCATTAAGTTTCTCAACATTTACAACAGGTGTGGACTAAACTACTCCCACTCATAGATGTTAACTTACACAAATATCTCAACACTCCACCTCAAGCTCGAGCTGGAATATTTAGCTTGGATAATACAATATACACAAGTCGAGTACATAAACTGAGTACATATATCAATTGCATCTTCTTATGCTTGCGATCTAGGGAATCTTTAACTATTGTTGATGAGCTCTAGAATGTTCTGATTATGGAAGATTGAAAATGTATCTCTTCAGCATAGATCAATGTGAGCAATGACGTCATATGATGATATGTAAAAGACTTCAATCGTGAAGTTGTTGCAATGGGTCTTGTTGAAGTATTTGGTTGTGCGCTAGGATCCATTTACCTCATCCATGTGTTTTGTCTCACATCTACCAGTGGTGGGACTTGGAGGCTCTGTGGAGGTTATATAATGAGCTCCAGATCTCCTGTATCCATTGAGAAAGTTCAATAGAATATCCGCCCCTTTGAGGGCTTCTCCCGTGGTTTCATCCCGCTCCTTAGGGAGTAGGGTTCCATGTGAAAAATCTTTGTGTTCCATGTTCATATTTCTTGATTTATGCTCTGTTTATAATTTAGCTTCCACATTCTCTATTTTCTAACATGGTATCAGTGCAGATTCAATTCTCGTGGAATTTCCTTTTAATTTCATTCATTTGGTCGAGAGTCAATCATCTTGAAGATCAACTCGTGTATATTCATGTTCAAAATGTTGCTCATGTTCAAGTTCAAGGTTCTAATTTTTTTTGTTTTCTGAATCCCTAGAATTCTTTATTAAGATCAAATGTCGGCTCATTCCTATTTTCTAACATGGGTTTTCTGTAACCATGCCGTTGAGCGATTCTGAGCCTTGGATTTCCCGCAAGAGTCGCTGCCCTCCCAGGCGATACTCCAGACACCGTATCATCCTTCGTGCGATGCTCCATCCCCCCTCACCCTTCAAGCGTCTCTCTCCAACGACGGTGACCCCAATCTATGTTGCTCGCCATCCAATCCAGGTGATAGCCTTCGGTGATCCAAGGTGGGTTCTCCTCTGCTCGCCCTCCACTCTAGGCATTGGCATCCCTCTTGCCGCATTAGCCCCCCTCTTCTCCAGGCGCTTTCCCCTTCGTACAGGAGGCAACTAACCCCCGAATGGACGACGGTCCAGGCGATTCCTCCCCCATCCGCCTCCAGCCATCCTTCTCGCAGTCGTAGCCTAGCAGGTGCGGCCGATCATCCCCGAGCGAACCCAGTCAAGCCCATGCGGCTTCATTCCCTACTATGACGTTGATAATGAAGAGGGTTCCCATAGCATGGAATCCTAATGCGTTTGCGAGAAGCAAGGTCTCGAAGGCCTTTCCTTTATTAAAAAAATCCTATAGAGGCATGTCCTTATGCTCCTCTTTCACGTCATCTAAATGCCCCAGTTCGTGTCCCATATTAAAAAAAGGGGGCAGAAAAAAAGGGGTCTGATCTTTTAAAAAAACTACTTTTGTGGGCCTAGAATGGGCCGTGATTTTTATTTAAAGAAAAAAGAAGGGCCCGATATGGAAAAAAAGAAAAGAAGAAAAAAAGAAGGGACGAACACTTAAAAGAGAGAGATCCATGTTTTGTAAAGCTCAATTGGGCCGAGGCATCTTTGGACCCAATTGGGCCAAATTTATTTTGTTAAAAAAAGTAGAAGAAGAAAAAGAAAAGAAAAAAGAGGCGCGTACATAAAAAAGCCATACACAATTTCAAAAAAAAATGAAAAAAAAGATTTGCAAAGCCATATAAAAAAGATTGAACAACTTCAAATAAAATATTGCAAAAAAGGAAGCAGGAAAGCTGTAAAAAAGATGATACGACTTATTGATTGGTTTTCTTCCCATTATCTTGTCTTCTCCCAAACTTTGTTGTTATTGATTTTCGGACAAGTATGGGAGAAAGGGGGAGTATTATGTAGAGTCACAAGTCGGATCCAGATTTCAGATTCAGATTCTCCAGACCAGTCAGATTTCCAAACTCTACAGCAGATATTCAGACACGACGTCATAGTCCGAGTCCTCGGTTTTAGATACGCACATGTATGCAATCTTTTTAGATGTGCACATGTTATCATCTTTTGTATGGTCTCCATTTTTTATATTTCGGCCATGGATTTCATGTGAGCCATAGGGACTGCATAATAGAGGAACATTACCTATGCCATGTTGGCTAGGGTTTTCATATGGTATAATAGGGACTCTAGAGTAGAGTACCATTCTCTGTGCTATGGGAGACCCAGTTCTCCGACGAGGAGACTTCTTCAGACTCTATTCTGTAGCGATCGTGGACTCCGACGAGGATTGCATTCCACAGCTTTTTCAGTTCGTACCTTTTCAGAGATGGAGCAGTTATCCACATTATTGTGGCAGGCTAGAGTACTCTGATGAGAAGACTCATTTCAGTTGTAGTGACTTTGACAGGTGCAGTACAGAGCACATGCTCCCCGACGAGGAGATTCAGTTGACTCACACTCCTGCTCGTTCGTCCTCCTCACCTGCACGATATGAGAAGCAACGTCCTCGACAGCAGACGACAGTTATGGGCGTCGAGTTGATATTGTCTGCAATGTCATGTAGCGTGAGTTGAGTTTCTCTATGTTTGTCCAAACTGAGCATTGCATGCCCCAGCTTGCGGGGGAGTGTTGGAGTATTTGGTTGTGCGCCTATTATGTTACCCCATCCATGTGTTTTGTCCCACATCTACCAGTGGTGGGACTTGGAGGCTCTGTGGAGGCTATATAATGAGCACCGGACCTCCTGTATCTATTGAGAAAGTTCAATAGAATATTTGCCCCTTTGAGGGCTTCTCTCGTGGATTCATCCCACTCCTTAGGGAGTAGGGTTCCACGTAAAAATTCTTTGTGTTCCATGTTCATATTTCTTGATTTATGCTCTGTTTATCATTTAGCTTCCGCATTCTCTATTTTCCAACAGATCTCTCTATTCTAGAGTCATTATCGATCTCTTCATATCGACATCCTACCATAAGTCCTTATCATACGTGAATCACATGAAAATCCTGAATCCAATTCAAAAGTTTGGGGTCCTTTCAAATAAATGATCATATATGTGCACATTAAACAAAACAAAGATAATGTAATGGATGCTTCCCTTATCTCCCATATCCATGTAGGAGATGCAAAAGAATACTCAATTTCTCCCCCTTTCTTCCAAACTTATGGGAAAATATGACGTCAATCAAGTTGGGAGAAGAATAGAGGTGGGGAAAATAAAAATCATCATCATTTTTCTTCTTCAAATAAGTTTTTCTCTTTCTCCTTTTCTTCCAGCTTTCTTCTCATTTTTTTGTCTCGTTTGACTTTTTTTGTAATGTAGCCTTTTTTTAATCTCCTTTTTTTGGAAGAACAGTAGCTCACTTGGGCCTAAAAGGAACTTGGGCCCAAAAGGCTCTTTCTCTCTCTTTTTTTAATCAATTTTTTCACATACTGTAGTTGTGCCTTTTTGTGTCCCCTCTCCTTTTTAGTTGCTACATTCCCGCTTTTTAACCCGTAAAAAAACTTTTTACGTCCGGAGATGGTGGTCCCTGTTGGGCCCATATTAAACAAGAAAAACAAAATAAATTACTTGTTTTGTAAATAAAGTAGTAGAGGCTCATCTTTGACTTTATGGGCCGTGGCTATATGGGTCAAAACCCACAAATAAACCAGCTAAAAGGAAGCCCATCAGGGCTTCCTTCTCTCCTTCATATCCATCTCAAGTAGGGTTCACATGCTTGAACCCATCATTGCAGCACTGTTTTTTTTAACAAACCCATTGTTACTTAGAATCGATTGCATGATGGCTGAGGAGGCAGACATTTGGGGACTTGGTGAAGGTGATACCGTTGCCATTGAACAAGGGCCCCCGCACCACGCAGGCCCTGGAGATGGAGGCATTGGGAGTTAAGTGGCTGAGGTGCATGGCCTTTGCTTGTAGCAATGAGAAAATTAGGGTTCCACGAAAACCTAAATTCCCACTTGATTTGTGGATGAGGATGCCTCTAGAACTAGCATATGCAAGACATAATAAAAAAAATTGTATTGAAATCAGATGGGCATTGGCTTGCATAATTAAGGTTTCAGAAACCTCAGAACTTTGAACAAGGATCTTGATGTGGTTGAAATATAATGAACTTCGAAGACAAAATCAAAATAAATCTTCAAAATAAACCACGGAATTGAACCAGCTCTGATACATGTAGAAAAAGAGAATATGGAAGCCTAGTCGGTGATAAAGAATAAAAACACCAGGATTTTACGTGGATACTTACTCTGTAAGGAGCATGATGAAACCATGGGAGAAATCCCTAGGGCTAGCTATTGCATCAAGTTTCACAAAGTTTATAATGTGTGCGAGCTCATTACATAACCCCACCAAGACACGATAGTCCCATCACTCATCCATATGGGACTAAACAACACCCACTCATAGATGTCCAATTACACAAATATCTCAGCAACTACTATACCCTTATTATTATGCTACATCAACCCAAAGTTGGTGTAGCTCCGATCGAGGACAAGATGTGAGAAAATTACTTAAGATGGTTTGGTCATTTGCAAAAGAAGATCAACTGATGCGCCAGTTAGGATATGCGAATGTTGGGATGTTGGCCTGCTAAAAGAGAGCGATGACGGCTCAAGAAGTGTTGGAAAGAGACTATACGAATGGACCTTAGTTTTTTGGATATAAGTCCGAGATTGACACAAACTAGATCTGAATGGAGACTAAGAATCCATGTAGCCAACTCTACTTACTTGTGGGAAAAGGCTTTGTTGTTGTTGTCAACCCAATGTCACTTCATGCTCAAATGATGTGTCAACTTTAGCCAATACGGACTAAACAGTAAGGATGCCATGGTCTTTCTAGATATAAACCTAGACTTCCAAATTAAATCTCTTATTATTAAGAGAAATTTAAAGATAATAATTTTTCCATTAACTAAAATATGTTTGATTTCAAGGATGGTTGTGCCAAACCAAATCGGAAAAAGAATATTAACTAAAAACATGTTGAGCAATTTCAGTTAGGGATGAGCATTGGGCTGGGTCGGCCCGGCCCAGCCCAAAAAGTCTGGCCCAAGCCCAAACGAACATTGGGCCGTGCTTGGGCCTAACATTTAGGCTCAAAATATTTCTGGGCCGGGCTCGGCTCGGCCCAGTCCGACTCGACCCAAGGGCCCGGCCCGGAGAGGGCCCGAACCCTTCCCATATCCTACACACATGCAAACTCTCACCTTTTGCATGCACACTCTGTTCATATATCATGTCTTCATACAATGTTTATAAATCAAGAAAGTTAGGTGAGACATATGAGTTGATGATCATTGTATTTCAATTCAGAATTAGTTTCCTTAATTAGTTTATGGTCTAGATTCTGCTGTTATTCTTGAATTTGCTATTGTTTATTTTTTCTATCATAATATTTTCCATTATTGAATCTTTACCCAATATGGCATTATGCCCATTTTTTAACATGCAGTACCCGGTGCACCTGTTGTTGTTAACTGTGTAAGTTTGGTTCACTCTTTTAATTTCTATAATGAGAGACATTTATGGTATCTAACTTTGAGTGTACTTGTTTAAAATAAAAATCATCTCCGATAGAATTGAGTTTTAGTTGTTTCACAAGTATTATGGCATAGGTTTGAAACAATTTTGGCTCGTCTAACTTGAATTGAGATTGACTTTAAACAAAAACTCAAAGATAATAATCTATAATGGGTGGAAATGGGCCGGCCCAGCCTAAGCCCGGCCCATAGGAATTGGGTCGGGCCTGAACTTGGGCCGAACCAAAATAAATTTTGTAGGCCTAGACCCGACCCAAAGCCCGAAGTTTTTAAATGGACTTGAGCATGGGCCCTTCAAGGCCCGGCCCAACCCGACCCATGCTCATCCCTAATTTCAGTATAACATATCTTGTCCGTCATTTTGCCTTTTCAGCAATATACACATATAAAAGTAGTTATTGCTTTGTCAGACCATAATGAAAAAAATTCTATTTTTCTTCCATTCAGATAAAGGCCTTTCACTAGTTAGTCCTGGTATAGACCCGAACATTTTATTTTTTGAAACGAGGTCCTCAGTAGCAAGACAAAAAAAGTCTTTTATTTTTATTAAGATTATGTTTTTCAAATTATAAAACTTCAGCAATAAGATCACAACTTCCTCAAGGAAAACTATAATCCACCAGAAACTATGAGCTTTGGTTGTTACTTGTTGCTGTTATGTGGGTTTTAAATTTGCACCTCCATCATCACAGTATGGATAAAGAAAGAAGGAAAGGAAACCTCTGCTCTGTCTCCTTTCTGGCTGAATCATACCTACAACAAGACAACTAGTGGTAAGTCAATGAATTATTACATTTACATTTCCAAGACCTCTAGCTCCAGCATCTCCTCATAACAGTCATAAATATAGCCGTTCATCAAGTAACAAACAACTCTGGCAGAAGAAAAACAGATTACACAAAGGCTAACGTGTGCCGATCTGGATGCTGGAACATCCAGATAGCATCCAGATCGGACTTGACTCAGGGTCTCACAAATTTAATCTAAAGCACACAAACAAATATACTAGGAGGAAATGAACATTAGCTACCATAATACCACTCATCAGCATTTCCAGTGCTGCACTCGAATCGATAGACTGTCCAATCAGCATCTTTGACAGTTGCATGGGACTTAAGTGCCTTGAGCAGGGTTGTGACCTTTCTGTGCAGATTGGGCATTCGTTTGATTTTGTAGAGCTGCACGAATTGACATCAGATTGGAGGGAGGTGGTAGAAACACAGGAGGCTCCCTATAAACAAATCTAGGTGGGGCATGACCCATGTTGCTGGCTGGGGGATCATAAGCATCGGTGCGAGGGGCGTAGCTTGCTTGAGGCCATCCACCAGGAGGGTGAATTTGAGCTGACTGCTGATAAGGTGCCATTTCTTCAGAACGTGGAGGAAAACTATGTTGTTGCTGAGATGGATGTGGAGGGTACATAGACTGGGGTGGCATTTGGTAATTTTGCCACAAGCTCGGTGGCGGGCCACCGGGGGGAGGATGCTGAATTGCAGGCTGATACGTATAAGGAATATCCTGCTCACGGGGAGCATATTGGGGTTGAGGAGGTGCTTGGTGTTGCTCATATTCGACTTGCGTTGGGTGGGGAATACGTTGTTGTGTATCAACAGGGATTTGCAGCTTTGAAAGCTTCTGTTGAGTCTCCACGATGTCTTGTTTTTCTCGCAGGTGCTGCACTCCATTTTGTATCTGCAAAGAAATGTACAGCTAACAGTTAACTATTGCACAATAAAACGTAGGAAAGAAAACAACAGCTTAACTATACGTATAAAATTCTGTCATCGACATGATAAACTAGGCACACTGAAACTGGTCTTCTTTCTGCCATTTCAAGCATTTACATATTCGAGGTTTGATAAATTCTCGACCGCAATGACTAGTTGAAAGGAGAGACGCTGCTGCACGTAGAGAAAGTGAGGTTCAAAAACAAATACACAAATAAGCAATTACAAAAACAACCACAAGACAATATTTACACGGTTCATCCATAATTGGCTATGACCTTGGCGATGGCAGCATATCTCTCTCAATATGGTGGAAAATTGTAGTTTATAAGATGATTCAAAACAATGACCCTATGTAGGTTTATCTTGTACCTCATACGAGCAAATCTTCCTAAATGGGATATTCTCAAGTCTCTTGGGAATGGATCATTTTGTCAATCAAAATCTGTATATTTTCATAACAACTAAGCAGTTAGGTTCCACATGGATCGTTAATTATTTAGTTTCAAGGCATATCAACAATCACTGCCTTAAATCAAATCCTCTGACACAAGAACATTGGCTATACTCCACAACCACCTTCCCTTCCACGGGGTTACTACTAATGGCTGACATTGAGCAAGTCGAGGATATGTTTGAACTTGCTCCCACGAACCAACTTGATGAACATATCAACATGTTTATTTGTCATGCCGATCTTCACAGTGATCCTGTTGTGAGTAGCGGAAGCAAATAACCATAAACAGAGAAAAAGTAAACTGTACATACATGGATTTACAAGATTCACCCATTACTGGATTACGTCCTTGAGCTGCCGTGATTGCTTTCATTATATGTGAAGAAAGGGAAAACACAGAGGATATTGAGAACCTTAACGTCTCCGCTCAGAGACAAATAAGATCCAAATACCCACGCCACTCCACTGCCCACCGACCACCGCTCAGGCGCTCACATGCCAAGGTCTCCCCTCCACCACGCTGTCATTCCGAAGACGATGTTTCGCATTTGGTTGAGGCTAATCCTCTATGATTAGAAGATGCGTTCGATTTGAATTGATTCTTTTAATTTATGTTGGTTCTGGTCGTGTGAGTTATGCAGTCACTGATGGTTGGTTGCTATGCATTATACAACAGAAACATGTCCTCTGCAGATTAAACGCAAATGCAACAAAAAAATCCACGAATCTCGATCCGGCTCAAGAGAAATTAAATACTAATATAACGAAATTCCTGTACAACATTTGCAATAATATGATACGATAATTATTTGATTTTTACTAACTCAATTTGAGTTCACAATTCAAATCAACAGATCTTGAATTGATCTTACTTGCAGATCTCTCTGTTGCCCGCTGATGGATTTGAGCGCTCAGTCCATCTCCATGCAGGCACCCATTGCCACGCCACTCCATGCAGGCAGCTCCAGTCGAACCCCAACTACTGTTGCACCGCTCACCGCCACTTCACCCCTCTAGTATGATGAAACGAGGTCGAGCCTGACCCGAACTTGGGCCTGAACTAGTGGGCCCTGGCCTGGGTCCGGCTTCTCAGTTAGTCATTTTTGATAAGCCTCAAATCGGCCCATAGCCCAGGAAAAGATGGCAGGCCCAGGCCGAACATTCTCGGGTTGGACTAGGTCGAACACAATGCTCCATTCTACTGCCCTCCTCCCAGGCTCGCTAACCGGATAAAAAGGGCGCAGAGAAATTGTTCTTCAATTGGATTTACGTAGCAAATGGTTCGGATTCAAAGAACATTAATAGATCCTCTTCTGAGAATGGATGAAGTAATACCAGACATCAATATGATTGGTCCTCTCATGATTCACCTAAGCCTTAGCTAGTCATGTTGTGCTAAAACTATCACAATATACAAGAGCTTGATCGTTTCGTAGATGGAGATTTCCAATCAAGCCTTCCAACTAAAACCCTTTGCAACTTCTGTCATTAACATGCTAGAAGAATGCCTTAGCTCCCTAGAAGTAACTCCCAAGGAAACCATGAACCGGGTTAGACTTCACTAAATCCTCTAGGTCTCACTCGAAGAAGAATTTCAAAGGCTAAATCAAAGAGCCAAGGTAAGATGGTTAAAGTAGGGTGACCAAAACACAAAGTTTCTACAAATGGCTGAATCTGCAAGAAGAAGCCGAAACCATACTCTAGCCCTACGAGATACCCAGGTATTAACATACACCAACACATCCTCCATCACTAAAACTGCAATTGAATTTTATCAAAAACATATGTACCGACTTTGAGAGGGGCAACCGAATCCCATTATCTCTAGATCCCTCACTTGCACGCCTGATTCATTGCCCTAATGGCCTCATTGCCCTAATGGCCTCATTGCCCTATCATTTTGAAGAAGTATCCGCAGTCATATCCAAACTTAAAGCCCCCAAATCCCTTGGTCCGGATGGATGCATCCCGGAGTTTTTCAAATGGCTCTGGTCCACCCTGAAAGATGACTTTATGTCACTAACCTCCCAGCTTTTCCATATCAACTTTATGGACGGTCAAATGGGCATGATTTGACCCCCGATCGCCCGACCCCCTGACCCCCGATCGCCTGAGCGCCCCCAACCCCCTGCCCCATCCCACAGCCTGCGTCCCCTCCGCCCCGAGCCCGTCCCTTGCGCCCCCGACCCCCCTGCCCCCTCCGCCCCGAGCCAATCCCCTGCGCCCCGCGCACCTTGCCCTCTGCGGCCCCCTCCGCCCCGAGCCCGTCCCCTCCGCCCCGACCCCCCGTACCCCCTGCCCACCGCGCCCCCTACTCCCCTGCCCACAGCGCCCCCTACCCCTACCCGAGCCCTCCATCCCACAGCCCTGCAACCCTCCCATAGCCCTCCCACCTTGGGCCCCATCCCACCTGCACCCTCCCACCTGCAGCCCTCCCGCCCCCGACCCCTTGCGCCCCATCCTTGCTTCCTTTCACCTGCAGCCCTCCCGCCCCCGGTCCCGTCCTCCCTCCACGAACATTTTCATCATCACCACATAGCTTGACGAACCTGACGAGCAAAGACATCTCATTGACAATGCTTCCTTCTCCTCTTGAGATGACTTCCGGTAGCTTGATGTGACCCTTTTGGAATTTTCATTGTTGCCCTGATGGTAGAGAAGGAAGTAAAGGTTTTACACGCTTAATCTCTCATATCAAAAGGGTGCATTTCTCCAGTGATGAGCGTGCTTCTGTTTTGCGAGACGCCATCAAGAATGATCTTGATCTATATCTTGCTTTAGAAGGGACCTTGAGGACCCTTGATCAATGGTTGCGCGGGAGGTGCATGAATATTCAAGCGGTGACTCGGGCTTGTCACCATGATGACGGTCTGGTTCGGATTACAGACGGCACTGAAGCGACTCAAGGACGCATTATTGGCATCTTGAAACCTCATCAACATGTCGTACCTGCTGTCACTGACGGGTTAGTTGTCGATGCTTTATTGCTTGATCGTATTTTCAAAGCTCCTATTACCACAGTGAAGAGCATCCCTCCCAGTTGTCGTCTTGCTTTCTCCCAAGCTTTGAAGACATCTTTACACCAAGTTATCGCAGGACCGGGATGCATTTCTGCTTGGGTGAGATTGCTACTTTTTCCTCGTTGCACACTACAGGTTTTCAAGCCTATGAATAGGCAAGATAGAAGATCTAGCAACAGAAAGTCTTTACAACAACGACTTATTCTAAG
The DNA here is from genome assembly GCA_037367405.1 of Ottelia alismoides. NCBI lineage: Eukaryota > Viridiplantae > Streptophyta > Magnoliopsida > Alismatales > Hydrocharitaceae > Ottelia > Ottelia alismoides. The sequence goes on from JAZKJV010011420.1 coordinate 375,810, forward strand.
CTCACTGACTACATGGGGCAGTGCAGATGGTTTCACCAAACTAGTGGATGATATTTTGAAAGGGGGTACATCAGGGACATTTGACCTCAATCAGAACAATTCCTTGGAAGAGAGTCAACACTCCAACATTAGGCAATGCCTTCGTAAAGTGTCAGATGGATACTTTTCAGCAGCCTTAAGGGTTTTATGCTCTTCAGGAGTGGCTCCTTATAATGAAGCTACCATGAAAGATTTGGAGGCTAAGCATCCGTATAAGCCGCTTCCTTCCTTGCCAGGTATCTTGGTTTCAGAGACTCCCCTTACAACTGAAACAGATGTTATCTTACATTCTATCAAATCCTTTCCTAAAGGGACATCATGTGGCAGAGATGGTTTGAGAGCTCAACATCTTTTAGACGCCCTTTGTGGGGAAGGATTTGCCATTGCCACTGAGCTCTTACGGGCGATCGCCATGGTGGTTAACTTAAGGCTATGCGGGAGATGTCCTTTGAGTTTGGCTGAGTTTGTAGCCTCTGCACCTATTACTCCACTACTCAAACCTGACAAATGCCCTATTGCAGTGGGCACTATTTGGAGACATCTAGTATCCAAGGTTGCTATGAAAGGGGTTGGCAAAGAGATGTCTAAATATCTCAATGATTTTCAATTTGGAGTTGGTGTATCTGGAGGAGAAGAAGCCATTTTACACAGCACCAATCGGCTTTTGAGCAAGCTTCATGGTGATGGATCTATCTCTATGCTTACTGTAGATTTTTCTAATGCTTTCAACATGATAGATAGATCTTCGATACTCTGTGAAGTTCGAAGGTGATGTCCATTTATTTCTTCATGGGTGGAGTTTCTGTATGCTCAGGCTGCCAAACTATATATTGGAGACAATCATATTTGGTCGACCACCGGAGTGCAGCAAGGTGATCCCCTCGGTCCACTTCTATTTTCTCTTGCATTGCATCCACTTATTCACGAGATAAGAGACAATTCTAAACTCCTTCTCCATGCTTGGTATCTTGATGATGGGAATATCATTGGGGACACATTAGAGGTGGCTAAGGTACTTGATATTATATAACGTAGAGGCCCTGAGTTGGGACTTGTTCTGAATATCAAGAAAACTGAGCTTTTTTGGCCTTTATGTGATGGACAGAAGGTCCGCAAGGGACTAGATATTGGAAGGCCCGTGCTAGGAGTGAAAATGCTTGGAGGTGCAGTAAGCATGGACAAAGGATTTATTGAAGACTTGGCTACGAGGAGAGCCACCAAAGCTATTGAATTAATGAAATTACTCCCCCAGTTGGATGACCCACAGAGTGAACTTCTTTTACTACGATCTTGTATGGGTTCAGCCAAGCTCATGTTTGGCTTAAGGACATGTCAACCCACATGCATGGAGCAAGCTGCTGCTTTTTTTGACAGAGGGCTACGCGAGGCTATTAAGGACATTGTGGTTTGTGGAGGTCCTTTCTTTGGTGACCTTCAATGGTGGGTGGCATCCCTACCAATCAAGCTTGGTGGCTTAGGGCTACACTCCGCTATTGAGGCTTCTTCGTATGCTTTTGTGGCCTCTAGAGCTCAATCTTGGGTGCTTCAAGATCATATTTTACGAGACAGCGGGATATGTGATATTGATTCTGATTTTCTAGATGCCTTGGAGGGTCTATGTGTCAAGCTCCCATCTTTAGATCTTACATGTTTTGCTAACAAGGATACCGTCCCCCCTAAAGCCCAGAATGCTTTGGCGAGTTCCTTTTTTAGCAAAATTGTCAAAGAAATTGAGGTTGAATTTAACATGACGACTAGACAAAAGGCAATTTTTCGATGCTTGCAATCTGACCATGCTCAAGATTTTCTTCTAGCTATTCCTATTGATGGTCTTGGAATGCATATGCCACCTATTGAGTATCGTACTATTCTCAGATATCGCCTAATGATTCCTCTATTCCCAGCAGATGAGGCGTGTCCAGTATGCCACAAATCTTGCCTAGACTCCTTTGGGGAGCATGTCGTTCATTGTCGTGAACTCCCAGGTTTTAAATATAGACATGATCTTGTTAGAGATGTCCTCTATGATGTTCTCAAGAAGGCTGGGGTTGCGTCAAAGAAAGAAGCACCTGTGAATTTTTTGTCTGATCCACACGAGGGGAGATCCACACTCAGACCAGCGGATGTTTTAATTTTTGGTTGGGCTGGAGGAATTCATGCATGTGTTGATTTAACTGGAGTGTCTCCATTAGTTGGTCTGATAAAAAGTGATTTTACTGCGGGATACGCTACACAGAAAGCTGCCTCAGCCAAAGTTGGTAAACATGAGAAGGCTTGTATTGACAATCAACATGTCTTCATCCCTTTCGGGTTTGATACCTTTGGGTTCTTGGCATCTGAAGCTGTAGAGCTCCTTAAAAGGGTCCAGAAAATTATGCATAGTAATGTTATGGTTCCCAGATCTATAGATGTTGTGTTCCGAAGAATTGGATTTGCCATCCAAAAGGAATTGGCGGCGCAGCTTGTTGCCCGTCTCCCAACAGTTTCTTTGTAATTCTCCTATGTTCAATTAAAAATAATATCAACTTTGATCCTCGGGAACTAAGATTACTAACAACTCCATTATCTCTCTCCTCTACAAGAAGGGAGACCCTCAAGACATCGTAAACCACATGCCCATGAGCTTGATTAATTTATCATTTCGAAGCATTTCCAAGATTCTAGCAAATATATGGGCTCCTAAACTTTTTGATCTAATTTCTCCTTCCAAATGTGCCTTCCTCAATAGCTGGTGGGCCATCGATGCATTTATTGTCTCTACAGAAATCATTTCAAGGCGAGCCCAAACCAAAATCAAAGCAATTGTACTAAAAAATGGGCTTGTAAAGCTTTCAGTACCATAAAATGGGTTGCCATCTGAAAAGCGCTACAGATGACAATGTCCTTCCAAATTTATAGAATAGATATGCCATCTTCTTCATCGTAATCCTCTTCTCATAATGAAGTGATATTTGACATCTATGTGGTTGGTCCTCTCGTGATGCACCTGATCCTTGGCCAGTATATTGCATTAAGACTGTCGTAATATACGATAGTCTGATCTTGTAGTAGACCGAGATCTCCGACTAAGCCCTTCAGCGAGATGACTTCCTTTGTAACTTCATCAAAACCATATACCATGCCTCTGTGGTAGACAAAATAACTGATGGTTGTAAGGTTCTTTCCAACAATGACAGAACTCCTCATATCAAAGATGTAGCCTGTCATTGATCTCCTCCCATCAGTATTAGCAACATCGACTGAATCATAATATCCATCAACCAAGCATTCTGAATCACTTTTGTAGACGAGGTCAATTTTAGATGTTCCTTTCATATAGCAAAATACTCGATTGACTGCCTGCCAATGCACCATTCCTGGATTGCCCATAAATCTGTTAACAATGCTCGCAACATGAGCAATATCCATTCTTGTGCATACCATGGTATAGATAAGACACCCAACTGCACTGGCATAGGGAACACATGACATGTGTTCCTTATCTGCGTCTAACTAAGGTGCGAAAGAAACTGAGAGTTGAATATTCACAATGGATGGAGTACCTGGATTAGCTGTAAACATCCCAAATCTCATTAAAACAATCTTAATGTAGTTCTTCTTAGATAAGAAAAGCTTCCTTTCTGCATGATCCCTAATGATCTCCATCCCTAAAATATTCTTCGTTGTACCAATGTCCTTCATGTAAAACTCTGAACTAAGGAGCTTCTTCATATTACATATTTACTCTTCTTCTTGGCATCAATCAACATGTCGTCGATGTATGATAATAAATAGATGAAGGACCCATCCTCCACCTTGTTGTGGTAACAGAACAATTGTGTGTGCTCATGGTGAACCCAATACACATAATCAATCACAAAGCCGTCAAACTTCTTGTACCACTGCATAGGAGACCATTTAAGCTTATACACAGACTTCTTCAATCTGCACATATGGTCTTCCTTATCCTGGAATGCGAATCCCTTTGACTGTCTCAAGAGAATGTCCTCTTTGAGTTCACCTGTAAGAAAACTGTCGTCACATCAGTGTTCAGAAAAATAGCCGAGTAAGCCGCATACTCGGCCGCATACTCGTACGCGGTAGCCTTGTCGCTCCGAGTATGATGAAATGACCATGTATGTGGGTTGACCCGCATACTCGGGCGAGTATACCCCCTATGCGACCGCCTACTCGGCCACTTTTCTGATAGAACTTTTTTATTTAATCTAAAATTAAATAACCCTACCCGCATAAACCGCATACTCCCCGCATAAAACCGCATACTCCCCGCATAAAATCGCATATTCTCCCGCATAAAACCGCATACTCCCCGCATACTCTTTCGACTGAGAATATTACCATAATATTAAATATTTATTTATATTTTTAATAACAAAAAATACCAAACCACATATTCCCCGCATACTCTCCCGCATACCGCATACTCTCTATGCAGTGACCCCTTCGACTGAATACCGCATAACACCTTCCCGAACATTGCGTCACATCTAACTTTTCTGACTCCAAGTCTTGATGTGGTACAAGAGCTAGCAGCACCCTGATGGATGTATATCTTACGATGGGAGAGAATATCTCGTTGTAATCGGTACCTTCCTTCTGACTGTAACCCTTTGCAACTAGGCGTGTCTTGTATTTGATGCCTTCACTGCTAGGGATTCTTGTATTTTTCTTGAAGCTCCATTTGCATCTAAAGATCTTCCTCCCTTTGACAACTTGATAATCTCTCATGTTTGATTCTTGTGAAGATACTCCATCTCCTTACCCATTGATGCAATGTAATGTCCAGATTCTGCCCATGTTGTAGATTCCCTATAAATAGAGGGCTTTGGACACTCTACCTCCTCCACAACTTGTAGTGCAAATGCAACCATGTCTTCAAATTTGTATCTCTGCGGTGGATATATCTATCTATTGGGAGTCTGGGACAATCGGTAGTAGCATTTGGCTGCCTTTCCTCTTGTTGCTCATCTTCAGGTTGTTCAACATCAACTTGATCATGAGCAGTATGACTATGATCAACTATGTGATTACTACTTGGTGTAATTCGAACTCAACTTGTTTGTATACATTATCACTTATCCCTTCATCAATAGAATCACTCCTCGAGTGAAGCATGGAATTCTCATCAATTGTAGCGTTCTTGCTAACAATAATTCTATACTCAAAAGGGGATCAGATTCTGTTCCCCTTCACTTCTGTGTCATATCCTGTAAACACCCCCTTTTTACCCTTGGTTCGAATTCCCTTCACTAATACAACAGTATGCAGGACACCAAAGACACGCAAAATAGAACAATCAGCATGATTACCACATCATACCTTCATGGGTGTTTTGTAGTTGCTATCAGATGTGGGACTCCGAAATATCAAGTAATATGATGTATCCACAGCTTCAACCCAGAATGATATCTCGATATCAGCATTAGAGAGCACTTACCTTGCTCTTCCAGAAGCATCCTATTCATTTGTTCTGCAACTCCGTTCTATTGTGGCGAATCTCTGATGGTGTGATATCTTGCAACACCCTCCTCCTTGCAGAATTCATCGAACTCTGACGAACATAACTCCAACCCATTGTCTGTACGTAGACACTTCACCTTCTTAGAAGTCCGCTTCTCCACCAAGATATTCTGTTGCCTAAAGGTCTGAAATGCCTCGCTCTTATGCTTCATCATGTACACCTAAACCATCCTTGAGTAAGCGTCAATAATAGATAGAAAATACTTGACACCTTCCAAAGATGGACACATGAAGGTTCCAACAATAAACATGGATGTAGTCAAGCGTCTCCTCCATCCTGTGAATAACTTTACTGAATTGCTTCTTGTCTTGGTTCCCGAACACACAATGTTCGCAGAACTCTATCTTGGATCCCTTAAGATCCTAAATGAGATCCTTTTGGTTGAGTATATTCATCCCCATCTGACTCATGTATCCTAGCCACATAAGTCACAATTCTTGTTGCTAATCGTCAAGTGGAACATGGACAAACAATCGATCATGTAAGAATGAAGACACACAGACTTATAAGGTTCACCCGTAACTGGACTACGTCATTGGGTAGTTTTCGATCGATTTTTCGCTATATGTGAGAAAGAAGAAAGTATAGAGGATATAGAGAGCCCTAACCATAGGGATTTTATATACTACCCCCATACAAAATGAATCCCAAAGTTAGATGGATCTGAATACCATACTGAAACCCCCTACTGTAGGATATGATGGTACGGGGGAGGGGAGCATCTTGCGATTCTTCAACCTAGATCAGATGGTTAGGATTCAAGGCAGATCAACAACTATATTTCTGATTTCGTGGCTTGGGATACCACTGCAACATAACTAATAATTGTAGGTCCTTGCATGACATATAGTGTCTTTCACTTGTTTCCCTTGATGACAACCACCCTAGCTTTGATAATATGCATTACTCCACCTTCAACGTTGTACCTATATCCCGAGTCAAGAACTTTAAAGGATACCGCGTTCTTTCTTAAATCAGGAATATGGAGAACTTATGTCTCCGTCCTCACGACTTCATCATGCATCTTGATCCTTACAAAATCGATCCCTATGATTTTATGCACTGCATCAATACCAATGAAGATTTTCCTCCATATATCTTCTCATAGGCATAGAAACAATCTTCACTAGGGGTTATATGGTAAGAACAATTTGAATCAAGTATCCATGTTATATCGATCAACTTCATATCTGTAACAGTGAAGACCAAATCATCTTCAGAATCTCTGCATCTAGGAACCATTACAACAACCATAGCCTTCCCTTTTTTCTTTGAGTAGGCTTTCTTCCAATGTCCAGGTTCCTTAAAGTAAATTCACATGCCTTTACAATTGTGGTTCTTCGACTTGGACTTATGTTTTCCTTTCTTTGCATAGCCGGAATGAGCATGACTCTTTTCATTAGTCATAACGAAACCTATAGTCTGAGAGTCTTGCTTGTTGGTAGCTATATATCGAAGTTTACATGGATGCAGATTCATACGAACTTCCTTTACGGTTATCTTTTCTCTTCCCATAATTAAAGACTGAACAAAATTCTCATACGATAGTGGAAGAGAAACGAACAAAATCAATGCAATATCCTCACCTTCAATCTTAACATCTACATTTCTTAAATTCATCAACAATGTATTTCAGCGATCTAGTTCTTTAAGAGATGTACCTTCCTGTGTAAAGAGAGAAAACAGACGTTAATTTAACATCAACTTGTTGGTTAAAGACTTCGTCATGTATACTTTTGAATCTCAACCATAGACTTGTCGTAGTCTTCTCATCGGTGACCTCCATAATAATCTCATCCTCTAAACATATCATGACCATAGAGTACACTTTCTCTTCATACACCATCAATTCAGAGGGCTCAAGTGCATTCACACTGTCTTGGTCTAACGGTACCCCATTCGCTAAACATATCATGAACATAAAGTACACTTTATCTTCATACACCATCAATTCAGAGGGCTCGAGTGCATTCACACTGTCTTGGTCCAACGGTACCCAAATGCCCTACTGCTTCAGGAGGACGCGCATCTTGATCTGCCAAGATCGAATCCGTTCCTTCCTGTGAACTTCTCGATCTTCATATTGTGCGACGTCATATACTTGATGATCCTGATGAAATCTAATGCTCTGACACTAGTTTGTTGCGAGTAGCGGAAGCAAACACAATCAATCAAGAAAAACACACATGGACTTACAAGGTTTACCCGTAATCGGGCTATGTCCTCAAGCGATGGTGATCGGTTTTAGTACTTGTGGAGAAGAAGAATATATAGAGGATACAAGGAGTCTTAACCCTAGGGAGTTTATATATTACTCCTAGTATAAATGGATACCTGATGCAAATGGATCCATTTACCCAAATTAAAAAGGATCTGCTTATAAAATTTTCGGCAAGGGGTGTTTCCCTCATACCACCACAGGGGACACACCTCCCCCTAACCCCCCTCCACCGTATTGCTGATCGGGTAGCGAGATTCCCGTCTGGTAGGTATTGTGTGACAGGGGGTGCATATTCAACTGAGTTCAACAATACATATGGTTCGCATTCAAATCGTATTAATAACCAGTTTTGCGAGAAAAAAGGTTCTCTTTTAAATAAGCTAGCAGGAAAGAGCACCAACAAAATAGAGACAGCAGTTGACAAACCGAATGAAATCATAAACAATCGAAGTGCCAATTTTTCCATCAAAAATGGCATATTGAGTTACCAATAACTTCAGGTAAAAAGATGACATTGTGATGTTAATTTCCTATACACTTTTGTATAAAGCTAAAATACTCTACAAACTAGAGCAAAAATGAAGATGAGCATAAAACCTCTCTCATGATGCTCTCAAGCTGCTTCAGTTTTCCCTCAGTACCACCAGAATTATTCGCAACAGCAAACTTCAAATCATTCACAGAGTTCTCAAGATGGCTGGTTCTGGTCTCTAGCTCTGATAATCTTGAACTAATACTGATCTCTAGATCTGATAATCTTGAACTAGTACTTCCCAGTGAACTAAGTATGCCATCAGTATAATTTTTCACCCGTTGATCAATTTTGGCTATTATATCAGATGCCTCATTTGACTTTTCATGATAGGTACCTGTATATTGGTCCATCTCCAATGAAGTGTGATTCTGCAAGGGTAGATTTATAAACTATTAATAATAATCAGGGAACAAAAGGTCTCCAGTGTGAATGTGATTTAAGGATACGATGAACAAGAATGCAGTTCAGTGAAAGCGATAGCCACTTAATAATAAGGTCTGACACTACTATTGTGAATGTGATTTAAGGATATTAGATGGACGGATAGAAAATATGCAGTTAAAAAGATAATAAAAGACCACATGTTCTCTATGATATGATCCACATACTGGCCATTACAGTATAACCTTCAGTTTCTATTCACAGTAAATCTACTTTTGCAAGGATTTAGAAGATATTTCATACTTCTTTTGCCTTTAAGTGCATAAACCAAATCCAAGGCATGTATTCTGAAAAATGGAAAAGGAAAGAAGACGGAACAAAAGAAAGAAAGAAAGAAACATAAAGGGAAAGGGAATTTAAACAGACCACAAGTTCACTGTATAAATATCCAAAGACACGACCTAACATGTGGTGGTTGATTGTGCATCCGTTCATACACCAACAAATTAGTTGGTACAACTCTACAAGTAAATGGAAGAAACTCTTCGCCAACTCTGCTCTGAACTATTGTCTATTGATAAGATACTTTATAGTTTATATCCCAATTACATAATAAAATCTTAAGTCATCAATAAAGTCTTACATATGCCAGTGCATGTGAGAGCATATGTTTTTACATAATTATATGTGTTTGTACGAGCAAAGCTCTATTAGTCATTTTTAGAGGGGTAATGTTGATCAGAGATTTAGGCAGGAAGGACCTCATAGCCTCGTGGATTTCGCATTAGGGCTTTGTTAGCATTTTCTCCGGCTTACCACCAGGCCTCTTAGGTTGTAAACAAAATTCATCCTTAGTACGGATGTCATATAACAGGGCTAAGTCCTTGAGGAGAACTCTTTCACTCTTTCTTTAAGCATTTTAGCAAGTATAAAAATTAGTTCTCATGAGCTACACGCCAGTATGGAAGGTTCAAGCCACATGATTTCTTGAGTATTTCTTGAAGGGATCATGGAAGTTTCAACTTTCGAACATTTTCTTGATCCTTATTAAACCACTGCAAATATCTGAAGAATCATAATTCTCACCATGTTAAAGAAGGTAAACAATCACCATATTCCATATGATGGTAGTATCAAAATCCTGACATACACTTGCAATTAAACATCCCAAAAATGACAAGAATGCCGAAACAAGAAGCTTGATACTACTAAAAGAAGAAGAAAAAGTTTTGGAGGGTGGGTTAACCTATCAACAACCTAGTTTGAAGTTTCAATGATAGTTGTTACTTAGCTGTAAACGGCCGTATGATGTGGTAAGAGCTTGCAAAAACTGACATAATTGATCAAGATTACGTTTTACTAAGAATTGCATATGAGTTCATGACAATCAAGAATTAAACCTACAGACTGGACCTAATGAACTTAATCAAGTAGGGGTAACTCAAGCTGTATCCCATTCTTGGAAATTTATTCTGTGGCATAAATTATTGGTTATGTGTGGATATATGATTCCTTGGGACTTAGACTTATCTAAATCGTGTGTGATTTGTAGAACCGTCTGCTTCAATACCATCGATCCTGAAGAGGATTCAAGGACAGAGAAACATAAAACATGAACGGGACAGTAGTTTCAGAAACAAAACCAACATAAAACCCAGGCATACATAATTTTAGTTGAGGAACAAACGAGCATGCCTTCGTTAAACAGTATGTAAAATAAAACTAAAAATAAAAATAAGAAGAAGAAGAAAGCATAAGTCTGCTGCGTACAATGGATAAGCTGGATGCCGCAGCTTGGGAGGATCTCCTCCTTAAGAAGTGGGAGACCGGATTGGTATGTGGATCTCTCTGAGGAAAGGTTGTAGAGAGAAAGCTTCTAAAGCTGTATTGGGATCGCTTCCAGACGAGGTTGAGATGGGCTCAGGATATTTTCCTAGATCAAATGTTGATCGTTGGATTGAAATCCGACGGTGTTCTGGAAGGCCCGTGAGTGGCTTGGTGTGCTTTGAAGTATCCATCTATTTCCATGTGCCTCGGTCTCTTGTCTTGTTTTGTGATCGGTGTATTCAAAGAGATGGGGGAGCCCTCCATCTCATACGTATGTTTAAATATAGTAATCTATACAATTTAATATTTTCTTTTACAATTACGCTCCCGTTATCTCGCTAAAAAGTCAATATTATGATTTAAATGCAATAATCAATTATTAATAAATATATATTGTATATAATCTGCATCTTTCCACCATCATATCTACTTTTAAGCGAACATGGATATTCATGTTTTATTTTAATGAATATGGATACACATAAGAATACTTGTTTTCATTTTCTTAGCATATACAAATATGAGTATGGATATCTTTTCAATTTTTAGGATGTGAAACATATATGGTTACAAAATTTTCTGGAGTATACATACATTTGACCTAAGATAACGGATAATTTAATACTAGTTGTCATATTTTCTGTAGTTAAATATATGACAACGAACATTATTCATTGCTTTTTTCTTTCGATTCGTAATGAATAATCACATTCATCACTGTCATGTTCCTTGCAATGAATCGCATGACAACGGTTATTTATTTACGTTATCTTCTAATTGCTGTTAGATCTATAAATTATTAAATAAAAAATTAATGAATATATGAATTAAAAAATCATTGCTACATGGACATTTAACATCTGATTTGATATTTCTTGTTAATTATAAGTACAAAAAATGATTTAATCATGAATAATAATCATTATTTTTAACATATGAAGATATGGAAGTGAATATTCAAAATTCATCCTCTTATGTCATTTTTCTTATCATTAGATTTGGATATCTGTACTATCAAATTTATATGTGCAAACACATTAATTTGTGTAGGCATGTCTCTAAATATGGTATATAGTTACACATGGTATATCGTATTTTGGAATCACTTTCAAAGGTAGAAAGATAAAAATAATTTTTAATATTTATTTATTTTACAAACTATATTAAATTAACATATTATTTTATTTTTTTGTTTGTAGTTTATGCAATTTTGCATTACCAATTATTGACTAATTTAAAACTTATCAAAAAAAAATCTTTGAAATATAAGTGTTAATAGACATTTCTTATCTGTAAGATAATCTGCATTTGTTTGTTCTATAATCATATTCGAATTCTGAATCAATTCCCATGAATGTATCAATATTTAAGGGCATGGTTCGTGATTTGTAATCTTCTCAAGATGTTTACGTAGTTGTTTCTATATTTTAAAAGTGACAAGGATACGCTAACACCTATATGCATATATGTATCCATCTATTTGCAACCTTATTTGTATCTGCATTTGTTTTAACATGGATACTGATACACATGCCAAAATATGTATAACATACACAATAAGGGAGTGAGGTATGTATGAATATGTTTGCTTCCCTATATAAAAGCATGGTATAGAATACTTATTTGAAAATATTATATTTAATCGTATTACTTACTATCAAATTCATGAATATGTATTTTAGTGAAATGAAGAGTTTTGTAATGATCTTTTTGCCAATATAATGTTGGTAGGGATTATTTATGTGCGATTGTATGTTTACATGGAAATTTTTAAAAAAAATCTCTTATAAATATTAGTGTCATCCAACTACAGAGTTATTAAGTTCACAAAAATATTAACAACTAAAGTGACAAGATAAATTAGATAAATAATGTTTGATAAAATTAGCCCCCTCTCCAAGTAGAAATTTCTGGCTTCGCCCATGCGCCCATGTTTTTAAAATAGCTTGACATTAAACCCATCAATTGATTTGTGTAATCAACATTTGATCACTTGTTTAAACAAAATTAAGTCATGCTTAATTAATTGATTAGAATCGAAGAAATTGTACTAATATAATATGTACGTATGTATGAATACAACAACAAATCCTTCTCCCATATGTAATAGGGTTGGCAACATGGCTTCTTTGCTCCCATTCATATCTATTTTAGGTCATTCGCGAACTTAGATAGAAGCAATTAAGGTCCCTCTCCTTCCAACATTTCTTAGGCCCTCCTCAACATCTCTTAGCCGTCTCAATATCTCACATCTTCTAACTCGTGCATTGGTAGACCTCCTTTACAAATGGTCAATCCACCTTAAGTGGTTCTCTTTCATCTTATACTCAGTCAGAGCTATATCGCCTTTCCTTCTGATCACGACGTTCTAAATCCAATCTTTTCGTGTATGACTATACATCCACTTTAGCATTTCCCATTTCTGTTATGTATGTATATATGAATTTCCAATGAATGAATGACTCATTGATATTCGAAGAATCTCATTTTGCAAATAGTCTTTGTCCATGTCATTTCCAATCACACCCCTTCTCTCTCTCTTGATCCTCTCTTTGATTCCTCGTACTATGAATAATTACTCCACGATTTGGTCACATATAGGCTCTCGTCCACTTATACAATGAAGCCCCTTTTTTCTATCATTTTAGTTTGATGGAGGATCTTTTGGTGTTGGTCCTCCTCTTGCCTTTCTTCTTCACCGAATGATGATGGACGATTGCCATGGGTTGGCCTCCTCCTCTAAGAGGAATGACATTTCTAAAATCATAGAACTCCACGTTCCATACATTAGAACATATTCATTTTTTGGGCTTGAGGGCTTCTCCAATGATGGACGCTCAAATATGGAGAATGAGGAATGCCTGAGAGAGGAGGAATTGACCATTTCATATTACCGAGGATTAATGGGCTCAATTTAGAAATGATCAAAATAACCAAAATGGATCTCCATCTAACAATATAAGAAATATTCTTGACTATGTATCTTATGAAGGGAGGTTTTTAAGCCTCATGCATCGTGGAAGCGTGAAGATCATATCATATTCGATCAAAGAAAGAGATTCGTCATAAAAATCTAGATAACATTGGAATTTTAAATTTTCTAAAAGATGAAATCACATGAATTTGTGGCCTTTTCTGATTTATTTCATCGAGTTCTTACGAGTATAGAATTATCTCTTGAACCGTGTTTGTGATCCTCTATACTCTAAAGCAAGAGACCTCCTGTCTGAAGTCTGATACGTTAGAGATGGAACTTGTGGGTGTGAGGATGAATCATGTTGCTCCCACAATCCAAAGAAATGATCTTCCTTCCTTGTTAGCCTTGGTGCAGGGGACATCCTCAAGAAAGGGGAGAGAAAGGGGGACAACCTAGAGAGAGAGAGAAATTTTTTTGGTGTTTTCAACTGTTGTACAGAAAGGTAGGGGGCAGCTTCCTTTTATACAAAAACAAATCATTAGGATTGCAATCCTAATTAATTAATCAAGGGTCAAGAATAGAGGAGGCAACCAACCTCTACCGGGATTAGGATTGATAACTAGTTATCTATTTAATTAATTATATTATACAAAATAAATAAATAAACAAAAGATTATTGATAAAATAAAGTAGAGAGAGATAGAGAGATAATTCCCACTCTTATTAGGAGTGGAATTATCCTTTTTTTATTTGTCTTAATGTTGGTTAGTTAGCTCTAACAATTATCCATTTATTTATTTGCATAATCTGTTACATTTACAAATTAAGCCATTGATTAGAATGAATCATATTCATTGGTTCATAATATAGTGTAAATTATATTTACATTATATTGGAATGTGAATCCAATTCACATAAAGAATATAATTGTGAATCTTATTCACATATAAGTATCCAGCTAATAATGTTAATTGTATACATACTATTCCAAAGTTTATTATGTATATATTATCCTGGATAATTAAATCCTTATACTGATAATTGGATTTTGTTTCTTTGGGAACAATCTATGAACTCTTTCATGGATATCGTGCTTTCTCCGTGGATACTTGGAAATAAGGTTAGCATAATCGCATTATCCATGTATAGTGACTTGGATATAGAGATTAAATATCATACCTAGATATAAAAAGACCTCTTAGTGTTGTTTAATAATATCAGACAAAGTTTCATATCTTCTCATTGTACTTGGATCTAATCCAGAACAATGTCCAACATTTGAACTAAGATTGGATAAGTAGTTCACTAAGCGGTGTCATTAAAATCCAAACATGTTCCATCACTTCCTTAGAATAGAAGTGTCATGGTATATAATTAATTGAAGATTACGTCACTCTTGAGTAGTCCTAATACCCATATATTTTGCATACTGAAAGACCGTGATTAAACATGAAGTTCTAATCTCATTGTAATTGTCTTCCTAGGAGCTCTATCATTAAGTTTCTCATTTGATTATTGCGAGTTGGTACCGATCATAAACTTTTCAAAAATATATATCATACCTACAAATCCTATCTTATTTTTAAAACAAGATGACCATCAATGGAATTTGATTTATTCCAATACACTCATGAGTGAGCTCATGTCCTCCGATTCAGCAGTGAACCTGCAAGATCCCTTTAAGAGATCACATCATTCATATGCATTCACATGCATAATATAATGCCGGTATATGAACCTTGAATATGTCATCAACCTAATGGTCTTCCAAATGTACATACTCAATCATATTCTGATACGTCTATCTCTCTTTAGAGGATACATGCCTATATTGACAAGATACGATATAAATCTTTGTTATTTCAGTCTCATTAAGTCAACTCCCTGACAACTCACCCAATATCTCTGGATCTCTATTCCTATATAGAGGACTTGCATCAAGAGGTTAGTTATATGTCAACCTTTAGAATAAGGATTGCCATCTTCTTCTCATGCCGGAGATCCCTTCTTGATAAATCACTTGATAGTGGGGTTGAGTCCTCAACCTAACGCTTTAGATATTCAACCCATCACCAGCCTCTATGATCCTAGAATTGTATCAACAACTGTATGAACTCAAGATAGCCAAAGTACATAACCCTATTTGTACAGAGGGATCCAATAAGTGCATGTATATTATGATCTCGAAAAAGGAATGAATAAATCATTAACTTTTATTGATAAATAATTTAAAATAATATTTATTCAACTATTGTTTATAAATCCTAAAACACCAAAGATACGGGAGATTCACTTTCTCTTTTGAAGCAAAAATTTAATGGTCAATGTAACACTTCATGCGCATTTATAATCAATATAACATCTAATCGGTACTCCTTTTCTAAAATAGTGAAGGATAGCATTGCATACTCCAAATCAATATCGTAGCATGACTCAATCTCAGATAGAAGAACTAAAATTTGCTTGACAAATGTAATGTGCACTAATATTATTGAGAAGAATCTCATACATCCTCGATGTATATATGTACATCCTTTGATAATACTTCTTATTTCCTTTTGCCCAAAAGATGACTTCTATCATTACCAAGTTTCAATAAATTAATTATTATACCTAGTTTCAACAAACGAGTGTAAATATAACCTCAAGGCTCCTCCACAAAATCCTCTCAACTAGATACTGTCTTTTTCAACCTATGGGATGACCTTGATACACAATACTTTAAGTTATTTGGATATATTATAGTAACCATCTTAGGTCGATCTACAAATAGAGTAGGTATTCATTTCTGCAATACCTCAATTAAATGTAATGGAAATACATCCTTGGTAGCATATAAAAAGATGGTGTCTTTAATTCTCATCATTTCGAAAGTCTACTCCCTTTTTTCTGCTTGGAGCATCCTTTGTAACTCATGTAGTCATACCTTTATTATTGCTCGATACCTGTTGTAAGACTCATAAATAGGTTACCACATAAGTTTTATCCTCAAGCCAACTTTCCCAATCTATTTCTTAAGCTATCTCAGGGACAATAACATGCCAAACCTTTTTAATGGTGTCGAACCATGAAGTGGTATCAAATCCAAGAACTATGACATGTATACCCTACAATTCATAATCTATTTCAAGATGAGCAACCACTTTTCTCTTCATTGCTCTCATTGACTCTTAAGAAGTTTCCACTAAGAAAGGTCACAAAATATCAATCCTTTTTAGGCTTATCTAAACCATCCTTAACAATCATGCATCATCCATCATCCATTAATGCGAAAACAAGTAGTATTCTTGACGAACACCATATGAAATTATTTTAGTATTGAATTCACTTTAGAAACTCCTTTGGCCTCGAGATTGCATTTTTTAAACCCCATTTCCATTGAAGTGCTCCATTCAACACTATCAGGTCATGTGAAGATACTAATACTAATTCTTGAGCCCGACACCTCTATTATCATAAGCTTACATTGATAAATCCCTAACTCCAATTCATTTTTTATCATCTTTTCCTCGATCATTGATGCCTTTTCACTTCCTTACTTTACCATCATACTCTTCAATCCCTTTACCTCTCATGGCCATCCTCCATTGAAAAAATCTCTAGTAGCACCATACATTGATCAGGTTGTGCCTGCAATAGTAAGGGATGGCTATACCCGAAGGATATGGTGAGATCCTTAAGCGCATCACGGAAGCGTGAGGATCACATCATATGCGATCGGGAGTGACTAGTCACACTAGTTGCTCGAGGCATCAGAATTCAAAAAATTTTCATGCGAAGAAACCACATGATCCAAGAACACTTCTCGGATCATTTCGTCTAAACCGCAAACAAGTATTAGAGTTACCTCTTGAAGCGTGGTTACGATCGAGTCTCTAAATGAAGAGACCTCCTCTCTCAAGTCCGATCTAATGGAGGAGACACTTGCGAGCGTGTTGATGAAACACGTGCTTCTCGCAATCCATGTTGATGATACAAGCAATGAATCTTCTGATCTCGTCACACGAGATCTGGCATCTTTTTCACAAGCGAGGTGCACCAAAGGAGATAGAAAACCTTGAGCAAGCAATCCAGCATCATAACGACGAAGCTGTGATGATGGGGACTCTCTCTAGGGCATCATAGTGGACGACCACAAGAGAAAGATAGAGAGAGAGGGGAAGTTGGCGTGTAGAGAGAGGGAGGGAGAGAGACTTATGTTATCATTGTTGTGTCACATGAAGAGCAAGGGGTGCCCTTCTATTTATAATATTTTGGTATTCCATGGATCACAATCTATGGACTACACAAAATCAATGGATGGGATTGATTTGTGCTTCTTTCAATGTCCAAGATGTTGTTATAAAAACACAACAAAATTTAATATAATTTAGATTAATTATATATTGATAAATCAATATAAATTAATCCTAAAATTAAATTAACCATACATGGAGATAATGGAATCTCCTTCCATCAAGAGAGGGACGATCACCCTTTCCTAATGGGATTGGTGGTCGTCCACCCTCCCTAAGAAGGAAGTTGCAATCTTCATGTAATCTACTGAGATTACGTTATTCTATGGAAATCTCCAATATTCACAACAACCCTTATTGTAAATTATTATAGAAAAAATAATTCATAATTATTTTGTGAATATTGCAGTCTTGCCATTAGAAAATTGTGAATCACACTCACAACCTAAAATAGAATGTGAATTACATTTTCAATTAATTTTTTAATGTGAATCCAATTCACAACAATATTTAATTAACAAATGTAAATTGTAAATAGCTCTCTCTTATATATTATAAATCGCATTTATAATATATATGATTAATATGGATAGTGCTATCCACATCATTCATATCCATGATAATTAAATTACATCTAATCATCTTGGATCTCTATTCTCATGTGCCCAAAAAATATGAATCACATTCACATTATTCACATCTTTGATAATTAAATCACATTTAATTATCTAATATAACTCTCCTTATAATATGAATTAAATTCATAGTATTCATGATAATTAAATCACATTTAATTATCAATTTTCTCAATGCTCGGTTATATAATATCAACAATGAAATTATCCATGAACTCTTTCAATGATAATGCGCTTTTTCTGCGGATACTTGGAGATAAGGACATGACGATTGTATTGTTCCATATATAGTGACTTGGATACTGAGATCACATCTCAAATCCAGATCTTATGGACCTCTCATATATACTTGATTAAATAAAGACCGCAAATCTAATCTTCTCGTTGCATTTGAATCACATTCAGATCAATGTCCAACATTTGGAACAAGATCAGATCACTTCTCTATTGAGAGGAGTCATTAAACTCCAGACCCGTTTCATCACTCCCTAGGAATGGAAGTGTCATGGTTATACAATCATTTATGATCACATCACCATCAGGTATTCTTAATACTTGCACATCCTACATACTGGAAGGCCCAGAATAAACCCGAAATATAAGATCTATTTTAACTGTCTACTTCAGGGTTTCATCATTAAGTTTCTCATTTGATCATTAGGAGTCAGTATCCCTGTTAGTGCATGCGTCGAGGAAGAGTGGTGAAGGGTATAGGCAGATAATGAGCGAGTGGGGAAGATGGAGCATATACTTTATAAAAGCATATATCATACCTAGGTGTTGATCATATACTTTCAAAAAAAACATATATCAAACTACAAATTTAATCAAGCTTCCAAAGCGAGACGACTGTGCACGGAATTTGATTCTTCCCAATATCTCATGAATGAGCTCATGTCTTCCGATTCAGTAAATGAACATGCATGATCCCTTTGATAGATCGTATTACTCATATTCCCTTGCTTGCACACCAGCACGCTGGTGTATATACCTTGATTAGATCATCGACCTATTGGTCCGCCAAATGTACATACTCAGACATATAGTAATACATCTGTCTCTGGTCAGAGGATGTGTGCCTATATCGTGACATCATACGAGATAGGACTTTGGTTATCTAGATCTCGTCAAGTCAACTCTTTGATCTAACTAATCTGACACCTCCGAATCTCTATTCTTATGCAGAGGACATGCAGAGGACATATCAGCCTTTAGAGAAAGGATTGTCGTCTCCTTCTCAAGCTGGAGATCCTCTTAATAACCATTCGACGGTGCTTGATGAGTCCACAATCTAACTCTTTAGATGTTCATCCAAGCACCAGACTCTATGATTCAATAATTGAATCAACAACTGTATGATCATTAAGATGACCATGGTACATAACCCTAATTGTACTATGGGACTTGTTATGCAAATTAGTTATTCTTCATTTCAGATTAGAGAATGATATTTGTAATAACATTTATTGCATAATGGCTCACCATGGAGTCGCGTGTCCAACAATCTCCCACTAGCCCAAAGAGCCATTAATCGGCTAATCTTTAAACCCACACTCATGTGATAATCACAGGCTTTTAGAGAAATAGATAGGTAAGCTGATCTTTCACTTTGTTCCTGAGAGACTATGCCAAGTCCTTTTACGACACTTGCATATCCCCCAGTAACAGTGCTCGCGTCCAATGCGAATGTTGCATTTTATGCAACCAATACCCAATCTTGTCAGTTATAGTGTCCTTGACACTACAACTCAATATTTATTGTAACCAGTATATAATTTGCATTATCCTTATCAGAATACCCTTATTCTCGGAGATCTCTATCTCCTAAGGCATCTACAGTTAAGACCTATTAGATCACAATCTATAAAGTCTTAATTTCTTGAAGATAAGACTTACATATCACTATCTCTAAAGTGGTGTCCTATTTGAAGATATTGTTATTACTGCAATCAAATGTTTTATTTCCATAGTAGGATTAGTAATAGTTTACTACCCCCAGTGCATGATAGACATTTGGCTTTTGTACATATCTAGCATACACCCAGCTGATGAATCCACGATTCATCATCTTAATATCTTGATCTTAGCAAAATCCCCGAGTAAAATCCCAAATAAATGTCCATAAAATCAATAAATTAACAAAATGACTCTTGTAAATAAAACTCACTAATTATTGTACAAAATAAATTACACATAAAAAGCCGCAAAATCAAAGGAGTTTTATACATGTAAATAGCCCAAAACTTTATGTATTTTTAATAATTTCATATCAACTCCTTTTTGGCTAATTCTTTCTCCAACATATTCATATCAATGTATATAAAAATACAAAAATACAAAACAAATTTTACCTCAAATAAATACTCCTAGATCCCAATGGGAAAAAGCCGTAAAGACCAACTTCCAAGCTAAATTCCCGCTCCGTATGAACTCCAAATTCACCAAACTCACTTTTAAAGTTCAAGTTAGAAAATTATCTATCCAACGGAAGTTTCATTAAAATCGGAGCTCATTTGCAAAAGTTGGGTTTTGGGACCTAGATGTACATTGTATACCTTGTATATATTCATTCTTTCTTTAATTTTTATTGTATCTTTCATAATTGCTAAAAATACAAAAATATCATGATTGTGTTGTATTTTAATTATATTATTTTATAGTATTTTTCCGTTGTAAATATCTCTTATTAAAAAGACAAAAAAAATTACATATTAGAAAAGTAAAAAAAATGTGCACATGTTGTTTGTCTTCTTTTGTAAATTCTCCACTTTTTGTCTTCTCTTTTTAAATTATTGTAATTAAAGTAGCCAACTTTATTTCATTTATTTATTTAATTTCCATTCTCTACAATAACCACCATTCAACTCATTCTACCACCAACCTCCATTCAACCCCACCATTTTTCTAACTTCTAATTCAACTCCACCATTTTATTAACCTCCATCCCACTCCATCTTAATTCTAACTTCCATTTTTTCCATCTCTTTATATACATGTAATTCTCCTCATTTTTGCCTTTGATCCATCTTTATGTGAGGAGAGCCTAGTTCCCAGAGTTGAATTGGTGACAGCAACGCAACCGCGGTCGAGCGACGACGGCCCTCTCTCCGGTGAGATCCGTTGGCTATTTGGTCAACATCGCAGCCGCATCCGCGCGCTGCTCGAGCTCATCGCACGCCGGCGATTTGAGTGAAGACCGTGCTCACGAGAGCACTTCATAGGCGAACGTCCATCTTAGGTAATTTTAATCTCATCTCGTTACATTTGTTTCTTTGCAAATTTTTTTTAGCACATCATATCACCACCATCTCCCATTTGTTTCTACTCCATCATATTACCATCATCATTTTTTTTCCCGTTCATTCCCTTTCTTAACAAAATTTTAAAAAAAAATAAAACAAAATTAAAACAAAAAAAACTTTTATTACAGCAGTAAAATTCTAAAAAAAAAGAAAAAAATAAAAAAAAAAATTAACGGAGCGAGCAGCAGTGCCGCCGCCCCCCCTTCTCCAAGGGCAGCGGCACCGCCGCCCCTCCCTCTCCTTAGCCGTCCGCGGCTCCGCCGCACTTCAGCGGCGTCGCCGCCCCGCGCGCGTGCACCCCCGCCTTTCACCGCCGTTGGGCGTGTTGCCCCTCCGCCGCCGCCAAGTCTCCTCTGTGCGCCGCCCTCTTCCCCGCCTCCTTCCTCCGCGGGTGGTCGCGCCGCCCTCGCCAGCCCTCCGCCGACCAACCGCCGCGCCGCCCTCCACCGTGCGGCCGCGCGGTTGCCCGCCGACGACCCCGTGCCCGCCGTCGTTGACCCCCCCTCGTTGGGTTCTCCCTGAGCCCTACCGAAGGAAGGAGAAGGGGCATTTTTTTCCTTATTTTTATGTAAAAATTGCGTGAGTTTATTTCTATATTTCTGTTATTACAAAAAGGTCCTTGTACATAACTTGCTTTGTAATTTCAGTTTCTCTATTTGCAAAGATACCCCTGTGTTTGCACTTTAATTTGGACCTTGTTTATGCATCATTTTGTTCAATGAAAAATGTTTTTATGTTGAGCAACTTATCCTCTGCCATGTGACTATTTTTTTGTATTTTTATGGTAGTTGGGTAATTAATTAAAAATGGTTAACTGAAATATTGCATATTTTACCCAATCTGAACTCTTAAAATTATACCTCAAACACGGTTGCTCCAAAAAAATCCACAAAAATTAGGAATGATGCCTTGAAATGTGATAAACGTACTGTCCAAATTTCATCCAAAATGGAGTTGTCTTGTGCCTTAAATAAATCGTAGAGTGATTTTAGTTTTTGATTTTTAATTAAATCCACAGACATCCTTTTTGCAAAATTTAAAGTCTCCTGTATGCCACATGAAAATATCTACTTGAGGTAATTTGCACTCTGATTAATTTGATATTGTAGATTAATTAAGAATTAATTACTCACTGTCCCTCTGTTTCCACTAAAAAACATAAAAAATTCATAACTTGTCAAACAATTCTAAAAATATTACTGTAGCTTCCTTGCATCATCTTTTAGTTCCAGTAATTTTTTCATAATTTTTGCTTTCTGTTTGTGTGATAAATTGCAAAAAAACCCATAAAAAGTGTGCATTTTTCATTATTGCATTTTAACCCCTAAAATTCTAAAAAAATATGTTTTGCATTCATCACTGGATTTAGGATTCTAGAAAAAATACGAATTGGCTAAATTGGACTTCTTTTCCATTAAAATTAATTTGGCCTTGTTTGTGTTTTCTAAGTGTCTTGATTCACTTGCATTTGTATTCTTGTTGCATAAAAAATATAAAAAAATACCGCACTGGAAATCTAACATCTTTATTTTCAAATTAAACCCAAGTTGTTCCTTTGCCTCCCTGAGTTCGACCCCGGACTTGCCCGGGATATAAATTAAGCCGAGACACTCTTCACGGAGATCTTCTCTCGGTTCTGACCGAATCGCTAGGTACACGTATTACAACGGACACGAATTAAATATCGTATTTAGCGACTCGTCTTGATGAACCGCAAAATCGCCCCTTTAATAATGCTAAATTAGCACTTGGAAATGTCGTAGCAGTCGGGCCGATTTTGGTCATCAAAAGATCACGTCATTTGAAGATATGCAATAATAAATCAAAATGAGATGATCGTTATTTATTTTTACTTGGCAAGAAACCAAGGTCGAACTCAGGGACACGAGCCTCTCTCGTATTAATCGGACTTAAGTGTATTTAATTAAGTGTTGAATTAAAGCATATAGGTCAAAATCATGCAGACACACAACACATGACAAGATGATGCATTAAAATAAACATGCATTTTTTAAACATTTTTTTATCATGCAAGTAAATGAACATGCAAAGCGAACGATATGCCCAAAATATTGGTCACTTGAGCCATAAGAAAATCGCGAGTCAATCCGAGTTGAAATAAAGAAGCCTCTACAAATATGAAGCAAGTGGGCATGAAGAAATCAAGACACTTAGATAATAAAATAATACATCACGGTTCACAGTGTCAAATCTGAAATTTAAGCATGCCATAATGAAGAGGATGAGAAGAGCTTCAAAATGAAACTGAAATCAACTCGATTGGAGCTATGTAGCTCAAGATACGCACGAAAGAAAGCATGGGCATAACTGAAAAGAAAACATGAAAATAAAATTGCATACAGGTCCCTGGGAGGGACTAAAAAGTAAATAAAAAAGGAGCGGGACCTTCCCTGTAATTTGACCACACACACAGGGGTATTTTTGCCATTTGGAAAACCCGCGAGGGTTTCAATGTAATTTACCCACTGTGCACATGATCTGCACGTGACAGAGGACCTGAATGCAATATGGAGAAGATGGCGGGGCCTCGTTGCAATTAGCCCAGTGAAACACGTGCCAGGCACGCGCTTCCTAGGCTCGGGATGGCTAGGAGGCTCGGCGCTGCTTCGGCCAGGTTCGGGGTTCACTGCAGGCTCGGAGAAGGCACGGAAGAACCAAGCCTGGAGGCTCGGTGGCTGAGGCTCGGGGGCGCTCTGGTATTGACGCGTGGCCTGTTGGAGGCCGTTGGATCGGGATGATCCAAGGGCTTATGAAGGCGAGGACGCGGCTCCATCTGGACCGTTGGATGGTCACCGGGGGTGGACCATCCAACGGTGGCTGCTCTTCTCCCTCGGCCGAAGGCTGGCGGCGCATTCTGGGCTCCGACGAAGGACCCCCTCCTCCGCCACTCTGTCCTGGACCCGGTGGTCATCGCCCGAAGCTTCTGAAGGTCGGTCGATGAAGCTTGGAGCTCGGGCGAGGCTTATGGTAGCTCAGCTCAGGTCGCCGGGGCTCCAATGTCGAGAACGATAGTTGCGAAGATGGGCCCGGCGAGGCTCCGGCCATTTGACATACAGGTCACCTGCAAGGTTAGTACCCATAGCCGAAGCGTAACTGTGTGTGCGCGAGGTGATGTGGGAGCTCGTAGGGGCGAAGGGAGCGAGGAGCTCGGTGCTCCTCCGCCGCTAGAGCGGAGGAGGTGGTCGGAGGCGATGGGGGTATGGAAGAAGGGGAGCATGGTCAGAGCGATGCGCGATGAAGGGGGAAGTGTGGCGGAGCTTTTGAAGATGTGAATGGAGGGCGAAGTTGACCGGAGGAGCCTAATTAAAGCAGAGAAAAAGAAGAAAAAAATCAAAGGAGGAAGAGAGAACTTACCGGTGATCGGGCGGAGGAAGTGGCCTGGGCTTGAGCTCGGAGAGGAGCTCGGGGTCTTCGCACGTGCTGGGCGGCCGTCCCAGCGAGCTCGGGCGGCGATAGGGCACCGTAGCTCCACCGTCGAAGGCGGAGGGTCTCACCAGGGGGCGTCGTCGTCTTCGCTCGATCCGACCACCTCCCCCTGTCACTGGGAGGTGGCGGAGGGCTGGGCGAGCCCCCGTGTAAAGGCGGACACCAGAAAAAGGACGTGGGACCGGTGTATTTGAAGGGGGAGCTCGGCAGAAGTGGTAGTGGCGACGTGGGTTTGCGAGGGGAATGTGGGACGGCTGGGAAGACGACGTGGATCGTGGAGGTATGCGCGGAGTAGAGGGAAGATGGGGGAAGACCAGGAGGTGGTTGGCGAGAGGAGAAGAGGTCAGATGTGTTGGTGAAAATGGGAAGGGTGGACGGTTGCGCGAGGTGGATCGTGGGAGAGAGAAGAGGGTCTGGAGGTAGACGACGGGGCCTGACCGTTGGATCTGGAGATCCAACGGTTGCTACTTGAGCGCTGAAGAGCGGCGTAGATAAGATCTGGGCGATGCGAATCGAAGGCAGATGGAAGCGCCACGTGTCAAACTAAGGTGTGCGCGCCGGCGGACGGTGATGATGGTGAGTGGGAGATGATCGAACGGCAGAGTGAATAAGTGGGAGCAGCGGCCAAGATGAGAGATCCGGGGTGCCATCAAAGGGCGCACAGCGCGTCACGTGTCAAGCTGTGGGCGCGGCGCTAAGGGATGGTGAGATGAAGTGCGGGGGAGATCTGATGGCTAGGAGAAGGTGGCTACGTGGAGAGGCCTGGGCCGTTGGATCAAGAGGCCGATCCAACGGTCGGTAGGAGAGGCGGAAAAGACAAAGGAGGCGGGCCACGTGGCGCCCCCAGATTGGGCCACGTGGCCCAATCATATTATCAGGATGATATTTTTGATTTTTAGAGGTTATAGAGGCCGAATTTGAGAAAACTCAAAACATGAAAGTTGTAGATCTTGACGAGATCTACAAGTTTCATGTTGTCCAAAACTGGAAAAGAGATCAAACAAGGGCCCGAAATATTTTTGAGGGTATTTTTAAGTCTAAAAACACCACAAATTTTTGTTTTGTAATTTTTTTGTGGTTTTTAATTTATTAAGGACTCTGTTAATTATAGGATATTAACAGAGATTTATTGACAAACTTCTAAGTAAGGGGGTTAATTATAGGAAATAAAGATGATGAAACTGAGGTTCATCACCAGAGGAATACCAGAGTGTCCTCTAATATTGTCATTCACTTGAGGCTGGAGGACACCATTCGGGAAAGAGAACCGCTCACAAAGTACTTCAATGTGGATTGTATTGGCCGACCTTGTTTAGAGATGCCATTGATTTTGTACGGTCGTGCCCGATCTGTCAAAGGATGGGAGGGACAGTTGGACAGAGAGATGAGATGCCTATGCAACCGATGATTATTTATGATGTTTTTGATGCATGGGGCATAGATTTTATGGGTCCCTTTCCCAACAGCCAAGGACATGAGTACATATTGTTGGCGGTTGACTATTTATCCAGGTGGGTGGAGGCTATCCCAACCCGAACCGCAGACAGCAAGACTGTCTGTAAGTTTGTGAGAGATCATATTATTGCTAGGTTCGGGGTGCCAAAAGTTTTGATATCTAATGGGGGTAGCCATTTTGTGAACCGAGATATGAGATCTTTAGCTAAGGACTATGGATTTGAGCATAGAGTTACTAGTCCTTACCACCCACAGTCCAACGGCATGGCAGAGATTTCGAACAGAGAGGTGAAGAGTATTTTGCAGAAATTGGTTCGTCCCGATAGGAAGAACTGGTCTCAGCTTTTGGACCAAGTTCTGTGGGCCTATAGGACAGCCTACAAGACACCATTGGGTACTTCACCATTTAGAATGATCTATGGCAAGCCATGCCATTTGCCCGCAGAATTGATTCATAAATCCGAATGGGCAATTAAGAAGATTAACTGGAGTTGTCACCTAGGGAAGCTTTGTCGAGACTTGAACTTGAACGAGCTCGTGGAAATCCGAAACAGGGCATTTGACAACAGTTTGATTTATAAGGACAAAGTAAAGAGATGGCATGATCAGCACATTAGGTGCAAAGACTTTGTCCCTGGACAAAAGGTATGGTTGTTCAATGCCAGGTTGAAGATGTTCCATGGGAAGCTCAAATCTAAGTGGACGGGTCCCTTTGTTGTTAAGAAAGTGCACGAGAATGGAAGTGTAGAGATAGCTGATCTCACAGATGGTGCACAATCTCATGTGGTAAATGGACAACTGTTGAAGCATTTTGTTGATTCAAAAGAGCAGTTAGTCCAAGTCGAGGTCATCAACTTCATGCAGAGTAAGCACAGAGCAGATACATCATATTACTCATCATGAAGACGCAGAATCAAGATTCAGCATATTAGAAGATTCATTCCTCTTGTACATTCGTCGTTTTTTGTATATTCTCCAGATCACATCGGTTCTTACACTTACTCTTGTCCTATACTTAGGCTTACCAAGAGCCTAAGTATAGGGGGAGCCGATGCTCGCTGTGTGTACATACTCATCCATTTCTCCTCTTAACCTCGTCCGCCCCATTTTTTTTGCTCTTCTTCTACACTTAGGCTGTCCAGAGCCTAAGTATAGGGGGGGCGGATCGACTTCTATACTGTTTATTATTTTAGCCATCCTACGCTTAGCACGAGCTATATCTTTTTCTCGCTTCTTGTGCCATGAGGACATAGCACATGCTAAGTATAGGGGGGTGATGAACCTCAGTTTCATCATCTTTATTTCCTATAATTAACCCCCTTGCTTAGAAGTTTGTCAATAAATCTCTGTTAATATCCTATAATTAACAGAGTCCTTAATAAATTAAAAACCACAAAAAATTACAAAACAAAAATTTGTGGTGTTTTTAGACTTAAAAATACCCTCAAAAATATTCCGGGCCCTTGTTTGATCTCTTTTCCAGTTTTGGTCAACATGAAACTTGTAGATCTCGTCAAGATCTACAACTTTCATGTTTTGAGTTTTCTCAAATTCGGCCTCTATGACCTCTAAAAATCAAAAATATCATCCTAATAATCTGATTGGGCCACGTGGCCCAATCTGGGGGCGCCACGTGGCCCGCCTCCTTTGTCTTTTCCGCCTCTCCTACCGACCGTTGGATCGGCCTCTTGATCCAACGGCCCAGGCCTCTCCACGTAGCCGCCTTCTCCTAGCCATCAGATCTCCCCCGCACTTCATCTCACCATCCCTTAGCGCCGCGCCCACATCTTGACACGTGGCGCGCTGTGCGCCCTTTGATGGCACCCCGGATCTCTCATCTTGGCCGCTGCTCCCACTTATTCACTCTGTCGTTCGATCATCTCCCACTCACCATCATCACCGTCTGCCGGCGCGCACACCTTAGTTTGACACGTGGCGCTTCCATCTGCCTTCGATTCGCATCGCCCAGATCTTATCTACGCCGCTCTTCAGCGCTCAAGTGGCAACCGTTGGATCTCCAGATCCAACGGTCAGGCCCCGTCGTCTACCTCCAGACCCTCTTCTCTCTCCCACGATCCACCTCGCGCAACCGTCCACCCTTCCCATTTTCACCAACACATCTGACCTCTTCTCCTCTCGCCAATCACCTCCTGGTCTTCCCCCATCTTCCCTCTACTCCGCGCATACCTCCACGATCCACGTCGTCTTCCCAGCCGTCCCACATTCCCCTCGCAAACCCACGTCGCCACTACCACTTCTGCCGAGCTCCCCCTTCAAATACATTGGTCCCACGCCCTTTTTCCGGTGTCCGCCTTTACACGGGGGCTCGCCCAGCCCTCCGCCACCTCCCAGTGACAGGGGGAGGTGGTCGGATCGAGCGAAGACGACGACGCCCCCTGGTGAGACCCTCCGCCTTCGACGGTGGAGCTGCAGCGCCCTATCGCCGCCCGAGCTCGCTGGGACGGCCGCCCAGCACGTGCGAAGACCCCGAGCTCCTCTCCGAGCTCAAGCCCAGGCCACTTCCTCCGCCCGATCACCGGTAAGTTCTCTCTTCCTCCTTTGATTTTTTTTCTTCTTTTTCTCTACTTTAATTAGGCTCCTCCGGTCAACTTCGCCCTCCATTCACATCTTCAAAAGCTCCGCCACACTTCACCCTTCATCGCGCATCGCTCTGACCATGCTCCCCTTCTTCCATACCCCCCATCGCCTCCGACCACCTCCTCCGCTCTAGCGGCGGAGGAGCACCGAGCTCCTCGCTCCCTTCGCCCCTACGAGCTCCCACATCACCTCGCGCACACACGGTTACGCTTCGGCTATGGGTACTAACCTTGCAGGTGACCTGTATGTCAAATGGCCGGAGCCTCGCCGGGCCCATCTTCGCAACAGTCGTTCTCGACATTGGAGCCCCGGCGACCTGAGCTGAGCTACCAGAAGCCTCGCCCGAGCTCCAAGCTTCATCGACCGACCTTCGGAAGCTTCGGGCGATGACCACCGGGTCCAGGACAGAGCGGCGGAGGAGGGGGTCCTTCGCCGGAGCCCAGAATGCGCCGCCAGCCTTCGGCCGAGGGAGAAGAGCAGCCACCGTTGGATGGTCCACCCCCGGTGACCATCCAACGGTCCAGATGGAGCCGCATCCTCGCCTTCATAAGCCCTTGGATCATCCCGATCCAACGGCCTCCAACAGGCCACGCGTCAATACCAGAGAGCCCCCGAGCCTCAGCCACCGAGCCTCCAGGCTTGGTTCTTCCGTGCCTTCTCCGAGCCTGAGTGAACCCCGAACCTGGCTGAAGCAGCGCCGAGCCTCCTAGCCATCCCGAGCCTAGGAAGCGCGTGCCTGGCACGTGTTTCACTGGGCTAAATGCAACGAGGCCCCGCCATCTTCTCCATATTGCATTCAGGTCCTCTGTCACGTGCAGATCATGTGCACAGTGGGTAAATTACATTGAAACCCTCGCGGGTTTTCCAAATGGCAAAAATACCCCTGTGCGTGTGGTCAAATTACAGGGAAGGTCCCGCTCCTTTTTTTATTTACTTTTTAGTCCCTCCCAGGGACCTGTATGCAATTTTATTTTCATGTTTTCTTTTCAGTTATGCCCCTGCTTTCTTTCGTGCGTATCTTGAGCTACATAGCTCCAATCGAGTTGATTTCAGTTTCATTTTGAAGCTCTTCTCATCCTCTTCATTATGGCATGCTTAAATTTCAGATTTAACACTGTGAACCGTGATGTATTATTTTATTATCTAAGTGTCTTGATTTCTTCATGCCCACTTGCTTCATATTTGTAGAGGCTTCTTTATTTCAACTCGGATTGACTCGCGATTTTCTTATGGCTCAAGTGACCAATATTTTGGGCATATCGTTCGCTTTGCATGTTCATTTACTTGCATGATAAAAAAATGTTTAAAAAATGCATGTTTATTTTAATGCATCATCTTGTCATGTGTTGTGTGTCTGCATGATTTTGACCTATATGCTTTAATTCAACACTTAATTAAATACACTTAAGTCCGATTAATACGAGAGAGGCTCGTGTCCCTGAGTTCGACCTTGGTTTCTTGCCAAGTAAAAATAAATAACGATCATCTCATTTTGATTTATTATTGCATATCTTCAAATGACGTGATCTTTTGATGACCAAAATCGGCCCGACTGCTACGACATTTCCAAGTGCTAATTTAGCATTATTAAAGGGGCGATTTTGCGGTTCATCAAATGGCGTCGTTGCCGGGGACACGGCTCATTTCTTATATTTTTTGGATTTTTGTTTGTTTAATTTAGTGTTTCTTTTTATAGGTTAAATGATCATATATTTTGCATATAAAATTTTTTCTTCCTTATTTGATATCTAACTATTGTTTCTGTGGCAGGGCCCTTGATGGATCAAGGAGGCGAGGAGCAGGATACTCCCTGCTGCGAGGAGCCGCAGAAGCATGCTTGGAGTCGATAAGAAAGAAAAGAAAAAAAATGTGTGTCGCATTTTATTTTTGCTTATAATAAACTCATCTTTTACAGCGGTCTTCGATCGAAGACTCGCGTGTGTAATCGAACGAATGTGGTTGTGTGGGGATCGTCCCCACTTGAGTGTCGACCTAGGATAGGCACGCGGCTCTCCGAGCTCATTTTATCTTTCATATTTTTACGTGCTTGATCGTAGGTAGGACACACTAATTTCTATACGCACATAATCTCACATCACTTAGCTAAAATTTAATGGAGATTAATCGCCGCTAATAGATGCATGATTAGGTGCGGTTTTATTCGACTTGCATACATTGATTTTGGTTTTCAAAACAGCCCCAGTTTTTCACGTGTTTTTGTCTAATCATTGCATGATTTCTCGCTTAGCCTAGATCGTGGTTTTTATCGAATACATGTTTTTCTCGGTTTCATTTTCCTAGCTTGATCACCTAGGTTAAATGGAAAAAGGGAATGAACGGTAGACGATGACTTCTTGATTTTGTGCTAACCATAATTCAGTGATAACCTAAAATAAAATTGGGACTGTTAATTGCAAGTCAACCACAAATGGAGTAAAATTCGGTTTTGGGAGAGCAACACCCGTGCATACGCCTTGATTTTCATTTCATATTTTCTTCGCGTGGATATCGAATGCTTTATCACCAATAAAACTGACAAGATAATAAACCAACTTCGGTTGGTTTTCATGTGTGAGTTGGTGAAATTAAGGGTTTTTGCTTGCTTGATTGAGCCTTGTATGATGCGACACGTACCCCAAAACCGAAGACACTCCATTTCATCTCCGAAGATTCAGCCGCTCACTTGTATATTCATCCCTCTTCTTCGTTCACCTTGGGTCTCTTCCAACATCACTTTCCATCTTTATACTTAGGCTAATCTCAGCCTAAGTATAGGGGGGACCCAAGTCCCTGTGATTTCTCTACTCATCTTTTCTTGCCTTTATACTTAGGTTATTTCTAACCTAAGTATAGGGGGAGCACCTCTTAGCTCCCATATATTTCTCTGTACTTAAATGGACCTATGGACTCATATCATTTAGTGCTATGAGGACATAGCAAAGTTTAAGGATAGGGGGGTATACCGTATATACAACAATTTACTTACTTTAGCTAATATCTGAAAAATTTGAAAAATTTTTAAAATTTTTTGGCTAAAGTAAAATTCTTTGGACTAAGAGAACTCAAAAGATTTCACAGCTTTTCTAACTATGTTACACTATTTTGATCAAAATATTTTCGAAAATGATTTGAAAAAAAATGAGTTTTTCTTGTTTTGAAAAAAATCTTTTTGAAAAATGTTTTGAAAATCTTTTATTTATGTGACATGGTTTTGAAAATCTTTTATCAAGGAAAGTTGAGTCTAACCTGTGTTTTTAACCTTAAAAACTAAAACCCATAAAAATGAGCAAAATTAAAAAAAAATGTTTTTGAATGAAGAAGTTGGATTAAACCTCTACTCTTACACTTTCACCCGGGATCTGAAGTGTTCAAGGAAGCTTTATTTATGAGGTCGTTGAGATTTGCGGTTAACCAGCCTTAACCATCAAGGTCTTAGACTTAATCATCCACATTCCCTTAGGTCTCTAGATTTGCATGCTATATTCCATGCTTAATCTCAGACAAAGAGAATATGATCAGCACATCACATGCACGACTGCGGTTTTGATTGAGATGGGTTGATTTTTCACTCGAGGAATTGGGATGAGAGATTCGAGTCTGGATTTGATCTAATGATGCTCGAGGATGGGATAAAATCTTTGAAGGCTTCAGGAAACCTGAGTGTTAGCAATATTAGCCAGTATGAGAACTTGATTCTTATACTAATCTCTTGACATTGACCTAAGTGCCTGGGTGTGATATAAATAAAAAAAATTGTTGATCAGTGTGCGCCAACTCTTGGTAAAAGCAGTGGAGCTAGCCAAAAATACTACAATGAAATGTCAAAGAAAAGCTCTCATTCCACCAAAGTCAAATATCAAAGAGCTTCCACCAAAGGCGAGCGCTTCCAACCATTTCAAAGTGTCCACTTGGACCACCGCTATTAGGACCAGGAGTCGGGCTTGCACCAAAAAAGGGCTCTGCATCGTAAATGCTACAAGTCTGGGTGTCGAAGGTACGATAGGTACTCAAAAGAGACACACCCCGGTGTACTCCCAGAAAAACAAGTGCAGACGGCTCCAACTTCTCTTGACGGACGCACTGATCAACACCAAAAAAATGTGTTGCGTAAAAGGCACTAGAGAGAATCCTTGTTCCAATGAGAGGGAGAAAAGAATTGATACAATCCCATGCCCTCCATTTCTGGCCGGCCATCTACATTTTTTAAGTCTGACAAACTAAAGAGACGGTGGACTGAATGCAAGATTTGATTTATTCCCTAGTGCTGAGGATTGGGTCCGTAGGAGATTTTCTTGGACCAAGATTTTGGGTGACGAATTGACTCTACTCTCGAAATTGCAGTCAACACTAAACTTCATATCCTTTAGTTTATATGTACATCAGAGAGAGTCTAGAGAAGTAGAGGAATTGGTAGCCTCTTGATTAAGGCTGGGTTGAACTCTAAAATGTTGGATCTCTGAAGCCGAGTCGACTTGATCAGATTGGATCCTGTATTCACATGCACAAGGGGGTTAATCCAACTTAGTCATTCTTTTTGATGCTCGAGGACGAGCATAGTTTAAGTATAGGGGGGTGATGAACCTCAGTTTCATCATCTTTATTTCCTATAATTAACCCCCTTGCTTAGAAGTTTGTCAATAAATCTCTGTTAATATCCTATAATTAACAGAGTCCTTAATAAATTAAAAACCACAAAAAATTACAAAACAAAAATTTGTGGTGTTTTTAGACTTAAAAATACCCTCAAAAATATTTCGGGCCCTTGTTTGATCTCTTTTCCAGTTTTGGACAACATGAAACTTGTAGATCTCGTCAAGATCTACAACTTTCATGTTTTGAGTTTTCTCAAATTCGGCCTCTATAACCTCTAAAAATCAAAAATATCATCCTAATAATCTGATTGGGCCACGTGGCCCAATCTGGGGGCGCCACGTGGCCCGCCTCCTTTGTCTTTTCCGCCTCTCCTACCGACCGTTGGATCGACCTCTTGATCCAACGGCCCAGACCTCTCCACGTAGCCGCCTTCTCCTAGCCATCAGATCTCCCCCGCACTTCATCTCACCATCCCTTAGCGCCGCGCCCACAGCTTGACACGTGGCACGTTGTGCGCCCTTTGATGGCACCCCGGATCTCTCATCTTGGCCGCTGCTCCCACTTATTCACTCTGTCGTTCGATCATCTCCCACTCACCATCATCACCGTCCGCCGGCGCGCACACCTTAGTTTGACACGTGGCGCTTCCATCTGCCTTCGATTCGCATCGCCCAGATCTTATCTACGCCGCTCTTCAGCGCTCAAGTGGCAACCGTTGGATCTCCAGATCCAACGGTCAGGCCCCGTCGTCTACCTCCAGACCCTCTTCTCTCTGCCACGATCCACCTCGCGCAACCGTCCACCCTTCCCATTTTCACCAACACATCTGACCTCTTCTCCTCTCGCCAACCACCTCCTGGTCTTCCCCCATCTTCCCTCTACTCCGCGCATACCTCCACGATCCACGTCGTCTTCCCAGCCGTCCCACATTCCCCTCGCAAACCCACGTCGCCACTACCACTTCTGCCGAGCTCCCCCTTCAAATACACCGGTCCCACGCCCTTTTTCCGGTGTCCGCCTTTACACGGGGGCTCGCCCAGCCCTCCGCCACCTCCCAGTGACAGGGGGAGGTGGTCGGATCGAGCGAAGACAACGACGCCCCCCGGTGAGACCCTCCGCCTTCGACGGTGGAGCTGCGGCGCCCTATCGCCGCCCGAGCTCGCTGGGACGGCCGCCCAGCACGTGCGAAGACCCCGAGCTCCTCTCCGAGCTCAAGCCCAGGACACTTCCTCCGCCCGATCACCGGTAAGTTCTCTCTTCCTCCTTTGATTTTTTTTCTTCTTTTTCTCTGCTTTAATTAGGCTCCTCCGGTCAACTTCGCCCTCCATTCACATCTTCAAAAGCTCCGCCACACTTCCCCCTTCATCGCGCATCGCTCTGACCATGCTCCCCTTCTTCCATACCCCCCATCGCCTCCGACCACCTCCTCCGCTCTAGCGGCGGAGGAGCACCGAGCTCCTCGCTCCCTTCGCCCCTACGAGCTCACACATCACCTCGCGCACACACAGTTACGCTTCGGCTATGGGTACTAACCTTGCAGGTGACCTGTATGTCAAATGGCCGGAGCCTCGCCGGGCCCATCTTCGCAACTGTCGTTCTCGACATTGGAGCCCCGGCGACCTGAGCTGAGCTACCAGAAGCCTCGCCCGAGCTCCAAGCTTCATCGACCGACCTTCAGAAGCTTCGGGCGATGACCACCGGGTCCAGGACAGAGCGGCGGAGGAGGGGGTCCTTCGCCGGAGCCCAGAATGCGCCGCCAGCCTTCGGCCGAGGGAGAAGAGCAGCCACCGTTGGATGGTCCACCCCCGGTGACCATCCAACGGTCCAGATGGAGCCGCGTCCTCGCCTTCATAAGCCCTTGGATCATCCCGATCCAACGGCCTCCAACAGGCCACGCATCAATACCAGAGCGCCCCCGAGCCTCAGCCACCGAGCCTCCAGGCTTGGTTCTTCCGTGCCTTCTCCGAGCCTGCAGTGAACCTCGAACCTGGCCGAAGCAGCGCCGAGCCTCCTAGCCATCCCGAGCCTAGGAAGCGCGTGCCTGGCACGTGTTTCACTGGGCTAATTGCAACGAGGCCCCGCCATCTTCTCCATATTGCATTCAGGTCCTCTGTCACGTGCAGATCATGTGCACAGTGGGTAAATTACATTGAAACCCTCGCGGGTTTTCCAAATGGCAAAAATACCCCTGTGCGTATGGTCAAATTACAGGGAAGGTCCCACTCTTTTTTTATTTACTTTTTAGTCCCTCCCAGGGACCTGTATGCAATTTTATTTTCATGTTTTCTTTTCAGTTATGCCCCTGCTTTCTTTCATGCGTATCTTGAGCTACATAGCTCCAATCGAGTTGATTTCAGTTTCATTTTGAAGCTCTTCTCATCCTCTTCATTATGGCATGCTTAAATTTCAGATTTGACACTGTGAACCGTGATGTATTATTTTATTATCTAAGTGTCTTGATTTCTTCATGCCCACTTGCTTCATATTTGTAGAGGCTTCTTTATTTCAACTCGGATTGACTCGCGATTTTCTTATGGCTCAAGTGACCAATATTTTGGGCATATCGTTCGCTTTGCATGTTCATTTACTTGCATGATAAAAAAATGTTTAAAAAATGCATGTTTATTTTAATGCATCATCTTGTCATGTGTTGTGTGTCTGCATGATTTTGACCTATATGCTTTAATTCAACACTTAATTAAATACACTTATGTCCGATTAATACGAGAGAGGCTCGTGTCCCTGAGTTCGACCTTGGTTTCTTGCCAAGTAAAAATAAATAACGATCATCTCATTTTGATTTATTATTGCATATCTTCAAATGATGTGATCTTTTGATGACCAAAATCGGCCCGACTGCTACGACATTTCCAAGTGCTAATTTAGCATTATTAAAGGGGCGATTTTGCGGTTCATCACCAGCCTCTTGTAATTGATGCATAAGGTAAGCAATTCAAGCATTCACTCCCTTAATATCCCTTCAGATAGGTCAATATCATAACTTAAGGGAAGGAAGCATTCCTTGAGGTTTTCCAAGAATGGAATATGCCTAAGGTGTACTACAAATATGATGGTCCCAATACCCTCTTCTCTTTGCTTCTGAACCCCTTCAGAACTAAGATCCAAGAGGGCCTTGAGATCTTATCTCAAGCATGGAATATCCAGATTATAAAACACTCATTTTCATCCTTATATCATTCCAAATGATTAGGATATCATCTACATTTAGCATGATGAACAAAATAGCACTCTCACTAAGCTTCACATGGTACATCAAGGTTCTATCTGAAATCATAACCTTTATAATTTCATCAAATCTTATGCCCCAACTACAAGAAGCTTATTTGAGTCCATAGATGGAGTTATTCAACTTCCACACCTTGCTTTCCTCAACCATGCAGCCCTGAGGCTACTTCATATGAATATCCTCAAAGAGGTATTCATAGAGGAGTGCAATATTGACTTCCATCTTGAAGATGTCAAAGTCAAGTTGTGTAGATATAATTAACAATATTCTGATGGGATTAAGCATGGTCACTGGTGAGCAAGTCTCATCGCAAGAGATGTCTTCTCTTCGGTGTGTATCTTGAGGATATGAGCCATGCTTTGAAGGTATCCACCTTCTCATCAGGTTCCCTCTTACTCTTGAAGATCCATTTACACCTGACAGGTCTTACCCTTATAGGTAGATCCTCGAGGGTCTATATACAACACTTGTATATGAAGTATACTTTAGACTTTATTGCTAACATCCATCCCTCCATGTCATGAACCTTGGAAGCTTCATCACATGAAGTTAGCTCATTGTCAGACTTGACTGACACATGGAATCCATCCTCAAACTCATTTGAAGAGGTATGAGTGTTTTCATCTTTAATTATCCTTTTAGTTTCTGATTCCAGGAGCCTCATTATCTTCTCAAGATTCAATGAGATCCTTTACTTCATTTTATCCTGATTGTCAAGAGTCTCATCCTCTAAGAATCACATTCTTAGAGATGAGATCTTTTAAGAATATCAAGGTCATAAAGCAGGTATCCAATACCATCCTTTATTTTCCTAATGAAGTATCACTTTTTGGTGCTAGATTCAATCTCACTTGCATGGAATCTAATTAAGGATATATATTGTAGACTCTACTACATATATACTTGGAAACTAAGAGATAATTATGATAAGATTTATCATTGATCAAATCATGTCACACATGATACAGTTGTACATTCTTACAACTCCATTGAGTTGATGATATTCCTTTCTCCATAAGATATTCCATGAATTCATGTAATAGGTACTGACTACCTAGATTTGATCAAATTCATTTTTCATCTTCCTTCAAACTTTGGTTCTAAACCAAAATTGTGAATTCTTTGAACATTTCAAAGCTTTCTAAGGTGAAGAGAAGAAATATCATATCACAAATAATCATCAATTGATATCACATATCATTAATGTTTATTTTGATATAGATGATCCACATGCATCAATATGTAGGAGATCTTGAATACATTGGCATCTTACACCATTTCAAGAGAAAAGTGTATCTAACATTTTACTTTGAATACAATATTCACAAGTATGTAAGATTTGAAATTTCAAACATTCTAAAGTTTCAACTCTTAGCAACCAACATTTGGCCAAGGCTTGCGGCTAGATCATTGTCAAATGGTCTTTATCATCCTATTGATCTTAAAGGTTTAAATTTCAATACTAGAAATGTTAATAAACCAATCATTAATTTTCTAATCTAGCATAGTCCTCCAGATGTCAGCTTACTATATGAAATATATCCATCATAACTCTTTATGATAGGTCTATTCCAGAATTCATGTTTATTTCCAATATGTAGAAATAAACAATGAGTGTATTCTAATATCTGGATCATAGAGACATTCTCTACGACTAAGGGCTCTTCCGCTGAAAATATGAAGTCTATTCATCCAATAGAGATCGTTGCAACAATTACATCAATATCCATGCAGATGACTATCAAACCTTAAAATCAAATTTTCTAGTCTTCTAAAACATATACAACCAATTGCAAATATCATTAGAAGAATGAGATACAATTATCAGATTTTTAATCTTTAAGAAAGTCAATTTCAAAGATGTCATGTAGATATAGATTATTCGGATGCACTATTTGGGTCCGTCTCTAAGGATCCAAGATAGTCTAGATATTCACACTATCAGTACATCGAATTATATTGGCATTCATCCGGCTATTTGGATGTCGTGTAGAAGTTACAAAAGTACAGTCAACTCCTTGACTTTCCTTCTTGCTTGGGTTAGACCCATGCTTCCACTACGTTCTCTTCATCTATAAATAACATTGCTTAAGACAAAGGATCTCTTATGTTGAATTCAAAAGATTTCAATATAAGAGTATTTAAACATTTATATATGCTTCATTCAATTCATACAATATAAATATTATAAAGGTTCATGAATGACTTTAGTATAGATAGTAGAATGATGGCACTCATCACATCTATATCCATCTTAACTCATAAAAAGCTTTGGTTCATGTAGGTACTCAAACATTTTGAGTACATCATCTCTTATCGAGCCACCATTCTACATGATGTAGTGAACTATGTAATTCATGATTAAATGTCAATATGTGTGCCAGAAACATCTTCTTAGATTTTATAAGGATTGTTTGACAATTACGATCATCATCGACATGTCACTTCCAAAGTATATTCGGTGAGAAATCAAGACAGTAGAGACACACAAACCCTAGGTTGTTGTCCTATTGTCAATTTAATTGTCGTTCCTCATTCTTATGAGGAAACTTGCACATTGCAACCACATACATTATGTGTCCAATTATAAGTACAATATCTTGATCATGAATCCAATTCATGATATTTTATTGGTTATTATTGAGTATAGTATTGAGTGGGTTTAATGAAGGATTATCTAAAATAAGATAATTTGCATAAATATATATTTTACTTTGATTTAGGAATTTTTATATCGAAGTTCTTTTACCTTGTCAACTCTGAAAGTTCAATCCCTTAATCACTTTCAATGTAAGAGATATACTTACCATTATATCTCAACAAGATCAGGGATTTCCTTCCTTATCTTTGTCACATCCCAATAATATGAGAACCTGTAACTCAGATAAAAAGAAGCGGGAACACATTCCGGCTTGCAAGTCCAACTTGCATTCCCAAACCCAAGTCCACTACCCCTAAGGTGATGTTTACCCGTCATTAATTGAACCAACCATAAACTAAATTAATACTCGATATACACAATCCAATATCACACTAATAATATGAGAATCCAATATTGGGGTCACTACGCATAAGACCTTACTTTTTCGAGAAGCAAAGAGCCTGATCTAGATGCACTTGTATGCATGAGCTGTCACTTCAGACATGAGTCTCCTACATACAATCCCTGGCAACAGAACCCTTCGCCTTGACGAGAGACCATGGATGTCACTTATGCGATCCTCCATATCATATTCAAATTCTAATTAATCATTATGAATAATATTCATATAATTAGTTTTTTCAGGGGAGATACAACTCTATTCATAATAGAGTGTTTTAATTTTAATTGGATTCTAATTAATCTAATCACATTAAATCAATGATCCAATTAATATCCAACAAATATTCTTTATTGTTACTTGAAATATGGTATTATATCAAATACGTATTATTCGAATTTTAATAACTAGAAAAATACATCATGATCTCTCTAGCATTATCCCTTCCCTATATGTTGTCATGACCAGTATCGACGGGAGTGGGACAGACCGCACACGGTGCAACCTGCTACCCCAACGTACACCGACTAAACACCATATCCGCCTCGGGAAAGGACAATACCAAATTGATTACTTTGTACTTGAGATGATAATTGATTTTTCAGCCGAATCTATACCATATAATAATAATAATAATATTTTTGATTAACATTATAAGGAAATTTTCTAAACAAATTGTCAATCCTATTCAAGCAACTATGTTTATTGGAAAGTAGATTTAGTAACCAATTTGTGATCTAGATCATATCTAATCAATTATTGGTTAAGACAATACCATTTAAGGAAATAATTATCATCAAATATTTATAAAATATTTATCCATAATTATTCTAGGAAATTAACCATTAATTTCATCAATTGATTTACTGACAATCATGAGGTTCTTGATTAGGAAAGTAATTTCCAACAGTGACTCTTACTTATTAAAATTACCATATCTCAATCAATTTAAATCCAAATCATGCTAAATAAGTTTTTAAAGTTTGTTAATTTGATTTACAATAGAATTCAAGTGATTTTCATACATTTCTGTGCATTTAAAAACCGCAATTAACTCCATAATTACTCAAGAATCAAAGTCCCCGAAACAGTGGATACATGTTTACTAAAATGATCATAACTTGAGCAAACAGATTCCAAATCACGCAAACTCAAATCCCACGATTTCCTTATTTAATGAAGAACATAATACAAGTGTATTTTAATGTTTAAACATTTTAAATAGGGCCGAAAATATTCACTGAACAGAGATGTGAAAATGAAATGCGATAAAAGTTTTGCAAACCTTGATGAACCCAAGTCTTCCTAGGTTTATGGATCACATAAAAAACTTCTAACCTAAGGCTCTGATACCGCTTGAAGGATATGATGAGATCCTTAAGCACATCATGAAAGAGTGAGGTTCACATCGTATGCGATCAGGAGCGACTAGTCGCACTAGATGCTCAAGGCAGCAGAATTTAAAAAAATTTCATGCAATGAAACCACATGACCCAAGAACACTTCTCGAATCATTTTGTCTAAACCACAAACAAGTATTACGGTTACCTCATGAAGTGTGGTTGCGATCGAGTCTCTAAACGAAGAGACCTCCTGTCCAACGGAGGAGACACTTGCGAGCGTGTTGATGAAACATATGCTTCTCACAATCCATGTTGATGATCCAAGGAACGAATCTCCTGATATCGTCACACTAGATCCGATGTCTTCTTCATGAGCGAGACACACT
Organism: Ottelia alismoides; assembly: GCA_037367405.1. Classification (NCBI taxonomy): domain Eukaryota; kingdom Viridiplantae; phylum Streptophyta; class Magnoliopsida; order Alismatales; family Hydrocharitaceae; genus Ottelia; species Ottelia alismoides. The sequence goes on from JAZKJV010011420.1 coordinate 417,533, forward strand.
GGAGGAAATGGAGATCCAAGAGCAAGCAATACAGAAACATAACGACGAAGTTGCGGTGACGGGGACTCTCTCTAGGGCTTCATGGTGGACGACCACAAGAGAGAGAGAGAGAGAGAGAGAGAGTAAGTTTGGCGTGTAGAGAGGGAGAGAGAGAGCCTTATGTTCTTATTGTCATTTCACATGAAGAGCAAGGGACGCCCTTCTATTTATAATATTTTGGGAGTCCATGGATCAGAATCCATGGACTACACAAAATCAATGGATAAAATTGATTTGTGCTTCTTTTAATGACCAAGATGTTGTTATAAAAATATAACAGGAATTTATTTTAATTTACGTTAAATATATATTGACAAATCAATATAAATTCATCCTAAAATAAAATCAATCATACATGGAGGTAATGGAAGCAAGATTGCCTCCTTCCATCAGGGGAGGACGACCACCCTTTCCTAATGGGATTGGTGGTCGTCCACTCTCCCTTAGAAGGAAGGTGAAATCTTCATGTAATCTTTTGAGATTACATTATTCCATAGAAATATCCAATATTTACAATAGCACTTGTTGTAATTTATTCTAAAAAATAATTCATAATTTTTTTGTGAATACTACAGTCTTACCATTAGAAAATTGTGAACCACATTCAAAAGTCAAAATAGAATGTGAATTAAATTTTCAGTTAATTTTCCAATGTGAATCCAATTCACATCAGCATTTAATTAACAAATGTAAATTTCAAATAACTCTCTCTTATATATTATAAATCACATTTATAATATATATGATTAATATGGATAGTGCTATCCACATCATTCATATCCATGATAATTAAATTACATCTAATCATCTTGGATCTCGATTCTCATGTGTCTAAATAATATGAATCACATTCACATTATTCACATCTTTGATAGCTAAATCACATTTAATTATCTAAGATAACTCTCCTTATAATATGAATTAAATTCATATTATTCATGATAATTAAATCACATTTAATTATCAAATTTCTCAATGCTCGGATATATAATACCAACAATGAAATTATCCATGAACTCTTTCAAGGATAATGCGCTTTCTCCACGGATACTTGGAGATAAGGACGTGGCGATTGTATTGTTCCATATATAGTGACTTAGATATTGAGATCACATCTCAAATCTAGATCTTACGGACCTTTCATAGATGCTTGATTAAATCAAGACCGCGTATCTAATCTTCTCATAACATCTGAATCAAGTCCAGATCAATGTCCAACATTTGGACCAAGATCAGATCACTTCTCTACTAAGAGGAGTCACTAAACTCCAGACTCGTTTCATCACTCCCTAGGAATGGAAGTGTCATGGTTATACAATCGTTTATGATCACATCACTATTAGATATTCCTAATACCTATACATCCTACATACTGGAAGGCCCGGAATAAACCCAAAATATAAGATCTATTTTAATTGTCTACTTCAGGGTTTCATAATTAAATTTCTCATTTGATCATTAGAAGTTGGTATGATCATATGCTTTATAAAAGCATATATATTACATAGGTGTTGATTGTATACTTTCCAAAAAAGCATATATAAAGCCTACAAATTTAGTCAAGCTTCCAAAGCGAGATGACCGTGCACAAAATTTGATTCTTCCCACTATCTCATGAGTAAGCTCATGTCTTCCGATTCAGTAAATGAACCTGTCTGATCCCTTTGAGAGATCATAACACTCATATGCCCTTGCATGCACACCAACGCGCCAGTATATAGACCTTGATTAGGTCATCAACTTATTGGTCTGCTAAATGTTAATACTCATACATATAGTAACACATCTGTCTCCGTCCAGTGGATGCGTGCCTATATCGTGACTGCTTACGATACAGGACTTTGGTTATCTCGATCTTATTAAGTCAACTCTTTGATCTAACTAATCCGACACTTTCGAATCTCTATTCCTATGCAGAGGACCTGCATCAAGAGGTCGGTCAGATATCAACTTTAGAGAAAGGATTGCCATATCCTTCTGAGGTCGGAGATCCTCTTAATAATCATTTGACGGTGCTTGATGAGTCCTCAATCTAACTCTTTAGATGTTCATCCAAGCACCAGTCTCTATGATTCAATATTGAATCAACAGTTGTATGATCATTAAGAAGACCATGATATATAACCCTAATTGTACTAAGGGACCTATTATGCAAATTAATTATTATTCATTTCAGATCAGGGAATGATATTTGCAAATAGCATTTATTGCATAATGTCTCGCCGTAGGCTCGTATATCCAACAATAGCTCCATCGTGATACAATGTGCATAGGTAGATAGTCATAAGGGAATCAATAGTCTAAGATAGTCTAGGAGACTTTCAAAGAAAGTCAAGAGTAATATCATGATGACATTTCATGTCAGTCATACTTGCCAATATAGAGAATGGTTGTACAGAACACTGGTCATGTAGTCAACGAGATGACAATGACTTGCTTTGATACCATCTCTGTAACAACCCTACCTCAGGACAATTCAGACCCAACCCAGAGGTTCCTCTATGGGGAGTTATTATCCAAATACATCATTTCACTTAGCCAAGATTAAGCATACAACAACGAATAAAGTTAATACCATGTTTCCAATCTCAATTAAACATGACGTTTGATAAATGTCTATATAAAATATGAAACAAAAAATGAAATATAAGTTGATTCTTACATGTATGCAGCTAAATTCACTAACTCTCATCACATTCTACAATTCCCTTTCTTATATACTGCATCATTCTTTGAGACAGGTGATAAAATTTGAGTGAGCTAAAGCAAGGTCAGGAATGTAAATATATAGACTATATCAAGGCGAACAATGTCAGTAGCGAGCAAATCAATGAATGTCATTTTTTAAATATATCAACATATTATATAATCATCAACAGTCCAGTACGCATGCTTTGACAAAGTTATCTAAGCATAAGCGGTATAATGCAATAACATGAATATAAACACTACAAACGATGCTATGACATTGTCTACTAACAAGATAATAACATATTAACTAAAACATTTAGCATAAGAAAATAATCACTAACACAACACTAAGAATGGACCACAAAGCAAACAAATAATATGTATACAATGGAAAAGAAATATAGTTGTACTTAATCTATTTCTCTATTCTAAAGTTATTAGTCATACTTTGACCATTTAGTATGAAGAAGAAGAACATAATCATGTTATTGGAGCTACTACAAATGTAATTTCATTCTTCTTCTATTTACATGATTAGGTTGTTACTTTGAACTTTGTTCATACCATAGACACGCCAGTATGGTTTCATGGCATTACTAGTTACTTCGAGGCTACGTATAGTGACTAAATAAATAACCCTTGTCACACGAAAGATAAACCAAGTATGGCGAATATATTTATCATTAGACTCCCATAATCTCGTATTTTCACCTCTATAAAAATATGAAATCGTTGTAGTATAGGAGATGAAATTAATTCAATAAAAACCACCCTTTTGAATAGATGTAAAATTTTACTTGATAAGTGCACCAAGGTCGAACTCAGAGAACTGAGTATTTAGTGGATGGTTTAAAATTAGTCCAATTATTAATTATTTATAATGTAATTTTATGTCAGAAAATAAATGCAAAAATACATGTACAAAAAACAAAATGACAACAAAGAAAGAAAGAGATAGAGAGAGGAAGGAAATGATACGTGAATTGTAGATTTAATCCCCAATAATGTTATCAATAAAAATCTTCAAAATAAAATCACATATCTATACAAATTGAAGAAATATTTTGCAATCACACTTCCTATAAGATCAATTTATAAATGCTCCTGCACAAATTAAGGTCAATTATGAGTTATAATTCTCAAGAAGATCCGATGTCTAAGTTCCTTAAACCTCAAAAATAATTATTATCCTTCAAATAAACCTCAGATCTCAAAAGATGACTCCACCAAATACTTCAAAGATTAAAATCACAGTTCAGGAAAAAAGATTAATCAAGGGATAATTACACACATAACCCTGAGTAATTCCTCAATCTAAATCATAACCCTGCATAATCGCGAATTACACGAGGAACCCCAAGTATTGGCTTAACTCTTACGTGACATACCCTGTGTTATGTTCTGTTTAAATTGACCGTTATATTTAACGGTTTCTGTTAGAAAAAGACGAAATTGCCCCTAATATTCATTCTTATTTACAAATTATGCCATCCTCTTCCTCCTCCCCCTCCCCTCTTCCTCCCCATCGATCACCTCCTCCTCCCCGCCGATCCCCAGTCCAGGCCTCCCCCGCGCACCTCCCCTCCGCCAGACCCGCGCAAGCGGGGAGCCAAGGCCATGTCCGCATGCTTCTCCTTACAGATCCAACCAACCCCTCTTCCCTTTGCTTGTAGGGCCCTGCATGCTGCTTCCATGAGAAGGGAAAGGATTCCGATTTGGTGCTGCTGAATTCACGAGGGGATTCTCTCCCCCCCCACATATCAAATCATTCAGCAAGCATTTTAATATATGGGTCCCCCTGTAACCTGTTCCTTTTCCAGAGACGAGTGTAGAAGGTTTGACGGGAGGGGGAAGGAAACAAGTTCCTCTTCGCTCACGTCACATCAGAGAAATGGGATGGGGTGGTCATCACCCAAGCGGACTACGAGGGCCTCCAGGCCTTCAAGCGTGAGCTCGTCCACCCCAACGGCCTCCTCTGTAGCTGGACTGACACCGGCCTCGGCGCCTGCTCCGGCGCGTGGCTCGGGATCAAGTGCGTGCAGGGCCAAGTCATATCCATCCAGCTCCCCTGGAAGGGCCTCGGCGGCCACATCTCTGCCAATGTCGGCCAGCTCGTCGCCCTCCGGAAGCTTATCCTCCACGACAACTCCATCGGCAGGCAGCTGCCGCCTTCCCTCTCCTTCCTCCCCAACCTCAGGGGTCTCTACCTCTTCAACAACCTCCTCATTGGATCCATCCCTCCTTCCATTGGCAACCGCCCTCTCCTCCAGACGCTCGACCTCAGCAACAACTCGCTTGTTGGGTCCATACCCAACTCCATCTCCAACTTCACCAAGCTCTACAGGGTCAACCTCAGCTACAATCGGCTGCATCTCCGCTCTCTCACGTCTCGATCTCTCAACAACAACTTCAGCGGAGAGATACCGAAACCCATTGCAAGACTTAGAAATCTGCTCTTTCAACGTCTCTAACAACAACCTCTCCGGACAGGTGCCTCCCTTCTCGTGGCGAAGTTCAACTCCTCGTCGTTCATGGGCAACCTGGCCGCATGGAGGAGGCCGCCTGCAAGTGGGGAGCCAAGGCCATGTCCGCATGCTTCTCGTGGCCCAGCATGAGGATCCATTCCGCCAAGCTGAAGAAGATGCTCTTGGAGAATGACAGGAGTGGCCTCTTCGTGTTCCCCTTGCCGTCCAGGATCACAGGGTGTAGATATTCCTACATGTGGATGAGCTTCGCCCAGCAAAACGGGTGGCATGTCGTCCTCGATGCGTGTGCGGTCGGCCCCAAGGACATGGACACCCTCGGACTGTCTCTCTTCCGCCCCGACTTCCTCATATGCTCCTTCTTCAAGGTGTTCGGAGAGGACCCCTCTGGGTTTTAATAGCCCTTGGATACACGTTGGGTTAGATTAACTCACAATATGGTTGAGTTAACTGTTCTCTTTAACGGAGGGTTATAGGTGTGAGACGGAGGAACTATCTAGGGTTCCTCATGTAATTCGCGATTATGCAAGGTTATGATTGAGATTGAAGAATTACTCAGGGTTATGGGTGTAATTATCCCATTAATCAATAGGAATAAACTTGCACAAAATAAATCACATTTTGTAGCTCTTGTTCCCTGTAAGATTAATTCCTCAAGAAATAATCATTAAATATAAATAATCAATGAATAAATACGAATTAAGCCTCTTCTATTAATCCCTACAGATTAGATCAATTTTTCTTCAAAATGAAATTGCTGAAATAAGTCAAACAAAGCCTACATATATCAATGTAATCCTCAAACAACAATTGACATTAAAGAGCCTTTGATATGTTCACAATAGGTATAAAAATATAGAGCTTGAGATGAGTTTCAAAATGACATAAAATATGCAAAATTTGGACTAAAAATGAGAGAGATATTCAATGTGGAAGTTATAGGGACTAAAATGCAAGTAAAAATAAAGTTTCTATTTATTTTAAATCTTGAGAGGGGTTTATCTTTAATTTGTTGGACATGCAAGCCCACGGTGAGCCATTATGCAATAAATATTATTGCGAATATCATCCCCTGATCTGAAATGAAGAATGAATAGTTTGCATAATAGGTCCCTTAGTACAATTAGGATTATGTACCATGACCATCTTGATGATCATACAGTTTTTGATTCAACTGTTGAATCATAGAGGCTGGTTCTTGGATGAATATCTAAAGAGTTAGATTGAGGACTCATCAAGCACCGTAAATGATTGCTAAGAGATGATCTCCAGCCTGAGTCGGAGATGGCAATCCTTATCTCTAAAGGCTGATATCTGGCTCACCTCTTGATGCAGGTCCTCTGTATAGGAATAGAGATTAGGAGGTGTTGGATTAGTTAGGTCAAGGAGTTGACTTAATGAGATCGAGATAACCAAAGTCCTATATCATATGATGTCACGATACATGCATGCATCTGATAACCGCTCCCGCACCCTTGGTTAATTCGGTCAGATTAATGTCCAAATTAATTAGATGTCGTTCGTTGCAGTCGGATACGAGAGGGCTAATCAAAAACCACTTTAATTAGATTCGAGTTAATTTCAAGCGGCAGAATTTTTTTTGCTTGGTGAAGTCCAAGGTCGAACTCAGGGAGGCTGCTGTCTCCTTAGGTTGATTTTTAGCAAAATCCAATGTTCGATTTTCAGAGGGAATATTTTTTGTCTTTTTCGGTTTTTTATGCAATACACATGCAAAATCAGGATAAATTAAATGTTAATTTAGAAAGATGGTCAAATTAATTCCAAAAATTATCAAACTTGGCCAGATGATGAAATAGAATGAAATTAATCTACCCTAATTTTTTTAGAATTTTCTGATACACGGATAATAAAATATGCAGACTTTAGTCAAAATGACTAAACCAATTTTAATAATTAACAAATGACGATATTTCTCAGAAACAAAATTAATCCAAATAGGGCTAAGCAAGAGCTATCCAAATCAACTTGAATTTCGTAAAAACACTTCATGGTTGATTAATTAAAAATCGATTAAGGTTTTCACTAAATGTTTTTTCTAAGACAAACTATACGTGCAAATGGTGTGATTTTTGGATATGTTGTAGCATAGACTTAGATCTACCAATGACGATTTTTCAGAGATTTTTCGATAAGCAGACAATGTGCAATAAATTAATCAATCAACATGGACAAAATATTGCAATTTTCACCAAGTTAATTTCCATAAATATTCTGCAAATCAGAAAAATACAAATAAATGCTAAAATGATAGAACAAGAGTTATGCTACACAATGCAATTTTCGGAATTAATAATGAATGACAAAATGACAATAAAATAAACGTGCAAATGTAAGGGTGTGAATGCAATACAGAAATAAGAAATATGAGCTGAAATGAGAACAAGGACTTACATGTAATTTCCTAAAACTTGAAATCTCTTTGATAACTTGCAAGGGGTGTCAAGTGTCCCCTTTGCAAATCACCATTTGTCTTATTATCCGATATTGGCTCCTCTACTTTGCTTGCTTGAACAGAGGGATGGAGATGGAGGAGCTTCACGGGCACGGGCCACAGGTGGCTGCGGCGTGGAGGTGGCTGAGCGCCGAGGAGCTCGCAGAAGAGGCGGGCTGCTTTGGGCGGCGTGCCATGAGGATGAGGACGGCGCCGCTACGCGCGGCCGAGGTGGCAGGGGATGACGCGTGGGCGCAAGTGTTGGGCGGCCAAGGTCGGTGAACGCCGCCGGGGCGGTTGGTCTGGACAGTGGCGCGGGCGGAGAAGGGTGGTCGCACGTGGCTGCGCGGAGATCGGGTGTGCTGTTGCCACGTCGATGGCGGAGGTGCTTGCGTTGAGGTCTACGCGCGGGGGAGCTGGAGTGGCGGTGGCCGCACGCAGTGCGCGGCCAACAGGAGGCGGGTAGGCGTGGCGGCGCAAGGAGGAGAAGGGCGGCCGCACGCCGCTGCGCGGAGGCGTTTGGAGGTGCGTGGGAGCGCGGTGGTTGACTGGCGGCGGCTGAATGTCGCGTGAAGAGGGAGGCGTCTTCGTTGAGGGTGGCGCACGAGGGTTGCTGACGAGGAGGAGCCGGCGTTGATGGTGGCCCACGGCCGGAGGGCGCGAGGAGAGAACCTGCAATGAAGGAGAAGAGCTCGAGCGGAGGGCTCGGCCGTGGTGGAGGAGGAAGAAGACACAGGGGGTGTCACCACCACGTCCTCTGTTGTTCATGCATTTGTTTAAGTGGTTTAAATAAAGGATTAATCGATTGATGAAAGTTCGTCGGAAAAATAAATAAAAGTCACTGTTGCGTTCGCAACGTGTAATTTATCCGTTGATGTGCGATCGATTATGCGAATTGATGCGCGGATGTGAGTGAATCAAGAAGAGAGAATGGGTGTGTATTGTGGAAGAAGATAGAGAGGACAAAAACTACCTGTTGGTGGCGAATGAGTGCATGGGAAAGAACTCCAGGATGAGCTCCTGTCTTCGCTCGATGCAGCGACGATGCAGAGCTCGAGCAACTCGAGAAGGAGTTGCAATCAAGGGATCAAAATCCCTTGGATCTCGCCTGGAGGGAGAAGGTCGTCACTCGACTTGGCGTGTCCTTCTGTCACAAGAATATGTCCAGGAGCTCACTTGCTCTCTCGTAGGAGGTGGCGGATGGGTATGAATGGAGGGGTAGACGAGATTATAAAGAGGAGGACGTGGAGGTTGGAGAGGCCATGGAGAGAGTGGAAGAGATGGGGAAGGTGGAGGAGATGGAATGGGATGAGAGGTGTCGAAGGGTGGCCTCTCCCTTAAGTTAAGGGAGAGTGGGAAGGAATGGGTAGAGAGGAGGAGATGGTATCACTTGGCGTGCTCGGATGCGGCGGCATTTTATTTAATTAAGTGCAAAATCTATGGAGTTGACATGTGGCGGCTTCCGGAGGAGCCACATGTCGCTCCAAGAAGAATTCACAACTAAATGTAAACAAAAATCAAAAAGAAATAATAGAAGTGGTTAGATCAAAAAGTTATCAACACGAATGTTGCTCATCTCGATGTCATCTACAACTTTAGTGAAGGGTCGAAAATCAAACGAGATCATCTGTACAAAAACGTATTTTTGGGTGATACCTTATAGGTATAAAATACCACAATTTATCTTTTGCATTTTTTGTCATTTTTCAATAAGAGAAAAATCAAAATAAAAATAGAGAAAATATGAGAAGAATACTTACAACTTAATATATTTTTTTGGATTTTTAATAATGAAGAAAATAAAATGATAAAATACAGGGTTAAAACGGTCATTATGTATAATGTACAAAAGGGGCCCAAAACCCAAGTTTTGCATACGAGCTCCGATTTTAGTGAAATTGATCTTGTTTCGAAGGTCTCTGAATGTATATTATTTTAAAAGTAGTAGACCTAATTCGGAGGTTGTATGAGAGAGATATGTACGTTTTAAGGTCTAAGGTCTTCAACTTGGATTGGGATTTTATTGGTCAAGTTAGTATTTTTTTGAGATTTTTCTTTAATTAATGTTAGTAATATATACACTATGGAGTTGATTTTATTGTATTTGGAGTTATTATAAAATGTATACAAATAGGGTATTTTAGTTAATATACAGGTGAATATTTACAAGTGAAATTGGCTTCTTATTTAATGCAAATATGAATGCTAAAATGCAGATATTATGCTTGCATGTATGAATGCTAATTATACAATATAAGTAAAAAAATGCCTCTAATTACTCGAGAACAAAGCTCTATTTTCAACTTTTTGAGTGATGAGTCGCAGATTCATCAACCCCCTATACATAAACCTTGCTCGTCCCCGAGCAACTAAAATGGAATGCAAGAGTGAAATGATTTTGGGTTCCATACCAAGGTCATGAACAAAAGTTGAAAATGGAGCTTGACTCGACCTTTGGATTAATTGTGCGACGGAACCTTATTGGGATCTGAATTTAAGACCTAACAGACTTCAAGTTCCACAAGTCTTCTATTCAAGACGCCTCAACAGTCAGGTCAGAACAAATCCTCAAACGTAAATATGATTCTTACTTGTACTGTGTAAGTGAAATGTAACTCTCCACATGAGAAATGGCTCAGAACCAGCCTCCTCTAACAAGGTAACTCAAATAACCCGGTCCAGCAACTCTTTCCTCGAGGAGCGGGGTAATCCCTTCTAAGTTCAAGTGCGACCGGCTCAAGAGGAGGAGGTGGAGAAAGAATGGACGGTAGCCAGTGTAGCTACCTATCCCGGGATGCCTGACCAGTGTAGCCAAGTCATCCAACTGCAGACTTCTTGCTAATATACATACTCCGACAGGTATTTTATTTTTATTTGGACCTGTCTGATTTTCTTGGAGTTCTTGCATTTTTTTTCTTTTTTTTGAACTATATACAAGGTGCAGCATGTACGTCAGGAGTTTTCCCTCTTGAGCCAGTAGACCATCCCTCTTTTGAAGCATTATTGCAACCTACGTCGTCCTGTCCTTAGACTTCAACACCACCAGACTAGGTTGAGATGCACTACCCTCCCTAGAGGAGGACGGATGTTTCCACCCGTGTGCTACTCCAAGCTAAAGGATTCTACCTCCTCACCACCTCATCAATGAAGAGCTACGTGCATTGTGCTTGTCCAAGTTAGGTCACTGTCTAAAAGAATCATGCGCGTGCACGAGATATTCAACTTAGACTAATCAAGATGACATGTGAACATAGACTTGCGGACTCAAAGAATTAAGTCACTTGACCTGAGAAATCTTAACTCCAGTTCCTATAAGGTTCCTCTGAAATTAGGTGGATTAAGGTCAAATCAAGTCCATCCTCAATATCTACTCATGACTTGGTTCAGAACCCACTAGCTTTTCACCTTGCATATGCAACATATGCAGATGAGGTGTAGATGACATGCTAGGAATGAAATGCAAGACTCTTTTTTTTAAATGCAAGGATGATATGAAAGAGTAAATAAGAAGCCTTATTCTCAACATATATATTTTTTTGGTATACAACAAATTTTATTATTTAGAAAAAGTTTTTAATTTACACATAATATACATAGTATGCAACACACATTTTTTTGGGTTTACATCTTATTTTACAACAAATTTTACATGAGTATGTTTTACCATAATTTTACAAGTGTTATACATATAGTACATAAATTTTTTTCTCAATTTTTTACCCACCCCGTAATTATTGCATAATATATACAGAAAATATGCGAAAGTACAAGCTATGGGTAAAGTATATATGTAATATATACATGCCCCCCTATACTTAGCGTGTGCTATGTCCTCAGAGCACAAAGAGCGAGGAAAGAGACATAGCTCGTGCTAAGCGTAGGAGAGCTAAAGAGAAGGAAAAATGTATGGAAATCGACCGACCCCCCTATACTTAGGCTCTGGCAGCCTAAGTGTAGAAGAAAGTTAAAAAGTGGGGCGGACGAGGTCAAGAAGAGAAGTGGATGCATATACAATGCGGGCATCGGTCCCCCCTATACTTAGGCTCAGGTCAGCCTAAGTATAGGACGGAAGTGAGTATGAGGACCAATGTGATCTAGAGAATGTACAGTGAACTGACTCATGTGACCCCTCCCCCTATACTTAGGATCTGGTTATCCTAAGTATAGTCCAAGATAGTGATCTATTGAGGCGGGGATGGGTTACTAGAGTCGCGAGGGAGAGAGGATAGGATGTACAAGAAAGATGGTATATACAAATGAGTCGGTTTGAATCTTTCGAGATGCTGCGGATGGCTGGAGCTCACTGGTGCAAGGCCTCATACGCGGCTCGAGGTGTATCTGCTGAATCTGTCTCGCGCATGAATACAATCTCCTCAACATGGACTAACTGCTCATTGGATTCGACAAAGTGCTTCAACAGCTGTCCATTCACAATGAATGTCGGTGCGTCATCTGCGAGATCTGAGATCTCGACACATCCACTATCATGCACCGTACGGATGACAAATGAGCATGTCCACTTGGACTTCAACTTGCCTGGGAAGATCTTCAGCCTAGCATTAAACAACCATACCTTTTGTCCAGGAACAAAGGTCTTTCGTCTGATATATCTATCATGCCAACGCTTCACCTTGTCCTTGTATACCAAACTATTGTCATATGCGCGGTTTCTGACTTCCACAAGCTCATTCAGATCCATGTCTCTCTGCTTCTGCCCCAGGTGTGTGTTCCAGTTGACCTTCTTGATTGCCCATTCTGATTTGTGCACTAACTCTGCGGGCAAATGGCACGGCTTTCCGAATACCATTCGGAATGGAGAGGTACCTAACGGTGCCTTGTAAGCCGTCCTATACGCCCAGAGGACTTGATCCAAGATCTGAGACCAGTCCTTCCTGTCCGGGCGGACAATCTTTTGCAATATGGTTTTCACCTCCCGATTCGACACCTCAGCCATACCATTGGTTTGCGGGTGGTAAGGACTCGCGACACGGTGTTCGATGTCGTAGTCCTTCAGGAGTTTCTTCACCTCCCGATTCACAAAGTGGCTATCCTTGTCTGATATCATCATTTTGGGGATCCCGAACCTAGAGATTATATGTTCTCTAATGAATTTACAGACAGTCCTGCTGTCTGCAGCTCGGGTTGGGATAGCTTCCACCCATCTGGATAGATAATCCACCGCAAGAAGGATATATTCGAACCCGTGGCTAACAGGGAATGGGCCCATGAAATCGATGCCCCAGGCGTCAAAGACATCACAAATGATGACCGGCTGCATTGGCATCTCATCCTTGGAACCGACGGTTCCTCCCATTCTCTGGCATACTGGTAGGGATGAGCATTGGGCCGGGCTGGCCCAGCCCAACCCGAAGCCCAGCCCACCAAGCCCGGCCCAGCCTAAGCCCGAATCCACATTGGGTCAGGCTTGGGCCGATATTTTTGGCCCATTTTTTAATTGGGCCAGGCTCGGGCTTGCCTCGGCCCAACCCATCAGGGCCGGTAGCCCGGCCCGTATCAAAGGCCCGCTATGTGGCCCGGAACCGGCCCGAATAGGCCCGAAATTCAAGCCCACACACCAAGTTTAAAACCCAAGTTACATTTTTTTCCTAAACTACACAGCACAATCCCTAAGTTCCCACCGCACAGTCACAGCCCCCCCCCCCCCCCGACTCTGAGTCTCCAACTTGAGAGGCGCCCTTGTCCGAGGATCGAAGCCCTAGCTCTCCATGGTCGTTGTGCCCACTCGCCACCCTAACTCTCCACGGATCTGACCGGCGAAGAGCACTTTCTCCTCTGTTGCGTCTGCCAGAATCAGCCTTGCCTGTCGCTCTGCTTCAAGCCGAAACCCACGGGTCAGTGCTCCCTCCGCAACTGAGAGGATGGGGTGATCATTAGATGGGGGTTGAATGATGTGAGGAAATCTTATGTTTATGAAACATAGTTACATAACCATTTGATCTGTACAACAAATGTATTCATTATTTATTATCTTTATTTGGTGTTTATTTTCCCCTTTATTAGTCTTTATTCTTATCAGCAGAACTTCTGTGACCATCTTTAAATCAACAGTGAGCAATATGTAATAATATATATTCATTTCCTTCTCAACCATGATATCATATTATCATCTACCATCCCGAAGACATATGCCGAAGACATGATTGAATTTTATGTATCATATCCTGAAATAATTTTATTTCTTCCATAGAGGAAAATAGAAGAATCATGAAATATATAACTCTTCCGTCATTGCCCAATGTATACAATTCTTACTTAACTTTAATAATTTATCTTCATATTAATTATTTAATAATCAATCCAGTTGCCAGGTATGAGATACAATCTTCTGCAAGGCTCTGATTTCATATGCTTTAACAGTATCCAGAGATTTGATGTCTTTGTTATACCGACTTATTGTTGCATATATAAATCAGAAATGTTGATTGATTATCCTGGAGGTTTGGTTTTTTTTGTTATTTTTCCTGTATTATAAATTGAACTCTAAGAATATATTGTATTCTTAATTTCTTATAGATGTCACCAGATTCACAACCAGATCATCCGAGTAATGTCGATTTAGAAGGGAGTGATTTCCCAACTGTGATTGATGAAGGGAATGATAATCAACCCACGAGAAAACGACAGAGACAGTACAAGTCTTGGGTTTGGAAACATCTCACTAGAATCGGTGTTGTAGATGGAAAAGAGGTTTGCAGGTGCAACTATTGCAAGGCACAATTGACATGTGGCTCTAAGGGTGGAACTAGTCACCTTGACCGTCACTTGAACCTTGTGTGCCCATACTATAGAAAAGAGTCAAAGTGCCAAAATCTATTGAAATTCACAAATCTCGAGCATGGTAGCACTAGCACAATCACAACTTGGAAGTTTGAACCAGAGCGAAGTAGGGATGATCTTAGAAAATGGATCATTTCTAGTGAGTTACCTTTTAAGGTTGTAGAAAATCGAAGGTTCCAGATTTTTATGGAATACCTCCAACCCAAGTTCAAGGTGCTTTCAAGATTCACCATAAAACGTGATTGCATGGAACTTTATGAGATTGAAAAATTGAAACTAAGGGAGCTTCTTAAGACAATCGGGAGAATTTGCATCACCACAGACATGTGGACATCAATCCAAAACTTAGGGTACATGTCTATTACCGCCCATTTCATAGACAATCAATGGAAGCTGCAAAAGAAAATCATTTGCTTCTGCGTACTATATGCACGTCATATAGGAGATAATATTGCAGATATGATTGTAAGTCGCTTGAATGAATGGAATGTTGAAAGTTTGTGTGCAATAACAGTTGATAATGCCTCCACAAATGACGTTGTTGTACGGAATCTTGTAGATCGTTTTGCTGCAAAAGATTCTTTGTTGCTAGATGACACTTTCGTTCATGTAAGGTGTTGGGCACATATCATTAATCTTATTGTGCTGGATGGATTGCTTGAGGTGAAGGACATCACCACCAAAATTCGTGGTCTTGTGAAATATGTAAAGTACTCCACAAGAAGATTTCAAGACTTCAAAGATATCGCTCAACAAGAGCGTATTCCAATAACAAAGGGATTGAGATTGGATGTAAGCACAAGGTGGAATTCCACCTATCTTATGCTTGAGTCGGCTATTTTGTATCAGAAAGTATTCAACCGTTTAAAAGCTCATGATTTCCAATTGGTTGATGTACCGTCTGCAAGTGAATGGAAGAAGGTTGAGATGGTATGTGGGATCTTGGAGAGTTTTTATGTTTCCACGAAGGTTTTCTCCGGACAAAAATATTCTACTGCAAACTTATTTTTTTCTTTGATATATGAAATTGAAAGACACTTGCAAACTCTTGTTAATCATGATGAACCTTCCATTAGAAGTATGGGCACAAAGATGTATGCTAAATTTGATAAGTATTGGCGAGACAAGAATGCCATGATGCCATTGGCAATAGCAATTGTCTTGGATCCGAGGTACAAATTTGAATTCTTGAGATTCTCATATCTAGAACTTTATCCTGAGGTGGAAGCTATCGAGCTTGTTGAACGAGTAAGAGACATATTTCATAGGCTCTATGCTGAATACTCCACTAAGTATGCATCAATTTTGGGTGGAGAGTCTTCTACAACAGGTGGACTTGAGCAAGAGTTTGCATGCACATCAAAGAAAAAAGAGGATGTGAGAAGCAAATTTCTTAAGAAGAAAAGAGAGATTGGTTCTCTCGAGGCAGGAAAATCAGAGATTGATATATATCTCAATGATTGTTCAGCAGATATAATGGACGATGACAAATTTGATATCTTGAAGTGGTGGGATGTAAACTCAAGCAAGTATCGCATATTGTCATTCATGGCTCATGATATTCTAGCCATTCCAGTTTCCTCTGTAGCTTCAGAAAGTGCATTCAGCACGGGCGGTCGAGTTTTAGACCCATATCGAAGCAGGCTCGCTCCGAAAACGGTGGAAGCACTAGTTTGTTTAGGAGATTGGATTCGTGAAGACGACAAGGCAGATTCAGATTTGGATGATGAAGAAGAAGATGAACAAATAGATGAAGACTTACTAGGTCAGTTGAGTTACTATATTTGGTAAATTAGATCTACTTAACATGTATTGAACTTTAATCATTATTTGTAGATCCAAAGGCCTCTCAAGTATGACTACCATTTGCAAGGATATATGCCATCCTAGGTAAGTAGATAAAAAAAGATCTTGGGAGACTACTAAAAAATAATTTTAAGATGTTCTTTGATAATTTAAATTTCTATTGCAAGACTATACATGCTATTTGAAGGTTGCCAAGATACAAGATCTTCCTTTTACTTCTCACTTTAGAGACATTTCAACTTTTTGAAAGTGTTATTTAGTTCTAGTATGGTTTGGATGTTGAACTACTTGGCTTGGTTAATATGGAACTTTTGTTGGTTTTTATATTCATCCATTTAGCTTATGTAATGTTGAACCATGTCATGTTCATTTCTGGGAGATTATGTTGATGGAGGCAAACAGAGTTTGGAGACAATATGCTTACTCCTGCTTCTGAAGATCAAGTTTCCAGACAATTTCTTTTTGTTTAAGAGGAAACCAAGAACGTACTTCCATAAACCACATATATGGGTTTTATGATGAATGCAAGTGAAGATTCAATGTACAGCTGTAGAAAAAGTGTACAACTGTAGAAAAAGTGTTCACAGAATGTTTCATTTGTCTTCCGATTGCTGCTTTAACTAATGAAAAGATTTTTGTATGCATGACGGCCTATCTCTTGATCTGAATAATTTGGATCAGATCAGAAGTCTGCTAAGGCCTATAATACAGTTTGGTTAACATAACAAGAGGAGATCTAGCACTTGCATAAGTTGAATCGTACTGACAGTTTTGATTGTCAAAGGAAAATTGGAATCTTGCATATTGAGGCTAACAACTCCACTCCATTTTTGACAGTATTAGCAGCAAAAACGTTGTTCATATCTCTTTACTCTTCAAGGAATATTGTTATCATAATATCATCTGTAATCATCTGGATTCTTTGACACTCTAACAGTTCACCCATTTTTTTGATAGGATTTCAAAAGACAAGATAGTATAGTGATATCAAGCATTACCTGTTTTTTTGGGTGGTGTTTGGTGTTCCATCTCACGCCCATCTTTTGCAATTAGCAAAATAGTTATTGTCTTTGTGTTGCTTTCTTACTTCCCCATTTTGGGTTTGCCATGTTTGAAGTTACATGTAGTCTCATGTCTTGAATGGGTCCTTGGGTTGATGAGTTGTTGGTACTGGCACTTTAGATGTTGCACTTGTACATAGAGATTGGTTGAGGTCTAGAGGGATTATAGTACAATCTCAACATGTGTAATGTGTGAAACCACACATAATGTAATACTTTTGTACTAGGTGATCTCACATGAATCGTTTCAAGTGTTATGCTTATTGATAAAGAGAAATAAACCTCCATACCTGTCATTTAATTATTTTTAGTTGTTGGTATTTCCATTAGTCTTATACATGCAGGATCGTTATTCATGTTGAACCATACCATGTTTTTCCATCCTTTTAATGATGCTTTTTGTGTTCTATATGGGTTGCAACCTTTGGATTAATGCCATTACTTTTAAGCATAGGCATTGCGGCCTTTGAATCTGAATTCTATTTGATGCTTTGATATTTAGCTAACTTACTAATGTTGCTTTGAGATCATAAGCTTGACAATCGTCAAAATTTGTCACAACTTCAATTTGTCTGAAATTGAGAGAAGGTTAGAATACATATTCACTTATTGAGATAGTTTAGATAATGCTAGATGGATGATTCTTCACATATAAATATAATGTATCTTCTTACTTTGAGTGAGCAGGTTCAAGTTATTATGGGATACATTTTCTGCTCCGACTATACTATTCATCGAAGATATGCCATGAAAGGATCTTCTCATGGCCAAACAAGTGGAACAACTAATAAACAAGAATCGAAGACTGATGAGACGAAAACTCTCAAGGAGATAATATCAAATTTCATATTCAGCTTGCCCAAATCCTAGTTCCAAGAATTTCTCAGGTACAACATTTGCCAATCGCATTTGATATGCTATTACATTTGTATTGTCTCAACATGGATCTATTTTCTTTATTATTTTTGTTATTATTAAATTTTGTAAAACCATAGAGTTTGCTCACTTTTTAAATGACAAAATTACATATATTCTGCTTGAAAACACGGAGAAAGTTCTAAATCTTGATATTGCATATTAATATGGGCCGGCCCGGCCCAAGCCCGGCCCATGAAAATTGGGCCGGGCTTGGGCTTGGGCCGGCAAAAATAAAAAAATGTGGGCCTTGGGCCCAGCCCAAGGCCCGAAATTTTATATGGGCCTGGGCCCTTCAGGGCCCGGCCCACCCCGGCCCATGCTCATCCCTACATACTGGGCACGACTTCGCGAAGGCGGTGGCATCGCGAAACAGAGTCGGCCAGTAGAAGCCACACTGAAGTACCTTCCATGCAGTCCTCTTCCCGGAGTGGTGTCCTCCTTCCTCTAAGCAGTGGCATAAAGAAAGGACACTCTGGTATTCCTCCTGAGGAATACACCGTCTCCAGACACAATCCGGTCCTTCGAAGAAAAGGATCAGATCCTCCCAATGGTAGTGTCTAGCGTCCGACTTCAGTCGATCGATTTGGCTCTTGGGCCAATCTTCGGGAACTTTCTTGCAGACAAGATAATTCACGATATTGGAGTACCATGGGAGTGAGTCGATAACAAAAATCGACTCGTCAGGGAAGGAGTCTCGAATTGGTGAATCTTCGGAAGTATTAAGATCTTCGAGACGAGAAAGATGATCGGCCACTACGTTCTTCTTTCCAGGTTTATCACGGATGTCCAAGTCAAACTCCTGGATAAGTAAAATCCATCGAAGAAGACATGCCTTCGCGTCCTTCTTCTCCATCAAGTACCGTAGTACCGTATGGTCAGTGAACACAGTTACCTTGGATCCAATGAGGTGAGATCTGAATTTGTCCAAGGCAAACACTACCGCAAGCATTTCCTTTTCCGTAACTGTATAGTTATGCTGAGCGGTATCAAGCACTTTGCTTGCGTAGTGAATTGCAAACGGGACGCCATCTCTTCTTTGTCCCAACACAACCCCAACAGCATAGTCTGAGGCGTCCGTCATGATCTCAAAAGGTAGAGACCAATCTGGGGCTTGTAGGATGGGAGCGTCCATAATCATTCCTTGCAAAAGCTTAAAGGCCTCAAGACATTTGTGATCAACAATAAACTCCATGTCTTTGCCTAAAAGCTCAATTAGCGGTCGGGCAATCTTAGAAAAATCCTTAATGAACCTTCGATAAAATCCAACATGCCCTAGGAACGACCGCAACTGCTTAACGTTGGTTGGTGGTTGGAGTCGTCTGATCACATCCACCTTAGCAGGGTCAACCTCCATTCCTCTCTTGGAGATGACATGCCCCAACACTATGCCCTCCGTCACCATGAAGTGACTTTTCTCCCAGGAGAGCACCAGATTGACCTCACAACATCTTTTTAGGACTCAGTCCAGATTCCTAAGACAGGAATCGAAGGAATCGCCATGGACCGAGAAGTCATCCATGAAGACTTCCAGGAATTCACCGACCATTTTGGCGAATACAACAATCATGCACCTTTGGAAAGTACCTGGAGCATTGCATAACCCAAAAGGCATGCGCCTGAAAGCATAGGTACCAAAGGGGCATGTGAATGTGGTCTTTTCCTGGTCCTCTGGAGCTATGGATACTTGATTGTAGCCCGAGAACCCATCTAAGAAGCAGAAGAACTCTTTCCCCGCTAGTCGCTCTAAGATCTAATCAATGAATGGAAGGGGGAAATGATCCTTCTTCGTCGCGGCATTCAAGCGTCTGTAATCCACACAGACGCGCCACGACGTGGGTACTCGCGTCACGATCTCCTCTCCGTCCTCGTTGGTGGTCGTCTGAATTCTCGACTTTTTCGGGACAACATGGATGGGGGCCACCCACTTAGAGTCGGAGATTGGGTAAATGAAACCCGCGTTGCACCATTTTTCTATCTCCTTCTTCACGACCTCTCGTAAATTTGGATTCAACTGGCGTTGGAATTCACAAGAGGGTTTGGCTTCGTTCTCCAAGTAAATATGGTGCGAACACAGAGCGGGACTTATCCCGTAGAGATCGGAAATGCTCCAGCCTATCTCCTTGTGGTTTTTCTCTAGGATCTCTAGCAAGCGAGATTCCTGCTCCTCGGTCAATGTGAACTGATGATGATCGGAAATTTCTTGTCTTGTCCCGCAAGGAAGGCATATTTTAAAGTTGTGGGTAAAGGTTTGAGCTCAGGAATAGTGTAATCGTCTAAGAAGTCTGGCTCAATCTGATCTGGCTCGGTGTTGGAAGTGGCTGGATCGTTCTCTGTGATAGCTGCCACCAAGTTGTTTGGCTCAGGAGTCGGATCGTCAAAAGTCTCCATGCAATCGGCAAAAGCTACGTCCAACTCGTCATCCTCATCTTTCGATTGTCCCAAAGAGGGGAGGACAGACAGGCCCAACTGGGCCTCTATGTCATCGAAGATGTAGGGCGATGCTTGTTCTGAGCTGTACTCGTCTCTGAGGACTTCGCAAACTGATTCATGTACTGGATCATCTCCGGAGGGGAGGGACTCATCGGCGCTGGCTGGGTTCTGTCTCCATGGCCCAATTGTGTCTACATGATCGCAGTCTGTTCCGGTAGAAGAGTACTCGGTGCTGGATTCTGAATCTGGTCTCTGCCATCTTGTCTGCTTCATTTCGAGTCCCTCATCTCCACCTGAAGTTTGGAACTGAATCTTCTCGATCTTATAATCAAATAAGGCCCCTGCTGTTCTGAGGAAGGGCCTACCTAGAATGATCTAGGAGTCTCTCCAATTACGAGGGGTTTCCATATCCAGGACAGTGAAGTCCATCATGTATTCTTGTCCCTCGACTTTGATCATAATGTTCCTCAATTCTCCTTGGTACCTCTTGGTTGATTTATCAGCAAACTGTAGAAGGGCTCTAGATTTCCTAAGAGGTCCGAGATTAAGCCGCTCATAGAGGGTTGTCGGCATCAGATTGATGGAGGAACCATTGTCCAGGAGAGTGCGTGCAAACGCGATGTCATCAACATGACTCACTACATAATGTGCACCCATGTCTCTTCGTTTCCTTGGAAACGAGTTCTTTATTGCACAAGTCGTGGCTACTGATAAAACATGTTTCTCAACACGGCTTTTGTTCTTCCTGCTAACCCTAGTAGGTGTGCATCTCACCTTAAGGTATTTTTGGAATGCATGGGTCATCTCCACGTACTTGTCAAAGGGGATTGTGACCTTGATATATTTGTTGCAGAATTCAGCCATCTCAGGGTCATCTTTTTGGATTTTTTTGGTTTTCTTCTTTCCACCCGTAAGAGCTCGGGGGAAAGGGATTATTGACTCTAACTCATGTTCTGAAACTGAAATCTTTTCATTAAAAGTTGGAACTGAGTTATGTACATGACTCGGACTCTGAAACAGATTAGGACTCTGACTCGGACTAAAAGAAACATGCTGAGGCGAAATCGGTGATGTGTTTTCTGCTTCTTCTGGAAGGTCCTCCTCAGATGGAGGTGCGGGCTCTTCATCAGTTTCGTCGGACTCACTAATGATGCGGGAATGCTGCTTCAAGGACTCAGATGTCCTCTTCTTCTGCTGGTGATTGTGGTGGTGCTGCTGCTCCTCTTCCTCCAAGTTCTCCTCAGGTAGAGACTTGGAAGTTCCTTCCTTCTGTGCCCGTGCCCGATCAGGTATGGTCACGGTCCTTCCGCTCCTGAGGGACATATGATTTACATTATCGTACGAAAGGATCTCATGTTCAGATAAATAATTATCTGAATAGTATACCTGATCACGAGGTCGGTTCTGGCCATGGAGTATGTTGTTTGGGTTGGCCTGAACCTGTGCGGGAATCGGGGTCTTTGGCGCCAACTGTTGGTCTTGGGTACGAGAGACACGATTGATATCGGTTCTCATATCCAGATAATCATTCTGCATATGTTGGACCCTATCAGACAGGGTATGGATCGCCAAGGTGAGGGACTCCAATTCAGTGGGCTGGGCTGCCTGATGTGCAGACGAGGTTCTGTATTGGCCTTGCTGGCCAAGCCGATATTGCTGCTGCTGATGAGACGGTGCTGCTGCTGCTGGTACTGCTGAGGATGGTACCCTTGTTCTGGCCTGGACTGAAAGCACGGTGCGGGAACGGGCCTGGTTTCTTGGTATGCTGGGGATGGGTGGTGAGGCTGATCCTTCCCCATTTCAGCCTGCCTGACAATTGGGTCACGGCTATACCAAAGCCCGTTGATCTCGTACACTTGCGGAGGCTCCTCGTATCCTGTCTCCACTTGTGGGGGTGCATGCTGGTCCTGCTGGGTGTAAGTCTGATCCCAGCCACTCTGAGGCCTCGTTGCCTGTTCCTGTACAAGATGGACTCGATGCACAGGTTCAGGTGGTGCAGAAGGGGCATGTAGCTTCATCTTGGCTACCTTCTCAGTGAGTTCCTCCACTTGCTTCGGTAGACGCGAGAGAGACTCAAGGTCAGTGACCCTCTTGTGGATCTGCTCGACCATGGTAAGCTTGTCGGCAATCATCCCCATGCTGGGGATGAGATCCTCGGTCAGATCCGCTACAGTCCTTCGGGTTGTCTCGTTGGATAGGATTGAGTAGACAACATATAGGCCCTGGTGGCCTGTGACCTGCCGGTCTCCGCCATCTGCTCCAGGATCTTCCATACAGCATTCTCATTTTTGTTCAGATAGCTTCCTCCACAGGCGGCACTTACTAATCCCTGCATCTCTGGGGTTAGACCACAGAACAAGGTCTGGACTAAGATCGCCTTAGAAATGCCGTGGCAGGGTCATTTCTGTACTAAGTCATTGAACCTATCCCATGCATCATGGAAAGGTTCGTTGGGTCCTTGGGAGAAGCTAGCGATCTTCGTTCTCATTTAGTTAGTTCTACTGAGGGGGTAGAACTTTTTCAAAAAGAGGTCCTTGAACTGCATCCAGGTAGTACATATCACCCCTAGGTTTTTCAGCCAATGTGTTGCCTTATCTCCTAAGGCAAATGAGGTGGCCTTCAATCTAATGTAATCTTGGCCAACATTGAGATGGCTAAGATTGTTGCATACCAGCTCGAAGTCTCGAAGGAAAGTGTACGGTTCTTCATTGATATTCCCATTGAACTTCGGTAGCAGGCTAAGGAAATGGGGCTTCAGTTCAAATGCTTCGGCGGGAACCGCTGGTGCCAACCAATTCTGTATCTCGTTTTCCGCCGGCTTGTAGGCATCAACCATTGGTCGGTCAATACCTCCTGCTGTAATGATCTGTCCCATTCTAGCTGTGAGATCCGCATTCCGTTGTTAGGCTTGGGCGAGGTGAGCCAATACTTGCTGAAGTGGGTCATCTGTGTTCTCCTCATCTGGGGATTTTTTTCGGTGGCATCTTGTCCTCTAGTCCTGAGAAATGAAAATGATCTGGTTTAGAGGATAAATCAGTGAAGGAATTCTTACCGAGGCGATGGTCTTCCTCGGTAAGATCAGAGGAGTAGGAAGGGTTGGTTTGAGAGTAACCACCCTGGGTGTGAGGGATCCATAACTCAAGAGGGTCATGAATTCTGGGTGGTCCAAGGTGCGCTTGGGCCTGTGAAGATGATTTTCGTGGGGGACTCAGAGAAAGATTGGCAAATAATGTGTCGATATTCCCCCAGTCATTCATCTTGAAGTGGCGAGAAGAAGATAGGATTTTACTCCTACCTGAAGCAAACAAGTTAATCCAAGACCCTGGGTTCACACTCAACACAGTGAAGGACTCGAAACCGAGTCCAATTTATCTTGTAAATTTTAAGTGTGATTTTTCAAGCAAGATAGCAATGATTACGCGGCCTATTGGGAAGTCGGCTCAGAGCCGGATGCGTCTTCCCTGTTTATCCTGTCGCCTAAGATACCGCCGATCCTCCCTTTCTTCGCTCCTATCTGGAGTTGGGGACTCAAAGACGTGCCCCTATCTACCTGCAAGCAGGCGGAGGCTGACAAAGCTAGGCTTTATCGCAGAGCACCGCTGGTTCGCCCCTATCTACCCGCGAACAGGCGAAGGCTACTTGGTACTTGTCAATGAGCTAAAAGTATCCAACTCATGATATTTGCTAGGATCAGTTGGCCCGTGATATGGAAGGCGGGGATTTGGGCTCTGCCTTAAGGTGTTCACACACACTCAAGTACCCTCACTCAGCCTGAAAATAAGGTCGGGGATTAGTCTCTCACAAATAATTTTTCCAATTTTATCAATTTTTTTGGTCAATACTGTTAGCAGTCCCTGTTTTAAGTTAAGTTCTCACTTGTTTAGTCCAACCACACATCACGTCTAGCGTCCAGTCCCAATTTCCGTTAATTTAAGTTTGAAAAATTGAGGGGGAAATTGAGAAAAGCCGATGCACGAAAAATAATGATGCGTATGCTGAGTTAAGAAGACTTACAGTGATCCCTTCGCTTTTATGCAGGATGCAATACAGTATTGAAATTTTACACTATATGCAAATGCATATGACAAAATCCGCTCCTAGACAGGCAGTTCTATTAGCGAGTGAAGAACATGTTTATTTGACTAGATCTGTGGTCTAGGTGCGTCTTTTAAGTGTATGTGTGGTCCTAAAAATTACGAGCACAAGCAATTCCTAAAATGGCTCGAGGAGCCGCTAGTGCAAGCCTAAGTTACAATTCAATCCACACAGCACATGGGGACACAGTTCCACTATTTTTACACACGCGAGAACCCAAACGGGAACCGCTGGAAATGATGCGAAAAATGTGGAAATAAATGAATTTACAAGTTCTCTCAAATCACTCAAACAAATTAGAATGCGTGCTCCTCGAAGCGTCTTCGACTTCGGTGTCCCTCGCACAAAAACAAGTTGAGGTCAGATAAAGAATGACACAAAAAATGCAAAAAATTTAAAAGACAGAGAAATATTCACAAGAAAAACCGGGGGTCAGACTACCTGGGGATTGAAAATCAAACAATCAGAATTTCACTTCAAATTAACCTAAGTCGTGCCTCCCCGGCAATGGCGCTATTTTGATAGCCCGCTCCCACACCCTTGGTTAATTCGGTCAGATTAATGTCCAAATTAATTAGATGTCGTTCGTTGCAGTCGGATACGAGTGGGCTAATCAAAAACCATTTAATTAGATTCGAGTTAATTTCAAGCGGCAGAATTTTTTTTACTTGGTGAAGTCCAAGGTCAAACTCAGGGAGGCAGCTGTCTCCTTAGGTTTATTTTTAGCAAAATCCAATGTTCGATTTTCAGAGGGAATATTTTTGATCTTTTTCGATTTTTTTTATGCAATACACATGCAAAATCAGGCCAAATTAAATGTTAATTCAGAAAGATGGTCAAATTAATTCCAAAAATTATCAAACTTGGCCAGATGATGAAATGGAATGAAATTAAGCTTCCCTAATTTTTTTAGAATTTTCTAATGCACGGATAATAAAATATGCAGACTTTAGTGAAATTGATTAAACAAATTTTAATAATTACCAAATGATGATATTTCTCTGAAACAAAATTAATCCAAATAGGTCTAAGAAAGAGCAATCCAAATTAACTTGAATTTCATAAAAACACTTCACGGTTGATTAATTAAAAATCGATTAAGGTTTTTACTAAATGATTTTTCTAAGATAAACTATACGTGCAAATGGCGTGATTTGTGGATATGTTGTAGCATAGACTTAGATCTACCAATGACGATTTTTCAGAGATTTTTCATAAGCAGACAATGAGCAATAAATTAATCAATCAACTTGGATAAAATATTGCAATTTTCACCAAGTTAATTTCCATAAATATTCTGTAAATCAGAAAAATACAAATAAATGCTAAAATGATAGAACAAGAGTTATGATACACAATGCAATTTTCGGAATTAAAAATTAATGACAAAATGACACTAAAATAAACGTGCAAATGTAAGGGTGTGAATGCAATACAGAAATAAGAAATATGAGCTGAAATGAGAACAAGGACTTACATGCAATTTTCTAAAACTTGAAATCTCTTTGATAACTTGCAAGGGGTGTCAAGTGTCCCCTTTGCAAATCACCATTTGTCTTATTATCCGATATTGGCTCCTCTGCTTTGCTTGCTTGAACAGGGGGATGGAAATGGAGGAGCTTCATGGGCACGGGCCGCAGGTGGCTGTGGCGTGGAGGTGGCTGAGCGCTGAGGAGCTCGCGGAGGAGGCGGGCTGCTTTGAGCGGCGTGCCGCGAGGATGAGGACGGCGCCGCTACGCGCGGCCGAGGTGGCGGGGGCTGACGCGTGGGCACAAGTGTTGGGCGGCCAAGGTCGGTGAACGCCGCCAGGGCGGTTGGTCTGGACAGTGGCGCGGGCGGAGAAGGGTGGCCGCACGTAGCTGTGCGGAGGTCGGGTGCGCTGCTGCCACGTCTATGGCGGAGGTGCTTGCGTTGAGGTCCATGCGCGGGGGAGCTGGAGTGGTGGTGGCCGCACGCGGTGCGCGGCCAACAGGAGGCGGGTAGGCGTGGCGACGCAAGGAGGAGAAGGGCGGTCGCACGCCGCTGCGCGGAGGCGCCTGGAGGTGCGTGGGAGCGTGGTGGTTGACTGGCGGGGGCTGAATGTCGCGTGAAGAGGGAGGCGTCTTCGTTGAGGGTGGCGCACGAGGGCTGCTGACGAGGAGGAGCCGGCGTTGATGGTGGCCCACGACCGGAGGGCGCGAGGAGAGAACCTGCAATGAAGGAGAGGAGCTCGAGCGGAGGGCTCGGCCCGTGGTGGAGGAGAAAGAAGACACAGGGGGTGTCATCACCACCTATATGTTGTTCATGCATTTGTTTAAGTAGTTTAAATAAAGGATTAATCGATTGATGAAAGTTCGTCGGAAAAATAAATAAAAATCACCGTTGCGTTTACAACGTGTGATTTATCCGTTGATGTGCGGTCGATTGTGCGAATTGATGCGCGGATGTGAGTGAATCAAGAAGAGAGAGAATGGGTGTGTAATGGGGAAGAAGATAGAGAGGACCAAAACTACAAATTGGTGGCGAATGAGTGCCTGGGGAAGAACTCGAGGATGAGCTCCTGTCTTCGCTCGATGCAGCGGCGATGCAGAGCTCGAGCAACTCGAGAAGGAGTTGCAATCAAGGGATCAAAATCCCTTGGATCTCGCCTGGAGGGAGAAGGTCGTCACTCGACTTGGCGTGTCCTTCTGTCACAAGAATATGCCCAGGAGCTCACTTGCTCTCTCGTAGGAGGTGGCGGATGGGTATGAATGGAGGGGTAGAGGAGATTATAAAGAGGAGGAGGTGGAGGTTGGAGAGGCCATGGAGAGAGTGGAAGAGATGGGGAAGGTGGAGGAGATGGAATGGGATGAGATGTGTCGAAGGGTGGCCTCTCCCTTAAGGGAGAGTGGGAAGGAATGGGTAGAGAGGAGGAGATGGTGCCACTTGGCGCGCTCGGATGCGGCCATGTGGCATTTTATTTAATTAAGTGCAAAATCTATGGAGTTGACATGTGGCGGCTTCCGGAGGAGCCACATGTCGCTCCGAGAAGAATTCACAACTAAATGTAAACAAAAATTAAAAAAGAAATAATAGAAGTGGTTAGATCAAAAAGTGATCAGCACAAATGTTGCTCGTCTCGATGAGATCTACAACTTTTGTGAAGGGTCGAAAATCAAACGAGATCATCTGTACAAAAACGTATTTTTGGGTGGTACCTTATAGGTATAAAATACCACATTTTATCTTTTGCATTTTTTGTCATTTTTCAATAAGAGAAAAATCAAAATAAAAATAGAGAAAATATGAGAAGAATATTTACAACTTAATCTAATTTTTTTGGATTTTTAATAATGAAGAAAATAAAATGATAAAATACAGGGTTAAAACGGTCATTATGTATAATGTACAAAAGGGGCCCAAAACCCAAGTTTTGCATACGAGCTCTGATTTTAGTGAAATTGATCTTGTTTCGAAGGTCTCTGAATGTATATTATTTTAAAAGTAGTAGACCTAATTCGGAGGTTGTATGAGAGAGATATGTACGTTTTAAGGTCTAAGGTCTTCAACTTGGATTGGGATTTTATTGGTCAAGTTAGTATTTTTTTTGAGATTTTTCTTTAATTAATGTTAGTAATATATACACTATGGAGTTGATTTTATTGTATTTGGAGTTATTATAAAATGTATACAAATAAGGTATTTTAGTTAATATACAGGTGAATATTTACAAGTGAAATTGGCTTCTTATTTAATGCAAATATGAATGCTAAAATGCAGATATTATGCTTGCATGTATGAATGCTAATTATGCAATATAAGTAAAAATATGCCTCTAATTACTCGGGAACAAAGCTCTATTTTCAACTTTTTGAGTGATGAGTCGCAGATTCATCAGCATCCTCTGACCGGAGACAGATGTGTTACTATATATTTGAGTATGTACATTTGGCAGACCAATCGGTTGATGACCTAACCAAGGTCTATACACAGGCGCACTGGTGTGCATATAAGGGCATATGAGTAATACGATCTCTCAAAGGGATCATACAGGTTCAGTTACTGAATCGGAAGACATGAGCTCACTCTTGAGATATTGGGAGGAATCAAATTTCATGCGCACGGTCGTCTCGCTTTGGAAGCTTGACTGAATTTGTTGGTTTGATATATACTTTTGGAAAGTATATGATCAAGACCTAGGTACGATATATTCTTTTGGAAAGTATATGATCTATACCGAGTCCCAACGATTGAATGAGAAACTTACTGATAAAACCATGAAGTAGACAATATAAAGTTGATCCAATACTTCGAGTTTATTCTGAGTCTTCCAATATGCAAGATGTACAGGTATTGGGAATACCTGAGGGTGATGTGATCATAAACGATTGTATAACCATGACACTTCCATTTCTAGGGAGTGATGAAACGGGTCTAGATTTTAGTGACTCCTCTTGGTAGAGAAGTAATCTGATCTTAGTCCAAATATTGGACATTGATCTAAATGTGATTCAGATGCAATGAGAAGATTAGATTTGCGGCCTTGATTTAATCAAGCATCTATGGGAGGCCCGCGATATGGATTTGAAATACTATCTCAATATCCAAGTCACTATACGTGGAACAATACAATCGCCCAGTCCTTATCTCCAAGTATTCGCGGAGAAAACGCATTATCCTTGAAAGAGTTCATGGATAATTTCATTGTTGATATGAGTATCCGAGCATTGAGAAAATGAATAATTAAATGTGATTTAATTATGATTATAAAGAGAGCTATCTTAGATAATTAAATGTGCTTTGATTATCAAAGATATAAATAATGTGAATACGATCCATATTATTTGAGCACATGAGAATAGACATCCAAGATGATTAAATGTGATTTAATTATCATGGATATGAATAATATGGATAGCAATATCCATATTAATCATATATATTATAAATGTGATTTATAATATATAAGAGAGAGCAATTTGTAATTTACATTTGTTAATTAAATGTTGATGTGAATTGGATTCACATTGGACATTAAATTGAAAATGTAATTTACATTTTATTTTGGGTTGTGAATGTGATTCACAAATTTCCAGTGGCATGATTGCAATGTTCACAAAATAAACTGGATTTATTTTTGTGAAATTATCTGCAACAGAAGTTGTTACAAATATAGGAGAGAATCATGAGATAATGCAATCTCATGTAATATAGAAAGGAGGCTCCCTTCCTAATAAGGAGAGGGGACGGCTACCAAGTCCTTATAGGACTCATAGCCGTCCTCCCCCTTTATGGAAGGAGGCTTGTCTCCTTCCTATTTCTCCAATGGAGATTGATTTGATATAAATCAAATTTATATTTTTTATTATATATTTGATTTTTATTAAATTAATTGTTGTTGGTTTTTTACCAACAAAATCCTACCCATTGAAAGAAACACAATCAATGAGAGCCATTGGATTTGGTTGTCCCATGGATTGAGATCCATGGATCCCAAAATGTTATAAAAGGAGAGGCACCCCTTTGCTCTTCTTTACACAAGAGAGAACATTATTCTCTCTCTCTCTCTCTCTCTCTCTCTCTCTCTCTCTTTATCTCTACACGTCAGCCCTCTCTCTCCCTCTCATGGCCGTCCACCATGGATGCCCTGGAGAGGTTCTCCATCGCTGCAGCGTTGTCGTTATGCTGCCCGATCGTTTGCTCGTGGATCTCCGTCTCCTTCGATGCGTCTCGCTAGTGAACAAGACGATGGATATTGTGTGTCGAGATCAGTAGATCCACTGCTTGGATCATCAACATGGATTGCAAGAAGCACACGGTTCATCCCCGCGCTCGCAAGCGTCTCCTCCGTCGGATCGGACTTGAGATAGGAGGTCTCTTCATCTAGAGACTCGATCGCACCCATGCTTCAAGCGGTAATCCTATTACTTGTTTGTGGTTTAGATGAAACGATCCGAGAAGTGTTCTTGAATCATGTGGTTTCGTCGCATGAACATTTTTTAATTTCCGCTGCCTAGAAAAACTAGTCCGACTAGTCGTTCTTCGTCGTATCCGATACGACGCTTACGCTTCCGTGATGCGCTTGAGGATCTAACCATATCCTTCAAGTGGTATCAGAGCCTTAGGTCGGAAGGTTTTGGATACGATCCGTAAACCTTGGACGACTTCGGTTCATTAGGGTTTGCGAAAGTTTTCTTGCATTTCATTTTCGCATCTCTGTTTTGAGATTATTTTCGGCGCTGTTTAAATTGTTTAAATAAAAAAATAATAATTTTATTTTGTTCTCATTAAATAAGGAAACCGTTGGATCTGAGTTTACATGATTTCGATTCCGTTTGCTCAAGTTATGCTCTTTTTAGTTAACATGTATCCACAGTTTTGGGGACTGCGAATCTCAATGTAATTAAGATGTTAATTGTGGATTTGAAATGCCTTTAAATGTTGGACATGCGAGCCCACGACGAGCCATTATGCAATAAATATTATTGCAATTCACTCCTTAAAACTGAACTAAAGAGTACATAATTTGCATAATAGGTCCCTTAGTACAATTAGGGTTATATACCATGACCATCTTAATGATCATACAGCTGTTGATTCAATTATTGAATCATAGAGGCTGGTGCTTAGATGAATATCTAATGAGTTAGATTGAGGACTCATCGAGCACCGTCAAATGATCGTTAAGAGATGATCTCCAGCCTGAGTAGGAGATGGCAATCCTTATCTTTAAAGGCTGATATCTGACCGACCTCTTGATGCAGGTCCTCTGCATAGGAATAGAGATTCGGAGGTGTCAGATTAGTTAGGTCAAAGAGTTGACTTAACGATATCGAGATAACCAAAGTCCTATATCATATGCTGTCATGATATAGGCACACATCCTCTGACCGGAGACAGATGTGTTACTATATGTCTGAGTATGTACATTTAGCAGACCAATAGGTTGATGACCTAATCAAGGTCTATACACCGGCGCGCTGGTGTGCATGTAAGGGCATATGAGTAATACGATCTCTCAAAGGGATCATACAGGTTCAGTTACTGAACCGGAAGACATGAGCTCACTCGTGAGATATTGGGAAGAATCAAATTCCGTGCGCACGGTCATCTCGCTTTGGAAGCTTGACTGAATTTGTAGGTTTGATATATACTTTTGGAAAGTATATGATCAAGACCTAGGTATGATATATGCTTTTGGAAAGTATATGATCGATACCGACTCCCAATGATCGAATGAGAAACTTACTGATAAAACCATGAAGTAGACAGTATAAAGTTGATCCAATACTTCGGGTTTAGTCTGAGTCTTCCAGTATGCAGGATGTACAGGTATTGGGAATACCTGAGGGTGATGTGATCATAAACGATTGTATAACCATGACGCTTCCATTCCTAGGGAGTGATGAAACGGGTCTGGATTTTAGTGACTCCTCTCAGTAGAGAAGTGATCTGATCTTGGTCCAAGTGTTGGACATCTATCTGAATGTGATTCAGATACAATGAGAAGATTAGATTTACTGTCTTGATTTAATCAAGCATCTATGGAAGGCCCACGATCTGGATTTGAGATACGATCTCTATATCCATGTCACTATACGTGGAACAATACAATCGCCCTGTCTTTATCTCCAAGTATCTGCGGAGAAAGCGCATTATCCTTGAAGGAGTTCATGGATAATTCTAGTGTTGATTTATGTATCCGAGCATTAAGAAAATGGATAATTAAATGCGATTTAATTATGATGATTAATATGAATTTGATTCATATTATAAAGAGAGATATCTTAGATAATTAAATGTGATTTGATTATCAAAGATGTAAATAATGTGAATATGATTCATATTATTTGAACACAAGAGAATAGAGATCCAAGATGATTAAGTGTGATTTATTATCATGGATATGAATAATGTGGATAGCAATATCCATATTAGTCATATATATTATAAATGTGATTTATAATATATAAGAGAGAGATGTTTGTAATTTACATTTATTAATTAAATGTTAATGTGAATTGGATTCACATTGAACATTAAATTGAAAATGTAATTTACATTTTATTTTGGGTTGTGAATGTGATTCACAAATTTTTAATGGCAAGATTGCAATGTCTACAAAATAATTGTGAATTATTTTTGTAGAATAATTTGCAACAAAAGTTGTTGCATAATCTTGGAGATTACATTAAAGAGATGAGAGCCACCTTCCATGTATATGGAGTGGACGGCCACCACTCCTATTTGGAATGTGTGGCCGTCCCCTCCTTCCAACATGGAAGGAGGCACTCTCTCTCCTAGGATCTCCAAGAGATCTTGATTTAATTTGGTAATTAAATTATGTTGATTTATCAACATATATTTAATCTAAATTAAATTAATTATTGTTGGTTTTACCAACACAAATCTTGACCATTAAAAGAAACACAATCAATGAGAGCCATTGGATTTGTGTTGTCCCATGGATTGAGATCCATGGATCCCAAAACCCTATAAAAGGAGAGGCACCCCATTGCTCTTCCTTACACACAATACTTGAGAAGCATATCTCTCTCTCTCTTTCTCTCTCTCTCCCTCTCATGGCCGTCCACCATGGATGCCCTAGAGAGGTTCCCCATCGCCGCAATGTTGTCGTTATGTTGCCCGATGGTTTGCTCGTGGAACTCCGTCTACTTCAGCGTGCCTTGCTTGTGAAGAAGACGTCGGATCTCGTGTGTCGAGATCAGGAGATCCGCCGCTTGGATCATCAACATGGATTGCGAGAAGCACGCGGTTCATCCCCGCGCTCGCAAGCGTCTCCTCCGTCGGATCGGACTTGAGACAGGAGGTCTCTTCGTTTAGAGACTCGATTGCAACCACGCTTCAAGAGGTAAACCTAATAATTGTTTGTGGTTTAGACGAAATGATCCGAGAAGTGTTCTTGGATTATGTAGTTTCGTCGCATAAAAAAATTTAATTTCCGCTGCATAGAACAACTAGTACGACTAGTCGTTTTTCATCGTATTCGATACGACGATCACGCTTCCGTGATGCGCTTGAGGATCTAACCATCTCCTTCAAGTGGTATCAGAGCCTTAGGTCAGTGGTTTTGGATACGATCCATAAACCGAGGACGACTTGGGTTCATTAGGGTTTGCGAAAGTTTTCTTGCATTTCATTTTCGCATCTCTGTTTTGATATTATTTTTGGCACTGTTTAAATTGTTTAAACACGAAAATAATATTTGGATTTTATTCCCCATTAAATAAGGAAACCGGTAGGATCTGAGTTTGCGTGATTTCGATTCCGTATGCTCTAGATATGCTCATTTTAGTGAACATGTATCCACTGTTTCGGGGACTGCGGATCATGACGTAATTAAGATGTTAATTGGGGATTTGAAACGCCTTGAAATGCATGCAAATCACTTGGGTTCTGTTTTAAATCAAGTTAGCAAACTTTAGAAATTTACTTTGCTTAATTTGGATTTAAATTTATTGAGATATGGTATTTTTAGTAAGTGAGGGTCACTGCTGAAAATACTTTCCTAATCAAGAACCTAGTGATTGTCATTTAATTAATTAGTGAAATTAAATTGTTTAATTTCCTGGAATAATTATGCATAAATATTTGTGAAATATTTAATGATAATTATGTCCTTAAATGACTTTGCCCTAACCAACAAACGATTAGATGTGATCTAGATCAAGATTGGTTACATGATCTACATGATCAACATTCCAACAAACATGTTGCTTGAATAGGACTTGGGATTCGTTTAGCAAATCTCATTATAATGTTAATCAAAATTGTTTTGATTATTACTATATGGTATAATTTCGGTTGAAGAACCGATGATCATCTCAAGTACAAAATGATCTATTTTGCATTATCCTTTCCCGAGGTGGATATGGTGTGTAGTCGGAGAGCATTGGGGTTGCGGGTTACAAAGTATGTGGTCCGTCCCACTCTCGTCGGTACTGGCCATGACAGCGGGTAGGGTTAGTATAATGCTTAAGAAATCATGATGTATTTCTAATTATTAAAATTCGAAATAATACGTATTTGAGATAATACCATAATTCAAGTAACTATTAAAATGTTTGTTGGATATTAATTGGATCATTAATTTAATATGATTAGATTAAATAGAATCCAATTAAAATTAAAACACTCTATCATGAATAGAGATGTTATTTCCCTTGGAAGAATTAATCATAATGAATATGATTCATAATGATTAATTAGAATTTGAATATGATATGGAGGATCACATAAGTGACATCCATGGTCTCCCGTCAAGGCGAAGGGTTCCGTCGCCAGGGATTGTATGTAGGAGACGCCTGTCCGAAGTGACTGCTCCTGTATGCAAGTGCATCTGGATCGGGCTCTTTGCTTCTCGAAAGAGTAAGGTCGTATACGTAGTGACCCCAATATCGGATCCTCATATTATTGGGGCGATATTGGATTGTGTATAGCGAGTACTATTCCTGTTGACGGTTGGTTCAATTAACGACGGGTCAACATCGCCTTAGGGGTGGTGGGCCCGGGTGTTAAAGACCGAATTGGGAATGCAAATTGGACTTGCAAGGCGGAATGTGTTCCCGCTTCTTTTTATCCGAGTTGCAGATTCTCATATTATTGGGATGCAACAAAGATAAGGAAGGAGATCCCAGATCTTGTTGAGATATAATGGTAAGTATATCTCTTACATTGAAAGTGATTAAGGGAATGAACTTTCAGTGTTGACAAGACAAGACAACTTTGATATAAAAATCCTAAATCAAAGTAATATATATATATATATATATTTATGCAAATTTCTTATTTCAGATCATCCTTCATTAAAACCCACTCAATGATATACTCAATAATAACCAGTAAAATATCATGGATTGGACTAATGATCCAGATATTGTACTTGCAATTGGACACATAATGTATGTGGTTGCAATGTACAAGTTTCCTCATAATATTGAGGGATGACAATTAAATAGATAATAGGACTACAACCCTAGGGTTTGTATGTCTCTATAGTCTTGATCTCTCATCGGATGTACTTTGGAAGTGACATATCGATGATGATCGCAATTGTCAAATGATCCTTATAAAATTAATGAAGATATTCTGGCATACATATGTGCTCTTGACATTTAACATGAATGAGATGGTTCACTGCATCATGCAGAATGGTGGCTCTATAAGAGATGATTTATTCAAATTGTTTGAGTACCTACCTGAACCTATGTTTTAAGAGTTTAGATGGATGTAGATGATGAGTGTCATCATTCTACTATCTATACTCTGGTCATTCATGAAGCTTCATAATATTCATATTGTATGAATTTAATGAAGCATGTATAAATGTTGAAATGCTCTTACATAAGAGATCCTTAGTCTTAAGCAATGGTTGCTTATAGATAAAGGGAGCGCAGTGGAAGCATGGGTTGGACCCGAGTAAGAAGTATGGTCAAAGAGTTGACTATACATCTATGACTTCCATATGTCATCCGAAGAGTTGGATGAATGCCAATACTGCAATAAGTTGATGTGTTGATAGTATGACTATCAAGTCTATCTAGAATCCTTAGAGAAGGACTCGGATGGAGCATCGGATTAATCTACATAAATCAATGATAAGATAAAGTCAAATAATTGTATCTCAATCTTCTGATGACATTTGCAATAGGTTGCATATGTTTTAGAAGACTGGAAAAATTGATCTTAAAGGTTTATAGTTATCCACATGGATATTGATGCAATTGTTGCAACAATCTCTGTTGGATTGATAGACTTGTTAATTTCAGTGGGAGAGTCCTTAGTCTTAGAGAATGTCTCTATGACCTAGATATAAGAATACACTCATTGTTTGTTTCTAAATGTTGGAAATAAACATGAATTCTGAGGTAGAACTATCATAAAGAGTTATGATGGAGATATTTCAGATAGTAATCTAAAATCTAGTGGACTCCACTAAATTAGAAAATTGATGAATGGCTCATTAACATTTCTAAATGTTGAAATTAAAACTTAAGATCAAATGAGGATGAAGATCATTTGACAATGATCTAGCATCAAGCTTTGGACATTTTTTATTGATTTGATCAATAGACTAGTAAGAGATGAAACTTTAGAATGTCTAAAATTTCAAAACTTACATACTTATGAATATTGTATTCAAAGTAAAATGTCCAATACACCCTTCTTAGAGAAAGGTGTAAGATGCCAAGGTATTCAGGATCTCATGCATATTGATGTATGTAGATCATCTATATCATAGTAAACATTATGGATATGTGATATCTGTTGATGATTATGTATGATATGAGATTTCTTCTCTTCACCTAAGAAACCTTTGAAATGTTCAAAGATTTCATTATTTTTGGTTTAGAACCAAAGTTTGAAGGAAGATAAAATGAATTTGATCTAATCTAGGTAGCAAGTACCTACTAGATAAATTCAAAGAATACCTTATAGAGATATGAATATCATTTCTATCTCAATCCTCCTAACACACCTTAACTCAATAGAGTTATAGGGAGATACAATTGGATCATGTGTGACATGATCTTATCAATGATGAATTTTAGCATAATTATCCCTTAATTTCCAGGTATATATATGTGTAGTAGAGACTACAATGTATATCCTTAAAAAGTTTCCATGCATGATGGAATCTAGCACTTGAGAGTGTTGCTTCATTAGGAAAATAAAGGATGGTATTAGATACCTACTTTATGACCTTGAGATTCTTAAAGTATCTCATCTCTAAGAATGAGATTCTTAGAGGTAGAGACTCTTAAGAATCAAGATGAAAAATGAAGTATAGGAACTCATTTAATCTTGAGAAGATAATGAGGCTCCTGAAATTGGAAACTAAGAGGACAATTAAAAATGAAACACTAATACCTCTTCAAATGAGTTTGAGGATGGATTCCATGTGTCAGAGAAATCTGACAATGATTGAACTTCATGTGATGAAGCTTCTGAAGATCATAGCATGGATAGATGGATGATAGCAATAAAAGTCTAATGTAGACTTCATATGCAAGTGTTGTATATGGACCCTCGTGGATCCACCTATATGGGTAAAACCTGTAAAGGTGTAAATGGATCTTCAAGAGAAAGGGAACCTGATGAGAAGGTAGAGACCTTCAAAGCACGGTTTGTAGCCATGAGCTACACACTGGAAGAGAAGACATTGCTTGCAATGAGACTTGCTCTTCGGTGACCATGCTTAAAACCATCAGAATATTGCTAACCTTAGCTACACAACTTGACTATTGCATCTTCAAGATGTAAGCCAATATTGCATTCCTCTATGAATACCTCTCTGAGGATATTCACATGAAGTAGCCCCAGGGCTTCATGGTTGAGGAAAGCAAGGTGTAGAAGCTAAGGAATCCATCTATGGACTCAAAGAAGTTTCTTGAAGTTGGATCATAAGATTTGATGAAATTATAAAAGTTATGATTTCAGATAGAATCTGGATGAGCCATGTGAAGCTTAGTGGGAGTGCCTTTGTGTTCATCATGCTAAATGTAGATAATATCCTAATCATTTAGAATGATATAAGGATGATAATAAGTGTTTTATAGACTGGCTATTCCATATCTTGAAATATGATTTCAAAGATACCTCTTAGATCTTAGTTCTGAAGTTATTCAGAAGCCAAGAGAAGAGGATAATTGGACTGTCACATTTGTAGTACACATTGGACATATTCTACTCATAGAAATTCCAAGAAAGGCTTCTAACCCTTAAGATATGGTACTGACCTATCTTAAGGGATAGCACCTCAAAGAGTTGAGGAAGTAAATGCTACAACTACTTGCACTTGTGCATTAGTTACGAGAAGCTGAGTGTATGCTAGAGTGTACAAATACCAGATGTCTGTCATGCAGTGGGAGTAGTAAACTGTTACTAATCCTATTGTAGAGATAAAACACTTGATTGCAGTAATAACAAAATCTTCATAGATGAGGAGATTTTTGAGATAGTGATCTCAAAGTCTTATCTTCAAAAATTTAAGACCTTGTAGGTAGTGATCTATAAGGGTCTTAACCCTAGATACCTTTGGAGATAGAGATCTTCATGAATAAGGGTATTCTTATAATGATTATAAAAATACTGGTTATAACAATTATTAAGCTATAGTGTCAAGAACACTACAATAGCTTTAACAAGGTTGAGAATTGGTTGCATGAGATGCAACAATCGCATTAGATGCGAGCACTGTTGCTGGGGATATGTAAGTGCCGTAAAAGGACTTGGCATAGTCTCGCGGGAACAGAGTGACTGATCAGCTTACCTAGCTATTTTCTAAATAGCCTATGATTGTCACATGAGTGTGGGTTTAAATGATAAGCCCATCAATGGCTCTTTGGGCTAGTGGGAGATTGTTGGACATGCGAGCCCACGGCGAGCCATTATGCAATAAATATTATTGCAATTCACTCCTTAAAACTGAAATAAAGAGTACATAATTTGCATAATAGGTCCCTTAGTACAATTAGGGTTATATACCATGGCCATCTTAATGATCATACAGCTGTTGATTCAATTATTGAATCATAGAGGCTGGTGCTTAGATGAATATCTAATGAGTTAGATTGAGGACTCATCGAGCACCGTCAAATGATCGTTAAGAGATGATCTCCAGCCTGAGTAGGAGATGGTAATCCTTATCTTTAAAGGCTGATATCTGACCGACCTCTTGATGCAGGTCCTCTGCATAGGAATAGAGATTCGGAGGTGTCAGATTAGTTAGGTCAAAGAGTTGACTTAACGAGATCGAGATAACCAAAGTCCTATATCATATGCTGTCATGATATAGGCACACATCCTCTGACCGGAGACAGATGTGTTACTATATGTCTGAGTATGTACATTTGGCAGACCAATAGGTTGATGACCTAATCAAGGTCTATACACCGGCGCGTTGGTGTGCATGTAAGGGCATATGAGTAATACGATCTCTCAAAGGGATCATACAGGTTCAGTTACTGAACCGGAAGACAAGAGCTCACTCATGAGATATTGGGAAGAATCAAATTCTGTGCGTACGGTCATCTCGCTTTGGAAGCTTGACTGAATTTGTAGGTTTGATATATACTTTTGGAAAGTATATGATCAAGACCTAGGTATGATATATGCTTTTGGAAAGTATATGATCGATACCGACTCCCAATGATCGAATGAAAAACTTACTGATAAAACCATGAAGTAGACAGTATAAAGTTGATTCAATACTTCGGGTTTAGTCTGAGTCTTCCAGTATGCAGGATGTACAGGTATTGGGAATACCTGAGGGTGATGTGATCATAAACGATTGTATAACCATGACGCTTCCATTCCTAGGGAGTGATGAAACGGGTCTGGATTTTAGTGACTCCTCTCAGTAGAGAAGTGATCTGATCTTGGTTCAAGTGTTGGACATCTATCTGAATGTGATTCAGATACAATGAGAAGATTAGATTTATGGTCTTGATTTAATCAAGCATCTATGGGAGGCCCGCGATCTGGATTTGAGATACGATCTCTATATCCATGTCACTATACGTGGAACAATACAATCGCCCTGTCTTTATCTCCAAGTATCTGCGGAGAAAGCGCATTATCCTTGAAGGAGTTCATGAATAATTCTAGTGTTGATTTATGTATCCGAGCATTAAGAAAATGGATAATTAAATTCGATTTAATTATCATGATTAATATGAATTTGATTCATATTATAAAGAGAGCTATCTTAGATAATTAAATGTGATTTGATTATCAAAGATGTAAATAATGTGAATATGATTCATATTATTTGAACACAAGAGAATAGAGATCCAAGATGATTAAGTGTGATTTAATTATCATGGATATGAGTAATGTGGATAGCAATATCCATATTAGTCATATATATTATAAATGTGATTTATAATATATAAGAGAGAGATGTTTGTAATTTACATTTATTAATTAAATGTTAATGTGAATTGGATTCACATTGAACATTAAATTGAAAATGTGATTTACATTTTATTTTGGGTTGTGAATGTGATTCACAAATTTTTAATGGCAAGATTGCAATGTCTACAAAATAATTGTGAATTATTTTTGTAGAATAATTTGCAACAAAAGTTGTTGCATAATCTTGGAGATTACATTAAAGAGATGAGAGCCACCTTCCATGTATATGGAGTGGACGGCCACCACTCCTATTTGGAATGTGTGGCCGTCCCCTCCTTCCAACATGGAAGGAGGCACTCTCTCTCCTATGATCTCCAAGAGATCTTGATTTAATTTGGTAATTAAATTATGTTGATTTATCAACATATATTTAATCTAAATTAAATTAATTGTTGTTGGTTTTACCAATACAAATCTTGACCATTAAAATAAACACAATCAATGAGAGCCATTGGATTTGTGTTGTCCCATGGATTGAGATCCATGGATCCCAAAACCCTATAAAAAGAGAGGCACCCCATTGCTCTTCCTTACACACAATGCTTGAGAAGCATATCTCTCTCTCTCTCTCTCTTTCTCTCTCTCCCTCTCATGGCCATCCACCATGGATGCCCTAGAGAGGTTCTCCATCGCCGCAATGTTGTCGTTATGTTGCCCGATGGTTTGCTCGTGGAACTCAGTCTACTTCGGCGTGCCTTGCTTGTGAAGAAGACGTCGGATCTCGTGTGTCGATATCATGAGATCTGCCGCTTGGATCATCAACATGGATTGCGAGAAGCACGCGGTTCATCCCCGCGCTCGCAAGCGTCTCCTCCGTCGGATCGGACTTGAGACAGGAGGTCTCTTCATTTAGAGACTCGATTGCAACCACGCTTTAATAGGTAAACCTAATACTTGTTTGTGGTTTAGACGAAACGATCCGAGAAGTGTTCTTGGATTATGTAGTTTCGTCGCATAAAAAATTTTAATTTCCGCTGCATAGAACAACTAGTACGACTAGTCGTTCTTCGTTGTATTCGATACGACGATCACGCTTCCGTGATGCGCTTGAGGATCTAACCATCCCCTTCATTAAATGCATGCAAATCACTTAAGTTATATTGTAAATCAAATTATCAAACTTTAGGAACTTACTTTGCTTAGTTTGGATTTAAATTGATTGAGATATGGTATTTTTAGTAAGTGAGGGTCACTGCTGGAAATACTTTCCTAATCAAGAACCTAGTGATTGTCATTTAATCAATTAGTGAAATTAAATTGTTTAATTTCCTGAAATAATTGTGCACAAATATTTGTGAAATATTTGATGATAATAATTCCCTTAAATGACATTTCCTTAACCAATATTTGATTAGATGTGATCTAGATCACTAATTGGTTACATGATCTGCATGATCTACATTCCACCAAACATGTTGCTTGAATAGGACTTGGGATTTATTTAGCAAATATCATTATAATGTTAATCAAAATTATTTTTATTATTATTATATGGTATAATTTCGGTTGAATAACTGATGATCATCTCAAGTACAAAGTGATCTATTTTGCATTATCCTTTCCCGAGGTGGATATGGTGTCTAGTCCGAGAGCATTGGGGTAGCGAGTTGCAATGTATGTGGTCCGTCCCACTCTCGTCGGTACTGGCCATGACAGCGGGTAGGGTTAATATAATGCTTAAGAAATCATGATGTATTTCTAATTATTAAAATTCGAAATAATAAGTATTTGAGATAATACCATAATTCAAGTAGCAATAAAAAAATTTGTTGGATATTAATTGGATCATTAATTTAATATGATTAGATTAATTGGAATCCAGTTAAAATTAAAATACTCTATTATGAATAGAGATTTTATTTCTCTTGTAAGAATTAGTCATAATGAATATGATTCATAATGATTAATTAGAATTTGAATATGATATGGAGGATCACATAAGTGGCATCCATGGTCTCCCGTCAAGGTGGAGGGTTCCGTCTCCAGGGATTGTATGTAGGAGACGCCTGTCCAAAGTGAAAGCTCTTGTATGCAAGCACATCTGAATCGGGCTCTTCGCTTCTCGAAAGAGTAAGGACGTATGCGTAGTGATCCTAATACCGGATCCTCATATTATTGGGGCGATATTGGATTGGGCATAACGAGTTGTATTCCTGTTAACAGTTGGTTCAATTAATGATGGGTCAACATCACCTCAGGGGTGGTGGGCCTGGGTGTTAAAGACCGAATTGGGAGATGCAAGTTGGACTTGCAAGGCGGAATGTGTTCCCGCTTCTTTTTATCCGAGTTGCAGATTCTCATATTATTGGTATGTAACAAAGATAAGGAAGGAGATCCCAGATCTTGCTTGAGATATAATGGTAAGTATATCTCTTACATTGAAAGTGATTAAGGGAATGAACTTTCAATGTTGACAAGGCAAGACAACTTTGATATAAAAATTCCTAAATCAAAGTAAAATATGTATATATATATAAATATATATACACTTATGCAAATTTCTTATTTCAGATAATACTTCTTTAAAACCCTCTCAATGATATACCCACTAATAACCAGTAGAATATCATGGATTGGACTCATGATCCAGATATTGTACTTGCAGTTGGACACATAATGTATGTGGTTGCAATATGCAAGTTTCCTCACAATAATGAGGAATGACAATTAAATAGATAATAGGACTACAACCCTAGGGTTTGTATGTTTCTATAGTCTTGATCAATCATCAAATGTACTTTGGAAGTGGCATGTCGATGATGATCGTAATTGTCAATTAATCCTTATAAAAAATCTAAGAAGATATTCTGATATACATATGTGCTCTTGACATTTAATCATGAGTGACATGGTTCTCTATATCATGCATAATGGTAGCTCTATAAGAGATGATGTATTCAATTTGTTTGAATACCTACCTGAACCAATGTTTCAAGAGTTTAGACAGATGTAGATACGATGAGTGTCATCATTCTACTGTCTATACTCTAGTCATTCGTGAAGCTTCATAATATTCATATCGTATGAATTTAATGAAGCATGTATAAATATTGAAATGCTCTTACATTGAAATCTTTTGAATTTAACGTAAGAGATCCTTAGTCTTAAGCAATGGTTGTTTATAGATGAAGGGAGCGCAGTGGAAGCATGGGTCGGACCCGAGTAAGAAGGAAAGTCAAAGAGTTGACCTACTTCTGTGACTTCCATATGGCATCCAGATAGTTGGATGAATGCCAATACTATAATGAGTCGATGTATTGATAGTATGACTATCTGGTCTATCTAGAATCCTTAGAGAAGGAATCGGATAGTACGTCAGAATAATCTACATAAATCATTGATATTGACTTGCTTATTGAATAAGATAAATTCTTATAATTGTATCTCAATCTTCTAACAACACTTGTAATGGGTTGCATATGTTTTAAAAGACTAGAAAATTTGATCTTAAGGTTTATAGTTATCCACATGGATATTGATGCAATTGTTGCAACAATCTCTGTTGGATTGATAGACTTGTTCATTTCAGTGGGAGTGCCCTTAGTTTTAGAGAATGTCTTTATGACCTAGATATAAGAATACACTCATTGTTTGTTTCTAAATGTTGGAAATAAACAAGAATTCTGAGATAGAACTATCATAAAGAGTTATGATGGATATATTTCAGATAGTAATCTAACATCTAGTGGACTCCACAAAATTAGAAAATTAATGAATGGTTCATTAAGATTTCTAATACTGAAAATTAAAACCTTTATAAGATCAAATGGAGGATGAAGATCATTTGACAATGAACTGGCATCAAGTTTTGGACATATGTCTGTTGATGAGATCAATGGACTAGTGAGAGATGAAACTTTAGATTGTCTAAAGGTTCAAATCTTATATATTTGTGAGTATTGTATTCAAAAGTAAAAATGTCCAATACACCCTTCCTTGGGAAAGGTGTA
Organism: Ottelia alismoides; assembly: GCA_037367405.1. Taxonomy (NCBI): domain Eukaryota; kingdom Viridiplantae; phylum Streptophyta; class Magnoliopsida; order Alismatales; family Hydrocharitaceae; genus Ottelia; species Ottelia alismoides. The sequence continues at coordinate 462,153 of JAZKJV010011420.1, forward strand.
AGATGTCAAGGTATTCAGGATCTCATAATATTGATGTATGCGGATCATCTATATCATAGTAAACATTATGGATATGTGATATCTGTTGATGATTATGTATGATATGAGATTTCTTCTCTTTACCAAAGAAACCTTTGAAATGTTTAAAGATTTCATTATTTTTGGTTTAGAACCAAAGTTTGAAGGAAGATAAAATGAATTTGATCTAATCTAGGTAACAAGTATAAATTCTTATAATTGTATCTCAATCTTCTAACAACACTTGTAATGGGTTGCATATGTTTTAAAAGACTAGAAAATTTGATCTTAAGGTTTATAGTTATCCACATGGATATTGATGCAATTGTTGCAACAATCTCTGTTGGATTGATAGACTTGTTCATTTCAGTGGGAGTGCCCTTAGTTTTAGAGAATGTCTTTATGACCTAGATATAAGAATACACTCATTGTTTGTTTCTAAATGTTGGAAATAAACAAGAATTCTGAGATAGAACTATCATAAAGAGTTATGATGGATATATTTCAGATAGTAATCTAACATCTAGTGGACTCCACAAAATTAGAAAATTAATGAATGGTTCATTAAGATTTCTAATACTGAAAATTAAAACCTTTATAAGATCAAATGGAGGATGAAGATCATTTGACAATGAACTGGCATCAAGTTTTGGACATATGTCTGTTGATGAGATCAATGGACTAGTGAGAGATGAAACTTTAGATTGTCTAAAGGTTCAAATCTTATATACTTGTGAGTATTGTATTCAAAAGTAAAAATGTCCAATACACCCTTCCTTGGGAAAGGTGTAAGATGTCAAGGTATTCAGGATCTCATAATATTGATGTATGCGGATCATCTATATCATAGTAAACATTATGGATATGTGATATCTGTTGATGATTATGTATGATATGAGATTTCTTCTCTTTACCAAAGAAACCTTTGAAATGTTTAAAGATTTCATTATTTTTGGTTTAGAACCAAAGTTTGAAGGAAGATAAAATGAATTTGATCTAATCTAGGTAACAAGTACATGCTAGATAAATTCAAAGAATATCTTATGGAGATATGAATATCATTTCTATCTCAATCCTCCTAATACACCTTGACTCAATAGAGTTATAGGGAGATACAATTGGATCATGTGTGACATGATTTGATCAATGATGAATTTTAGCATAATTTCCTCTTAGTTTCCAGGTATATATGTAGTAGAGACTATATTATATATCCTTAATGAGATTCCATGCAAATAAGCTGGAATTGAGCACTAGAGAGTGCAGCTTCATTAGGAAAATAAAGGATGGTATTGGATACCTACTTTATGACCTTGAGATTCTAAAAAGATATCATCTCCGAGGATATGATTCTTAGATGATGACTCTCTTGAGAATCAAGATGAAAATGAAGTGTAGGAACTCATTTAATCTTGAGAAGATAATGAGGCTCCTAAAAAATCGGGATCTAAAAGGACAATTAAAGATGAAATACTAATACCTCTTCAAATGAGTTTGAGGATGGATTCCATGTGTTAGAGAAATCTGACAATGATCGAACTTCATGTGATGAAACTTCTAAAGATCATAGCATGGATAGATGGATGTTAGCAATAAAAGTCTGATGTAGACTTCATATACAAGTGTTATATATGGACCCTCGAGGATCCACTTATGTGGGTAAGAACCATAAAGGTGTAAATGGATTTTCAAGAGGAAGGGAACCTGATGAGAAGGTAGAGACCTTCAAAGCACGGTTCGTAGCCATGAGCTACACACCGGAAGAGAAGACATTGCTTGCGATGAGAGTTGCTCTTCGGTGACCATGATTAAAACCATCAGAATATTTCTAACCTTAACTACACAACTTGACTATTGCATCTTCAAGATGTAAGTCAATATTGCATTCCTCTATGAATACCTCTCTGAGGATATTCACATGAAGCAGCCCCAGGGCTTCATGGTTAAGGAAAGCAAAGTGTGAAAGCTAAGGAATCCATCCGTGGACTCAAAATAAGCTTCTTGAAGTTGGACCATAAGATTTGATGAAATTATAAATGTTACGATTTTAGATAAAATCTTGATGAGCCATGTGAAGCTTAGTGGGAGTGCCTTTGTGTTCATCGTGCTAAATGTAGATGATATCCTAATCATTTAAAATGATACAAGGATAATAATAAGTGTTTTATAATCTGGTTGTTCCATAACTTGAGATATGATTTCAAGGATATCTCTTAGATCTTAGTTCTGAAGTTGTTCAGAAGTAAAGGAAAGAGGGTGTTGGGACTGTCACATTTGTAGTACACCTTGGGCATATTCCATTTTCTGGAAAATTCCAAGAAAGGCTCCCATCCCTTAAGATATGATACTGACCTATCTAAAGGGATATCACCTCAAAGAGTTGAGGAAATCAATGATAGAACTACTTGCACTTGTGCATTAGTTACGAGAAGCTGAGTGTATGCTAGATGTGTACAAAAGCCAGATATCTGCCATGTAGTGGGAGTTGTAAACTGTTACTAATCCTAATATGGAGAGAAAAAACTTGATTGCAGTAATAACAATATCTTCATAGAGGACAAGATTTTTGAGATAGTGATCTCAAAGCCTTATCTTCAAAAACTTAAGACTTTATAGATAGAGATCTAAAAGGACTTAACTGTGAATATCTTAAGAGATAGTGATCTCCAAGAATAAGGGTATTCTTATAAGGATTATGAAAATTGTTAAGCTGTAGTTTCGAGGACACTGTAACTAACAAGATTGAGTATTGGTTGCATAAGATGAAACATTCGCAATAGATGCGAGCATTGTAACTGGGGATATGCAAGTGTCGTAAAAGGACTTGGCATAGTCTCGCAGGAACAGAGTGACTGATCAGTTTACCTAGCTATTTTTTTTAATAGCCTATGATTGTCACATTAGTGCGGGTTTAAATGATTAGCCCATTAATGGCTCTTTGGGCTTGGGAGATTTTTGGACATGCGAGCCCACGGTGAGCCATTATGCAATAAATGTTATTGCAAATATCATTCCCTGATCTGAAATGAATAATGAATAATTTGCATAATAGGTCCCTTAAATTAGGGTTATGTACTATGGCCATCTTGATGATCATACAACTGTTGATTAACCTGTTGAATCATAAAGGCTGGTGCTTGGATGAATATCTAAAGATTTAGATTGAGGACTCATCAAGCATCGTCAAATGATTGTTAAGAGATGATCTCCAGCCTGAGTAGGAGATGACAATCCTTATCTCTAAAGGCTGATATCTGACCGACCTCTTGATGCAGGTCCTCTACATAGGAATAGAGATTTGGAGGTGTTAGATTAGTTAGGTCAAGGAGTTGACTTAATGAGATCAAAATAACTAAAGTCCTATATCGTATGCTGTCACGATACAGGCATGCATCCTCTGACCGGAGACAGATGTATTACTATATGTTTGAGTATGTACATTTGGCAGACCAATAGGTTGATGACCTAACCAAGGTCTATACACCGGCATGTTGGTGTGCATATAAGGGCATATGAGTAATACAATCTCTCAAAGGGATCATACAGGTTCAGTTACTGAACCGGAAGACATGAGCTCACTCATGAGATATTGGGAAGAATCAAATTCCGTGTGCACGCTCGTCTCGCTTTGGAAGCTTGACTGAATTTGTTGGTTTGATATATACTATTGGAAAGTATATGATCAAGACCTAGGTACGATATATTCTTTTGGAAAGTATATGATCGATACCGACTCCCAATGATCGAATGAGAAACTTACAGATAAAACCATGAAGTAGACAGTATAAAGTTGATCCAATACTTCGGGTTTATTTTGAGACTTCCAGTATGCAGGATGTACATGTATTGAGAATACCTGAGGGTGATGTGATCATAAACGATTGTATAACCATGACGCTTCCATTCCTAGGGAGTGATGAAACGGGTCTGGATTTTAGTGACTCCTCTTGGTAGAGAAGTAATCTGATCTTAGTCCAAATGTTGGACATTGATCTGAATGTGATTCAGATGCAATGAGAAGATTAGATTTACAGTCTTGATTTAAGCATCTATGGGAGGCCCGCGATCTGGATTTGAGATACGATCTCAATATCCAAGTCATTATACGTAGAACAATACAATCGCCATGTCCTTATCTCCAAGTATTTACTAAAAAAGCGCATTATCCTTGAAAGAGTTCATGGATAATTTCATTGTTGATATGAGTATCCGAGCATTGAGAAAATAGATAATTAAATGTGATTTAATTATCATGATTATAAAGAGAGCTATCTTAGATAATTAAATGTGCTTTGATTATCAAAGATATAAATAATGTGAATATGATCCATATTATTTGAGCACATGAGAATAGAGATCCAAGATGATTAAATGTGATTTAATTATCATGGATATGAATAATATGGATAACAATATCCATATTAATCATATATATTATAAATGGGATTTATAATATATAAGAGAGAGCAATTTGTAATTTATATTTGTTAATTAAATATTGATGTGAATTGGATTCACATTGGACATTAAATTGAAAATGTAATTTACATTTTATTTTGGGTTGTGAATGTGATTCACAAATTTCCACTAGCATTATTGCAATGTTCACAAAATAAATTGGATTTATTTTTGTGAAATTATTTGCAACAAAAGTTGTTGCAAATATTGGAGAGAATCATGAGATAATGCAATCTCATGTAATATAGAAAGGAGGCTCCCTTCCTAATAAGGAGAGGGATAACTACCAAGTCCTTATAGGACTCATAGCCGTCCTCCCCCTTTATGGAAGGAGGCTTGCCTCCTTCCTATTTCTCCAATAGAGATTGATTTGATATAAATCAAATTTATATTTATTATATTTGATTTTTATTAAATTAATTGTTGTTGGTTTTTTACCCCAAAATCCTAGCCATTGAAAGAAACACAATCAATGAGAGCCATTGGATTTGTGTTGTCCCATGGATTGAGATCCATGGATCCCAAAATGTTATAAAAGGAGAGGCACCCCTTTGTTCTTCTTTACACAAGAGAGAACATTAGTCTCTCTCTCTCTCTCTCTCTCTCTCTTTCTCTCTGCATGTCTGCCCTCTCTCTCCCTCTCATGACCGTCCACCATGGATGCCCTGAAGAGGTTCTCCATCGCCGCAGTGTCGTCGTTATGCTGCCCGATCGTTTGCTCGTGGATCTCCATATCCTTCGATGCGTCTCGCTCGTGAAGAAGATGATGGATCTCGTGTGTCAAGATCAGGAGATCCACTGCTTAGATCATCAACATGGATTGCGAGAAGCACGCGGTTCATCCCCGCGCTCGCAAGCGTCTCCTCCGTCAGATCGGACTTGACTTCGTCTAGAGACTCGATGCAACCACGCATCAAGAGGCAATCATATTACTTGTTTGTGGTTTAGACGAAATGATCAGAGAAGTGTTCTTGGATCATGTGGTTTCGTCGCATGAAAATTTTTTAATTTTCGCTGCCTAGAACAACTAGTCCGACTAGTCGTTCTTCGTTGTATCCGATACGATGCTCACACTTCCATGATGCGCTTGAGGATCTAACCATATCCTTCATAATTATCAAAACCTAGCTGGGCACTTCTGAAATTAACTCTAGGTGAGGGTGTAGATACAATTTCTGAAACTTCCTGGATTACCACTGTGAAATTACCAGATCGCATGAAAGATTCATGTGACTGGTCTTTCTCTGAATCCGAGAAAATGCGGGGTGTCTATAATAAAATACCCCATACCACGTGAGGAGCAAGTGGGGGACTGAGGCTCGGGACACCCGCTAGGCTTGGAGGTAAAACCTCCACGTGGCCTTATCCCATTGCTTCCGAGGCTGGGAGGCTCGAACGCCCCTTGGTGGACGATCTAGATGAAGAGGGAGGGGTTTGATGGATGGCACCTATAGTGTTGGAAGAAATCCATCCTCCTCCTTCCTTCGTTGGGCTTTGATCACGGATGAGAGAGAGAGACCCCTATAATGGGCTATGGACGAGGAAATGTGACTGTCACACGACTACGATGTCGGAGGAGGATGCTCGGTTGTGCTGGGTGGCTACCTGCAAAGAGGAAGAGGATCTCGAACTGAGAGCCTCAGCCTAAGTGTGAAAAACACATAGGAGGGAATGGGTGCGATGGAGCTCATGCGATCTGTGGGATATGGAGATTGAAGCTCCGACTGCGTTCTCAGCAGGAGATGGAGAAGATATGGAAGATAGAACGAAGCAGTGTGGAGGGAGAAAGTTGGGGCCGATCAGTCGTCGGGGGATTTGTGATGGGTTCTTCTAGAGCTGAATAAGATGAAGTGGTATTCAACAGAAATAAAGGTGAAAGGGAGATACCTGGAAGGGATTTGGTCAACGCCTGGAAGGTGGAAGAGAAGAGGCTCACTCCAAGTGATCACCTTAGAGGTCCAATGAGGTGACCTCGAAGCTCTGCTTGTGAATGCTATTCTTGGCATTCAAAGTATTTTAAGTGTTTTAAATAAGGCCATATATTGGCTCTAATCCTAGTCTCAGTTGGTTGGTGCTAGAGCTATTCTCTAGCAACTTGGGATTATGTGGATGGTCCTCCTTGCATGGGGGAGTTTCTATTTTTTATTCTTTTTATTTGCATTCTATTTTGATCCATGAGATGTATCTATATAAGCATGTGCTTTCAACCTTCCAAAACATACATCCACCAAGTGCAATACATCAAGGTTGAAGTTCTCCCATTATCTCTCTACGTGTGTGATATTCTTCCCTTCTATGTCGTGTGTAGTTCATATTCCCATCTCCCAAATTTCTTCATCATTCAACATCTGGTATCAGAGCCAGGTTCATGGCAATCGTCCCTAGAGAATCATCATGGGCACAACAACTGAGTCGTACACTCCAGTACTCTCAGTTGACGAACACGAACTACACCAGTTGGGTGATTCGTGTTCAGGCCATAATGGAGGATCAAGGCCTCTGGGGGATGTTGCTCCGGCAGAGGGAACACAAGTCGACGTCCGGCTCGACAAGAAGGCAAAGATGCATCTCTTCCAAGCGCTTCCAGAGGACCTCCTCATGTTGGTGGCTGAGAAGACGACAGCGAAGGAAGTTTGGGATTGCCTCAAGATGAGGTTCATCGGTGTGGACCGAGTTCGGGACGCACGATTGCAGGCGTTGAAGCGAGAGTTCGATGTCATGCGGATGAGTGATGGAGAATCCCTCGACCAATACACTGGTCGACTAACAGTCATTTCTGCCAGGTATGCAACTCTTGGCAAGACGATGACAGATGTCATGCTCGTAAAAAAGATGTTCGACACGATGCAGAACGGTTTATTAGTGTGATAGCCAACATCGAGCAATTTTGCGACCTCAAAACCTTGGTTTTTGAGGAGGTCGTCGGTCGACTCAAAGCCTTTGAGGAGCGCACGTGCAGGAAGAACACTAGCGCAGGTGGAAGCGCAGATGGGCAACTACTTCTCACTCAAGCCGAGTGAGAGGCACAATCTAAGAAGACCGGAGGAGATTTGTCAAAGAACAGAGCTCCTGCAGATGGCGGGAACCGCGGTCGAGGAGGTCTTGGACGTGGCAGAGGAGGCTATAAAGGTGGTTGTGGAGGACAACGCAAAGATGAAGCAAGTGGCTCTAACGGTGGTGGCCATGACGAGAGTCGTATTCGGTGAGATGGGATACTATTCGACAAACTGTCGAGCCCCGAGGAAGAAGGAGGAAGCACACTTTGCATGTGCCGAGGATGTTGAACCAACACTTCTACTAGCGGTCTCAAATGAGACTCTGCTGGTTGAAGAAGAGCGGCAGGAGGTCGTGATGCTAAATGAGGAGAAGGTGTGGCCGAAGTTGCATGCTACCGAGCATATTGAGGGACCAACAGATGTATGGTACCTCGACAACGGTGCTAGCAACCATATGACGGGTGATGAAGTTAAGTTCCACGAGTTGGATAAAGCGATCACTGGAAGCATCAATTTTGGTGACGGCTCGACGGTGTAGATTAAGGGGAAAGGATCAATCCTCTTCACATGCAAGAATGGTGATCAATGGCTTCTTCAAGAGGTATTTTTTATCCCTAGACTTCGTAGCAATCTAATAAGCCTTGGTCAGCTCACTGAGTCTGGGCACCAAGTGCTTATGGATGAGGATACACTCAAAGTATCGGTGAAGAACACCTCTCGCTTGATCATAAAAGTGAAGCAAACACAAAACCATCTCTACCGCATCGAGCTACAACTGTCAAGTCCAATTTCATTATTAGCAAGCCTCGATGATCCTGCATGATTGTGGCATCCTCGCCTTGGCCACATCAACTTTCAAGCATTGAAGATGCTTACCAACAAAGGATTGGCGGCTGGTGTGCCGCTGATTACACATCCTGATCAGGTATGTCGAACTTGTCTAGTGGCAAAGCAGACAAGATTGACGTTCCCGAAAGCAGATAAGTACCAAGCACAGAAACCACTCGAACTTCTACACATTGATTTGTGTGGACCGATCACGCCATCGACTCCAGGTGGTAATCACTATTTTATGCTAATTGTAGATGATTACTCTTGGTGGATGTGGCTACATGTACTCAAAACAAAAGATCAAGCATATTCATCATTCATGAAGACCAAGTTGCTAGCAGAGAACACGAGTAATTATCGTGTTAAGGCTATCCGATCTGATCGCGGAGGAGAGTTCTTATCAGGCGAGTTCGCAAAGATGTACGAGCAGGCAGGGATCGAGCATCACCTCACCGCACCATATTCACCCCAGCAAAATGGTGTGGTGGAGAGACGTAACCGTACGGTGATGGATATGGCACGCTCACTTCTCAAAAGTATGAGCATACCAAGCAAGTTTTGGGGGGAGGCAGTACGGCAAGCCGTCTATCTCCTCAATCGCCTCCCAACCAAAGCGATGGGTGATCGCACTCCATTCGAGGCGTGGACGGGAAAGAAGCTGCATCTAGCACATGTTCGAGTGTTCGGCTGCATGGCACATGCTAAGGTGACCATGCCAAACCTCAAGAAGCTCGATGATCGTAGTCGACCGATGGTGTACCTGGGTGTCGAAGAAGGTTGCAAGGCCCACCGCCTACTGGACCCCCATTGAGGAAAAATCCATGTAAGTCGTAAGGTTATAGTTGAAGAAAATGTGGAGTGGAAATGGTTTGTTGATGTGGAAAGTGGTCAATCACCCAACTTTGTGATTGAGGAGGACGTCAACCCCAAACCGGTGGAAGTCTGCTCAGCTCCATTATTGGTTACTTCGGCAAATGAACCAACACCAGAGCTTGAACCATCTACACCGACCTCTCCAATAGGTGTTGCATCAAGCTTGTCGTCAATACCCACTAGCATCAGGAATACTTCGGAGGTCATGCCATTCGCGACAGAAGATGTTGACAAGGGTAGGCACTCGCCTACACTTTGGTCAGGAGGACAAGTCGACAGCGACGGTGAACCTGTCCGTTATAGATCTATGGCTGACATCATGTGTAATGCTCCACACATGGATCTAACAGAAGAGGAAGCGATGCTCACAGAGACGGAGGAACCTTCATGCTTCCAGGAGGTTGTTGGTCATCCAGCATGGGATGACTCCATGGCCCAAGAGATTGAAGCCATCGAAAAAAATGCGACATAGTCACTGACCACGTTACCGGCAGAACATAAAGCTATAGGGCTTAAATGGGTGTACAAACTCAAAAAGAACTCAGATGGCGAAGTTATCAAATACAAGGCCAGCCTTGTTGCAAAAGGGTATGTTCAACAACAAGGCATTGACTTTGAAGAAGTCTTTGCTCCGGTTGCTTGCCTTGACACGATACGTGTCATTTTAGCTATCGCGGCCAATCGAGGATGGCAAGTTCATCACCTTGACGTCAAATCAACATTCTTGAATGGTGAACTCGAAGAAGAAATTTATGTGATCCAGCCCGAGGGGTTCACAGTGAAAGGAAAAAAGCATATGGTTCTCAAGCTAAGCAAAGCACTCTATGGGTTACGACAAGCACCACGTGCATGGCACATGCGCCTCGATAGAAGCTTGAAGCATCTCGGCTTCACATGATGTACACAGGAGAAAGCCGTGTATAGAAGGGGCGAGGCAGCGACGGGCATCACTGTCGGCGTTTATGTCAATGACTTGATCGTCACAGGAGAAGATCCAGAGGCAATTGCAAACTTCAAAAGGCAGATGATGAGAGAGTTTGAGATGAGCGATCTCGGCTTACTCCCATACTACCTCGGACTTGAGGTGGAACAAGGAGATGGTGGCATCTCACTCAAGCAAATGACCTATGCTAAGAAGGTACTAAATGAATTTAACTTGTCTGATTGTAATCCTAGTAAGATTTCCATGGAGCCAAGATCCCATCTGCATAAGGATCCAGAAGGACAACTTGTTGATGCCACCTACTACCGTCACATCATCGGGTGTTTGCGCTATCTTCTTCATACTAGGTCGGATCTCTCCTACGCTGTTGGTGTGGCGAGTCGATTCATGGAGAAGACTAAAATGATGCATTACAAGGTTGTGAAGCAAATTCTCAGGTATCTCAAAGGCACCATTGATTTCAGACTTGTCTACAAGAAAGGAGGTGAGGAAGAAGTAATCACTGTCTATACAGATAGTGATCTGGCTGGTGATATGGATGATCAGAAGAGCACATGTGGCATGGCATTCTACATCAACAACTGTCTTGTTTCATGGAACTCACAGAAACAAAAGACAACAGCTCTTTCATCCTGCGAGGCTGAGTTCATGGCGACAACTACAGCAGCATGCCAAGCACTCTGGCTTAGAGCATTATTGGCTGAACTAGTCGGAACAGAATCGAGGATGGTGAAGTTGTTCATTGACAACAAGTCTTCAATAGCTCTTATGAAGAATCCGGTCTTCCATGGACGAAGTAAGCACATCGACACAAAATATCATTTCATTCGTGATTGTATCGAAATGGTTGATTAGCATCGAGTTCGTTCGCACCGAAGACCAACGGGCCGATGCGCTGACAAAGGCATTACCGATAACAAGATTGGCGACTATGCATCATTTACTTGGTGTCCGTGATCTCGAGGTATGCCAAGACTAAGGGGGATAATGTGAATGTTATTCTTGGCATTCAAAGTATTTTAAGTGTTTTAAATAAGGCCATATATTAGCTCTAATCATAGTCTTAGTTGGTTGGTGCTAGACCTATTCTCTAGCAACTTGGGATTACGTGGATGGTCCTCCTTGCATGGGGGAGTTTCTACTTTTTATTCTTTTTATTTGCATTCTATTTTTATCCATGAGATGTAGCTATATAAGCATGTGCTTTCAACCTTCCAAAAGATACATTCACCAAGTGCAATACATCAAGGTTGAAGTTCTCCCATTATCTCTCTACGTGTGTGATATTCTTCCCTTCTACGTCGTGTGTTGTTCATATTCCCATCTCCCAAATTTCTTCGTCATTCAACACTACTGCACACAAGGGAGGTAGCTGCACGGAGAAGACTCAATGGATCATGCCATAGAGAGTCCTGACCGGAGGAAGCGGTGTTGTCACCACTCTCGTTCTCAGTTGTCTCTCTCTATGTATCGATTTATGTTCAAATCTCAGAGAATGTTAGATGCGAAAGAAGGAGGCGAAGCTTGACTTTATAGGCGGAGAGGGGGTAATGGTCGGAGGTGAATAGGATTCAAGGAGAGACGATGGATGTGAAGGCGTCGATGGAGGAATGAAGGGTTGAAGGCTCGCATGCAGGAGTTAATGGAGTGGGTTACGCATGAGGCGATGAACAGAAACTGAGGAGGAGTTGGGTCGCATGGTTACGACTGGCGTTGTTTGAGGATAGGGTTATGTGAATCGATGATGCAGTGGAGGACGGTGATGGGGATTGGTTGGAGCAGCGAGGGGTTTGAGGGTTCGGTAGAGGAGAGGGAGTAGAGGGTGAGGGTCGGAGGTAGGAGATGAGGCACCAATACCGTTGGATCAATATCAATCCAACAACAGGGATGACAGAGAAGAGGCACGTGCCTTGCACGTGAAGAGCGCATGTGAGAACGTGAGTGTGTGTAGATAGCTTTAGGTGGGTGCAATATTGATCGCTGGATCGAAATTGATCAACAATCATATGGGGGAATGCTAGAGGACAACAAGTCTTGACTAGGTAGTGAGGTGGTTTGACCAAGTTGTGAGGTGAACCAATGAGCGACTGCCAAGTGGGATGGAAAACTTAAACATAACATTGACCAAGGGGTAAAATAAAATAAAGTAAGGATTAAAATAAAAGAAAAGGTCAAATAAAAAGTGGTCAACATAAAAATTATTTGTCTCATTGAGATCTACAACTTTCATTAACGACTCAAATCAAAAGAGGTCACCACCCTTTTTCCCATTTTATATTTTTTTTCTATTTTTAATTAGATTCTAATTTGCTAACTAATATGTATACAATATATACAGCATTGATATAATTTTTAGGGATTTCTATAAGTTAGGAAAAAGGCGAAATGAAATCATCAAAGATAATATATGCACATAATGTACAAGGTCAAGCCTTTTTTATTTCTTTGGGTTTTGTGATTTTTATAGTTTTATTTCTTTACGACATGTTAGTTAATGAATTAAAGAATATAAATGAGAAAAGAACTAAGTTTAAAAAAATTAATTTTTATACATAAAATAATAAGCACAAGTTGGCTAAATATTTGGATTTATTTATCTACAGATTTTTACCCTAATTTCTTACACAATTAGTAAAGTTAATTAAGTCAATTCAGGAGGTTTATTTTATGATTTATTAAGGAGATTTTGCTAAGAACATTATATAAAGTAGACAAGTCATGGATTCATCACTGACATAATCTCTTTTCCTTTCCTATTGCAAGTTCAAGTTGAGCCACCACTCAATCTACCCAAAGCACCTCAGGTTCAATAGTCATTTGGGTTATTACGTTATATATTATTCCAGTGCTTCAGTGAAATGCCATGACTTAATTGCAATGTAATTTAGAAAAGACAGTGGAAGATTAGTCCATAAGTTAAAGAATCTGAATTAAAAGTGGTACGACTTCAAGCTACCCAAATAACTCAGGGACAAGGGTTCTGCATGCATTAGTGCCCGATATATCTAAGTTCTTGTTTCTACTTCTCACAGTGCATTTAAGTAAACATATTTTACTATACACAAAATATCCACAAAAACTACAAAATTTTAAGCATCTTGGAGTATGCAAAGCATCTCCAAGCCTTCACAAAGTATCTCAATTCATATTAGCATGGGGCAGTGTTTTCCATCTCACAAAGTTTATAAATACATCAATATTTATGCATCACGAAGCAATAATTAGAAACATGCAACTTGTTCTAAAGGAACTCAACAGTCAATAATTCTTAGTAAAATATCATAGAGTGAAACTTTAAAGAGTCATGAACTGATAATGTAAGCGATTTAACTTTATTCAAATCACAAGTTAGGATAGTTGTTCTGTTGTGAAATCTATTTACCATATACATGCAATCTTGTATCAACTTATCTAAATTAGACTCGGCTATTAAAGCCAGTGATAAATGGTGTAATTTCAAATAATCGACAACACTCAAACCATCATTCAAGATATCATGCACCAGTTGCATCACTTCACCCTTGATTTTAGGTAGTAGTTCTACCGTAAGTAAGGTATTTCTACGTACTCACGAGGTTGTAGAAATGAATTGAAGCCTAAGTGCAAGAATACCTGCCACCTACCTCAAATCAATGTAGAAATCTCAATTAACACTTAGAATATAGTTTTCAAAGACCTTTAAGGGTAAGGAGAATATATATGCACCACAAATGCGATATCCAAAGATTAATCTAGTATCCTATTGATAAGGAGATCAAAACATGATTTAGATGTATGTTATGTGACCCATCTCCTCCTCATATTGCACCTCAACGTAATCTTCAAAAAGGTTTCAGATATCCTTTTTTCTTGTAATTTAATTTTCTACAAAAGTTACCTTATAATTGTAATAACCTATATACATATAAGGGCATGCCTATAAATTCCCATAAATATATTAAAAAAAGATAGATAGATATGAGAAAGGACATCTTCATAAAATTTCCATAAAATATGAGGAGAAATTGGTAAAGGTTGCTTCGTATGAAAGGCTTGGACGTGATGGGCAAGCAAACTTCATAAGGAAGGCTTATACGTGGAATTTTCTCCAGGACACATACCACCATAGAAAGTACTATAAATTGGGTGATGGGTTGACTTGTTAAAACATACCAACGTACGAACAAGAGAAAGGAAGAGAGAGTTTGAGAGATAGAGAGAGAGAAAGGGAAGAAGAGAGAGAAATCAATAGAAAGAGATATACTGTAAAAATTAGAAGGAGAAATTATCATCGGTATGGTTCCCTTCCTTTTGAATTCCTCTATTTTTATTTTCAATTTCTTTTATGCAATTATTCTATTTTTTTCCATGCCAAATATTTTGCTGTACCATAATAATTAGGGAAAAGGGAGTATGCTCCCTAGTTGTAGCCAACTTAGCTACTCCCACAACTATTTTTCCCTCATTTTTTAATTTCTTTGGAAAATAAAAATTTGTAAATTCATCATTATATCCCTCTCACATTCGATTAAAATTTCATCAGAAACAGAGACTCCTACGGCCTCCATCCAAAAAGGGTCGATTTAAAAAATCATGCGACCGTTAAAAAAATGGCGTATGGATGGAGGGCTTAGGAGTCTCTGTTTCTGACAAAATTTTAATATAATGTTAGAGGGATATAGTGATGAATATACAAATTTTTATTTTCCAAAGAAATAAAAAAATGAGGGAAAAATATGGGTGGGAGTAGCCAATTGGCTACAACCTGGGTGTAGCCTCATTTAACCCTAATAATTATGCTTAGGTAATTTCATAATACCAGTTATATGTAATTTTGTTAAACATCCACCGTGACAGACATCTTTGATTTATAATTAATGTCATGTTGGTTCAACGACTATACGATACCTATATAATTAAATCATATTTTTTATAGATTACCATATATAGAGGCATACCTATAAGTGAATCTACTGAAAAAATGAGTCCAAGAGTATTTCTGTACAATATTAAATAAACATAGATGTGCATGATATAAGATTGCATAATAATAAATATAAGGGGAGATATGTCATTTCGACTTATACCTATTAGATACAATACAAATTCCTTTGATCAGTTATTATTAACTATTTTTGAATAAATAATGGCACTACAACGACACATGGAGTTAAGTGCTATGCTAAGGTGGGAGCCACCTCTAAGGTCCATTTGTCGGGTCTTAAAGGAAATATCTGGCCTAAAGGTGCACCTTCCATGGGTGTCGGGTCTAATGGAACCTTGTGGAAAAAGTTCACTATTGACCCAACAAATGTTGCCATTCTGTTCTGATCTGTAAGTACTCTGCAAT
Source organism: Ottelia alismoides (assembly GCA_037367405.1). Taxonomy (NCBI): domain Eukaryota; kingdom Viridiplantae; phylum Streptophyta; class Magnoliopsida; order Alismatales; family Hydrocharitaceae; genus Ottelia; species Ottelia alismoides. The sequence continues at coordinate 477,601 of JAZKJV010011420.1, forward strand.
GATCACTTGTGCCAGTGGTAAGTAAAATACATCCTATACGAATGCAAGGGTAATATTGACCAAATGATAGTAATATGGATGTATACATGTTAAAGCAACATATCACCATATTATGTTTATGAATATAATTCTTGCCACTATTCTCAAAGTTATCTGTTCATTCCTTCTTATGATTATCTCCTGTTAAAAATATTAATGAAACTTTGACAAGTTATACTGCTATTGTTAACTTTCTCCTAAAAATATTTTGTCAATTCGTTTCCTATTTATGCCATACTAAGGTATTTTGCTTATGAGCACTTTTGTCCGCTCCTATGGTTTTGCCTCGTCACAGACACATCTTAAAGATAAGGTGCTGAAGACGGATTAAGCAGAAGAATGTAAGACTCAGAGCAGTATTAATAGTAGTAGTTTTTTTGTTAAATGTACTATACTGTGATCATCTGTGACTTTGATAGATAAAATGAAAGTTATATCTTTTATGACTTCACAGTTCATAGTCAAACTAGAGTAATAAAAGATATAACTTTCATTTCATCTATCAAAGTGATAGATGATCATTGTGCAGTACATTTACCAAAAAAACTTACTATAATATTGTTCCGAGTCCTGCGTTCTTCTGCTTAATCCATCTTCAGCACCTTCTCCTTCAGATGTGTTTGTGGCAGGGCAAAACCATAGGAATGGAACAAAAGTGCTCGTAAGAAAAATAGCCTAGCATGGCATAAACAAGAAACGAATTGACAAGATATTTTTAAGAGAAAGTTAGCAGTAGCAATATAATTTGTCAAAGTTTCATTCATATTTTTAACAGGAGAATAATCATAAGAAGGAATGAACAAATAACTTTGAGAATAGTGGCAAGAATTATATTCATAAACAGATCAGGGTGATATGTTGCTTTAACATGTATACCTTCATATTACTATCATTTGGTCAACCCTTTCATTCGTATAGGGTGTATTTTACTTACCACTGGCACATGTGGTCATTGCAGAGTACTTACGGATCAGAACAGAATGACAACAGTTTGCTAAATCAGTAGTGGACTTTTTTCACAAGGTTCCATTGAACCTGACACCCACGGAAGGTGTTACCCTTTAGGCCAGATATGTCCTTTAGGACATGATAAATGGACTTTAGAGATGGCTCCCGTCTTAGCGTAGTACTTAACTGCATGTGTTGTTGTAGTGCCATTATTTATTAAGAAAATAATTAATAGTAACTGATCAAAGGAATTTGTCATATCTAATAGGTATACGTCAAAATGACATATTTCCCCTTATGTTTATTATTATACAATCTTATATCATGCACATCTATGTTTATTTAATATTGTACAGAAATACTCTTGAACTCATTTTTCAGTATATTCACTTATGGGTATAGATATTTACATAGTAAGTTATAAATATTATGATTTAATTATATACATTTCCTCTAGTAATTGAACCAACATGACGTTAATCATAAATCAAAGATGTCCTTCAAGGTCGATATTTAACAAAAGTACATATAACTGAAATAATGAAATTACCTAAGCATAATTATTAGGGGAAAATGGGATTGTCCCCTAGGGGTTAGCCAACATGGCTGCCCCCACCCCATTTTTTGCAAAATTTTTTTATTTTTAGTAAAAAATATCACAATTTAAATTCATCCCTATATCCTTCCTATATGTCATTCGAATTTCGTCAGAAACAGAGACTCCTACGACCTCCATCCAGACGTCATTTTTTTAACGGTCGCAGGATTTTTTAAATCGACTCTGTCTGGATGGAGGCCGTAAGAGTCTCAGTTTCTGACGAAATTCGAATGACATATAGAAGGGATATAGGATGAATATACATGACGATATTTTTCAAAAAAAAATAAAAAAATTTGCCCCAAAATGGGGCGGGGAAGCCATGTTGGCTGCCCCCCGGGGCAGCCCCATCAACCCCTAATTATTATGACATGGTAAAATATTTGGCATAGAAAAAATAGAATATTTACATAAAAAAATTGGAAATAAAATAGAGAAAATTCAAAAGGAAAGGACCGATGATAACTTATCCCTGTAATTTTTGCAGTATATCTCTTTCTATAGATCTCTCTCTTCTTCCCTTTCTCTCTCTGTATATCTCTCACACTCTCTCTCTTTTCTCTTGTTTGTCCATTGGTATGCTTTAAGAAGCCAACCCCTCACCCTATTTATAGTACCTTCTACGGGGATATGTGTCCTTTTTTGTCTTCATGGCATGAATATGGGAGAAATTTCCACGTACAAACCTTCCATATGGAGTTTGCTTGCCCATCACGTCCAAGCCTTTCATGTGAAGCAACCTTTACCGATTTCTCCTCACATTTTATGGAAATTTTATGAAGATGTCCTTTCTCATATCTATCTATCTTCTTTTTAATATATTTTATGGGAATTTATAAGCATATCCTTATATGTATATAGGTTATTACAATAATAAACCTAGCATAGCTTTTTAACCGACAGTAACTGGCATTGGTGTTTAGTTACAAGTCTCACTTGAGTTTATAAATAAAATTTAGTAATTATGAATTCGGGTTATTACTTCGGTTTGACGTACCTCAAAAACAAATTCCCACAAGATTGAGATCCCCTTCCATTATTTTTGTTTAATTTACAGGATTTTTCGTTAATTTCTACGCTGGTAAAACCTCCCACAATTTGTTCAGAAAGAGTTGAGGAATCTAATAGCAAGTTCTCAACTTTTGAAACATTACCATCATACTTGATGAGAAGACGTTAGGCCCCGTTTGTTATTTAGGAATAGAGGGGGAATGGAATCATCATTTCTTTGTCAATTCCATCCATGTGTTTGTTAGATCATATTAAGGTAGGAATAACGATAAAAAAGAAAACTGGTCTCCTCATATATGGGAATTGCCATTCCTATGTACCCCTAAGAATTGGGATTCAATTCCTTATAAGTGTTAAAGAATGTATTCTTCTTCAATATTTTTTAATTAATATATCATTATTATATATATATGGTTATCGAAATGGACACATGTTTTTCTTTTTTGGATATTTTTTGGACACCGACATGGATTTTTTTGGATATGGATATATGGAAACTTACATAGATACAAATATATGGATGCAAAATAATATTGGACAGGTTACAAATACATGTACCTATGGATATTGACATGGATATGAGATTTTTTTGCAGATACAAATATAGGTACGTTTCAATTTTTTTAATACGGATACAAATATGGTTACAAATTATTTTAGAGATACGAATAGATATATATTAAATATAGCTATTGTATGGATAAAATATTATAGATGATTTTTTTACGGATATATATACGAACATGGATATGTATTTTTATTTTTCGGATATGGATATGGACATGATATGGGATTTTTCTAAAATGGATATGGATACGAATGCAATTTTCAATTTTTGTAAGATATGGATACTGATTATATTCTAGCGGATACATTGACGGATATTGACATGGGTTTTTTTGCGGATATAGATATGGACATGGATGTAGATTTTTTATGGAAACTGATACATACATGGAAATGGATTTTTTAGCAGCTATAGATATGGATACTGATAGGGATTAGTATTGGGTCGGGCTGGGCCGGGCCCTCCTCAGTCTAGCCCGATCCCGATTCCAATTTTTTGGCCCACAGACCGGGCCTAAACCTGCAACATTTTTGAAAATATGGTCCAAACTCAAGCCCAACCCGCAAGTACATGGGTCTGATCGGGTTCGGGCCGACCCGCTATATTAAAAAAAATTTGGTTAACTAGGATTGGAACCTCATTTGGAACCTGCGTATCACTATTTGACCCCTCTCCATTACAACATACACATTCAACATCAAATATATTCAAATCAAAGCTATGTGGATCATTATACTAATAATAAGGTAATAATAACAACCAATAAAAGTTGAAAGGTACTGGAAATGAGACTATTGCTCGGATTTATGATGGGTTTATATGCGGGCTGGGCTCATGACGAGTCACTGGCACTGGTTCAAATCGCACACTCACCATACTGTTCTCGTGACCTGATTGCACAATTAGGAGGAAACATCATACAATATTCCAAATATCTACATCACGTATAGTATAAAACTAGGGTGCATACCCGCGCTTCGCGGAGGAAAATAAAATACGTTTTGCATCATCTTAATTGTACCATGTGTGATCATCATTATCTTTAATATATTTATAAATTAATCTATAATTATTACTATTATAATTATAAAAAATACCAACATAGCATTTAGAAAGTATTTTTTTACAGTAAAATATGAAAACAAAAGGTTAAATAATAAGAATGTATTTAGAACTTAATTTGTAAATTATAAAGGCACATATTATGTACAATATATCTGTCTTTTGAAAATGTTGTACTTAGGGTAATATTATTTTAAAAAATTATTTTATATTAAAACTAATTTTTTCTTTGAAATAATGTCTCTATTGAAAAAAATACAAAATCATTCCAATATAAAAAATCACAAACATATGTGGGTATATGTAAATATTAATATAGTAAATATAAAAGAAAATATGAGATTTATAATTTTAAATTTAATAAAATATTAGAATAGAGAGAGAAAGGGTAAGGAGAGAGAAGAGGAGAGAGAGATGGGTTTAAGAGAGAGAATAGAAATGGAGAGGAGAGAGGGAGAGAGAGATCGGTGGAGAGAGAGAAATCGAGGGAGAGAGAGAGGGAGAAAGGGGAGAGAGAGTGAGTGGACAGAGGGAGAGATCGGTGGAGTGAGGGAGAGAGAGTGAACGAAGAGAGGTGTAGAAGAGGAATTGATGCGGAGAGTACCCACGTATCAAAAAGCTAGTTTCTTTTAAAGATGTATATAGATACATTACATCGGTAAAAATGATTTTATACCATATACGAAAAATGTGAGAATTTAAGTCTTTTCCTTAGAACTTTAATACATGAACTTGAGTTTAACTCAAAAAGTTTAATGCTATTACCATTATATTATCAAGGAAATAATTAAAATATTATAAGTTCAACATACATCAAAAATAATTATACATAAAATAATTGACATTTTCATTATTAGCATATAAACATGTGCTTCATTTCTGTAAACATTTTATCTCAATTTTTAACCACATTTATTTAATATTTTACGGGAATATTTTCACAATATTATATTTTTGGTCATTTTGCTAAAAATCGATATCTGTATAGTATGTAGATTCATTAATGGCCAAATTTATAAAATTGATATTATTGATTTTTAATATTATATAATATTATTATATTGATTTTAAAACTTACGCTTAAAATGAAGTGATCTCATCAAGTCATTTTAACTCTTGTATTTACAATATAATCCATAAACTTAAGTTATTTATTAAACTTTTAAATAGTTAATACATAAATATTAAATTTTAAAATAATAAATTAATTATGTTTATAGATGATTTTGAACCTATTATCATATATCAATCACAAATCAATAGGATGCTATGAAGAATAATATTAATACCATAAAATATTCTAAATTATTTTTTTCATAATTCATTTGATATGAAAAAACTATTTCTTAAAAATTATTACAAATGAATGGAGTCAAGAGTAAATATGAAAATTACATTCAATGTTTCCAAAATTGTAGGTTTAAAAGTAATATAATAATTTTGAAAGGAAAATTCTAACTTATTTTTTTTCAAATTTTATAAAATTTTATAAAAGATATAAGTAATATATGCTTTACTTCTAAATTTAGAAAGAAGTGAGAGAAATATAATGGAAATTAATGAGGGGAGAGAATATACTTAACTTCTAAATTTAGAAAGAAGTGAGAGAAATATAATGCAAATTAATGAGGGGAGAGAGAGGAGCGGAAATGAGCGAGAAGAGAGGGATCTGAAATGGGAAAAAGGCATGTTGCCACGTGTTTTGTTTTGAGATGAAGAGATGAAGAACCCACTAATAGTGTGGGTAATAGATAGTATGCATACGGGGGAACATACCTGAATAGATAGTATGCATAGGGTGATGGCCGTGGAGAAGAGGAGGAATAACTGAGAACGTGACATTGTCTGTCTTCCGTACGAGGAATGGTTATGATATTTGTTCTTCTATACTGGATTTTGTTTCTTGTTGCAGTGGTACTAATCAAGTAAAACCAAAAAGTGAATATAGTCAGCAGGATTGGAAAAAAGGCTTATGGTGATGCATTTTTTTTGCTTGAAAGGGAAAATGATCACTCGCATGATCTATATGTGGGTTGGGTTCGGGTCGAACTTAGGATGGGTCCATATGCAAATCGACCCACGGGCTTGGGGCTCGGACACATCATCGCCTGAACCCGACTTGAAATTTGATATGGGCCAAAAATTAGGCTCAAACCCGCCCGACTATTGCTCGGGCTCGGGCCCAGGTCTGGCTTTAGTGGACAGGCATCGGGCTGGGCCGGGCCGGCCCTACCCAATGCTCATCCCTAGATACTAATACTATCTTTAGTTTTTTTAGGATATATGTATATGGGTTGCACTTTAGTGTATACATATACGGACAATGGTGTGACCTTTTATTTTTTTGTGAATACGGATACCCATAATATTTTCAGTTGTTTTAGGATATGGATATTGATATGGTAATAAAATATCTAGCAGATACAGATATGGGTAAACAAAATATATCAATCGGATGAAAAAATTCAAAGTTGTTTCCATTTAAATTTGATTATTGATTCCTTATATGAAATATATCAATTATATGAAAAATAAGTTTGAAGGTACTGATTATTTTTTCTACTTAACGCAACATATCAAAGGAAGGTTATTTTCTTTCTATTCTTTTCCTTTTCCAAACACAAGAAAGGAATGCGTCACATAATAAATATTTCAATTCTTAAATATGAACCAAACATAGAATAGAAAAATTTATTCCTTTTCATTATTAATTCCATTATTATCTTGATTCCATTCCAAGACGTGCTTGATAAAATCAAGGATTTAAAAAAGCGGTATAATTTTCAACAAGCAATGTAAAGATTCGAACTCAGTTTTATAGAAGTCATAGAATCACACTTACCAATTGAGATGCCAATTAAAATTATTAACTAACCACCCCTAGTTTTATTAATACCTTCACATTGGGCGGATCTTTGCAAATCTGCTACAATAACAATGGCTTGACATAAAATTCCACATCTATGTTCCACATATAAAATTATATTTTGGGATGTTTATTTAATATCCAATCTTGACAAAACTTATCATCCAAAGTCTTTTTGCAAAGTAATCTGACTACTAAAAGGGGTTTCTCCGATCCAATCGTTGAAACTCTTGAAATACTTTTTACATGGGTCTAAATTGAATCTCAAGGGTTCTTACCGACCCAAATCACATTAGATCATTCCCAAAATCGATATGCAACATTCTCATCTATAGAACTTAGAGAGAATAATGATGATAAATCAACCGAAACAACGTCAAAATATCACTACCATTATTTTTGAAAGAAACAAATGTAACATCATGATTTGCATCGGGAATATGTAAATCTACTTATCATAAATCATATGGAAAATAAAAGAATCTTAGTTGTATTTGCTTCTATCAAGAAGTTGGTAGTTCAAGAGAAATAACAAGGGGGATTACGATCTTTACCGTGAAAAAATATCCTTCGATCAAATGTCTACGGGTTGTGCACTTTTTCTTCAAGCTTTCTCTTATATCCATCTTGGGAAGACCAACTTTTGTAGGGTTAGAGAGAGGGTGACAAAGTTAAATTTGATGAATGTTATTGTCATCTCTTCTTATATAGAAATCATAGTAGTGATTGAATCCTAATGAGAATTTTTGTCATCTCCAGCTAATTCCATCATTGTATCTCTTTTGTAACAATTAATCCATTCATTATCCATCTTTCTTTTTAATTTTAAATAAATATACTCAATTATTATCTCCACCCTAAAAGTTGACAACCAAAACAGTCACTAATATTATCTCGTAGTTACTTTTATCCACATAATTTCCTTATTTGTAAAATATTTATCCACGATTTTAATTTGGATTGATTTTTTTACCAATTTATCATGTTAATATATAGATGGATCTCTTCATGGTTTCATCTAAGTGGATATGTATCGGGTAGATCCGCTAACAATTTTGAAATGTTACAATTCCTACTGTAAAATCTAATGCATCCGTCATGATCTCAAAGGGAAGAGATCAATCTTGTGAAGCGTTCATGATCATTCTTTTCAGCAACTCAAATTCCTTGAGACAATCGTAATTAAACACTAACTCGATGTCATTGCCCAGGAGTTCAATTAGTACTCGAGCAATCTTTGAAATTCCTTGATGAAGCGTCGATAGAAACCAACATGCCCGAGGAATGATTGTAGCTGCTAGATGTTGGTTGGTGGCTCAAGTTTTTTGATCGCATTCATCTTAGTTGGGCCAACCTCCATTCCTTATTGAGAGATTACATACACCAACACGATACCATCTCTTACCATGAAGTAACTCTTCTCCACCACGAGCACCAAATTCATCTCTCAACACCATTGAAGGACTCGGTCTAGATGTCCAATACAAGAATCAAAGAATCCCTATGGTCTAAGAAGCCATCCATGGAGACTTCCACCAATTATCGAACAAATATCGTGATCATGCACCTTTGAAAGGTACATGGAGAATTGCATAGCCTGAAGGGCATGCGCTTGAAAGCCTAAGGCCAAAAGGGTGTGTGGAAGTCGTCTTTTCCTGGTTCTCAGGAGCAATGGTCACCTGATTATAGCTTGAGTACTCATCCAAGAAGAAGTATTCTTTCCATGCAAGTCTCTCTAAGATCTTATTAATGAATTTCAATGGAAAGTTGTTCTTCATCGAGGCATTCGAGCATATGTATTCATACAGATACACTACAATGTGGATACCATTGTCAGAATCTCCTCTCCATTTTCCTTGGTGATTATCTGAATGCTCGATTTCTTCCGGACTACAAGAAGGGGTGCCGCCCACTTGGAATTGAAGATGTGATAAATGAAAAATGTATTGCACTGCTTCTAAATTTTATTTTTAACTGCTTTATATAAGCTAGGATTCACCCTTTGTTGGAACTCACGGGAGGGCTTCATTTAAGTAAATGTGGTGTGAGTAAAGAGAGGGGTTTGTCCCATGGAGATCGGACACACTCTAGCATGTTGCTTTGAGGTTCTTTTCCAATATATTTAGTAAGAGACTGTTGATCCTGAGTTGATCATGAATCGGTAATGATCGGATACCTCTTTTATGGGCTTGCAAGGAAGACGTATTTGAGGTTTAGAGGGAGGGTTTTGAGATCATGATGGGCGCTATCATCAACTGGCTCTAGCTAAATATCTATGGTGATGTGCTAGTGGTGAATTGTTCTATTTTCTTGATGCAAGCCCCATGAGATCAATCATAACTGTGTCCAATTCATCATCCTCACATTCAAACTGTCTCGAGGGAAACATGCCTGACAAGTCGAAGTTGGATTCTAAGTCATATGATGTGTACATATATGATGCTGCAGAAGACATCTCTATATCGAAGAGTAACTCCCTGAAAGAGTCTCGAACTACCTCACTAATACTGTACTCTTTAGATGAGAGAGACAGATCTTTGTTGGTGTTGAACTGTTTCCATGGTTTGTTGGTCTCTTCATTATGAGAGAGATGTCCTCATCAGATACTGCTCTTGGAATCTAACTTTTTCCATGTGCTCTTCTGCATCTCTACTTTTACATTCTCGAGGTTAGCCCAAAAGTGTTTCTCCCCTTTTTCCTCAATACATATTTGGGCCTCTTAATTGATCTATCTGCAAACTGAAGTAAGGCCTTGGATCAGTTAAAGGGTACGATCTCATGTTTATCTAAGAGTGTAGTAGGTAAGAGGTTTATTAAGGAACCATTGTCAAGTAGAAAGCCACCAAACCTATCTTACCCGCCACATAGTGTGCATCCATTTCCCTCTTCTTTATGGGGATCTCATTATGTATGGAAATACATATGTTTATATGATATTGTTCCTCCTCATGCATGTCCTTTTAGGCATGCATCTCACCTTAAGATATTTCTGCATAACAGGCATAGTGTCCACAAAATTAAGGAAAGGTATGCTAAGTTTCATGTGTTCTTTTGCTATTTTATCCCAATTATCTGGCCTATATCGATGAGGAATAATTATAATTTATGTATTACTATCAAAAGATTTCCATTCACTTAGTGTTGATAGTACACCTTAAAATCGAATTCTAGTCACCATGCTTGGGAGTAAGTTCTTCTATCAAGGGCATTTTCCACCACATTTCCCTTACCCGAGTGGTAATATAATGTGCAATCATAGTCCTTTAATAACTCTAGCCATCACCTTTGTCTCATGTTTATCACCTTTTGGTCAAATAGATATATTTAGACTCTTATGATATGTGAAGATCTCAAAGTGATATCAAAAAGGTAATGTCTACATCTTCAAGGAAAAGACAACTACATCAAGCTCAAGATAATGTGTTGAGTAATTACAATCATGTATCTTCAACTGTCGTGATGCATATGCCACTACCTTTCTACATTGCATAAGAACTACATCAAGTCCTTCCTTGGATGCATCAGTGTAGATGGTGAATCCTTCGTTGTCGGAGGGTAAGGTAAGGATAGGTGCAATGGTTAAGCATTCTTTAATTTTCTGAAATATGGTTTCACAATTATCCAACCATACAAAAGGCACCATCTTATGAGTTAACCTTGTCAAAGGCAAGGCTATTTGTGAAAAGTCCTTCACGGATCTTCTATAATACATGTTAGTCCCAAGAAAGAATGTATTTATGTTTTAATCTTAGGACACCCCCAACTCATCACCACTCTAACCCTCGTGGGATCAATAGAGATACCTATCTCAGAAATGACATAACCTAGAAAGGATACTTAATTCAGCCAAAAATCACACTTGTTATACTTGGCATATAATATATTCCTCTATAATGTCTTGAGTACTTGTCGAAGATGATGTTCATGTCGTTGCTTGTCCTTAGAGTAGATGAGTACATCATTAATAAATACTATCACTAAGTTATCTAGGAACTAACTGAATACTCTATTCATTAGGTCCATAAAAGGTTGTGGACGTATTAGTTATTTCAAAAATGCATAACCATGAACTTGTAATACCCATTTCATATGCGAAAGGATGTCTTAGAGATATACGAGTCTCTAATTCTTAACTAATGGTACCTATATCATATATCAATCTTGGAATATATCGTAGATCCTTGTAAGTGGTCAAAGAGATCATCTATCTGTGGCAAGCGATAATGATTATTTATTGTTCTTTTATATAAATGTTGATAGTCAATGCATGGTCACAGTGACCAATCCTTCTTACACACAAAAAGCATATGCATACCAAATGGTGCATGCGAATGAACCCTTTATCAATGAGCTCATGTAACTGCACTTTCAATTCACTTAACTCGGTTGGTGCCATGTGATATGGATGAATAGAAATTGGTTGGGTGTCACCTACAAGATCAATTCAATTATCACATACAAGAGTAATTCAATCTTTCGCCTAGGTGATAGCCCACATAGTTCTTCTGGAAAAGCATCAAGAAATTCACAAACTATGTACACATATTTTATTATACACTCTGTTTTAGTGATGGTAGACACTTAAGTTAAATAGCCTTGGCACCCGTGCAACAACAATCATTGTGCCTTCAGAGCAGAGATGGATACCACTTCCTCATTTGAAGTCTTTCCACTTATATGGAATTCTACAAAGTTAGGAAGGTGAACGATTCTTAACTTCTAAAATTAATCAAGGCATGTGTGATGCCTTTCCAACTATTATATCTCAAGGATGTTGTCAAAATCATCCATTCTAATGAGTAGTAGAGAAGCAGGTAGCAGATGCACGCGATCTAGTCACACATCCATGTAAAATTTCTTGATTTATGCTTAAGAAGGGCTTCCTCCATTTCTTCCCCAGTAGGGGTAGGAACAGACTCAGTGGAGGGACAATAACTAAATTATTCCTCAAAAAGGTGAACATAACCCTCAACCTTATCATCCATAGGTCTGGATGCCTCCATTCTTTGATGAATCAGAAATTGGCTATGATAAAATCATACCATTGTAATATGAGCATTACGGGGAGTAAAACAAAAAGCGGATTCGAGCCTTGCATATTATATGTAATTATAGTACCATTCGCGAGAAAGTAAGGCCATTCCGTTTCGACAAAAGACCCATACCCAAGTTTGCGTCCGCGACCCCGATCGTGATTTTTCTACCCCCAGAGATAAAGGTCCTTCCCTTTTGGACTGGTTTTGGGCGAGGAGGGATTTGAACCCCCGACACCGTGGTTCGTAGCCACGTGCTCTAATCCTCTGAGCTACAGTCCCCACCCCGTCTCCACCGGATCTGTTCTCGGGTGGAATCATCAAAGATTTGATCTTTTCTAACTATGTCTGTAATTCACTAGAGGCTCGGGTTTCAAAGAGAAGATGTATACGAACGAAATATCCAGCAACAAGAAGAAAGAAAAGGATTGAATAGAGGAACTCCCAAGCATTTGTTGATCTCAGACGTGTCCATATCGACCGGGGCTATCAACCACTCGGCCATCTCTCCGGGAGAAAATCTCCATTTTATTCCTACAATTTTATTCTCACAAATAGTACATGGCTATATGAATTCATATACTAACTATTTGTCTATTTGTGGATGCATCCCATCTTAGATGTGAATCCATATTTTGATGTATCAATCTGTATACTACGGATTACAGTATATCAGTATGAAACAATGGTTATTTCCGGATTTGGTCTTATTATTTTGATATTATGTGTCAGAGACCCTTTTCAGCGTCATAAATCTTTTTTCTTACACACTAAAAGTCTCTTTCCGCTATTTATGAAAGAAAGAGTAAGAAGATGAAACAAGATCTTTTTTTCTTATTTTGATCAGATCAAAAAACACCTTGGGATTGCTAAATCACGTATAGATAAATATATAAAGCAACAAAACCATCATAGTATTTTTTAACTCCTAAAAAAGGAATACGAAAGGAAGGGTGGTAAATAGATTATTCGATATTATGGATGACTGGTTACGTAGGGACCGTTTCGTTTTTGTGGGTTGGTCCAGCCTATTGCTCTTTCCTTACGCTTATTTTGCTTTAGGAGGTTGGTTCACGGGTACAACTTTTATAACTTCATGGTATACTCATGGATTGGCTAGTTCTTATTTGGAAGGCTGTAATTTCTTAATTGTTGTGGTTTCTACTCCTGCGAATAGTTTAGCACATTCTTTGTTGCTACTATGGGGTCCCGAAGCACAGGGAGATTTTACTCGTTGGTGTCAATTGGGGGGTCTGTGGACTTTTGTTGCTCTTCATGGCGCTTTCGGTCGGAAAAAAGGGGGATTCTAGTTGTAAGATATCTAATGAAACCGTAGCTGGAATTGAGATCTCATTCAAAGAGAAAGATAGCAAATATATGGAGTTTCTCGTTCTTGAAAATCATCACTTTTCCAAATCCAGAAAACAGAGGGGATTTTAGGACTCTTCCTTGGAGTAAATACTTTTATGCATACCTCTTTCGGTTGATCCACATCATATTGTATTCTCGTAAGATGATACACACTAGCTAAAAATCCACCAGGTGATACATCATAAGCACACTGAGATCGTAAATAATTATAACCATATACATAAGAAATGACAGCAATGGAGTCCCAATCCTCAGGTTTTATTTGTAAAGCCAAAAGCAATCGATCAAAACCACACTTAAAGTTTCTCGATGAAGAGGGCATGGATCGATTTTACCTGAAAGTCCAGCGTCGAACACGAGGACACAAGCAATTAAGTTGTCTAATATAGGATAAGTATATATATTATACGATCTAATGTAATTAGGATCAAAGTACAAATGCATGCAATCTTTTTATCTTTTAAATTATAATAGTTAATGAGAGAATGCAATACAGATATATGTTAATGAATGCAATCAAACAAGTACAAAAATCACTTGAAGAGCTCCTGAATTAAATGCAAAAAGAAATATGAATTGATTTGCAAAATTAAGTGTACAATGAATGCATAAATTAAATGCTAATTTAATTAATTAATCAAGTTGTAATCAAGGCATTTAATTCCCTAAATAGATGAACACATTTTCCTATTTAATGAGAGTTAAAATCAATTCAAAATACTTCACAACTTCTTTAAATAGGAAGTGAATATCATAGGATTAATTTGCTTATTTGTATGCAATTTTTAGAGTTAAAATGAATTTAAGGTAAACTAAACAAAATAAAATAATCAGGGACTTTTTCTAGTGAAGTAATCAACAAAAAAAGCATCAAATTAGATCATACATGGATTAATAGATAGAGAATAAAAATACTAATCAAATGATACTAATTTCACTTAATTTGGATTTAAAACGGAAGATATTAAACAAACAATCCATGTGCATATTCATAAGGAAAACTTAATTAAAACCACTTAAAACATTACAAAATGGACCAAATTAGGACAACTAGCAATTACATAAAGCTGAAGAGGCTTATTTGTAATAGTCCAGGTGCACGGGAATTTATTTACAAATTAGAGAAGTTGATAGGGACTGGGCACAAAAATCCCATGCGGACATGTGTGCATGGTATGAGATCACTGCTTCAGATCGAGGATCATGCACTGTGTAGCCAGGGGCGGACCTAGTATATACCATGGGGGGGCCATGGCCCCTCCATGATTATTATACGTCACTTGTACAATGAATTAAGTTTTTAATACGGCCCCTCCTTAACTGTATTATAATAAAAGTTGTTAGAGAAAGATTACATAATTATCAAATGGTAAAGTGGTAGAGTGGCATGGCTATTACTTTTGAAACCAGGGGTCAAATCTTATCTCCATCAATTTTACTTTCTTTTATATGGTTTATTCCAGTAACTTCCAAAGTACTAAAATAATTTTATATAAATTTGTATTGGAGTTTATTTATCTCTACCATTGTTTACTTCTTGTAAATAAAATAAATTTTATTGTTTCCTTTTAACCATGAACTGTTTTGTTTCAAAATTTCACCTAATAATTTATCTTTTTTTAGGATGGATTTAGAGAGGCTTAAATTATTATATTTATCTAAATTTAAAAATAGCTACTGAAAATACCAATTTTTTTGAAATTCTAACATTAAAAATAGATTTAAATTCTACGTTTATCAAGATTGAAAGATGTTCATTTTAAGAATATTAATTCTATTTAAAAATATCGTTCAAAAATACATACATTTTTCCATTTTTGAGCATACATAATAGTTGTATAATCGTCCCCTCCTTGATTAAATTCCTGGTTCCGCCCCTGTGTGTAGCCTCGACCCATATAGGTGATAGAGGCGCTTTGGGATAGCCTTGTCCCAACCAAATCTATAAGCATGAGGAAGTCAGCTTAGGAGGAGCTTCTCTTCCGTGTAGAATGGCGCTTACGCGAAGATCCGGTAGAGGATGTAGAGCTCCTCCTCTGTCATGGGCCTTCACTGATGGTCGAATAAGGAAGCTTGAAGGTTGGCGAAGTTGATGGATAGTTGGAGAAGAAGTGTGAGTGTTTTGCTCAATGGGTCGATGGAGTCTTATCAAAGGCGGAGTAGAAGATCGAGGATGCTTTGCACTTCCAACCGTTTAAGTCCAATGAGTACCTGCAGGGGATATAGAGATAATCAAAACAACTGAATGAGGCGGGATGGAGTACTGTAATGGGTGGACGGATATGAAGTTCTAATGGGGTTTCCACCTTGCAGGAGGAAGAAGAAATCGACGTGGGATGGGGGGACTTGGAAGAGGAAGGATGAATGGAGTGTCGAGTGATGATTGGAGTTGGTCGGTGAAGGTTAAAATCTAATCTAAAGATGGAGATGGTGTGCTAGTAAAGTGCAATAAATATGAGAAAATACTAGGGAAAAAGGAATGAAGATCACCTGAAGATAACGAAGTAGATCTGAGGTGGTTGAAGGCCTAGGGATGAAGCTCTGGAGACCTCATGTTATCACTCAAACACGTCGTCTAGGCATGGAGCTCGAGTGGGCTAGATCAAAGTCACGACATGGTGGCACCATTGTAGATCTTGTCAAACTTAGGCTATGTATTCGCTCTCCTCTCTAGGCTAGTTGTTGTCACTAGGAGAATTGGAGGGGCTCGGAACCAAGTCATGCATGAGCGGATAGCTGGTAACTAATGCCCCCTTGGTTTTGTTCAAGGAGCGATTAGGTGGAGGCAGTGGTTTCAACCACAAGGGGGAATTGTGCTGAGGTGAACGATGACAGAGCGGAGGTTGGTGAAGAAGAGGGATACAATGACTATTGATAGGCACTAGAAGGAGGGTGAGAAGACATGTAGACTAACGAGAAAAAGATGGAGAAAAATCGTAGGTGTGGAGGTAGACCCACATGGAAGGGAGAAGGTGGATATTGACAATGGCCAGGGGCCACTGGATCTCATTCTCATCGCATCTCCATCATGCCTTGATTTGGGAACGATAGAGATGCAATGAGAATGAGAGAGAATGAATCGTTTGATCATATGTTATGGGTGTAGGTGGGTTGATAAAAAGAGTCAGGTCACGTAGCGCACCTAGAGGCGGCTACTTGGCCCAATGAAAAATTAGAAAAATATAGAAAATAAAAATAAATAAAAATAAAATAGTAAATGAAGTCAAAATAAAAATTGTTCAACATAGAAGTTGTGTAACTTTTCAAGATATACAACTTTCATGTAGAATTCAAAACCAAAATACACTATATACATATAGCAAGATTTTTGTAAGTGTTTTTGTAGATATAAAAATGCCCATTTTAATTATTTTGTATAAAATATTTTAACATGAATTGTTATACATTATAATATTTACAATATTACTCTAGTTTTTATGGGATTTCAAATATATAGGAAACACAAAAAATAAAGAGAAATAAATACATATGTATAAAAAATTAAGACTTCATTTATCTACAAGAATTAACACTAATTATATACAAAGTATATAGTGTTAAATATATCTAGTTACCTATTTTATTAATTGTTTAGACTAAGATAGAGGGTTAAAAACTCACTATAATGGTGATGAATATGAGATTCATCAGTCTTTCAGCCTGGGTATCGAGTTTTTTTCTCTAATGTTTACAACCTTTTCCCAATCTCTTGGAGTATTTCCATCATCGCAGTCATTTGCCTACCCAAGTCCTGGTTTACCTTGATCCTGATATGAATCAAGGCAATCGATTAGTTCTTATCCTACCTAGCATGATGTACATTGAGGAAACTGATATGTAAATGGTAATACCTCTACAATCACTTATTAAGATAAGAGGATCTTAATATATCCCTATGATCTGAATACTGCTAATGGATATTAATTACTAAATAAGCTATTGAAGTAACCTGGACTCTGAAACCAATCTATCATGGTCACAATTCCGGGTCATCGGTTCCTCCCCCTTATCGGATTTGGTTACTCAGCAATAACTTTATCCAATAATAAAGGCAATCATTCATAAACCAAGTGTAATAAAATGTTATAAAGAAAGCATTTCACAGTTTTCCATTCTCAAAATAAAGCATACAAGCCAAACCGTTCCACTACATTCTTTTACATGTACATCAAGCTGAAGGAAAAGGTCACAAAATAACTACTAACTATCAGAGGCTAAAAGCTCGTACTGGTGGCTGGTTGGCTAGTTGACTATGGTCCTCACGATGGCTCACTACTACTTGTTGGGTTTCTGATGAATCTCTATTTCATCACCTTTATTCTTTTATTTTGACCTTAAATCCCTAGCTAAATGCATGCATTTATCATTAATTTGTCAAAATAAATACTGTATAAATTATATAAAATATTGTATATTTAGTGTGTTTAATTCTAACATAAAAAAATAAAGGAAGAAAATAAAAAGAAATGAGATACCAAAGGTGTTGAGTGAATCTAGACCCTGAGACCTACTCATCATGATGACTTGGTCGACAAGGAATAAAGTAAGGGAAGATAGGGCAGGGAAATTGTACAAAATATACACAAAACCCTAGTTTTTAAATTCATTAATAATTGCATTTTGGCACCTCTTTTATAGTATTATTTTTTCCACATCAAATCAATAAAATTTATACATGAATATTGTAGATAAAATAGAAAGAAAAATACAAAATTGAATTCATAGAAAAATATTCCCGGAACACAAAAAAGAAGTCAAAATAAAAGCTTCACAGACATGTATCTTATCTACATTGTATTAAAATGGATTTAAATCACCTTTAATTGTACAAACTTGTAATAAGATATTTAATAGATGTAGTTTTGTTTAATTCGGAGCTAAGATGTAAAATTTAGATTTTGGATCCATATTGTGCAATACACCTATATATTTTATTCAATATATTTATTCTTTGTATTTTTCAAATACTTTTATTTCTATAAATTGTATATATTATCTAAAACTTATGTACATAATTAAATTAAATAAAACCATCAAAATAAATTAAAATAAATAACACATTCCAATACATACATATTAACTCAAAAAATGCAATAAAAATATCTTATTTTGTATAAAAATAAATAAAAATATATATAAATACATGTATAAAATAATAAGATATATATTATAAAATAAAAATACCCAAATTACATGTATTTATATCTATGTTTTACATGTAATTATTAACTTATTATAAAAATCCTCAAAATAAATAAAAATAGGTATAAAATATTACATTAAATTTCAAACATTTTTCATATTTTATTAAAAATTCAATCAATTCATTTATTATTACTATTGATCTTACAAGGCATTTTGCCTTGGATTTTTCTGGTTGGTCGAATTCTTCCCGCTGTTGTCCCTGAGTCAACTGATCCCCTTCTCTCTTCCTCGAGCATGGTGTGTCATACTGGGGTTTTCATCCCTTTTTCCCGCTGAATCCACTCATTCTTTGACCTTCTGGTCAAAATGAAAACTACAGATATGATATCCATAAATCCCACCCACGTCTTCGATCGAGCCGATCTTCCTTGATCTTTTCAATCTCCTAGATCGAAGTCACCACCTTTTTCAGCCTATAAATTTACTCCTACAGCTCTGCCTCACTTTTTGATCCCTCTTAGGCAATTATAATCCCCTTAGAACCCATTGAGAGCCTTCCCCTTGGTGACAGCGAGCGTCTGACTGGTTCTGCAGTGAGGAGTAACAGTGGAGGAGGAGGTTCACGTCCATCGCCAGAGCATCTCTAGCAGGTTCCGCTTCATCGACATTCGACTGACGTGAGGCCTGTATTTCCTATTCTTAGGTATAGTTTTAATTCTGTTTCCATTCTTGCAAGTTAATTTCAACTTTAATAATCATCCTTAGCATAAAATTACTCCCCAACCCCCACTAAATCATCTGGAGCTCGAGCTCTAAGCCAATTCATCGTTTATTGACCGTTAACCCATCTCAATTTCCATGCCATTTCAATCCCCTCCACATTCTCCATGATGTCCCTTCTGTAAACAACCCAAATCCTTCGTGATTTGGTGAATCGAATATCACATCCTCCTCCCATCGCCAGAGCTTTGCCATTTCATTCATTTGGCCCCAACATCTTCATCATTTGGTCGAGGGAGTAGTCCTTGGGCCCGGAGTGTTTTGGTGCAGGTCACTTAGCTTGGAGACCATCTGGAGCACCAAATCAAACCTAGAAAAGCTCTAGGTTACCTGGACCTATATAAATCTCCAGACCATCATCTGAGCCACCTCAGGCTCATTGGAGAGGACCAGCACACACGGAGGGACAACATTAAGCTCTAGTAGTAGTCCGTCGAAGGAGAGGATGCCGGAGTTGCCGAGGATCTGCGCTCGAATTTCGATGGTGGTCAGTTCGTCCATTGTTCTTCTAGAGGCCTCCATAGGCGTTCGATCACAAACACGACTCAGATCTAATCTAGGACGTCCAATATATTGGAAGCATTGCACCTCCTTTACCATTCGATTAGAAGCACTTAAGTGGTAAAATTACATGACCAACCCCGTACCTTTTTGTATTTATCAATTAGTATTATAATTATTTTATTACATTTAAAATTTTGTGGATAAATTGCATGCACATGTGTTGGTATTTTGCATTTAAATCCTTCTGAATCTTGTATTTATCGTTTATTCTGGTAAATTCAAATTGCAGTTCAAAACTTATGGTTATTTTGCAAGCATGTCCCTGAGATTTGTTTAATTTGAAATTATACGCATGTCGTCTTGATTTATTTTTATTAATGCATTTATTTTTACTAAAAATAGATCATATTCTCTGAAAAATTTCCAAAAATAGGTGCAAGTGCATGATTGGTTGCTTGTTCACGCTACATATTTTATTTGTTATTTTGGATGCATTTATTATTTATTGAAAAATCAAATAAAGCTATTTCATTCCTTCTTTGGCTTAAAATATATAAAAAATTACGAGCCATTTTGAAAATTTCTAAAAAAAATTACCTCTACTTATTAGCCTATTTTATGTCTCTAGACCAAAAATCATAAAAAGTCTCAGAAGAACCAAAAATTATCAAACCCTTTCTAACCCTAAAAAAATATAAAATATTGTCAAAAATACCAAAAATATTAGTTTATGTCCTATATTTGCATATATACATATTACTATATTTTAAAATTGATTTTAAGAAATTTTGAACCCTTTTGCTATTTTTAAATCTCAAATCCATTCGGGCTATTTAAAAAGTTCACGTTTTGCTTTATTTCTGATTTTAAAATACTTAAAAAATCGAAAATGCCCCAAAGATCCACAAAAATAGGAAAATATCTGAAAAAGATAAAAATATTTTAGTGTGGAACTTTTTGAATATTTTTTATTTATCTTTATAAATAGTTTACTCTATATAGTTTATATATATATATATATATCCATATAGTTTTATATATAATTTATATTATTATTAATTATTATAAATACTAGAATTATATTTTAAAATCTCAAAAAATAAAAAAGACTATTTATAAGATATTTTCCATTATTTGTATAGTATATGTAAATATATTCTACTATATATTACTTATATTATCTATATGGAGTTAATGGGGCTACCCCCTTGGGGCAGCCAACATGGCTGCCCCGCCCCCTATTTTCCATGTTCTTTTTTATTTTTTTAAAAATATCATCATGTATATTTATCCTTATATACCTCCTATAAGCCATTCGAATTTAGTCAGAAACTGAGACTCCTATGCTCTCCATCTAGAACATGTAATTTTAGCGGTCATAAAACTGTTGTAATCGTACCTGTTCTAGATGGAGGGTATAGGAGTCTCTGTTTCTGACGAAATTCGAATGACATGTAGGAGGGATATAGGGATGAGTATACATGGCGATATTTTTCAAAAAAAAAATAAAAAAAATGTAGAACGGGAGCAACCCCATTAACCTCTATCTATATTACCTTATATGCATATATATAATCTTATATAAATACAAAGATATTATTTATATATTATTAAATTTAAAATAAATTAAAAATCAGAAAATTAAAGACTAAAAATATATAATTAAAATAGAATTATTTTATTTAATTAAAACCCCACAAAACCTTGAGTAAATATTGTGCATAATTATACATACTCTAGCATTGTTTATTCATTTAAATAATTCTTGCTACGCCTTGTTTTACCTGTGTTCGACCTCCTACCTGCTTGTCCATTGTACACATTCATTGTATGGTTATAATAAATTTTGGTCCACACTTGAGTTTATTGATTTGTTTATTTATTGTGGGTTAATTGTTGAATGTAGCTTGGGAACCTTGTGAGAGGTCACTTCAGCGACTTTGATTTCGCATTGTGAGATCATACGACTCTCTCCTCCGATTTTTGGCTATTTAAGCTTCCAAATCATTGGACAAAGATTAGCGAGTCTAAGTAGTGAAGAAGAGAAACCTAAGAAAAAATGTATTTTTAACAAAATTCCTTACACCAAAATTTTCCATTTCTTCTTATTACATCAAGTCATGTTCATTCTATTCCATATCAGAGATTAGTTCATGTGATTTACCTCTCCTCTCTTGGACTCTGAAATTGTGGACACTTCGGAATTGAAGGTTGTGTTGATCTAACGGGTTTATGGCATCACACGTCACTTCAACCAATCCTTCAATAAGGAAGCATATTGTCCTTGAGAACTCGATTGTTTAAAACCACATGTTAAAATATTTAATCACCTATACCAAGGGTTTAAAATATATGTTATCGCGATGGAATCACTATTAAATAACCTTGTCATCTCGACCACATCTTCAGTCGGTCCAAACCGTCTAACGGCAGCCGAGTACCATATGTTGTAAATAATTTATTACGCACTCAACATATTCGAGCAACTGTGTACCACCTATGTTTGGCCTACCATCAGATGCTCTTCTTAAAGCATACATGTTGCATGTCTAACCCATAATATATCATTGGATAAATTCAAACCATGTTAATTTCACATGATACAATTTTATGCATAAATCTTTAGATTGCTTTCTCTATCTTGAGTTGGACATAAATATAAAATACTATGATATAATATATATCTCCAAAAAACTTAAATTACCATAATTTTTTGAATCATAACATTAATATGTATGCACCATCACACCGATTTAATTGTATCAAAAGTTCTGGTAGGAACCATGAATAAATCATCTCTACTTTTGCAAGTAAGTATGTTGGCATTTTTTGCAGTGAAGTACAAAAAATCAATAAATTTCTTTTATTTAAAATGAAAATCCAACATTAAAGGGGCCAGATTTCATTATATGATCATGTTAGCTTACCAGTGGTGTTAATCTACCTTGATTCACGTTCAACTAGGGGCTGAACATCTCCTGAAATGATTAAATTCCATTTATGAGTCATGAACATGGAGAACGAACAAGGATTGTGAAGAACGAATGAAGAATGCGAAGAAGGCAAAGAACACGAATTCTCTTGAAATTTCAATAGAGTTTTCCCTTATATCATATGATATTTCAAGGGAAAATTTGGCAGAGTTTCACCTATCTCTAGAGAATCTCGAAAGAAAACACGAGTCTAAGAAGGAATGCATTGAAAAGTAACTTAAAATACCTACATAGCTCCTTCCTATAGCAGTGGAGGAGAGGAGTGCACCAACTTCCTTCTCCTCTTATTCTCGGCAACGCTTCGTTAGCACCTCTTTCCTGCTCCCCCTCCCTTCTCTTAACCTCTCAATCCTAGCCTTGGGGTAGTGGTATATGGAATGGAACCATCGAGAATGAAGGGGTAGGGGTTTTTGTAGGCTTTTAGGCTGCCTACGTGTCATATCAGCCAACACCTAGTCATCGTGACCAGTGAATCGTTGTTCGCTTGTTGCACAATATGGTCCTAGTCAACTGCTCCATCATCGCCAAACCTCATGGGCTATCCGGTGCATGGTTTTGCTCATGTCCATCCCTAGGCCCGTGCTTTTGTTAATGACGCTTGCTAGTGCCGATCAAGATTAATTACTCTTAACTACGATTAACATCTATTAATATACCATTAATATTTACTAATCATGATTAATAAACTTAATCATCATTAGTATCTTTAATCATAATTAATTAATGCTAATGAGAATGATTAAAGGTTAATGGCAGCTTAACAACTTCTGTGATGCCTTGGTGGGACTCTATACACACTGATATTTGTAAGAATACAACCTAACTAGTACATGATATACGTACATGTAACTTGCACCACATCATTCTCAGCCTCAACTGTAGAAACGATAAAAAAAATGGCAAAGCTTTCTCCCACTTTAAGTAGTGTCGGCTACATGGACTCTTGCTCAAATCCATATTGAAAAATCCGACCATTTTTTACACTGATTGTCGGCTACCTAATGCAGCCCCCGCAAAGAGGGATTTGGACCCTGCTTTTTTGAATGGTAGACATGTGTCTCTAGAAGTCATCATCCATGAATTGTAGCAAGCAAGGCATTGTCCAAATGATGCATCTTCCAGTTCAGAACAAATGCAAATCCTCCTAAGTGCAGTAGTTCACTGAGCCTTGCAATCTGTCCCTTCCTTAAAAGTTCATTCCAACTTGTAACTTGTTCTGAAAATTGTAACTAAATTGCATTATAAATCGGTATATTGATTTTTTTTTTCAATGGATACTAAAACAAAATAATGCTTTGCATGTGCTTTCTGATTTATTCTCTCTGCGCAGACAGTACAGCGCGATGAATGTGCTACCATCTATTTCAACATTCTAGGTGCATGAAGATATATAAGAAATATAATTTCCATCTATGATATCCTGAGTTACAAAAGGGAAGAATGCCTACGCGAAACGAGGATACAATTATCGATCAGTGTACATTTCTTGTTAAACATGAAACTATGTTCTAATTGAAGGGTCCTAAAAGTAAACAGCAACCTACCATCTATTATTTCAGCATTAAAGGTACATGAATATACATGGAAGATATAAATTATGTATATTATGCATCTACCAGGTTAGTTTACATTATTTCTTAAACATGAAGCCTTGTTTTGACCAACTTGATGGCATATACTGCATGTTTAATGATGACCATCCATTCCATTCATGACAATGCAAATTATATTCTTCTTTGACATTCCTTATTTTAAAATCAAGCGTAAGAAAAAAATTCATATGGTCTTCTCCAGAATCTTTTATCATGTATTAGATGCAAAGAGACAGCATATGTTGCTCTAATTTTCCTATCATATAAATTG
This sequence comes from Ottelia alismoides, assembly GCA_037367405.1. NCBI lineage: Eukaryota > Viridiplantae > Streptophyta > Magnoliopsida > Alismatales > Hydrocharitaceae > Ottelia > Ottelia alismoides. Next base: position 502,382 of record JAZKJV010011420.1, read on the forward strand.
GGGAATGCATTGTCACATTATGAGGTTCTGTTTCTGTAAAAAATTGTGAGCAAACTAAGATGCTTTGCCTCTGTAAATCCACAAGTACATCTGCTTCTTTCACCATTTAATACCATCTCATGCATTGCCTTCACGAGATCAGACTAGAAATTCATTATAGTTAACTTTTCTGATATCAAACCCTCGAGCTTTAATCATATTTTACTGCACCATCTTCTCATACTTAGGCATTGAATTATACTAATGACCAGGCTCCTTCCACTTTCATACTTTGACTGTTCTCTCCATTCATAATTCTTCCATCCCAAAATACTACAGCAATCACAAGGCTGTCCATTTTCTGTAAGCAATTTATAACAAATCAGAACACTGACATTCATTACAACCTTACATGATTATTTATTCATGTAATGATATTCCTAGGTCCAAATGATGGTTTTCCTAACAAGAACATAGTTTTATATTCTCAAAGTTTTCCTGGAGTTTAAATGATGGTAATGTTATCTAATAAGGTCCAACATGATGACATTATATTACCAACATTATAAAAACCAGTGGATACATATCAAACGTTACACTGGTGATTTTTTTCCCAACAAAATATTTTATAAGCAACATCACCACCAACACTAAGATCAAATCACATTTTACCGAAATTCTGCAATATTCCTGAATAATCACTTTCTAACAATGACATGCGCATTCATATACGAAAAATAACATGTTGGAATATTAAGCACATAAAAATATGACATGTTGAAATATTTGCATTCATATATACAAGGTTAACTTTAATATTAAAATTCACTTATGAAAAACATCATATTGAGAATATTGATATTCCCTATCAAAGATTCATTTGATTGTTGACATTCACAAAGGAAAAAATAAATTATGAAAAATCCACGTCTTGTAATGTTGATATTCATAAGCCAAAAAAAATTACATATAGAATGCTGACAAAGGATCATAAATTACTAATATCAACATTAAAATTTTCGAATATTAACATTCCTATTCTAATAACATCGAATTTAAAGGAAATAAAAATAAAAACTTACATGGATCCAACATTGAGAAGCAACACACGAGTGAAAAATCGAGCAAGAACAATGAGAATGCGCATCACCGAGCTGTGTGGATTACATATGGTGGGGCTCACTACTTAATAATTTTGAGTTTAAACATTTGGAGTGGTTATCAATAGATCCGTTTGATCTTGAACATAACAAGTTGTCATGATCAGTTTTTCTTGATAACAGATCAGAAACCTAAGCCCGAGCATGTTACATGATGGGTATATTAAAGAGCTTCTGAACCTCTTCTGCACCATAGCCAAACAACAGTCGAGAGACTTCTTCTTCGCCTTCTTCATGTCCTTTCGGGAGATGGTTCTAGCGGATCTTGTACTCGACGACCTAAGAGTGAAGGATATACTTGGACTAATTTTCATATCATGCATATACAAAATGTTGTTTAAGGAGGAACAAATATGAAGTAACTAAAGTTATGTTCGGATTTGTATATTTACAAATGTGAAATTTAAGTTTGATATTCAGATCGAAACGATTATTTCGATCCACTGCGGACGTTAAGGCCTCTAGCCCGTCATTCTTTTTTTTATTTTTTTACGAAATCGATTCCGAATATCCAACCACATAGATTGAATCTTTTCATTAGCGTTCTACATATCCTCCAAATATTACTCGAATTCGACGCCATTTGCTATTTTATCTTAATAGTCAAATGTACGGTTCTTTCTTAAATTGGATTCAAGTTGCTTAAACGAGGACCAGACTTTGACCGTTAAGATAAAATAGCAAATGACATCGCATTTAAGCAAAAAGCGCCTTCCAACTAGTAATGAAAGCTCAGGCTCAGGCTACAGCTCAAAGAGGGTTCTAGTTCGACTCCTATTGAGTCAGAATCGAAAATCTCAATTTAGAAGATATATAGAACATTAACGAAGGATTGAATCTATGTGGTTGGATATTTGGAGTCGATTTCGCAAAGAAAAAAGATGAGAGCACCGAGGATCGGCTCCTTTAGCCTACAGTCCGATTTAGGCAGGCAAATTGTTCATTAGAATCCCTAAAATCCTGTTCAAGATGATATGGGGTTTGGTGTGGATGACCAAAGTGGTAGGTGGTGTGTCTTAAGAAGGTGATACCACTAAAATATGAAAAGTCGTATATGATTGAAGGCGAAAGAGAGATGGAAATGTTCATATTAACCGCCTTCCTTGACCAACTGCACAATAGAATTTGAAAGAAACATACACCACATACATATATTTATTCAAATATATTACAAAGTTTATTTGGAAAAGAGGCCATCAAGATGGACTTCAAACCTGCATTAAAGAAAGTATCGGGAAGCTGTTTGAAAGCAGCCGATAATCTCAACTTATTTTTAAAAGGGATTCGTATTATAATTATAAACAGTGGTTGGTGTGCGAATAGGTGACCTTTCTTTGGCATGGAGTCAAATTTTATTTGGTCTTATGCACAGCGAAGCAGATATAAATATGCATAATAAGATGAGCAGCTAAGGCAGCGGTGCAGCACCAGTAACTGAAGTGAGAAGACCCCATCCAACTTCCATCTTAACCTGATAATGGACAAGGGAACAGTTTGCGTCACCGGAGCCGCGGGATTCATCGGTTCGTGGCTGATCAAGCGCCTCCTCGAGCATGGATACTCCGTCAATGGCACCGTCCGCGATCCCAGTTATTCTCCTCCTGATTCTTACTGCTCTTTTGTTACCGGCTGATTACAACCAGTTTGATGCTGATACAGTAATTCTTAATGTGTGATTACAGACAATACAAAGAAGGTTAAGCACCTGCTAGATCTCCCCAATGCGGATGCCAAGCTGAAGCTGTGGAAGGCAGATCTGTCCGACAAGGGGAGCTTCGACGAACCCGTCAAGGGCTGCGTGGGCGTCTTCCATGTCGCCACTCCCATGGACTTCGACTCCACCGACCCCGAGGTACGTGGAGCTCGCTATAGTAGTCCATTGCAAACTGAGCGCTTTTGTGAGAGAGCATCAGATTGAGTTGAAATTTGAATACCGTGGCGTGGTTCCTAATCGGTGTCGGTGAATGCAGAATGAGGTGATAAAACCGGCAATTGATGGGATGCTCAACGTGCTCAAGGCTTGCGCCAAGGCGCAGACTGTCAAGAGGGTGGTCTTCACCTCTACTGCTGGAACAGTGTGCGTCCAGCCCGTCAGGAAGGCTCTTTACGACGAGGACTCGTGGACCGACGTCGGATTCTGCAGGGCTGTCAAGATGAACGGATGGGTAATTCTCTCTACCTTTCTTTTTGTCGCAGAAAAGGATCCTTTGTGTGTCAGACAGGCTATGTTTTGCGTACCATTCTTATGAGGAATATGGATGTGTTGCAGATGTACTTTGTGTCGAAGACATTGGCGGAGAAGGCAGCGTGGGACTTCGCCAAGGAGAACAACATAGATTTCATCAGCATCATCCCGACCTTGGTCGGAGGCCCGTTCATAATGAACTCCATGCCACCAAGCATGAACCTTGCTCTTGCTCTGCTGACCAGTATGTCACTCCAGAAACAAACACAAAACATGTTTTCCAGTGCTCTAATGGATCAAATGTTGCATTAGTTGCTTGTGCTTAACGAGTTTGTCGTCGTGCAGAGAACGAGCGGCACTACCCTACGCTCAACCCGGTGCAGTTCGTGCACATGGACGACATGTGCCTGGCACACATCTACCTGTTCGAGCATCCCGAAGCCAAGGGAAGATACATCTGCTCTTCGCACGACATCACACTAACCGGCCTTGCAGAGATGCTCAAGAGTCGATATCCGGAGTACGACGTCCCGACCAAGTAAGAGAGCCCTTTTGTTTTTTTATGGTCATAGTCCGGTTGGTAAACAGCATTAAGTGTGACAATCACTAATGAGAATTGATACATAGGTTTGAAGGGTTAGATGTGGCAAAAGACGTGATATCCTTCTCATCCAAGAAGCTCAAAGATCTGGGCTTTGAGTTCAAGCACAGTCTTGAAGATATCTACGACGACTCGATCCAGACCTGCAAGCAGAAGGGTTTGCTGCCTTGAGCTTCCAAGCGTGATGCTTAAGAGAGTCAACACGACGCCGATTGAACTGCACAATCTTTGAGATTAATGTGTCGTTTTCTTCACCTTTTTCACATGTAGTACTGTTACTACATGGATAATTTTACAGCATATCAAATGTGTCGATTACCAGAGATTTTAAGACAGAATAAATCAGTTGATTGCAACTGAAATTCTTCTGTAAGTCATGTTAGCCCTTTCTTGAAATGTCTAGTGGTAAAAAGAAGATAAATTTTGAAAAGGAACCGGTATCTCTCAATTGACAAATCATTTGACTGTGTTCTATTGAGACAATTAACCACCAAGAAATTAACTAGAACAGTAGAATAAATTTCATATAGCATCCTATGAATAGTATTTATTAAACGAAAAAAGCACGCTATCGTTGCTCTCAAACTCACAACTTTCACCCAGGCTACAAGCCGCTGCCCTCAATTGAGGTGAAAAAATCGACACCCTAAAAGGACAGGTGAAGGTGGAAAAGTGATCAATAGGTAGATCCTCGATGAAGAAGATTTAGATGCTGAGGAAGAGGGCTAATACAATTCTAAAAAATCCGGAACCGATAGACCCTTGGACTGCATTTGCTTGTACATCCAATGCCAATTCTCAGGTCCAACTTCACCTCCGAGTGCCCTGACAACGGCTCCGCCGCAGCAAGAACCCACCTTGCAGCAATCTTCTAATGACAACCCTTTGACCAATCCGTATATGAATCCACTTGCAAATAGGTCGCCTGCTCCTGTGGTGTCAATGATGTTTGTTTCACCAGTCGCTGAAACCTTCACAACCTGCATAAGTGAATACAGAAAGGATGAGACATCCATCAGACAACGAAGGTTATGTCGTTCGAGCATCGGAAACTAACACTACCTCTTTGCCATGCTTTGCTATGCATCCCTTTGGACCAAGTGTTATCACAGCCCACTTGCAATACCTCCCCAGAAACTCCAAGGCAATCTCCGGGTCTTCTTTTTCTTCACCACTGCAAAAAATTTGGAGGATAACTATACATGCAAATTGAGATGGATGGCAAATCTCAGTATAGATAATGGAAAAGGAAACTCACAACAGTTCACATGAAAACTTTCCAATGAAACATACGGAATAGACAATTGTGCACCTGCTAGTTATAATGGGTTTGCATGGCAGGTCGGTGGAAGAGTAATCCCTTCCAGAGAGTAATCCCCCTACTTATTTGGAGGGTTGAACTGGTGGAATATAGTATTAGATTATCCTATGCTTAGCATACCAAACATCACAATACGTATCTCACAACATATATTTTCCAAAATCAACCCAACAGTGGGAAAAATCCCGTGGGCTTACTCAATAAATGTAATGCTTCTTAATCCTAACCCTTAGGTCATGTTCGGCTTAGGGGGGTTTACCCCCACAGACCTTTTTTCTCGCATGCGAGATCCACTTTTCCTCTCTTTATTAACACATTAAATAAATCATTTCTCTTTTATCTATTCAAAAATAATAATAAATTATACTATCATATCATCTATAAAAATATAAAATACTCAACTTCTACGTACTTTTTCAAACTCCAATACAATAACATCACAATAACTACTCACTTTTCCAAACTTCAATATAATCATATCACAACAAACCTACAACAAACCCACCCCCAATTTAACCCTCTATCCAAACACCAAAACACAAAAACGGGTTACCCCCTACCAGTTTAACCCACATTAACCTGCATACCAAACGCAGGGTGTGGTTGGTATGTGGGTTATGGTGGGTTAAGCTGGTAGAGGGTAACCCATTTTTGTGTTTTGATGTTTGTATAGTGGGTTAAACTGGGGGTGGGTTTGTTGTGGGTTTGTAGTGATATGATTGTATTGAAGTTTGGAAAAGTGAGTAGTTATTGTGATGTAATTGTATTAAAGTTTGGAAAAGTGAGTATAAGTGTAGTAATTCATAATTTTTATATGATATGATAGTATAATATATTATTTTTTGATGGGGGTGATGAAAGAGATTCGAATTATTTAATGTATTAAAAAAGATAAAATGTGGGACCCACATGGGAAAGAAATAAAATGGGATAAGGGAGGTAAACCGCCCCAAAGGACCCCAAAGGAGGGTTTACCCCCACTACCCGAACGGGGTCTTAGGGCTAGTTTGGTTACTGGGTTGGGTTGGGGTAACCTCCTGTGAATAGTAGCTATTTGGATGGTTATGATGATTGGTAGAAGATTGGAATAATGAATGTGATGTGAATCGTGATGTCACATTTATTTGTGATGGAATTCCAACCCAGATTTGTAGGGTGATTTACCGGGTTACCTCGGGGTAACCCGAGGCACACTACCAACCAAACGAACCCTTAGGCAGCGTTTGGCTACCGGGTTACCCTCCCCTTGGGGGAGTTTACCTCCCTTAACCCACATCCCCCTCGCTCCCCCTGAGCCTCACTTTATTTCTTTTTTAAAAAATTAAATAAATCAATTTTACATCATCAATCTTATCACAAAACAATATATTATACCATCATATCATATAAAAATTATAAACAACTCCACTTCTACTCACTTTTCCAAACTTCAATACAATCACATCACAATAACTACTCACTTTTTCAAACTTCAATACAATATCACCCCAAACCCACTTCTAACTCACCCCCAGTTTAACCCTCTATCCAAACATCAAAATCCAAAAACGGGTTACCTTCTAACAGTTTAACCCGTCTTAACCCGCCAACCAAACGCACCCTTAGGGATGAAAGAAGATGCGGATATATTCGTATTTGATTTTGCATTAATTTTATCCAAATTTAAACGTTAGTATCCTACCCATTAAAAATGGACGAGGATATCATTTCAATATTCAGAGATATTCTTAACCATATTTGTATATCTATTTTAATATATAAATAGAGTTGTAGATTTATGCATAATGGTGTAACAAAATTTTATGTCTTATGATACCATATTTTATATAATTGAAATGGCAAAGCATTCTCCCATTTTAAGTATGGTCAGCTAAATGGATTCTTTTTTTTAAGTAAAAAGGTTCTTCACCGTATAAGTGTATGTCAAAAAACTTCACCATTTAATCACCAAAAGTTTACAAGTCTTTTTTTGTAGGGAGGGGGGGTTACATGACTACATACTCCAAAATTCAGCTAACGCCTTGGCATGAGCCACCATATTTTCACCATAGGAATGCTTCTGACGAAAGACCACCCATTTCTGGCTAACCAAATAGCCCAAGCCATTACCACGTGTGTGACTTGTTCCTTCTCCGATCCATGCTAATCAGCTCCAATGGACTCCCAGTTCCCCGAAACTCCATCCGTGTACACTATGGGGCCCCCTGAGTAGTTTCCACACTGTTACGGAGCTCCTACACATGAAGAAAAGATGGTCTGCCATCTCTGCATTCTCCTGACAACAACAACAAACTGGATCTGATGCCTCAAAGAGCCTTGCAAATTTGTCTCCTTAAGCAATCTCCCCCTTCGAAACAGCCACATGAAGACCTTCACTTGCGTCGGGATTTTCCATCTCCATATTCTTCTATAGCCCTCCATGCATCCTCTAGGGTCAAAGATCGCTGGCCCTTTCAGCATCCAGTACGCCTTACAAAAAAAACACCAACATACCAGCTCTAGTAGTCACGCCCCTCCATAGGCCCCTCCACAATCTCCAATTCATGCAACATCTCTAGGAGCTCGCCCATCCTCTGCTCCGAAAAATCCGATCTGAAATGAGGGAAGAAAGAGTGCCCATCCCAAGTGTCAGCAACAAAACAATTCGAGTCTACTGCTAGTGCTATCAGACGAGGGTACTTCAGCCCAAGCACCCTGACCTCACTCAATCATCAGTCCATAACCTGAATCCAGTGCCATCACCCACTATTGGTCTTAAAAAGGGGTGAATCTCATGCACCATGCCACAGATCCCCCTCCAAAAGTATGAAGGAGAGGGCCAAACCACATCGAGACTCGATAGCGAGCATCCCACATCGTAAAGTTGCCGCAATAATTCGTAGACCAAACTGTCGCACTCCCCCCAGATCTGAGCAATCCATTTACTGAGCAGGACCTTATTCATCTCCTACAAGATACGAACCCCAAGGACACTAGCATCCTTCGAAGAGGAAACCGTACGACAATCGACCACTGGTGGTATATTTGATTGCTCGGAAGATGACCAGAAAAACCATCTAATGATGCTCTCAAGCCACTTCCTTACTCCCACGGGGAGGAGCGGAGAGAAATAGAAGAAAATATGAATCATCGAAAGGACCGGCTTCAACAGCACCAGTCCACCACCGTAGGATAAACACACCGACTCCCAGCCCATCGATCTCTGCTCCAATTTCTCTATCACTGACAACCAATCTGTTTGTCATATCCTTCTACCAACTAAAGGCACACCCAGATACATTATCGTCAATGATCCACGAGGTCAACACAACCAACCAACACACTCAACGACCTCCTCCTCTACAAGACTAAACAACACAAACTCTGATTTTTCTCTGTTGAGTTTCAAACCAGATACATCGCCAAATATGTCACGGACTACAGACAAGCCCCTACAACTCTCGGGCACACCTTCCGCAAAAAGAATAGTGTTATCGACGTACTGAAGAATAGATACTGAAATCTCCTCTCTATTGTTGCTGCTACAGAAACCTCCATATACCGCTCGATCCACCATGATCGATAAAGCATACACTGCAAGAACGAACAAGAAAGGGGCCAGAAGGAGGGCATCCATGACGCACTCCCCCCTGCGGTTGGAAATAACCCCCCATCGACTGTCCATTCACTAGAACCGTGCATGATGCAGTTGTGACGCACCTCTTCATCCAAACAATCCATTGATCCGGAAAACCCCTTCTATACAGCGATGCCCAGAGAAAATGCCAGTCAACACTACCATAAGCCTTCAAGAAGTCTATCTTCCACATAACCCCCAACTTTCCTCATTCAATCTGCCACAATCTCGAAGGACAGGACCACACTGTCCATGAGAAGTTTATCCGGTATAAAAGTACTCTGAACCAGAGAGACGAGCATTCTAAAAACTCCCCTTACGCGGTTAGCCAAAACCTTTACTACAATCAAATAAAGTGCATTCGACAGCACGATAGGGCAAAAACCTTCTACCCTGATTGCAACCTCTGTCTTGGGTAACAAAAAGATCAACGAGCGGTTCATGCAATCAAATCATGAATTACCAGCAGCAAACTCCGAAATCATCTCCATTACTTCCCTATCAAACACATCCCAGAACTCCCTGAAGAAAAAAAAATCGAAAAGCCGACCGAAAATGGGCAACCGTCTGAGTTCAGAGCAAAGACCGCCTCACGAACCTCCTGCATAATGAAAGGTCGTGACAATTCCTACTTCTCTACATCAACAATGCGAATCACTCCCAATCCAAGCCATCTGGAACCTCTGTACAGTGCTCGTTTGCTCATATTTTTGAAGTATCCTATAAGCGCCCTCACTACCTCCTATAACAACAACAACAAAACCTTTTCCCATATTAAATAGGTCGTCTACATGGATTCTTTGCCTCCATTTATATCTATCTTCGGTCATTCTCAGGTTAAGATCCAAAAAACTAGGATCCCTTCGGATAGTCTCATTCCAACACTTCATTAGTCTTCCTCGCCCTCTCTTAGCGGGCTCAACATCCCAAAATCGCACCTCCTAACTGACCTCCTTTGTAAATTGACCAAACTACCTTAAGTGGTTTTCTCGCATCTTATCCCCGATCGAAGCTACACTAACTTACCTTATGATTGCGTCATTCCGAATCCGATCTTTACGTATACCATATATCCACCTTAGCATTTTCTGTACATGTCTATGGTTTACATGCCAACATTCATATCCATATAGCATAGCAGGTCTCATAGCTGCTTTGTAAGACTTTTTATTTTCAAAGGAATTTTCTTAGCACACATAAGAGTAGAGGTTCATTTCCACTTTAGCCAACCTGCATTTATTCTATAAGTAACATCTCCATTAATTTCCCCATCATGTTGCAAAATATATCCTAATTATCTAAAAGAATTTTTCTTCTGAATGTTGTCGTCACCAATCTTTACATTGATTCCTTCACCATTGTTTCCATCAAAAGTGCACTCCATATGTTCAATCTTAACCTTACTTATACAAAATCATTTAGTCTCTAATGCATGTCTCCATACCTCAAGCTTTTCATTTACTCCACCTCTAGTCTCATCAATCAACCCAACAGCATGCCCTCGCTACCTCCTCCTCATCCAAAAATCCCCCCCCCCACCTCGACATAATAGATCATGTTTTGCCTTCTTCTCCATTAGCCACGACATGAAAGAATCTGGCATTCACATCTCCCTCCTTCAACCACTTCTATCGTGATCTCTACATCTATTCTCACTCCCACTTTCAATACTATCATGCGGCTCACCAACTCCTCAAGCTCCCTGTAATCTTCCAACGAGTCTAGCCTTAACATTTCTTCGCAGCATGACTTCTTCCCTACTCTCCTGTAACCTTCGACTCCCTTCTGAAGGTAATTAACCTTTGATGCAAGGCAACCAACTTGAGCACAAGCCTAACTGTAGTAGAACCATCCACCTCCATATTTTCCCAGAATGAGACCACCATATCCCTAAAACCCTCTTCCAGCATCCAACACTTCTCAAATCTGAAATACAAAGATGAGCCTCAACCACTACACGTATCTAAGAATAAAGGTGTATAAACCGATCTGGATCGAGGTAGCGACGTAACACAAGCGAGATTAAACATCTCCAAAGCCTCAATTGATAGCATAAATTTGTCAAGTCGTGATCTAGAGGAAGATTTCCTCCAAGTGTACTTGCAATTTGCCGCATCGAGTACCTCCAAACCCAACTCCTCCACCACTTCAGCAAATAACTCACAACCAGGATCTTGTGCCCCTCGCCCCCTTGGTTCGTCTTTAGTGTACAAAGTGATGTTGAAATCACCTACCGCAATCCATCCCATCTCTGGGAAACTAGTCCTCACGCCTCGCAATTCTGCCCATAAAAGTATGTTAGTAGACGCTCCTGCAATGCCATAAATCAATGTCACCAACAACCGTGATTGATCCCTCTTGTTGATCACAACCACAGAGACAAAGTGCACCATGATCGCCTCATCAACCTTGTCGAAAAAAACACCATTCCATGCGACCAACATACCTCCAGAACTACCATTAGCCGATACTGCCTTGGAATCCGTGAGGTAGGTTCTAGAAGTGGAGCTCCATCTCACTGATTCCCAAGATGCAATCGTCGTTTCCTGCAAACATGCCACATCCACCTTCCATTCGATGATCAAGGAACCAACTGCCATCATATTCTCTGGTTGGCCCAACCTGTAAATGTTCCACATCAGGCATTTCATTTGCAAACTGTAGGGGAACCCCGCCACCTGAACCACAAAACTCTGTGCGAACACGTGCTCAAATGACATACCATTCTCCTTTCTTTCTTGCATAGGATTCTCAACTGGGTCAAGGACCTCCTCCTCGTACGTCATGCTAATCTCCTACGATGGAAGTACCCCCTCCTCCGGTGCATTCCTACCATCGTTCAAGCTAACAAAGTCTTCTACTTCCCAACATTGCTCCAGCCGGTTTGCCTCCCAATCATTTCCTTCTTCTCGTCGCCATCTTCAAGAAAAGAACATGAGTTCTTGTTGCATCATATCAATAAGGTCAGTCCGCGCATGTCCCCCTTAGGATCGTTTCTCCTAAAGCTCGACCCCAGTCTTTTCTTTTGCTCGACGGGAAGTCTCAGTCGCACTCCTCAACCTACCAACCCCCAAACCCTTCTTAGTTTCCTTGACTCCCAAGCCGACTCCATCTCCTCTGTCCCTCAAACCATTGCCTCCATTCCCCACTTGGGTTGTCACATTCTTCAATCCAAGACCTCCCCGCACCATCATGGAGCTCTAGTCCCCGAAAGAGACAAAGGCAGCACCCAATTTCACACCCTGTTCAGTCGTCGCTTTACTGATGTTGATAGATCCAATGGATTCGGGTTAAGAGAGATCAAACCCGAAGCAACAATGCCCACACCCGATTCCGAAATGTTGACGCCTAAGTTTGGATATGAGGATCCGGAACCGACCTTAGTTCGTTGGAAGATGTATCCCTCTCCCACATCCACCAGTGGATCCGACTTCGAAACCCGATCACTCGGATTCATAGATGAAATACCCAGATCCATAACCGAGTTGGCCTTTGAAACCGAAGTTGAAATGCAATAGGAGGAACCCTGCATCACCGCCTCCAGGAAACTCCTAGTGGCGCCAGGGCTTCCACTAAGAAAGGGACGTGGAACGTCACCTCTTCATGCAATTATCGGTGTAATGAACGTGTTTCCCTTCGAATCTGCATTAATTGTCGGTCGTTTCATTTCCCGATTCTATCGTCGGAGTTTGACTTCCCCGCCATCGTGACTCCATCGATGTTGTGACCCGATTCTCTCCTTATCACGGCTCCGACACCAGCATCGACTCCCCCTTTCAGGTTTCCCTCCAAAAGTACCATTCAGACCGAGATCGCCTCCTACAGATCTTTAACTCCACCTTAAATGCTGACGGAGGTTGAACTCCTCACAGCAATAACTCCACATGGGCTCCCTCTCCCACCCTACGACCAAAGCAGCAAAGCTCCACCACATCCCCAAAAGACACCAGTGCTTCATGTAGGGAGTAGGAACTCCATATTACAACATCACATAGGGACTCCTGCCACCCTCATTCTCCAAGCCGAGGCTTCTTCAAGTGTTCATGAACCGTCTAAGAAAGGAGGTATGACCCACCGCACAACCTCCCTCAACTCCAATGGAAGACACTAATTCAAAGCACCTCAAAGAACTTCACGTATGCCTCTTGCTGAGAAACCCCGCAAGCAGAGCATCCCACCAGTAACCAGATAACGTTAACTTCAAGACCCTCCTCCATAGAAGTCCCTAACCTTTCTTCCAGGAGACTTAACGCCTCTACTTCTCCTTCCCACACAATGACTCCATCCAACGGATGCATCTCCCCTTCTTCCTTCGAAAGTTGCGTCAACAAAGCACACAAGGAATTGTCAGAGAGAATATCCACCACAACCTTCTTCTCCCACCTCTGCTCTTCACGCAGTGATGCCTCCTATGTCCAACAATCTGCAACGAAAACACATCTGTGCCAAGGCCTCGCAAGTCTTTGATATATGGTCCGGTGATCCGCACCAAAACCACCAAGATATATTTTCTTTTTGTGCCTTAGACTCACGTGTTTTCTTTTGTTTCAAGCTCTACAGCCCGTCCCCGGTCAACTCCTCCATCTCGATGTCAATAGGGTCGTTGATACCAAACTCTCAATTCTCATCGTCGCTCTACGCTCTCTCGGCGGCCCTCCGCTCTCAGCTATTCCCAACCCCTTCGAATCCCCCTCCACTCTCCTTTGAGGCCATGCCCATCTCCCCCAATTTTCCATTAATTGTAGAGGTGAGAGTTTGTATATACGTTAGTTGGATCTCTCCAAGATCAAATTATAGTACTTTCATGCTTAGCCTTGCATTGCTTCGGCTTTTGTCGAATCCATGTTGAAAGATCTGACCGTTTTTTATGATGGTTGTCGGCTACCTAACGCAACCCCTTCAAGGGGAGATTTGAACTGCTCTACCACCATATTTTATATACTTGTATGAAATAAATACATTTACTAATATTATTTTATGTATAAACCATCATGCTATACATGTATAGCTAACTTAATGTATAACATATCGCTGTCGTGTCTGATTCATATATTATTAATATTGCATATGCTTCTAATGATATGATAACACATTGTTTCGTATTCTTCATATGTGAATCTGCATTTGTATTTATATTTTAAAAAGGATAAGTATATGGTATCCGACTGTTTTCATTCCTACTAACCCTCCGATCAAACATGGTCATTATTGATCATATCACTAGCATATGGGCTTAACATGAATGTTAATTATGTTACAAAAATCAATCATTTCAACGTTCACTCATTTAACAACTAAAATTGGAAACCCATAAACATAAGTAACAAAAATTACTTGCCTCTAAACAATTCTTAAAATTCAGATCAGATACAAATACTACCATCAAATGCAAAAGCCAAAAAGATTATGACGAACAAATATATCAATGTCCGTTATATATCTTGACCAAAAAACTATATGGGTTATGCTTACGAATATCCAAATCACTTACCATTTAGATTTCAGATATTGATTCCACTTGGTTTGTGAGATGTGACTTTTAATAATCACAAACTATATATGTTGGGAAAAAACTAAAAGTTGTTTATTCCTTAAACCATAGGCTTTCTTATATAGGGAGAGACCTATGGGCAAATTACATAGAGTAGACAGGAGAACTGGGAAATATGTAAAGAGATACAGACATATATAAAATATCTTGACACTCCCACTCAAGATGGAGCATAGAAATCTATCATGCTCAGCTTGGACGAACACTTCTAGAAGGACCCTCTAAGTAGAGCTTTGGTGAAGATATCTGTTGTCTTGTCCCCTGAACTAATATGTGGCGTGCAGATGAAGCCCTTCTGAATCATGTCATGTATGTAATAACAATCCACCTCAATATACTTTGTCCTCTCATGAAATGCAAGATTATTAGCAATGAACAGTGTAGCCTGATTGTCACATTCCAGCGACATTGGAAGAGGAACATCTATATGTAAACCTGTCAGGACTGCTCTAATCCACATCATTTCTGTACATGCTTATGCCATTGCTCGATACTCAGATTTAGCACTAGATCTAGCAACAACAGTTTGCTTCTTACTTTTTCATGAGACGAGAGAATCTCCAACGAATATAGCAAACCCTGATGTGGATTTCCTGTCCTTGGGATATCCTACATAGTCTGCATCTGCGCATGCTAAGACAGTCATAGAATTACCCCTTTTAAATAACAGTCCTACACATGGATATGATTTGAGATACCTTAGTATCATTTGTATAGCATCCATATGAACTTGACGAGGTTTCTCCATGAATTGGCTCACCCGACTAGCTGCAAATGAAATATCGGGTCTAGTAACGGTAACATAAAGTAATTTTCTGACCAGCTCTCTATATCTTCTCTTGTCCACCTCATCAGCATCTTCACCATAAAGCTTCATATTTGGATCCATGGGTGTAGTCGCAGGTCGACATCCAAGCATACCTGTGTTACTCAACAGATCAATGACATACTTTCTCTAAGTCATCACAAGCCTCTTTTTATTTCTGACAAATTCCAATCCCAGAAAATATCTTAGAGCTCCTAGATCCTTAATAACAAATTCACGACCTAGAATTTTTCATTCTTATTCCTTGCATATCATCTCCTGTAATGAGTATATTATCAACATACACCATAATAGCAGTCATACCTCTGGAGGTTCTCTGTGTAAAAAGAGAGTCGTTTGCATTCGACCGTTTGAACCCCTGTTTTGCAAACAAGTCTGAGAGCTTTTGGAACCACGCTCTAGGACTCTGCTTAAGGCTATAGATTGCCTTATGAAGTCTGCATACTTGTGAGCATTCCCCCTCAATAGCAAACCCTGGCGGTTGTTGAATGTAGACTTCCTCTTGAAGATCACCATACAGAAAAGCATTCTTGGCATCCAACTGAAAGAGAGGCCAATCTTGCATCACAACAACTGATAAAGAATACATAAGGTAGAATACCGAGCAACTGGGGAGAATATGTCAAGATAATCCACCCTGTATGTCTGCATAAATCCATGGGCAACTAGTCGAGCTTTGTACCTATCAACGGTGCCATCGACATTATGCTTCACCGTGAAAACCCACTTACAACTGAGACAGATGCCTCAACAAAGGCAGGGTCAAGACTCCAGGTACCTCTGATCGAAGAGCAGCCATCTCTTCTTCCATGGCTAATCGCCATCGATCATCTTGTAAGGCCTCTTGATAGTTCCGTGGAATGGCCACGACAGATAATGCAACATCAAATTTTTGGAAATCGCTAGTCAAGCGATCAAAGGAAACCATTGAGGCAATAGGATATGTAGCGTAGCTGCGCTTCTATTTCCGAAGCACAATGGGTACGTCCAACTCAGTAACCTCCACACATGTCTCTTCTACAGGTCCCTGTTCAGGTAGATCACCAGACCCACCGTTAGAAATTATGTATTCAGAACATACCTCACTTGTGATAGATGATGAGTGGTGACCATGAGCAGAAGTAGATCGGCGGGTATAGTGACGTGGCAATGGTGGAATCGGGACCATAGTAGGTGGTGGAGGTGACAGTGGTGGATGTGGAGAAGGAGATGATGGTGGTGTCGGTGGTGGAAATTCTGGTGATGGTGGCATGTATATGTCATCATCAGAGTTTGAGGAGGCCACCGATCACCTGTAGGAGAAAAGTACATCACCGACTCAAAAAACATGACATCAGCACTAACATAATACTTTCTGCATAGTGGATCATAACACATGTACCCTTTTGTGTTCTAGAGTACTCCACATATACACCCTTGATAGTCCTAGGACCATGGAAGGCCATATCGATTACGATATCATTTCGATATCGTGTCGATTCGATATTTTGACGATATTTCGGTGATATAAGGCTGAAATATCGCCCATATCGATGCTCTTTTGCGAAGGAAATGCTTGAAAAGGAGGAAATGTCGCCATATTGGTACCCATATCAGTCTCGTCTCAATATCCATATATCAGCGATATATCATCGATCTATCGCCGATATGGCCTTCCATGCCTAGGAGAGAACTTGTGAACACCTAGAGATAATTGATGGACAAATGCCACCGAGACAAATACACGGGGAGTAAGTGCGAATAATTCCTTTTCAGGAAAAGCAAGATAGAAAGGAATTTTCTCACCCAAAACTAAAGAGGGCATGCGATTAATGAGATAACATGTCATAAGGACAACATCACCCCAAAAAGAATGTAGGGCACGACTCTGAATGAGAAGGGTTCTTGCAACGTCAAGTAAATGATGATGCTTCCTTCCGGCAACACCATTTTGTTGGGAAGTATAGGCACACGATGTCTGATGAATAATACCTTGGGTTGAAAAATAATTAGATAGATAATGAATACAAAATTCCAAGGTATTATCAGTTCTCACAAATTTCACAGAAGATGAAAACACATTTTGCACTTCAGTCAAAAAATTTTTAATAACATCTCCATCTTCATATTTATTCTATAATAAAAAGACCCATGACAGACGAGAGAAGTGGGTCCGACTTCTTCGCTATAAGCTCGCTTTCGCGCCCTCGCTCTCTCTTGCAGTTGGATGCTAAGTATCAGCTAATCGCTAAAGCCTATCTTTTATCATCTCATATGACGACTGTACGTCCACGGCCTATCCCTCCCTTCTGGTCTGGTCCCTACCCTCGGGCTGATTTCTCGCAGAAGAAGACAGAAAAGCACATAGACATGTGTGAGAGACTATCGACGACAGCTTGGTACATGCCAATCCTCAAGAAGCAGCCCAATGTGCGAACCCTTCTCACTTCTCCTCTTCTTATCATCTACTGCAACAAGATAGAACATGTGTCCCTGATGATCCAGAACACGACTGGGACCCCATATATCTATATGAAACATCTCAAAAATGGAGCTACTACTCCGACCCTGATGACTTGAAAATGACGACCTATGATGTTTTCTTAACTAACAAGATTTACAATGAAAGGACAAGTGAGGAGAAGTCTGAGGTACGACACTATAAATTTCTGTAGCAAGAGATGACCAGAGCGTAGATGCCACATGAAGGAGGAGACAGGTTCAACAGAAAGAGCGAAGATGCCCGCATATGGGATCCGGGTTAAGCGATAGAGGCCACCCTGTTCACGGCTACAACAAATCACCTTGCCTGTGAGGATGTCCTGAAATACAAGTGAACATGGGTCAAAAATAGCTCGACAATTTAAATCTTTTGTACTCTGAATGATAGATAATAAGTTCATAAAAAAATCAGGTGCATGCAGTACATTCTGTAAGTGCATAGACGGTGTCAAACTAATCTCCCCCTGTCTTGTAATTGAAGAATGAGTCCCATCTCGATAACCACCGAACGTCCTGGAGGGACAAGTCTGTATATTGTAAGTTGATCCATGTCTCCACACAAGTGATGCATGGCACCGGAATCCATAATCCATTCAACTACATCGGATCCACATCTGCTAGTGAGTGCATAAGTATTACCTGAAGTGTTGGAGGAGGCAGAAGCAGCCACATTAGAGTAACTCCCAGGGGTTGAAGAGGATACGGCAGGACTGGATGGAGGTATGATGCTTCTCAATCATTCGACAAGACCATCAAACCGATGATCCATAGAAGCAGCTGGAGGCTCAATCTGCTCAGCCACACGAGCAGAGGCTGGAAATCCATGTTTAGAGTAGCATGTATCTTCGGTATGTCCAGAACGATGGCAGAATGTGCAGGGTGACGAACACGGCCTCCTCTATCGCGAGGTCCTCGTCCACGAAACTGAGAAGAGACTCCTCGACCTCTAGAAGCAGTCATCGTTGAGGAAGTCGAACTGGCAGTGGAAGATGGAATAGTAATCTGACTTAGCCTACGAAGGCTTCCTCCATTGGAGGAATAGTAGAGTCTGCCAAGATCTGAGAACGGGTCACCTAGTACTTCGGATCAAAGGTTTTCAGGAACACACCAACCATGATGGCATTCCGACAAGTCTTCTACTGCTCAGGGGAAGATGTCAGAGGCATGAAGCTATAGAGCTTCTCAAACATCCCACATAAGGATGTATATAGTGAGTGAAGAGGACGTCCATTCTGCTTGATGGTAAAGATATCATGCTGGAGCTGTAGAATCTTCGTCTTGTTCTTCGCCTGTGAGTAAGTGGCAGCAAGAATATCCCACATCGCCTTGGTTGTGGGTTGATGAAGTATATCATTGACGATTTCTAATGCCAATATACCTGAGAGCCAAACTTTGGCATAAGCATCATCCATCTCCCATGAGGCATTAACTCCAGTCTTATTGGCCGGTTCTTCTTCGATAAGAATGTGTTTCTTACTTGTAGACTTCATCATGCTCATAACTGCATAGCCCACAGTTCATACTTTGATCCATCCATCTTTACTATAGGCGCAGGACCTCTAAAGGCACCTATGGAGGGAACTTCAATCTTACTTTCTATCATGATGGCACACGAAGATTAGAAATGAAGACTAAACACGTTCTTGTCTACATTGATATAGAGAGATATGATTACATGTGTAGACTCATGCAATCAATCTCATGAAAGGCGAAAGACCCCGGCTTCTAGGTGCTCAGACGGTGGCAGGGGCCACTCGGGAGGACTACGGGGCTAGTGTAAGCCAAGGCGGGACTGGAAAGGGCCTAGGAGACGGTTGCCGGGAGCCTAACTAGGGTCGGGGAAGGTCCAGATGGGGCCGGCGGTGCTGGCTGGAGCCACGCGATGGCTGGAGGGGCCTAGGCGGGATCGGGGAGGGCCATGCGGAGGTCGGTGATGCCTAGGTGGGGTTGGCGATGGCTGGCGAGGGCCACGCGGTGGTCGACGATGCCTAGGCGGGGCCGGCGATGGGCTTAGGTGGGGTCGGTGGCGTTGGCTGGGGCTACACTAGGGTTGGTTGGGTCCCAGGCAGGGCTGGCAACGCTAGCTGGGTCCCAGGCAGGGCTGGCAGCGCTGGCTGGGGCCACACATGGGGCACGGGACAACATCACCTTGCGTAGAGAGGAGAGAAGGTGGGGGAAGGCTAGGGTTAGGGTTTCAAAGTTCCGATCTAGGACCGTCGCTCTGATACTATGTTGGGAAAAAAACTAAAAGTTGTTTATTCCTTGAACTCTAGGCTCTCTTATATAGGGAGAGACCTATGGGCAAATTACATAGAGTAGATAGAAGAACTGGAAAATATGTAAAGAGATACGGAAATATATAAAATATCTCGACAATATAAAATGAAAATAGTAAAGCATGGTACCTTTACAAATGTGTCTGTTCAGGGTTCCAAGCTCAATGGTGGCAACTAAACACGAGGGTTGCGCTCATTGCGGGACTTAACCCAACACCTTACGGCATAAGCAGATGACAACCAAGCACCATATGTGTCCGCCTTCCCGAAGGCTCTCCTCTTTTTCAAGAGGGTTGCGTTGATTTCCCTTGTGGTAGAGGGTCATACAATGTTGGAGTGGTTCTCCTTATAAGAAATTAAGAATATCCAATTCAGTTGATCGAGGTGTGTTTTAGTCAATTTTAACAGATAGAAATCCCCCTCCCCAATCAGGTCTGGTAATGGTGACATACAATAGCTTCCCTACAAGTTCTTTAATACTCTCCTATCTACCTTTACAGAGTCATCATCATATAGCTGTGCATTGGGATCCATTGGAGTAGTAGCAGGTCTACATCATGTCATACTCGTCTCAGATAAGACATCAATGACATATTTCCTTTGCGTCATTACCATTCTTTGATGGTTTCTTGCAAATTGTAGTCCAAAAAGATACCTCAGCTCACCAAGATCCTTGGTAAGGAATTGTTGTCCAAGAAAATCCTTGGTTGTCTGAATTCCTTCTTTATCATTGTGTGTGATAACAATATCATCTACATAAACCAAAATAGCAACAATACCTTTCTAGGTTCTCTTAACAAAAAGAGAATTGTCCGTAGTAGATCTGACAAAACCATGTAGTTCAATCAACTCTGAGAGCTTTTGAAACCACGCCCTCGGACTCTGCTTAAGACCATATATGGTCTTATGAAGTTTACATACCATATTAGACTCCCCCTTAGCAATAAACCCGGTAGCTGCTGCATATACACTTCTTCGTGTAAATCACCATATAAGAAAATATTCTTGACATCCAATTGGAAAAGGGGCCAGTCATTTACCACAGTAAAGGCAACAAGAATGCGTGGTGTAGAGTAATGCGCAATAGGAGAAAAAGTGTCTTGATAGTCCACCCCATAAGTTTGGGTGAATCCTCGAGAAACCAAGCGGGCCTTGTATCTGTCCACAGAATTGTCTGCACGATGTTTAATAGTAAACACACACTGTCGACAATAGAATCACCTGGAGGAGCGGAGACGACACTCCACGTACCACGGGATTGTAAAGCGGCCATTTCCACTTCCATAGCAAGACGCCAAGGGCCACTCTGTAATGCCTCCTGATATGATCTCGGTATTTGTACCGCTTATAAGGCAACAACAAATCTCCGAAAGTTCCCAAATAGCCACGCCATAGAGACATGAGAGGAAAGATGATGCATCATACATGCACGCCGCTTTCGTCGTAGAGCAATAGGCACATCCAGGTCACTGTATCCTCAGAAATAGAAGCATCCAAAACATCCTGCACACTCAAATCACAAGTGCCATCAGTAGAACTCAAATGTTCAAGACATACCTTGGACGTGTTGGATGTTGGTGGAGGCACATGAGCAAGAGGCTGGCAGTGGTAAACCTGAGGAAAGAAAGTAGATGTGCCTGGAGGTGTAGGTGGTAGCGGTGGTTGTGGAGGATGTGGTGGTGGTGGTGAAGTAATAGATAGGAGGTGGTGGCATGTAAACCTCTTCTCCACTCTTTGAAGGGATGAGCTCGTCACCTGTAGGAGAGAAATATATAATGGATTCAAAGAAGGTGACATTTGCACTAACATAGTACCTTCGTCGAGCAGGGTCAAAGCAACGATACCTCTTTTGGGTCTTGGAATACCCAACAAACACACACTTGACTGCTCTAGGCGAGAGTTTGTCAAGAACTGGAGACAGATGAACAAAAGCAATGCAACCAAAAACACGAGGTGTGAGAGAAAAAAGATCCTTCTCGGAAAACGCAATCGAGAATGGAATCTTTTCCCCCAGAATCGATGAAGGCATACGATTCACCAAATAACACGCTGTGAGAACAACGTCCCCCCAATACAAGTGGGGAGCACAACTCTGAATCAGAAGAGTCCTGGTGGCATCCAAGAGATGGCGATGTTTCCCAGCCACCCCATTCTGTTGGGATGTATATGCACAAGATGTCTGATGCACAATACCATAAGATCTAAGAAATTGAGAAAGTTGTGTACTACAGAACTCAAGAGCAGTATTAAAACGTATATACTTAACATTTGCAGAAAAAACATTCCTTATTCATTAATAAAAGACTGAATAATAGGACTAGCATCAGACTTGTTCTTAAGGAGAAAGACCCATGACAATCTAGAAAATTCATCAACTGCAACAGGATAAAAACGATGTCCCTGTAGATCAGGAACATAGCTGGGGTCCCAAATATTCAAATGAATCAACTCAAAAAGACCATGACCACTTTGACCCTGACGACTCTGGAATGTGGACCTATGATGCTTCCCAAGCTGGCAGGCCTTGCACTGGAAAGTAGAGCGAGGAGAGAACTGAGGAAGAACATGACGCAGCTTTTGCAGAGGACGATGACCAAAATAGAGATGCCACTTATACGGAGAGACAAATCCAGTGCGAAGAGAAGAGACAACAACATACGAAGATTGCACTAGTCTGTATAGGCCTCTTTGCTCACGGCTAGAACCAATCATCCTGCCCGTTAGAATGTCCTGAAACACAAGAGCAGAGGGGTCAAATATGGCACGACAATGCAAATCCTTGGTGATTTGACTAATAGATAATAAATTCATAGAGAATTCAAAAGCATAAAGAACATTCTGAAGCCGCATTTCAGGGGTCAACTGCACCTCCTCCTAACCAGTAATGGGAAAGTGTTTCCCATTAGCTATCACCACAGATCTGCCTGACTGGGTCGGGCTATAGGTACTGAACTATCCTCTGTCACCACAGAGATGATGGGATGCTCCTGAATCCGTGATCCACTCTGACAAGTTTGCCCTGTAACAGCTAGTAAAAGCATATGTCGTACCTAATGTGGATGTAGTGGCTGAGGCTGCTACCTCTGAAGATCCCGACTGTGAGCTAGTTGACCTGGGAGACAACATAATCTCCTTGAGTTGTGCAAAACTTATCAAACCTCTAGTCAGATGTGCCAGACGAACTGCTGCCCTGCTGGATTTGTTCTGCCACACATGCTGAAGCAGGAAAACCATGCTTGGAATAGCATGTTTCCTCTGAATGACCTGACCTATGGTAATAAGTGCAAGGCTGACGAGGGGGTCTACTGCCCCCTCCCCCTCTTCCACGGCCACCTCGTCCACGAAACTGCGTAGTGCTCCCCCTACCACGAGATGTTGCCATAGCTGAAGAAGTCTGAGACACGAAAGAACTGCTAGAAGATATGGAAAGTCTGCTCAGCCGGCGATATGCCTCCTCCATCAGAGGGATATTGGCATCAGTAAGAATATGTGCTCTTGCTGCAACATACTCAGGATCTAGTGCCACTAGAAAGACTCCTGTCATCACGGAATCCCTATATGCCTTGAGTTGCTCCGATGTAGCAGTCAAGAGAATGTAACCATGTAATTTTTCAAACATACCTCTTAAAGAAGTGTAAAGGGTATGGAAAGGATGACCATTATGCTTCGAAGTGAAGATATCGTGCTGAAGTTGCAGAATCTTTGACTCATTCTTCGTCGGAGAATATGTAGCAACGAGAATGTCCCACATAGCCTTTGTAGTGGGCTGACTCAAGATGTCATTGGCTATCTCCATAGATACTGTTACAGAAAGTTGTACTCGTGCATACGCATCGTCTGCCTCCCATGAGGCATTAACCCAGTCTTGTCAACAGGCTCCTCCCATGTGAGGATATGCTTTTTGCCATTACATTGCATTAGACTCATGAACTGCATGGTCCACAGTTCATAATTAGTTCCATCCATCTTCACAATGGGTGTTGGACCTTTGAAGGCACCCATGGATGGAATATCCGCTTTGTTGTCTGACATGATGACAACAGTCTCTCAAAAATGGGGTTGTAAACTTGGACAGAGAATGTCTGCACGGACATATAGGAAGATGGTTGTGGATATAGACTCATACCACAACCACTTCCATTCTTTGAAGACTCCTTTGGAAGGCTAGGGTGTTTTAGATAGTCAACTCACACCCTAGGGGATCAGAACGAAGCCCTCCAAAGGAGCATAGACACGCGAGGATGCGCAAGGGCGCGCGGAAGCATTGGGACTCGTGGGAGCGCAGCACAGGATCGCGCTGAAGCACAGGTGCGCAGTGTTGCGTAGACGCACAAGCACGCACAAGCACGTGGGGGTGCACAGGTGCGCGTGCTGGAGCACACAAGCGCGCAGAGCGCATGCACGCAGGGGTGCACAGGCATGTAGTGGCACAGGTGGCGGAGCGTGCGGTAGCAGCAGCTTGGCGACGTGTGAGGTTTTTTGGTGGGGACGAGGATTTAGGGTACATGCTCTGGTCTAGGACCGTCACCCTGATACCATGTGAAAATGTGAAGGAATAAGTTATATTCATCGTAGCCCTAGAGCTCTCTTATATAGGAGAAAGCTCTAAGTAAAATTACATAGATAGTCGAAGGAAATATAAAATTACAGGATAACATATAAAGAGATATAAATATCTCAACACGAATGAAATCCCCGGGTTTCTGTTCACAGTGGCCCTTCATGTTAAATTGTACAGAGTTGGTACAGGATATAGTCGTAGCTAGTTCAAAAAGTGCCGAGTTAGTTCCTCATCATGCAGCCATGAGTTGTAAGAATGCGAGCAAGTTTATGAGTGACCCTCAACTTTATCCCGGCAAAACATTAGTGAAATTTCCTACACGGATTCACTACCTCAAACAAAATCTTCCTAGGTCATATCCACACAAAGAACCGATTTTTTCCCACATTTTGGGGGTCAGTTACATATAGTCTTTGCTTCCAAACAAATCTAATTTGACTCGGAATAAGGGAGTCAAGTTCAAAAAATCTATATCCTTCTTATATCATTCAAACATTTCTTTGGCCTTTCATGTCCCTTCTTACAAGGCTCTTCTTCCAACTTCTCATGACTCGTAACTGGAGTAGTACACGGCCTTCTTGGCATATGTCCAAACCACCTTTAAACGAATCTCTCATTTCATATCATTGTGACACCACCCTTTTGCATATGTTGCCAAAGTAGATAATTCTGTGTCCACACATGGCATATCCATCAAAACAGCATCATCTCAGCTATCAATATTATATGCACATGTGTATAGTTAACCGCCCAACACTCAACGTCATAAAGCATCACAGGTCTTGCTGAAACTTTGTCATGTTCAACTTCGAGCTTCAAAGGAAATTTTTATCCCAGATTAATCCTAAATCTCCTTTCCACTTCAACCTCCATAGACTGATTCTATTAGCAAGTTCCTCGTAAACTCCTCCATACTTTAATAGAGTGAAGTCAAGTATTTAAAAGTGTCCAGAATTATATATGTCCCATATTAACCCCAACACATCATCAGCTGCTCATATAGAAGGCGCATTCAAATTAAGCTTAGTGAAGTAATACCTTTAGCAGCAAAATTGAGAGGGAATGCAAATAAGTTGCAATCTTGAGGTAAGTTGTTATAAAAAATACATAAAAACGATGACGAAAATGGCTAGCAAAAGATTCATTAAATGCTCTATTCTTTGAGAGTTTATACTGCAAAGAAAAAGGAAGCCAGTGAGAAAAACTTCCCTGACATTGAACTTAGATTATGTAGACTCTATCTCTTGTCCCCTGCACTAAAACATTGAACTTACATTATGTACATCATGCCATGGTTCTACATAATCAGACCTTTATACCCCAAATCCATTCTCCAAAGCTTTGACTTCACGTTGACTCTATATCTTGTCCCATGCACTAACACAATGTCATTTGCGAACAAAATACACCAAGGCACCTCCTCCAACATGTGTTTGCTAATTTTTCCATAACTAAGAGAAAACGGGACGAACTCAGGGTTACTCTTTTTTGTAGATTGATACCACGGTTTCAAAATATGCTAGGCAGATCGAGTCAGTTCTCTGGCATTGAAGTGAGGTGTAAGCCTCGAGACAATCGAGGTGTAAACCTTAGTTAGGGAGAAAAATATGCATAAAACCCACAATTGCATATATGTCAATGAAATTATGTGTTATATGACTAACATATAATACGACAATATAATATATGATGAAATTATAGGGATAAGAGCACCAAAAGAAAAATATTATATCAACTCCATATGCATTGCAAATTGCAATGTAGTATAAGTAATAAAAATCACTAGCAAAACAAATAAAATATACATAACAATTCCCAAACTTATATATACAAAAAATCTGAAAACTGGTGTACACGAAGAGAATATTGATCAAATACTAGGTAGAGCTAACAATAACAAACATGAGAAATAAAATCATAAGCAAAAAATAACAAGAATATAAACGTAATAGCATATATAATCACGATCAAAACAATTACTAGTAGAACAAGCACTTACAAAATAATCTAGCGTTGATCAAACTAATTACAACTCTTAAAATTGGTATACAACAAACCTGAAACTGATCTATTTCAAAATTACAAGATTATATGTCATGTACCAGATTAAGCTAACAACACACCAGAAACTAGTCAGATGAGCAATACTGGAAAATCTACAGTCGTTCAAATCTGCTATAATATATAGAAAATAAATATAACAGAACAAAAGAAGTAGAAGTCGCATACTTAACAGATCTGAGGAGGCACCTCAGGGGCACTTTAGTCCTTTGAGGCATACGCCTCACCTGGGTTGCCAAAGGCTATAGCCTCAAGGCAGTTTTCACATAAAAATACCTCGAGGCATACGCCTTCGCATCTCTAGGTGAACATACATATCTCTAAGCAAGTCAACATACAAAAAGACACCCCTCTTTTTCTCGAGAATCTGTTATACGATTTATTTTATGTACGGTGTCGCCATACAAGGATCTTCTTTCTTCTGTAGAAAACCTCCATCAAATGCCTCAGAGGTGTATGGTGACCAATCAGAGAGGAAATCATACTGGCTTTCTGATACTGTTGAAACTTATTTCAACCTCTTTTTAATTATACTGTCCCACAACTTCATTGTACGACTTGTCAATTTGATACCCATATAGTTTGCATAATTTAATATATATCCCTTGTTCTTGTATAAATAAAGGCATTATCTTTTCTACATTCATATGCTATTTTCTTACTTTTTCAGATATTATTAAATAACTTTGTAGGTCAAGCAATGCCTTCCTCGCCAAAAATCTTCCAAACATCTTAGTAATATCATTTAGGTCCTACTATCCTTTGAATTCATTGATAACAAGCATATTCGGGTGGGTTCCAAACATGTGAACTCCTGATGGCTAACTCCATAAAACCATTCTCATTGAAAAACAAGCAAAAATAATTCTTTTACCATGATTTTTATATCACTATCCTGCTAATATTCTTTCATTCTCATCCTTGATACACCTAACGTGCAGAGATCATCGGTTGCTCTATTCCCTAGACTTATCTAGCTTGATATTTGTTGGAACTTGCTTTGAGTCAAGTTTCACATACATACACTCTTAAGCTTTGTTCTTTCTTCATTAACTGCCATCTTATGTGGACGAAAACAATATGTTCCAAACCATGCAAAACATTTTCTTTTTTATAATTTTTCAAGATATCATAACAGGGGATGTGCACAGTTGAACCTATCCTACACAGGGATATTTCGTTCTCCAGCTCCATGAAGTCACTTGATACCTATCATGCATGGAGCTATGCCGTTCTCTAAATCCGTTCTGCATTATCTACTTACTCCAACATCACAATCAAAACATTCACCCTCACAGTTGCCCCTCCAAGACTCATCAGAGAGTACATGCCACTTCCAATATCAATGTTTATATTTAACGAATAAGAAAGACCCATACACCATGATCACATGTGACATATTATGAGTGAAATTGCCCTGCTAGTTTCCTGAAGACCTGGTCCAGATTCAGAGCTCGTTGCCAACTTTATCGGTGTTTAATGTGCCTCCAAGACCTTAACCAGGCTTCTGCTGGCTATCTGAGCTAGAGGGCGTTATAATACTATGACAAATATGATGCATGCCCAGTGACTAAAGTCCTCGCCAACAGTAAGTATAATAAAATACAATACTACATTTTCTCCTTTCATGAAAAGGACCAATCTATGAATATCAACCAATTTTTTGAGAAGATAAATATCAAATTTAAAGATGACATCTCAAAGAGGATATCAGAGGGAGTCTACTGCTATTAACCAATTCCATGTAGATTCAAGCAAAAAAAGATGTCAATGAATTCTAGTAAAGAAAAAAGAGTTTTTATAAAAATGATATCACAAATTCTATACCAGCACAGATGAATTTCTTTTTATGAGACTAGTCATCAAAAACTCATCAGCACAAGCAACATAGTACAAAGTCTGCAATAGAGCAAACTATATTAACATGTAGATTCACCCATGGAGACTACAATCCAATCACAATATTAAAAATCATTTTAACGTGTCATCTTCCCTCGTAAACAAGGTTTAAAAAAGCACAAGACGGTCCGAGGCATTTTCCCAAAATGTGAGGTGAGGCGTAAGCCTCAATTTTTTGGAAAGAAAAACTAAAACTAAGCAAAACACATTAAAAAATATATAATAATAATAATATTTGCTAAAAACACATTCAAAAACAAGTTCACACTAGTAAAAGATACAATATATAAACGATGAAAGCATTGAAGTTCATAAAAACTAATATTAGGCCACTAATTTGTGGAATGTCAAGTTCCAACTCCAACCGTACATACTGGAGTAGTGTATAGACTCCCCTGGGGTTACGGCTCTATGTACCCCCATCACATGTGAATCTTGTAAATCCATATGTCTTCGTGCTTGCTTTGTTGATCGCGTTTGTCCATGATTGCTTCCGCTTCACAACAAAATGTAATAATTATTTTACTCCATGTGTTTCTTTTCAACCATGCTTCTTCATATATTTTAAGAACAACCAAATAACAACATCAAGTTGCAAACTTGCAACTAGTATAAAAATCTTGTTACAATTCATACACAATCGCACTTGTTGTGTACAATATAACTAGTATGTGTCGATGCAATATGATAAATCGAAGATGATGTATACAAGGTCATTGAGTTTCACTTGTTTCAAGCAATATATTCTCTTTGTATGGACCTATTTATAAAAATATGCAAGGGTTTAACATGAAAACAAAAATACTGATATAAAAATATATAATGCTTAGGTCAAAATAGGATCATGTGCAAAGCACATAACCCAAAAGTAAAAAAAACCTCACACTTGAGGCTTACGCTTCCGCCTCGCCTCGACGCCTCACAACACCCTAAGTCTTATGCCTCAACTTCTAGGTGAGTCTTATGCCTCATCGCCTCGAGGTATGCCTTTTGAAACTGTGGAGAAGAGAGACGTGTGGAGAAGAGAGACGAATATGATATATATTCCATAGGGCTATGGTCTCTTATATATAGAGTACAAGAGGAACAATACCTAATATCCCTGAGGGGTTACGGAACCCGAAAGATTAAAGGTTACGGAACCCTATGGGTTAAGGGTTACGGAACTCGAAGGGTTACAAACATAATTGTAATATAATAATTCTAACAATCCCCCTCAAGTTGGAGCATATCTGTCGATCATGCCCAACTTGGATATTAAGCACATGGGGCGCTTCCTTGGAAGAGCCTTTGTAAGGATGTCTGCAAATTGAAGTTCAGTGGAGATGTGTGGAGTATTGATTCGTCCTCCTCGTACTGCATCACGAATAAAATGGCAATCAACTTCAATGTGTTTTGTCCGCAGTTTGCTCATGGAAAACTGGATTGGTGGCGATGTACGTGGCAGACTTGTTGGCGAAGTATAAGGGTACAGGATTGGTGATTGACATGCCAAGTTCTGTTAGGAAAGAAACAAGCCATGTAATCTCACATGCGGCATGAGCCATTGCCCTGTATTCAGCTTCCGCACTGGATCTGGGCCACTGTCTGCTTCTTGCTTCGCCAAGTGACAAGGTTATCCCCGGCAAACACAGTGTATCCTGTAGTGGATCGATGGTCCTCAGGAGAGCTAGCATAGTCAGTATAGGCGGAGATATTAGTGTGCCCATTCACCCCATAGAAGAGTCCACGTTCGGGAGATTCCTTCAAATATCGAAAGATCAATAGAACATCCTGCCAGTGACCGTAAAGAGGCTTCTCCAAATGCTGACTGGCTTTGTTCACAGCATATGATATATCTGGCCTAGTAACAATAAGATAGAGTAATTTTCCCACTAAGCTTCTGTATCGTGTTGCAACCTCAAAGCTGGATCAGTAAATGCTGAATATTTTCTCACTTCTGCAGGGCTGCCAGATGGCTTGCATCCAAGAAGTCTTGCCTCAGTCAGAATATCGAGGCAATACTTTCTCTGTGAAAGATGGAGCCCCTCTGTAGTGCGTATTAATTCGATGTCAAGAAAATAACGAAGTTGGCCGAGATATTTCGTGACAAAGACCTTCTGGAGGAAGGTCTTGGTCTCCTAAATACCATCTACATCATCTCCTGTGATAACCATAACATCAACATAGACAGCAAGGATGATCGTGCAAGTAGACTGTCGTCTAACAAAAACAGAGCAGTCAGATGTTGTCCTATAAAAACCAAGTGTGTTGGTCTCCGTAGTAAGACTGTCAAACCATGCCCTTGGGCTCTGCTTCAGGCCATAAATGGTCGTGCGTGGTCGACATACATGCTCTCCCTCGACTACATGCCCCGACAAGGGCATCATATAGACCTCCTCCTCAATATCACCATAAAGAAAGGTGTTCTTCACATCAAGTTGGTAAATGGGCCAAGCCTTGTTGGCAGCAACAGAGAGAATGGTATGTATCGACCCCTATCTGGCAACAGGAGAGAAGGTCTCAAAATAATCAACTCCAAAGGTTTGTGTGAAACCTTTGGTAACAAGTCTGGTTTTTAACCTTTCAATAGAACCATCAAGTGATTGTTCGGTTGTGAAGACCTGTCGACAAGCCATAGGGCAAACTCACGAGGGGCACGACACAAGATCCCACGTGCCCTGGGAGGTAAGTGCATCCATCTCCTCATCCATGGCATGTCGCCAACCATGATCTTGCATTGCATTGAAACGATCTCTTGGAACAGAAATAGCATTCAAAGCATCTGCAAATCTCTTATTACGGCTAGATAAACCATATGTAGAAGTAAAATGTGACATGGGGTGATACGTACATTACCTTTTTTTTGCTTGCGTAGAGCTGTAGGAAGCTCTCCAGGTACATCTGGGACAGCAGTGGTGGGAGCACTCGAAGTGGTCATATCATCCTGCATAAAAGGGACAGGCAAAGGTACAGACACAGGTGTAGAAGGTATAGAGATACACTGGCAAGTATAGACGATTGGCGAAGGAGGGAGGTCCATAGGAATGTCACTCACAGTCTGTGTGAAATAACTTGTTTGCTCAAAGAAGTGACATCAACAGACACATAGTATCGACGTCTAACAGGATCATAGCAGTGATAGCCTTTCTAGGTACGAGTGTACCCAAGAAAGACGCATTTAATGGCACGAGAGGATAATTTGTCAGTTGCATGAAAGTTATAAACAAATGTAATACAACAAAAAATTCGCAGAGATATGGGAAAAGAAGATTCAGTAGGATAAAGTAAGGAAAATGGAGTTGCCCCTTTGAGAACAGATGAAGGAACACGGTTGATGAGATATACTACAGTAAGGATAGCATCTCCCCAATATTGTTTAGGACACTCATTTGACTAAGAAGAGATCTGGCAACATTTAGCAAGTGTTGGAGTTTCCTCTCAGTTATACCATTCTGTTGTGAGGTATATGGACATGATGTTTGGTGAACAGTTCCCGGGGATGCAAAGAAAGAGATCAAGTCATGTTGGATTAACTCAGGGTACAAATGATCTTAACAATGCTAGAAAAGTAAGTTTTAACATATTGAAAGAAATTTCTGACAATTTGATTAATCTCCGAACACTCCTTTATTAGATATACCCAAGAAGATCGACTATAATCATCAACAAAAACTATAAATAATGATGACCACTTAACGTGCGGATCGGACAAGGTCCCCAAACATCACAATGAACAAGATGAAAAGCAGTAGTACTACGAGACTCAGTACGAACAGAAAACGAAGCGCGATGGTGCTTCCCGAACTCACATACCTCACACTGAAAGGACTTCAGAGCAGAGAGTTCAAGAAACATCATGGAGATGGCCCTGGCAGAGGGATGCCCAAGCCGCAGATGCCATAGGAGCGGATCTTCGAACGGACGTAGCACCAACAAAATTGGAGTCCGAGAGTATGTCAAGATAATATAAGTCGTTCTTCTCATGACCCCCACCAAAAATCTACCTCATCCGAATGTCCTAAAAATAACAACAAGACTCATCAAATATAACACGACAATGAAGCTCAACACAAAGATTGTGAACTAACAACAAGCTAAGAGGAAAATCAGAAGCACAGTGAACCTTCAAAATTCGGAGCTTGGAAGAGAATTCCATAGTTCCGACATTAGTAATATATGATTGGGTCCCATTAGTAACTCGACTTGACTTCACTAAGGTAGATGGTATGAAAGAGGAGAGTAGACTACCTTCTCCAGTGAGATGAGTAGAGGTACCGAAATCAATAATCCAAGATGGAGTAGGAGTGAGAGCAGCGTTGGTTGTTATACCTGAAGAAGTAGCCAGAGCAGCAGTTGTAGTGTTACTAGTGGTGGTAGGCTTTGGAGTGTGAAGGATCTGCATTAGACGGGAGTAATCTGCATCATTAAGATGAACAATCTTGCCACTGAAGGTAGGTGATGCCTTTTCCGCATCATAGGCATCCTCATAAGCATTATTGGTGTGATAAGAAAGTACGCCAAACTTCTGCCAGCATCGTTCAGTCAAGTGCTTCCACCTACCATAGTAAGTGCACGGGGCAGTAGAGTCTATCCCATGACCACGACCAAAGTCATGACCTCGTCCAGATTCTCGTCCGCGACCACGACTTGGATCACGACCGCATCCTCCTCGCAAGTCGTATCTGCCTCCTCGCCCAGATGAGGCGATGTGTGCAAAGTACTCTGTTGAAGGTAAGACGGGAGGTCGGGCAGCGGATGTCCCGATCTCCTCAAGTCGGCCAAAGATGGCCTTCATTGTTGGCAGTGTGTCTGATATAAGAAATTGCTCCTTCGTTGCATGATATCTAGAATGCAGGCCATCAAGGAAACGGTGTACCTGCCCGTCAGAACGCCCTTATATCTGTTTGGTGCAACATGAGGGTTGGAATATTGTAAGCTCCTCATACAGGCTGGAGAGATGACTGCAATACTTGATGAGGGTGGAATCACCCTGAGATGATGACCAGATTCGTCTGTAAATGTCTGCAAGATGTGACTTTGTCTTCTGTTGGGAGTATGTTTGCTCGAGATCCTCCTACATTTCCGTGGCCGTATTTTTGAAAAGAAGATTTGAGGCAATGTAAGCCTCAACACTGTTGGTCATCCAGTTGATAACCAAATAGTTGTCAGTCTGCCAGTTGTCGTACTCTTTGTCCTTTTCATTTAAAGTATCTTTAGTCAAAATGTAGAGTTTCCTCTGACCACCAATGAATACCATAAAAGATTGAGACCAGCACGTAATTTTCTATTCCCTTGAGTTTGATAGTAGTGCCTTATGCCATAATATTTGTGGCCAAGGGCTTTGTCTCGGTAGAAGAAGGCGTCATGGTGGTCTTAAAATAGAAAGAAGATCTTGTGATCAATTAAGGATGCATGTAAGAGCTAAAAAATGCCCTATAACTCAAGTTTTCCCTTGAAGAAGGGTAGAAAACCCTCAATGGACAGCAAATCTGGATTCTTAGCAGCGGTTCGTGATGTGTTTTGGATCTCCAAAGAGTTCTACGATACCAGTGGAGGGTAGTTGTGGGGTTGACGACCTTCGTAGGAGGTCTTAAAAGCACAGGGTAGCGCTAGCGGGGGGACTATGTGCCCCCTGGCGGCACTGGTAGGTGCTGGAGATGCTCCTGTAGGGTCGAGCTGCTGCACTGGAGGCGATTGGAGGGCCTTGTGTGGGGCCCTAATTCAGGGAAGGGGGCCCGCGCAGGCTTTTGCGAGGCTTGAAGGCGGCGGTGAGTATTTTAGGTCAGAACCCTGCTCTAGGACCGTTGCTCTGATACCATGTGAAGAAGAGAGACGAATAGGATATGTATTCCATAGGGGTTAGGGTCTCTTATGTAGAGATAAAACCCTAAAGGTACAAGAGGAAAAATGCATAAATACCCTTGAGGGGTTACGGAACACGAAGGGTTAAAGGTTACGAAACCCGAAGGGTTAAAGGTTATGAAACCTGAAGGGTTACAAACATAATTGTAATATAATAATTATAACAAAACAATGCTCGTAAACAAGTAGTGTTTCTCTACACCAGAGGACCCACAAACGCTACCAAAGGATCGGTTAGATCAATTGTCTACGAGGGGAGAGGTGCTTTAAAGTAAAAGCATCCTTTCTTTCACAAAAAAAATCTATAAATGAACGTAGACATTCAACTCGATCGTGCCCGTAGATCAAAGTAAGAGATAAATGGAGTGAATAGAAAGAATGACAGTGGAAGAAAAGCTAAAATAACCTCTTTCTTCCACAACAAACCATCTGCCCCATGTTCTTTTATTTGGGTGTCACAATGGAATTCTTGAAAAGCATTTGTGAAGCATTTCCGTGTCACAGACTCTTTAATTAGCATGCATTTGCTAGTAAATACAATATGAACATATATAAGTTCCACCCTTTCTCATTTGGTAGGTGGCTACCCAATAAAGTTGGTCCACCCCTTTTCCTTTTCGAAAAAAGTTCCTTACGTATGTACTTAGACCTATAGGTGAGATTATAAGTACTAATACGTACTTGAGTGACATACTGATCATAGTAGAGGAGCATGTTCAACTTGTCTAGCCTTAATCATGACTTGATGGAATATTGGGCTAGAATTGATTATGGGAACATTATCCATATTCTCATGAGACATCTCACACAAGCTTGCGAAGGTCAGTAGTCGGTATTCAGTCTGTTGGGTCACTAATTAAGGATTAATGGACGGTCAGGTCTTATTGGAGTATATATTAGATGGGTAATTGAATCTCTCCAGGATCCAATTATCTCCCACTCATGTTTAGTCCTACATCTACTATTTGTGGGACTCGGAATGTCTGTGTGGTTATATAAGGAGCCCAACACACCATGTACTCAATGAGATATTCACTACAGAAGATCCATCCCTTTGAGGCCTTCTCTCGTGGTTTCATCCCACTCCTCACTGAGTAAGGTTCGACGTAAAATCTGAATGTTCGCTTTTACACATTATGTTTTTTATTTTGCCTCCGTGTTTATATTTTAACACGAGTAATGGGTTAGTTTTGACTTTTTAATTATTTTAAATATATAATTCATTATATATATATATATATATTCTTATATATCTGCATAGATTTGGACATTTTCAATGCTATCATCATAACAAAATAAAAGAATCAATTGTATTCAAATCAAATATTAAGCATCTTAGATTTAATTTACTTTTAAAAATCAGAAAAGAGCATAGATGGATGTCTAAGACAAGTCGAAGAAAAGTCGGTTGACCAAGCTAACTCGTCAGACTGATTAATAGGTCAGATAAGTATCGACCAACTAATCTCTATTCAGTCAACCACCCCCACCTACCCAACTAATCAAACCGACTAGCCGGCCGATTTTGCAAGATTGAACTCGCAACTCGTCAAAGTTTGGACATTACAACTACAAAATGACCATTTCATCCTACATCCACCTCACAAGCTAGAAATAGGAAGGGATAACATCTCATCCCCACTACTATACAGCACAGGATTCTTGTAGAGATCACCTCCTCAACTAATCATATAACCTTCATAACAGTCCTAGTCATTCTCAATAGTCAAACATGTATCTGCACCTTGGCATAGTAATCAGCAGTAGACAGTTTCACCTTTCATTTGTATGGCAATATATTTACCTCATGTTGAAGTTGAACAAGTCTGATATTTAAAGTTACATCAATGCTTGCTTAACTTTTTCAACTAAAAATAAGCTGATTCAAGGAGAAAGAGAGAGTCAGGCCACAATGTTTCTTCTGAAAAGATATTTGATATATAACCCAAAATCATATAGTTTTCTTGTAGGTATATTTTATTTTATTTTCCTGTTGCATTTTTTATTATTATTGAATGGTTAATGTTAAGAGGTGACTTTAGATGAATGGTTGCATCTTCTATTTATTTGTTACTCAATATGGTGACTGAAATAATATTTTAATTAGATTTTGGCATTCATTCCTTATCAATTTGGTCCTCTCCTTTTCGACTCTTAGTCTCAATTCTCAACTGTGTTTCTTCTTCTCCCTCATGTGGCTTTATGTGCTCCTCTCCTAACTCCATAACATCTTCTAGCATTCTTCTTACTAATTACCTGTGCAACTAAGAATGTGACACTTCTCCAAAAAAATCCAACATGTGACAAAATTATGGTCATTGTGTTGTATGGAGAGGAAACCTCATAGCCCGCAGAAACTATTGTATGAGTGACAGCTTAAGACCAAGCCTAAGCTACGACACATGGTGGGGCTGCAATACTATATCTCCAAGTATCGAACAGTAGCGTCACATTTATCAGTTCAGTTACCTTAAGACAATAAAGCTTAAATCAATATCCAAAACACATGGATTCAGAATGCTGCTACGTCGCACATTTAGGTTAAATTCCCTCAAATAATCTGTTTATCTTGCACATTGCAATCTGTGTGAATTTCACACAGAAGCATTATCCCAGATGCGATTCATTAGATAGTACATTTTGTGTAGGTGCATGATAAACATTCTTTGACAAAAAGTGTTGCAATAGTTAGCAACTTAGTGTCGGATTCACTGAATTTTGAATAGAAAAAAAATGGTAGTGTCTTCTCCCACTTTAAGTAGGATCGGCTACATGGATTCTTGCTCAAATCCATGTTGAAAGATCCGACTATTTTTGTTAGCTACCTAAGGCAACCCCCACAAGGAGGGATTTGAACCCGGACTTTTGGGTGGTAGGAACTGCATTATCCCCAGACCATTGCATAGATTTGAAATAATTTGTGGTAACGAATATACGCCATTAGAACGGAGTCATTTAGATGTTAGTTGCA
The DNA here is from genome assembly GCA_037367405.1 of Ottelia alismoides. Lineage (NCBI taxonomy): Eukaryota > Viridiplantae > Streptophyta > Magnoliopsida > Alismatales > Hydrocharitaceae > Ottelia > Ottelia alismoides. The sequence goes on from JAZKJV010011420.1 coordinate 539,714, forward strand.
CGAAAATCCTCCTTTACATCTTATGCACATTACCTTCTACTTCTGCTAAGTGAAGAGAGGATGGAATGACCACAGCATAGTGTTTATACGGTTTGATTGCTGTCATTTATAATTTCATCAAAAGAGACCTTAAAATCATAATATACTGAAAAAACTTTCAGAAAATTAAGAATCGCCTTATTAGCTCTTTGGCCTCATCTTCGTTAGCAAAACAAAGATCAATATGACCAGCTTCAAGAAGAGCTAAAAGAGGAGATCTATAATTACGAACCATCTGCAAATAATTTGTAGATTATTTTCTGTATAAGAATAGGACGGCAGCTTCAAAATTACTAGAATCTGAACTCATAAACCTCAAAACTGGCCAAATCTATAGATATGTGTAGCCCTTCTTCTTTTGCAATACTTATTGCAGCTTGTATGCATTCCAAGTTTAAATAGGCATATCTCATTAGCAGCCACTGAAAAGAATCAAATCAACAATGAAAATTCTTGAGCAAAACTTCTACTTGATTACCAAAGCCATGGCTTCTTACTCTAGAGCCACCAAAGTCTTCTTGCCTTAGCTCGCTAGCCTGGAAAAGATCGTGATTAGTGGGAGTATCGTCAATATTGATATGCAGGAAACAGGACTGCTCTTCCAATACCTGAATCTTTGCAACACTTGAAAGGCATGGCCTCATGGTCCGGTTACCGTCATCGTCAACCAAGCATGCACACTAAAAACCAACCAAGACAGAACATGGTAGATTTTGGCATTTATTAACAATTACACATTGGAAGTTCAGCGTTACCTGTCCAGTGGGTCCTGTCTTCACCCTAAGCCTGGAAAGATCAAGCCCACTTTGACTTGTGAGGCAAACGAAAAATTGGCCATTTTCATCATCACCACATGCACCAATAATGCCACAAGAGATTCCAAATCCAACCGAAAGACCCCGGACCGTATTAACTATGCTACCACCAGCTATACTCTTTATGGAGCACTCTTCATCACGGGAAGGGAGTGCAGAGGTTTTAACTTGATAGAGTATATGCTCTACATCCTCCATGGAAACCTGCTAAAATACATTGAGCACAAAATAAGCAAGTTATCAGCAGTAAAAAAAGCATCCAATAATTCCGTCTAAAGCTTATTAAAGAACAGCAGACCCCAACTACTCGCATCATTGTCCTTATTCTATCAAATTGGTTTTCAAATAATAAAAGCAAACACCAAGTTGGCCAGCATGCTATTAAAGCATATACATTAACTATAAATAGGATTAAGGGATACGTTGCAAAAAGGATGTTAAATTGGTCATTTGCCAACCAAACAAAGGATAAAATGATTAAATCACTATCCAAGGAAGAGAAGAAGATTTCACTGTGATTGTATAAACAACTTGGTTAAAAATTTGAGGCCACAACAAGTAATTCAACTGATCTTGACACCTGACTTTGGTTGGAAAGACCCATGTCCAAGTCTCTCGTAGTATGCTATCGTGCGGAAGAAAGATCGTGGACAAAGCAGTTGGAAAACAGAACTCCCTGTATGCATCCCCAGAACATGCTTTTGTTACTGCCTTCTGAAAAAGGCGACTTTGGATTTAGGCCAAACATTCATTCCCAAGAGCAATATTTTAAGAGCTGCTGATCAAAGCACCTGCTTTGTCTGAAATCAAAGTCATCTTTTCAAAAGGTGGCTTACCTACTGTGCATAACAACAACAAAATCGCGGATGCATACCAACGAATTTTGTTCTCCAACCACGGTGATACCAAGAATTTTCATCATAGTGGGGGGGGTCTCCGTTAGTATGCCAATTTCTCATTCAATCTCATCCGCACTATTCACCACCAAAATTTTATCCCAATTTCGAAGCGATCGATATCCTAGAAAGGTTTTCATATCACTGCCTCGAGCCGCTGCGACATCAAACGTGTTCTACTCCGGCTCTTACGGGTTAGATAACGAAGGGATAAATAAACGAAATCCAATGTAAAGAGACGTGGGAGGGAACAGAGAGGGTGGAGACCGGCATGGAGCCGCCGCAGTCGCCGGGGATGGTGTCGAGGAGGGACCAATCAACTCTCGCCACGTGGTCCACCAGGGCCGAGGGCTGCAACCCCACCACCACCGGAGGATGAGGATGGTGATGCCTGCCGTGATGATGGTTCCCTTCCGCTCCCATGTCCTGAACGGAGATGGGGTACAGAACGGGGCCGAGGAGGATAAATAACACTGTTATCCCGACTCCGCTCCGGTGACAGTGACCATTTTATAATGACCGGAGGAGTGGGGGAGTGAAGACGGAGTGGTCTGTTTCTGTTCCTTTTAGGGTAATTTACATGCAAGTCCCTTGTATATTAATGGATTATGTGAGTGAGACCACCACCTCTAAAAAGTAAATTTTTAGAGGGATGTACCCTTGTAAGTTTATAACCATTAATGGATTAAGTGTTTCTTTAAGAGGCATTTATAGCTTAAAAAAAGGAACATGTTTTTGACTTGGAATTGAAAAGGATTTTTTTCTTGTTGACAAGATGAATAATGATTTTTAAATAGAGATTACTTTTTTAAATATTGACCAACATCTTATACTATACTAAAGACGAGCAACTTCATGGTCCTCTGCCGCGTGGCTTCATATGGGCTCCTCCCCGTCTTCTTTAGCCTCCTCGACTCCTTGTGCGCTCCCTCTCTCTGCTCCCCATGCACTCCCTCTCTCTACTCTCGACCCGTGAGCGCTCTCTGCTCCCCATGCGCTCCCTCTCTACTCCTGATCCGTACGCGCTCTCTCTCTCTCTCTCTGCTCCCCATGTGCTCCCTGTCTCTACTCCTGATCCGTGGGCACGCTCTCTCTCTTTATTACCCTCTATCGCTCTCTCTATCTCTCCTACAATAACAGTGATCTCTCTTTCCACAACATTCCACAAAACATTCAAACCCCGCATCTCTCTCTTACCTCGTCTTTCATCCCTTGCTCTTCTTTATCTACGTAATTCTCTCTCCCACCTCTCTCTCTCTCTCTCCATTTTCTATATTTATAGTAAAGAACACGTTTTAAATTTTAACATATAATATTAAAATCTCTCTCTCTCCTTTGACTCTTTTCTCTACATTATCTTTAGAAATTAATATATTTTCATTTCTAAACATTTAAAATATGTCTACTATGATGTTAAGATATTATAATACAATAGAAATTAAAATTTTTAAAATAAACTCAATTTCATAGAATAATCTCACAGTAAATCGATATACTCAAAACATATAAACTAAATTAGAATTAGTGTATAATATTACTTTAAAAACAATTTTATATTAAATACAATTCAAAATAATTCATTACCGTTGAATTTTTAAATAATGAGAAGGATAAGTGGTAGAATTTTAAATTTTTAATAATTTAGTAATAATGCATTTTGAAAAATAACTTAAAAAATATTATAAATAAAAATAATTTTAAAATGTAATATATGTACATATATTTGACTTATTTTTCGCCATATTATGAAATCAAGGATACATATAGATTGTAGATTTCATTTTATTCATATCCGTAAAATTAAATGAATCTTATTTGTATATTTTTTCACATTATGTGCCATATATTTTAAATTATTATGGTTTTATAGAGTATATTTTGCCAAACCATAACCATATATTGATATCACTGCGGTTCGAATAACAATGTAGATAAAATAATGTGGAATACATTTTAAAAAATAATGTTTTTACAATTTTTTAAACTAAACTCAATTTTAGGTAATTCTTTTCCTAAAAATATATAAATTTATAATGTTCGATGTATGACATAATATTAATTGTTCATGTGATTTATAATTGAAATAAACTACATTCATATAATGTAGCTGAATAATTTTAATATGTTATCAAAAGTCTTATTTAGTGACATGTATTATTTTTTAAAAAATATAGCTACATGTTCTGATAAATTTAAATTTGTTGGTTTTATAATCAATGATGAGTAATTGTTCTATTTTAATAGATATTTTACAATACTAATATTGTTGTTTCAAAAATGTTCTATTCACTTATCTATTTTGTAAAAAAGTTGTAATCTCCCATCTTGCTTAATGTTATTAACTTTAAGAGCATGTTTGGTTGCCAAGGTACATCGGGGTACTCTGACATATCCCTACCTACATCCCTGCATTCTTGGGTTAAGATTACTTGTATTGACCCTACAATTACTTTGGTATAATAATTTTTAACCGTGTTCAAATACAATTATTAACATACAACATGTTGTAGTCATTTAAAAAGTTGATATATCACATAATAAATGTCACATCATATCACATTTATCATTTCAGCCTTCCAACCCTCCAAAAAACTATTATTCACGGGAGGATACTCCAACCCATCCCAGTTACCTAACAAGCCCTAAAAATATACAAAAAGTTATTTCCTCTGACCGTCGTGAAGCGCGGGAATATACACTAGACACGTGGTATTTTATGCGCTCTCTCCTCTCCTGAGTGCTCTCTTTCTCCAATTATCTCTCTTAAAAAAATCTTACTTCTCTCTCTCTCTCAATAATGCTCTTTGTTCTCTCTCTCTCTCTCTTCAGTTTGAAAATGAAAGCCCCTCTCTCTTTCCCCATTCTCATTCCCCTGCAAAGCCGTGAAGGCCAACACCTAAATTTTATATTTTTAATTACACATAACATGTTATTAGTAAATGTTGTAATATTTTCTTCCCCTCCCTCTTTATTTTATCAATTCATACGCTATATTCATATGATATATTATTTTTAGTATTTTTTAAATAGTCAGGTCATATTGATGTAGCTATTGAAATAAAAATACAAATAGTTGCAAAATTCATAAAAATAAATTTTATTTATAGTAAATATTTGAATAACTTTCAACTAGAGCAAATGTTAGGAAATGTTTGAATAGAAAATAGTTGACCAATATAAACACTAAGATATTTAGATATATATGTAATAAGAATTTCATATTTTTATGAATAGTTAAAAGCATATTATAATGGATATTTTATAATTATTCCATACATGTAACTTAAATATTGTTTAATTTTCATAACATATCATATATACTAAGAAAAATGTATATTACCATCCTATCATGTGTTCACATAATATTTACAAAGAAGAACATTCATGTAGAGAAAATGTACATAAAAATATGAAGTCTAACTTACCAATAAAAAGTAGAAATATATGTGTGTAATCTTTACATGACATGCATACCCCTCTTTCTCGAGATCTCTCTCGACCTTTTTCTATTGCTCCCATCTCTTGCATACCCCCCCTTTTATTATTTAAATTTTCGAAATACTTCTATCACATTTTCATATTTATATAAGCATCATTTAAAAAATAATGTATAATAAAATTTTCATAATATGCAAGATATTTTATGCATGCAATTAAACTATAATTAAATTTGTAAGTTTAAATTTCAAAATATGTTTTAGTTTTTTTAAAGATTTAAATGGATGATAAAAATAAATTCATAAACTCACGGTATATAAATTTTAAAGCTATTTCCTATTTTTTTCCTCTCAATTTTTTATTTAGGTTGTGATATTTGCTTTCATTTTATTATTTTTTATAAGCGGTCTACCTAAATATTTCAAAAAATTCAAAGATATGTAATGTCTCAAAATACGATTACAAAGCCATATTTTAAGATAAAATGCATATTAACATATATTATTTTCCATATCTAAGATAGATCCAACTTATAGTTGTATTTTATTTTTTTAAAAAAATTAAGAGAATATGGGGTGGGAGATTTCTGAAGGAAACAATCTTATGAAAGCATATGATAAAAAAATAATAAATATATATTTTAAATTCGATTGAGGTATACCTACTTTACATAATTGACTTACGCTTGCAAAGATATTTCGTCCAACTATATATATAGAGGTAAAGGATGAAATTTATATGTTCTTTCTCATTATAATTTATATACATATTTGTTAGATTAATTTAAAATTCTACTTTAAGATAAATATAAATATATATACATATATATTAATAGTCGTACAGCTAATGCACATTTCATAATAATACATATGAATTATCCACTCACATATATATTCTAAAAAAATAAAGTTTAATATTTTTTTATTTACAACTATTATGAAATGTTGTAAATGATAACCTCTTAAATAACTCAATATAGTTGTGGCGGAAATGATTCGAGTTATGACAATTGCACAATTTCTGAGAATATTAACAACCTCTAAAAATGAGCACCTAAAGTGGCACCTTTTTCACGATTATGCTAGTAAAACAAACCCTAATTGTGTAACAGAGGTGAGTGGCAATTTGGATGGCGTAGACGACGAGCGATGAGGCATCGATCGGTAGGCGTGCGACTAGTGGAAGCGAGTTGTATCTAGGGACAGAATGGAGGTATGATCCTTTTAATTTTTTTCCATCTTATTATTTTGGTGATCGTGATCAAAATCTTGGGGAGAGGTCCGGGAAGTGAGGGAGGCGACAAAAGGACCCATGAATAGCATGATGTTCTTATGGTGGGTGTTATTGTGGAGGTAGGAGAGGTATGTTTGTGTGTGAGAAGAGACATATCGTATGGAGTAGCCTCTGTTGATGTGGTTGCACTTCTCCTATGATTCTATTATATTCTCCATTCTTAAAGAAAGAACTAGTGTCATTGTGGTTCTGTGATTTTCTCCATACACAATCTATAATAGAAAGGAATGTCTTGGTAAACCTCTTCTTTGCTCCTTGTGAACGTAGATTATGTTCATAGTTTTGTTCTAACTTATATCCTAATAAGTGTACCGCACTTACTATAGTTGTAGTCGTAGAATTGGCTAGTGGTTCAATTAAGTGTGATAAAGGATGATGACGTTATCGAACTCTAAGTGTTTCTTTAAGAGGCATTTATAGCTTAAAAAAAAGAGCATGTTTTTGACTTGGAATTGAAAAATATTTTTTTTCTTGTTGACAAGATGAATAATGATTTTTAAATAAATATTGCTTTTTTAAATATTGACCAACATCTTATACTATACTAAAGCCGGGCAACTTCATGGTCCTTTGCCACGTGGCTTCATGTGGGCTCCTCCACGTCTTCTTTAGCCTCCTCGACTCCTCGTGTGCTCCCTCTCTATGCTCCCCATGCACTCCCTTCTTCTACTCTCAACCTGTGCGCACTCTCTCTGCTCCCCATGCGCTCCCTCTCTCTACTCTCGATCCGTGCGCGTGCTCTCTCTCTCTCTCTCCCCATGTTGTTGTTGGACATGGGAGCCCACGGCGAGTCATTACGCAATAATGTTATTGCAAATATCATTCCCTGATCTGAAATGAAGAATAAATAATTTGCATAATAGGTCCCTTAGTACAATGAGGGTTATGTACCATGGCCATCTTAATGATCATACAGTTGTTGATTCAATAATTGAATCATAGAGGCCGGTACTTGGATGAATATCTAAGGAGTTAGATTGAGGACTCATCAAGCACCGTCAAATGATTGTTAAGAGATGATCTCCATCCTGAGTAGGAGATGGCTATCCTTTCTCATTTAGGCTGATATCTAACCGACGTCTTGATGCAGGTCCTTTGTATAGGAATAGAGATTCAGAGGTGTTAGATAAGTTAGGTCAAAGAGTTGACTTAACGAGATCGAGATAATCAAAATCCTATGTTGTATGTTGCCATGATATAGGCGCGCATCCTCTGACCGGAGACAAATGTGTTACTATATGTCTGAGTATGTACATTTGGCAGACCAATAGGTTGATGACCTAACCAAGGTCTATACACCGACGCGCTGGTGTGCATATAAGGGCATATGAGTAATACGATCTCTCAAAGGGATCATACAGGTTCATTTACTGAACTGGAAGACATGAGCACACTCATGAGATATTGGGAAGAATCAAATTCCGTGCACGGACGTCTCGCTTTGGAAGCTTGACTGAATTTGTAGGTTTGATATATACTTTTGGAAAGTATATGATCAAGACCTAGGTATGATATATGCTTTTGGAAAGTATATGATCGATACCAACTCCCAATGATCGAATGAGAAACTTACTGATAAAACTCTGAAGTAGATAGTATAAAGTTGATCTAATACTTTGGGTTTATTCTGAGTCTTCCAGTATGCAGGATGTACAAGTATTGAGAATACCTGAGGGTGATGTGATCATAAATAATTGTATAACCATGACGCTTCCATTCCTAGGAAGTGATGAAACGGGTCTGGAGTTTAGTGACTCCTCTCGGTAGAGAAGTAATATGATCTTAGTCCAAATGTTGGACATTGATCTAAATGTGATTCAGATGCAATGAGAAGATTAGATTTACGGTCTTGGTTTAATCAAGCAGCTATGGGAGGCTCGCGATCTGTATTTGAGATATGATCTCGATATCCAAGTCACTATACGTGGAACAATACAATCGCCCTGTCCTTATCTCCAAGTATTCGCGGAGAAATCGCATTATCCTTGAAGGAGTTCATGGGTAATTCTATTGTTGATATATGTATCCGAGCATTGAGAAAATTGATAATTAATTGTGACTTAATTATCATGAATAGTATGAATTTGATTCATATTATAAGGAGAGTTATCTAAGATAATTAAATGTAATTTATTTATCAAATATGTGAATAATATGAATGTGATTCATATTATTTGAGAACAAGAGAATAGAGATCCAAGATGATTAAATGTGATTTAATTATCATGGATATGAATAATGTGGATAGCAATATCCATATTAGTCATATATATTATAAATGTGATTTACAATATATAAGAGAGAGCTACTTGTAATTTATATTTGTTAATTAAATGTTAATGTGAATTGGATTCACATTGGACATTAAATAGAAAATGTAATTTACATTTTATTTTGGGTTGTAAATGTGATTCACAAGTTTCCAATGGTATGATTACAATGTTCACAAAATAAATTGGATTTATTTTTGTGAAATAATTTGCAACAAAAGTTGTTGCAAATATTGAAGAGAATCATGAGATAATGCAATCTCATGTAATATGGAAAGGAGGCTCCCTTCCTAACAAGGAGAGGGGACGGCTACCAAGTCCTTATAGGACTCATAGTCGTCCTCCCCCCTTTATGGAAGGAGGCTTACCTCCTTCCTATTTCTCCAATGGAAATTGATTTGATATAAATCAGATTATATTTAATATATCTTTGATTTTTATTAAATTAATTTTTGTTGGTTTTTACCAACAAAATCCTAGCCATTGAAAGAAACACAAATCAATGAGAGCCATTGAATTAGTGTTGTCCATGGATTGAGATCCATGGATCTCAAAATATTATAAAAGGAGAGGCACTCCTTTGCTCTTCTTTACACACAATGAGAACATAAGGTTCTCTCTCTCTTTCTCTCTACATGCCCCCTCTTCCTCTCTCTCTCTCTTGTGCCATCCACCATATATGCCCTAGAGAGGTTCTTCATCGCTGCAGCGTCGTCGTTATGCTGCCCGATCGTTTGCTCATGGATCTCTGTCTCCTTTGGTGCACCTCGCTCGTGAAGAAGACGTCGGATCTTATGTGTCGAGATCAGGAGATCCGTCGCTTGGATCATCAACATAGATTGCGAGAAGCACGTGTTTCATCAACACGCTCGCAAGCATCTCCTCCGTCGGATCGGACTTGAGATAGGAGGTCTCTTCGTTTAGAGACTCGATTGCAACCACGCTTCAAGAGGTAATCCTATTAATTATTTGTGGTTTAAACGAAATGATCCGAGAAGTGATCTTGGATCATGTGGTTTCGTCGCATGAAATTTTTTTAATTTCCGCTGCATAGAACAATTAGTACGACTAGTCGTTCTTCATCGTATTCGATACGATGCTCACGATTCCGTGATGCGATTGAGGATCTCACCATATCTTTCAAGTGGTATCAGAGACTTAGGTCGAATATCTTGGATGTGATCCATGAATCGAGGATGACTTGGGTTCATTAGGGTTTGCGAAAGTTTTCTTGCATTTCATTTTCGCATCTCTTTTTTGAGATTATTTTCGGCACTATTTAAATTATTTAAACACTAAAATAATAATTGTATTTTGTTCCCATTAAATAAGAAAACCGTAGGATCTGAGTTTACGTAATTTGGATTCCGTATGCTCGAGATATGATCATTTTAATGAACATGTATCCACAGTTTCGGGGATTGTGAATCTCAACGTAATTAAAGAGTTAATTGCGGATTTGAAACACTTTGAAATGCATGAAAATTACTTAGATTCTGTTATAAATCAAATTAGCAAACTTTAGAAACTCATTTTGCTTAATTTGGATTTAAATTGATTGAGATATGGTATTTTTAGTAAGTGAGGGTCACTGCTGGAAATACTTTCCTAATCAAGAACCTAGTAATTGTCATTTAATTAATGAATGAAATTAAATTATTTAATTTCTTGGAATAATTATGCATAAATATTTGTGAAATATTTGATGATAATTATTTTCATAAATGACATAGCCTTAACCAATATTTGATTAGATGTGATCTAGATCACTAATTGGTTACATGATCTACATGATCTACATTCCAACAAACATGTTGCTTGAATAGGATTTGGGATTTGTTTAGCAAATCTCATTATAATGTTAATCAAAATTGTTTTGATTATTATTATATGATATAATTTAGGTTGAAGAATCGATGATCATCTCAAATACAAAGTGATCTATTTTGCATTATCCTCTCCCGAGGTGTATATGGTGTCTAGTCAGAGAGCATTGGGGTAGCGGGTTGCAACGTATGTGGTCCGTCCCACTCTCGTCGGTATTGGCCATGACAGCGGGCAGGGTTAGTATAATGCTTAAGAAATTATGATGATTTCTAATTATTAAAATTCGAAATAATACGTATTTGAGATAATACCATGATTTAAGTAACAATAAAGAATGTTTGTTGGATATTAATTGGATCATTAATTTAATATGATTAGATTAATTGGAATCCCATTAAAATTAAAACACTCTATTATGAATAGAGATGTTATTTCCCTTGGAAGAATTAATCGTAATGAATATGATTCATAATGATTAATTAGAATTTGAATATGATATGGAGGATCACATAAGTGACATCCATGGTTTCCCGTCAAGGCGAAGGGTTCCGTCGCCAGGGATTGTATGTAGGAGATGCCTATCCGAAGTGACAGCTCCTGTATGCAAGCGCATCTGGATCGAGCTCTTTGCTTCTCGAAAGAGTAAGTCTGTATGCGTAGTGACCCCAATATTGGATCCTCATACTATTGGGTGATATTGGATTGCGCATAGCGAGTACTATTCTGGTTGACGGTTGGTTCAATTAATGACGGGTCAACATCGCCTTAGGGGTGGTGGGCTCGGGTGTTAAAGACTGAATTGGGAAATGCAAGTTGGCTTTGCAAGGCGGAATGTGATCCCGCTTCTTTTTATCGGAGTTACAGATTCTCAAATTATTGGGATGTGACAAAGATAAGGAAGGAGATCCCAGATCTTGCTGAGATATAATGGTAAGTATATCTCTTACGTTGAAAGTGATTATGGGAATGAACTTTCAGTGTTGACAAGGCAAGATAACTTTGATATAAAAATTCCTAAATCAAAGTAAAATATGTATATATATATATACACTTATGCAAATTTCTTATTTCAGATAATCCTTCACAAAACTCACTCAATACTATACTCAATAATAACCAGTAAAATATCATGGATTGGACTCATGATCCAGATAGTGTACTTGCAATTGGACACATAATGTATGTGGTTGCAATGTGCAAGTTTCCTCACAATAATGAGGAATGACAATTAAATAGACAATAGATCTACAATCCTAGGGTTTGTATGACTCTATAGTCTTGATCTCTCATCGAATGTACTTTGGAAGTGACATGTCGATGATGATTGCAATTGTCAAATAATCATTATAAAATCTAGTGAAGATATTCTGGCATACATATGTGCTCTTTACATTTATCATGAATGACATGGTTCTCTGCATCATGCAAAATAGTGGCTCCATAAGAGATGATGTATTCAAAATGTTTGAATACCTACCTGAACCAATGTTTTAAGAGTTTAGATGGATGTAGATACGATGAGTGTCATCGTTCTACTATCTATACTCTAGTCATTCATGAAGCTTCATAATATTCATATTGTATGAATTTAATGAAGCATGTATAAATGTTGAAATGCTCTTACATTGAATTCTTTTGAATTTAACATAAGAGATCCCTTGTCTTGAGCAATGTTTGTTTATAGATAAAGGGAGCGCAGTGGAAGCATGGGTCAGACCCAAGATGAGAAAGAAAGTCAAAGAGTTGACCGTACTTCTATGACTTCCATATGACATCAAAAGAGTTGGATGAATGCCAATGCTGCAATAAATTGATGTGTTGATAGTATGACTATAAAGTCTGTCTAGAATCCTTAGAAAAGGACTCGAATAGAGCCTCAAAATAATCTACATAAATCATTGAAATTGACTTTCTTATTTGATAAGATAAAGTCCAATAAATTGTATCTCAATCTTCTAATGAAACTATCAATTGGTTGCATATATATTAGAAGATTAGAAATTTGATCTTAAGGTTTAATGATCATCCATGTTGGAATTGATGCAATTGTTGCAACAATTTCCACTAGATCAATAAACTTCATATTTTCAGTGGGAGCCCTTAGTCTTAGAGAATGTCTCTATGACCTGGATTAGAATACATTCATTATTTATTTCTAAATGTTGGAAATAAACATGAATTCTGGAATGGACCTATCATAAAGAGTTATGATGGATATATTTCAGAAAGTAATCTAACATCCAGAGGAATCTACTAAATTAGAAAATTAGTGAATGGTTCATTAACATTTCTAATACTGAAATCAAACCTTAAAAGATCAAAAGGAGGATAAAGATCGTTTGATAATGATCTGGCATCAAGCCTTGGACATTTGTCTGTTGAATTGATCAATCGACTAGTGAGAGATGAAACTTTAGATTGTCTCAAGGTTCAAGTCTTACATACTTTTGAATATTGTATTGAAAGAAAAATGTCCAATACACTCTTCTTTGGGAATGGTGTAAGATGTCAAGGTATTCAGGATCTCATACATATTGATGTATGCAGATCATCTATATCAAAGTAAACATTATGGATATGTGATATCTATTGATGATTATGTATGATATGAGATTTCTTCTCTTCACCTAAAGAAACCTTTGAAATGTTCAAAGATTTCATTATTTGGTTTAGAACCAAAGTTTGAAGGAAGATAAAATGAATTTGATCTAATAGAGTTATAGGGAGATACAATTGGATCATGTGTGACATGATTTGATCAATAATGAATTTTAGCATAATTATCCCTTAGTTTCCAGGTATATATGTCTAGTAGAGACTACAATATATATCCTTAATAAGGTTCCATGCATGTAAGCTGGAGTCTAGCACTTGAGAGTGCTGCTTCATTAGGAAAATAAAGGATGGTATTGGATACCTACTTTATGACCTTGAGATTCTTAAAATATCTCATCTCTGAGAATGCGATTCTTAGAGGTTGGGACTCTTGAGAATCAAGATGAAAATGAAGTAAAGGAACTCATTTGATCTTGAGATGATAATGAGGCTCATGAAATCGGAAACTAAAAGGACAATTAAAGATGAAACACTAATACCTCTTCAAATGAGTTTGAGGATGTAGCCATGTGTCAGTTAAGTCTGACAATGATTGGACTCATGTGATGAAGCTTCTGAAGATCATGACATGGAAAGATGGATGTTAGCAATAAAGTCTAAAGTAGACTTCATATAAAAGTGTTGTATATAGACCCTCGAGGATCCACCTACATGGGTAAGACCCGTAAAGGTGTAAATGGATCTTCAAGAGAAAGGAAACCTCATGAGAAGGCAGAGACCTTCAAAGCACGGTTCGTAGCCATGAGCTACACATGAAGAAAGAAGACATCGCTTGCGATGAGACTTGTTTTCTAGTAACCATGCTTGAAATCATCGGAATATTGCCGACTTTAGCTACACAACTGGACTATTGCATCTTCAAGATGTAAGTCAAGATTGCATTCCTCTATGAATACCTCTCTAAGGATATTCAAATGAAGTAGCCCCAGGGCTTCATGGTTGAGGAAAGCAAGGTGTACAAGCTAAGGAATCCATCTATGGACTCAAATAAGCTTCTTGAAGTTGGACCATAAGATTTGATGAAATTATAAATGTTATGATTTCATATAGAATCTTGATGAGCCATGTAAAGCTTAGTGGGAGTGCCTTTGTGTTCATCGTGCTAAATATAGATGATATCTTAATCATTTGGAATGATATAAGGATAATAATAAGTGTTTTATAGATTGGCTATTCCATATCTTGAAATATGATTTCAAGGATATCTCTTAGTTCTTAATTCTGAAGTTGTTCAGAAGTAAAGAGAAGAGGATATTGGGATTGTCACACTAATGGCACACCTTGGACATTTCTATTTTCTGGAAAATTCTAATAAAGGCTTATTTCTCTTAAGATATGATACTGACCTATCTGAAAGGATAGCACCTCAAAGAGTTGAGGAAGCGAATGCTAGAACTGCTTGCACTTGTGCATCAGTTACGAGATGCTGAGTATATGCTAAATGTGTACAAAAGCCAGATATCTGCCATGCAGTGGGAGTAGTAAATTGTTACTAATCCTACTATGGAGATAAAACACTTGATTGCAGTAACATCAAAATCTTCAAATATGACAAGACTTTCGAGATAGTGATCTCTAAGTCTTATCTTCAAGAAATTAAGACTTTATAGATAGTGATCTAAAAGGTCTTAACTTTGGATACCTTTGGAGATAGAGATCTCCAGGAATAAGGGTATTCTGATAAGGATTATGAAAATACTGGTTATGATAATTGTTAAGCTGCAGTGTCAAGGACACTGTAGCTAACAAGATTGAGTATTGGTTGCATAAGATGCAACATTCGCATTAGATGCGAGCACTGTTACTGGGGATATGCAAGTGCCATAAAAGGACTTGGCGTAGTCTCGCAGGAACAGAGTGACTGATCAGCTTACCTAGCTATTTTCTAAATAGCATATGATTGCCACACGAGTACGGATTTAAAGATTAGCCCATTAATGGCTCTTTGGTCTAGTGGGAGATTATTGGACATGCGAGCCCACGACGAGCCATTATTTAATAAATGTTATTGCAAATATCATTCCCTGATCTGAAATGAAGAATAATTAATTTGCATAATAGGTCCCTTAGTACAATTAGGGTTATGTACCATGGCCATCTTAATGATCATACAGTTGTTGATTCAATAATTGAATCATAGAGGCTAGTGCTTGGATGAATATCTAAGGAGTTAGATTGATGACTCATCAAGCACCGTCAAATGATTGTTAAGAGATGATCTCCAGCCTAAGTAGGAGATGGCAATCCTTTCTCATTTAGGCTGATATCTAACCGACCTCTTGATGCAGGTCTTCTGCATAGGAATAGAGATTCGGAGGTGTTAGATAAGTTAGGTCAAAGAGTTGACTTAACGAGATCGAGATAATCAAAGTCCTATGTTGTATGTTGTCATGATATAGGCACACATCCTCTGATTGGAAACAGATGTGTCACTATATGTCTGGGTATGTACATTTGGCAGACCAATAGGTTGATGACCTAACCAAGGTCTATACACCGGCACGCTGGTGTACAAATAAGGGCATATGAGTAATACGATCTCTCAAAGGGATCATACAGGTTCATTTACTGAACCGGAAGACATGAGCTCACTCATGAGATATTGGGAGGAATCAACTTCCGTGCACGGTCGTCTCGCTTTGGAAGCTTGACTGAATTTGTAGGTTTGATATATACTTTTGAAAAATATATGATCAAGACCTAGGTATGATATATGCTTTTGGAAAGTATATGATCGATACCAACTCCCAATGATAGAATAAGAAACTTACTGATAAAACCCTGAAGTAGACAGTATAAAGTTGATCTAATACTTCGAGTTTATTAGTCTTCCAGTATGCATGATGTACAGTTATTGGGAATACCTGAGGGTGATGTTATCATAAACGATTGTATAACCATGACGCTTCCATTCTTAGGGAGTGATGAAATGGGTCTGGATTTTAGTGACTCCTCTCGGTAGAGAAGTAATCTGATCTTAGTCCAAATGTTGGACATTGATCTGAATGTGATTCAGATGCAATGAGAAGATTAGATTTGTGGTCTTGATTTAATCAAGCATATATGGGAGGCTCGCGATCTGGATTTGAGATATGATCTCGATATCCAAGTCACCATACGTGGAACAATACAATTGCCATGTCCTTATCTCCAAGTATTCGCGGAGAAAGCGCATTATCCTTGAAGGAGTTCATGGATAATTCTATTGTTGATATATGTATCCGAGCATTGAGAAAAATGATAATTAAATGTGATTTAATTATCATGAATAATATGAATTTGATTCATATTATAAGGAGAGTTATCTAAGATAATTAAATGTGATTTAATTATCAAAGATGTGAATAATATGAATGTGATTCATAATATTTGAGAACAGGAGAATAGAGATCCAAGATGATTAAATGTGATTTAATTATCATGGATATGAATAATGTGGATAGCAATATCCGTATTAGTCATATATATTATAAATGTGATTTATAATATATATAAGAGAGAGCTATTTGTAATTTATATTTGTTAATTAAATGTTAATGTGAATTGGATTCACATTGGACATTAAATTGAAAATGTAATTTACATTTTATTTAGGGTAGTGAATGTGATTCACAAATTTCTAGTGGCATGATTGCAATGTTCACAAAATAAATTGGATTTATTTTTGTGAAATAATTTGCAACAAAAGTAGTTGCAAATATTGGAGAGAATCATAAGATAATGCAAACTCATGTAATATGGAAAGGAGGCTCCCTTCCTAACAAGGAGAGGGGACGGCTACCAAGTCCTTATAGGACTCACAGCCGTCCTCCCCCCTTTATGGAAGGAGGCTTACCTCCTTCCTATTTCTCCAATGGAAATTGATTTGATATAAATCAAATTATATTTAATATATATTTGATTTTTATTAAATTAATTGTTGTTGATTTTTACCAACAATATCCTAGCCATTGAAAGAAACACACATCAATGAGAGCCATTGGATTTGTGTTGTCCATGGATTGAGATCCATGGATACCAAAATATTATAAAAGGAGAGGCACCCATTTGCTCTTCTTTACACACAATGAGAACATAAGGCTCTCTCTCTCTCTCTTTCTCTCTGCACGCCCTCTCTTCCTCTCTCTCTCTCTCTTGTGTTGTCCACCATGGATGCCCTAGAGAGGTTCTCCATCGCCGCAGCGTCGTCGTTATTCTGCCCGATCGTTTGCTCATGGATCTTTGTCTCCTTCGGTGCGCATCGTTCGTGAAGAAGATGTCGGATCTCGTGTGTCGAGATCAGGAGATCCGTCGCTTGGATCATCAACATGGATTGCGAGAAGCATATGTTTCATCAACACGCTCGCAAGCGTCTCCTTCGTCGGATCGGACTTGAGACAGGAGGTCTCTTCGTTTAGAGACTCAATCACAACCACACTTCAAGAGGTAATCCTATTACTTGTTTGTGATTTAGACGAAACGATCCGAGAAGTGTTCTTGGATCATGTGGTTTCGTCGCATGAATGTTTTTTAATTTTCGCTGCATAGAACAACTAGTACGAATAGTCGTTCTTCGTCGTATTCGATACGATGCTCACACTTCCGTGATGCGCTTGAGGATCTCACCATATCCTTCAGTTGTTACTCACACTCTCTCTCCTACAATAACAGTGATCTCTCTTTCCACAACATTCCACAAAACATTCGAACCCCACATCTCTCTCTTACCTCATCTTTTATCGCTCACTCTTTTTTATCTACGTAATTCTCTCTCCCACCTCTGTCTCTCTCTCTCTCTCCATTTTCTATATTTATAGTAAAGAACATGTTTTAAATTTTAACATATAATATTAAAATCTCTCTCTCCTTTGACTCTTTTCTCTACATTATCTTTAGAAAATAATATATTTTCATTTTCTAAACATTTAAAATATGTCTACTATGACGTTAAGATATTATAATACAATAGTAATTAAAATTTTTAAAATAAACTCAATTTCGTAGAATAATCTTACAGTAAACCGATATGCTCAAAACATATAAACTAAGAATTAGTGTATAATATTACTTTACAAACAATTTTATATTAAATACAACTCAAAATAATTCATTACCGTTAAATTTTTAAATAATGAGAACGATAAGTGATAGAATTTTATATTTTTAATAATTTAATAATAATGCATTCTAAAAAATAACTTAAAACAATATTATAAATAAAAATAATTTTAAAATATAATATATGCACATATATTTGTCTTATTTTTCATCACATTATGAAATCAAGGATACATATAGATTGTAGATTTCATATTATTCATATCCATAAAATTAAATGAATCTTATTTCTATATTTTTCACATTATGTGTCGTATATTTTAAATTATTATGGATTTATAGAGTATATTTTGCCAAACCATAACCATATATTGATATCATTGCGGTTCAAATAACAACATAGATAAAATAATGTGGAATAGTTTTTAAAAAATAATGAATGACTATTTTACATTTTTTAAATTAAACTCAATTTTAGGTAATTCTTTTCCTAAAAAATATATAAATTTATAATGTTCAATGTATGATATAATATTAATTGTTCGTGTGATTTATAATTGAAATAAACTACGTTCACATAATGTAGCTGAATAATTTTAATATGCTATCAAAAGTCTTATTTAGTGACGTATTATTTTTTAAAAGATATAGCTACATGTTGGTAAATTTAAATTTGTTGGTTTTATAATCAACGATGAGTAATTGTTCTATTTTAATAGATGCTTTACAATAGTAATATTGTTGTTTCAAAAATGTTCTATTCACTTATCTATTTTGTAAAAAAGTTGTAATCTCCCATCTTGCCTAATGTTATTAACTTTAAGAGCATGTTTGGTTGCCAGGGTACACCGGGGTACTCTGACATATCCCTACCTACATCCCTGCATTCTTGGGTTGAGATTACTTGTATTGACCCTACAATTTCTTTGGTATAATAATTTTTAACCATGTTCAAATATAATTATTAACATACAAAACATGTTGTAGTCATTTAAAAAGTTGATATAACACATAATAAATGTCACATCATGTGACATCTATCATTCCAACCTTCCAACCCTCCAAAAAACTATTATTCATGGGAGGACACTCCAACCCAACCCAGATACCTAATAAGCTGTAACGACCCCGTTTCCTGGGCCGTCGGATCCTCCCATATCCGGATCTGGTTACTCAGCAATAATTTATTCAGCAATCACAACTAACATTCAGAAATATACTGCAAATAAAAATACTCGGAAGAAAGTATTTCAACACTTTTCCATTCACAAAATAAAGTTTAGAGGATACATTGTCCCACTATAACCATTACATGTACATCAGCTTGAAAGGAAAATATACAAAAGATTACTAACTACCTTAAAGAGTAAAGCTACTGTGGCTGGCTGGATGTCTAGTATGTAAGCCGGATGAATTTTTAAAGTCCTTGCTATGGCTCACCGATACTTGTTGGGTTTTCCATAAATCATAGGATAAAAAATTAGCGAATGCTAAGTAACGAAGAAGAGAAAAGCAAATAAATTGTGTAATTTTTTTCAAAACTTGATATCACAAAATTTCATTCCTTTTCATTAATTTAAGTCCTATTCCTTTCTATTCCACATCAGGGATTAGTCCAGGGGAACCCCACCATTCTTGGACTCCGAAGCTGTGGATGCTTCGGGATTGGAGATTGTGTTGATCTTGGTAAGCTTATGCCGCCACACGTCGCCTCAACCAATCCTCCAATACTACCCTGACAATTTCCTTTTCTTTTATTAAACAGGGTCTCAACCCTCAGCCTGGAAAATCAAATGAGCACACAGTCCTCGAGGACTCGGTTGCTTAAAACCTCAGGCTAACATTTAATCATATAACCTAGCGGCTTTAAATACATGTTATCGTGACCCAGCCGCTATTGAACCACTCGTGCCTCCACATGACATGACCACATCTTCCGTCGTTCCAACCCGAATATATTGGCTCCTGGTACCACGCATTGCAAAACATTCAATTTGTGCGCACTTATCATAACAGGGCAACCGTGTACCACCTAGGTAGGGAAATGCCAATACGGGTTCCTTCCGACAACCTACAGGTTGCATGCCCGACATGTAGTACTACTCCCAGTCATCCTTATCGTGACACATGATCCTTTTCAGGATCCAACTCAAATCACACCAATTCACATGATGTAATTCTTTCGTTAAGTCTTTGATTTGCATAAACCGCAATACTTGGTATCGACTCACATATATATTATTCATAACCATATGTATACTCCTATTTATGCCTATTTTAACTCCCAAACCCTAACTTTCAGAGCCAACGCATCAATTTGATGTGTAAATCTTATTTTAGTGGGAATTACAAAGCAATTCTTCAGACTTTTTCAAAGATAGCCAAAATTAGGGTTCTTCGTAGCAAAGAACACTAAATCAAGAATTTCAATAATTTCGTATGAAAACCCAACAGCAAAAAGAAGGATTTCGTTACCTAATCGAGCTCTCTCTCGTGTATGCAAGGCTTTATCGAGTTTCGTTTTTAGAAAGGCTAATTTAAGGCTCCTGAAAAGATCGAATTTCATTTTTCGTATCAAAACGCTAAGAACATGTTAAGAACGCGAAGAACGAACGAAGAACGCAAAGAACGCGAAGAACACGAAGAACGTCAAGAACATATTTTCTCTTAGAAATTCGGCAGAGTTTCCCCTTATATCGGGATATATTTCTCGGAAAATTTCAGCAAAGTTTCCCCTTATATCGGGATATATTTCTCGGAAAATTTCAGCAGAGTTTCCCCTTATATCGGGACATATTTCTCGGAAAATTTCGGCAGAGTTTCCCCTTATATCGGGACATATTTCAAAATAAAAACGAAAAGAGTTTCCTCTATAAAATCAATCGAGAGGAAAATAACAATGAAACTGAAAGAATATACTCAACAACAAGAGATGAAGAATCGGTAGACACCACACATCTTAGGTGAGTGAACGTGTGACGAATCACAGGGTCACTGACGTGCACGGCCGCCCGCACCTAAGTAGGGTATTACAAAGATTTCTCCATCGAAATGACTATAAAAGCATAATACGAAGAATATAAACATAAACGATGGAGAATCGGTAGACACCACGCTTCTTAGATGAGCGAACGTGTGACGAATCACAGGGTCACTGACGTGCATAGCCGCCCGCACCTAAGTAGGGTGTTACACAGATTTCTCCTCAAACCACAACAGGAAAACGAATCGGAAAGAAATATGAATCAAAAACAAAACTTGGAAGAACAAGAGTATGAATTGAAAGCCTAGCTTACGAAGCAACTAAGAGAGGATCATACCTTTCTTCTCCTCGTTCTCCCGGCAGCGCTTCGCTAGCGCTCCTCCCTCGCCTCCCACTCCTCCTCCCAACCTCTCGACCCTAGCCCTTGGGGTGGTGGTGGTAGTGTAAGTTGTAGAGAATGAATGGGTAGGGGGGTCTATTTATAGGCCCCAGAAAACCACTAACCATGGTAGAAAACCATGGTTTAGACCTTAACCATGGTTTAGCGGCCCATGGTTTTGGCCCATGGTTTTAGCAAAAACTTATCCCAATGATTAAGTTAGAACATTCTAGAGGATTCTAGATTCGTTAATGACGCTTAATTAACACTAATCGTGATTAACTTTCACTAATCGCGATTTAACTTTCGCGGCTTACGCATATCTTTTGTTAACTATTGATTAGTGTTTACTAATGATCATTAGCGGCTTTCAATCGTCATTAATTTCTTTAATCATGTTTAATTAGTCTTAATGACAGTCATTATGGATTAATGACATCTTAGCCTTCCTTACTTCTCTTTCTTCTGAAATTCATAACAAATCGAAACGAAGTCCGATTCACACGAAACAAATTCTGCCGGTTTCCTCTTTACGAGCCGGATCTTATTATATAGGATCCGAGATATGCCAAGTTCAAGGCTTTACAATTATAACAACCTTAAAGGAAGTCTCGTCCTCGAGACTAGAAATGCAGGCATAACATCCTTAAAGAGGATTGAAACCATAACAACCTTAAAGAGAATGAACGTCATGTCATTTAAAATGAACATATACATAATACATAATTTTATCATTCAAACAAGTACGGGTATTTCTCTCTCATTTCTGCCTCAGGTTCCCATGTAGCTTCTTCAAACTCTTGGTTCCACCATAATATTTTAACTAGAGGCACCTCTTTGTTTCTCAACTTCTTGATATCCCTTTCAAGTATTTGCACAGGTATCTCTTGGTATGTCAAATCTGGCTCAACATGTAAATCATCATAACTTATCTTATGCTCTGGATCCCTAATGTACTTTCTCAGATTTGATACGTGAAATACATCATGTATTGCCGAAAGATGTGAAGGAAGTGCAAGTCTATAGGCAACTTTTCCAATCCGTTGAATAATTTCAAAGGGACCCACGAACCTGGGTGCTAACTTCCCACGCAAGCCAAACCTCTGAACACCCTTCATAGGTGATACTTTGAGAAATACAAATTCACCTACCTCAAATTCAAGGTCTCTTCGCCTGGTATCACTATAACTTTTCTGACGACTCTGGGCAGTTAGTAGTCTTTTTCTAGCAAGTTCTACAGCTTCCCGTGTCTCCTGAAGTCTATCTGAATCATAAAGGTTCTTTATTCCGACCTCTTGCCAACACAAAGGAGTTGTACACTTTCGTCCATATAGTGCTTCAAATGGTGCCATGCCAATACTTGTATGGTAACTATTATTGTAGGTGAATTCTACAAGAGGCAAATGTTTAATCCACGATCCCTTCCATTCTAAGGCACATGCTCGTAGCATATCCTCTAGTGTTTGAATCGTACGTTCTGACTGCCCATCCGTTTGTGGATGATATGCTGTACTCAAGCATAGTTGTGTACCTAAAGCTTTCATGAAGTTCTCCCAATAGTGTGAGGTGAATCGTGAATCTCGATCAGAAACTACTTCCTTCGGGATACCATGGAGGCGAATCACATGTGTAATATATAACTCAGCCAGCTGGTCTGGAGTGAAAGATAAGCTTATCGGAATGAAGTGTGCTACCTTTGTCAGACGATCTATTATAACCCAGATACTATCTTTACTACCAGTCGTCTGAGGTAAGCCAGTAACGAAATCCATGGAAATGCTTTCCCATTTCCATTCAGGTATAGGGAGGGGTTGCAATAATCCCGGTGGCTTTTGGTGTGAAGCCTTTACCTGCTGGCAAGTGAAACATGAATTCACAAACTCAGCAACATCTTTCTTCATTCCTGGCCACCAAAAGTATGAATGAAGATCCTTATACATCTTCGTAATTCCTGGATGAATAGATAATCTAGAACAATGAGCTTCTCGTAAGATGTCTTTCCTTAGTTCAAGTGTGTTTGGTACACAAACTCTGTGATGATTATACATTAAACCATCTTGTATCTGGAATCCCTCTATCTCATTCTTCTCAAGTTGTTGTTTTAAGTCTTTGAGGACTGGATCATCCTCCTGTCCTTTCTTTATTTTATCCCATATTTCTGGTTTGTATCGATGAGGAATAGTTATAGTATCAGCACTACTATTAAATGGTTTCCATTCACTTAACGTTGATAGTAAACCCCAGAAGTGGATAGCACTCACTAACCCGAGTGAATAAGTTCTTCTGCTAAGGGCATCTGCTACGACGTTCCCCTTACCAGGGTGGTAGGAGATAGTGCAATCATAGTCTTTCAGCAACTCTAGCCACCGTCTCTGTCTCATATTGAGCTCCTTTTGATCAAACAGATATTTCAAGCTTTTATGATCGGTGAAGATTTCAAAAGTAATACCATACAGGTAGTGTCTCCAAATCTTTAAAGCGAACACTACGGCAGCTAATTCAAGGTCATGTGTTGGGTAGTTCTTCTCATGTGTCCTGAGCTATCGTGATGCATACGCAACTACCTTACAATGTTGCATAAGAACCGCCCCAAGTCCTTCTTTTGACGCGTTAGTGTACACTGTAAACCCTTCACTCCTGGAGGGTAGAGTAAGGATTGGTGCAGATGTTAGGCATTCTTTCAGTGTCTGAAAACTAGCTTCACATGTATTAGACCATAAGAATGGGACCTCCTTTTGAGTTAGTCTAGTCATTGGCAATGCTATCTGTGAAAAGTCCTTCACGAATCTTCTATAATATCCAGCTAAACCCAGAAAAGATCGTATTTCTGTGACAGTCTTCGGGCGTTCCCAACTCATCACCGCACTAACCTTTGTAGGATCAACTGATATACCTTCCCCAGAAATAACATGGCCTAAGAAAGATACTTCAGATAGCCAGAAGTCACATTTGCTATATTTAGCATACAGTTTGTTCTTCCTTAGAGTTTCAAGTGCCTTCTTGAGATGATGTTCATGCAGATACTTATCCTTTGAGTAAATAAGCACATCATCAATAAAGACTACTACAAAGTGATCTAAGAACTCCTTGAATACTCTATTCATGAGATCCATGAAGGCTGCTGGGGCATTTGTTAGTCCAAAAGGCATAACTAAGAATTCATAATGCCCGTATCTAGTCCGAAAAGCTGTTTTGGGAATATCTGTATCTTCAATTTTCAACTGATGGTATCCAGATCTTAAATCAATCTTGGAATACATAGTTGAACCTTGTAACTGATCAAAGAGATCATCTATTCTTGGCAGAGGATACTTGTTCTTTATTGTCCTCTTGTTTAGTTGTCTATAGTCAATGCACAACCGCATCGAGCCATCCTTTTTCCTAACAAATAAGACAGGTGCACCCCATGGTGAAGTACTAGGACGAATGAATCCTTTATCTAACAGTTCTTGCAATTGTACCTTTAACTCTCGTAACTCAGCTGGTGCCATCCTATACGGAGGGATAGAGATAGGCTGAGTATCAGGTATGAGAGAGATTTCAAATTCAATCTCTCGCTCAGGTGGTAATCCAGGTAGTTCCTCTGGAAATACATCAGTAAACTCGCACACTATAGGCACATCTTCTATCATTCTTTCTGACCCTGATGTAGTGGATACATAAGCTAAATAACCTTGGCACCCTTGCTCTAACAACTGTTGTGCCTTCAATGTAGAGATATATTTGATATTATCATTGGATGTCTTTCCAATGAACTGGAACTCTATCGAGTTAGGAAGGTGGAATGTTACTGTCTTCTGGAAACAGTCAAGACATGCATGATGCCTTTCTAACCAATCCATTCCTAGTATAAGATCAAAGTAATTCAATTCGATAAGTAGTAGATAAGCAGGTGACGGATGTCCTGCAATTTGTCCCACACAGTTGTCTAAGGTGTCCTTGAATTATAATTGACCTCCTGGTTCCTTACTGAGATAATGGTTTTGTGCTTGTATCGGAATCTTACCTTACAATAGGAATAATATATTCTTCTCCTTCTCCTTCTCTCTCTTTTTTTCCTACGAAGCAGCTCCTCTATGCTCTTCCAAATGGAGTAGGAGCAAACAAATTCTATAGACCGATGGAATATAGACTCTTTCTTACGAGGATGAATAGAACCCTCAACTCTATTATCTGCGGGTCTGGAGGACTTTGATCTCTCATTGTGGCATTGAGTCTTTGCATTAATGCCTATTACCTTTGACCCATCTCATGGATCATCACTATCATAGCTGCTAATTTCCTAGACACAGCTTGGTCTATCATGATTCTGGGATGAGTCAAGGTCAAAGGTCAGATCGTATATGTCTTAGCATGATGTACATAAGGGACAATGACTTGTGAATGGTACTGCAGTCATTTATTAAGATCAAAGGATCTTAATACAACCTTAGTTTCTGAATACCGCTCATAGTTATTAATTACTAAATAAATTACTGGAGTAACCGAGCTCTGATACCAATCTGTAACGACCCCGTTTCCTGGACCGTCGGATCCTTCCATATCCGGATCTGGTTACTCAGCAATAATTTATTCAGCAATCACAACTAACATTCAGAAATATACTGCAAATAAAAATACTCGGAAGAAAGTATTTCAACACTTTTCCATTCACAAAATAAAGTTTAGAGGATACATTGTCCCACTATAACCATTACATGTACATCAGCTTGAAAGGAAAATATACAAAAGATTACTAACTACCTTAAAGAGTAAAGCTACTGTGGCTGGCTGGATGTCTAGTATGTAAGCCGGATGAATTTTTAAAGTCCTTGCTATGGCTCACCGATACCTGTTGGGTTTTCCATAAATCATAGGATAAAAAATTAGCGAATGCTAAGTAACGAAGAAGAGAAAAGCAAATAAATTGTGTAATTTTTTTTCAAAACTTGATATCACAAAATTTCATTCCTTTTCATTAATTTAAGTCCTATTCCTTTCTATTCCACATCAGGGATTAGTCCAGGGGAACCCCACCATTCTTGGACTCCGAAGCTGTGGATGCTTCGGGATTGGAGATTGTGTTGATCTTTGTAAGCTTATGCCGCCGCACGTCGCCTCAACCAATCCTCCAATACTACCCTGACAATTTCCTTTTCTTTTATTAAACAGGGTCTCAACCCTCAGCCTGGAAAATCAAATGAGCACACCGTCCTCGAGGACTCGGTTGCTTAAAACCTCAGGCTAACATTTAATCATATAACCTAGCGGCTTTAAATACATGTTATCGTGACCCAGCCGCTATTGAACCACTCGTGCCTCCACATGACACGACCACATCTTCCGTCGTTCCAACCCGAATATATTGGCTCCCGGTACCACGCGTTGCAAAACATTCAATTTGTGCGCACTTATCATAACAGGGCAACCGTGTACCACCTAGGTAGGGAAATGCCAATACGGGTTCCTTCCGACAACCTACAGGTTGCATGCCCGACCTGTAGTACTACTCCCAGTCATCCTTATCGTGACACATGATCCTTTTCAGGATCCAACTCAAATCACACCAATTCACATGATGTAATTCTTTCGTTAAGTCTTTGATTTGCATAAACCGCAATACTTGGTATCGACTCACATATATATTATTCATAATCATATGTATACTCCTATTTATGCCTATTTTAACTCCCAAACCCTAACTTTCAGAGCCAACGCATCAATTTGATGTGTAAATCTTATTTTAGTGGGAATTACAAAGCAATTCTTCAGACTTTTTCAAAGATAGCCAAAATTAGGGTTCTTCGTAGCAAAGAACACTAAATCAAGAATTTCAATAATTTCGTATGAAAACCCAACAGCAAAAAGAAGGTTTTCGTTACCTAATCGAGCTCTCTCTCGTGTATGCAAGGCTTTATCGAGTTTCGTTTTTAAAAAGGCTAATTTAAGGCTCCTGAAAAGATCGAATTTCATTTTTCGTATCAAAACGCTAAGAACATGTTAAGAACGCGAAGAACGAACGAAGAACGCGAAGAACACGAAGAACGTCAAGAACATATTTTCTCTTAGAAATTCGGCAGAGTTTCCCCTTATATCAGGATATATTTCTCGGAAAATTTCGGCGGAGTTTCCCCTTATATCGGGATATATTTCTCGGAAAATTTCAGCAGAGTTTCCCCTTATATCGGGACATATTTCTCGGAAAATTTCGACAGAGTTTCCCCTTATATCGGGACATATTTCAAAATAAAAACGAAAAGAGTTTCCTCTATAAAATCAATCGAGAGGAAAATAACAATGAAACTGAAAGAATATACTCAACAACAAGAGATGAAGAACCGGTAGACACCACACATCTTAGGTGAGTGAACGTGTGACGAATCACAGGGTCACTGACGTGCACGGCCGCCCGCAACTAAGTAGGGTATTACACAGATTTCTCCATCGAAATAACTATAAAAGCATAATACGATGTATAGAAACATAAACGATGGAGAATCGGTAGACACCACGCTCCTTAGATGAGTGAACGTGTGACGAATCACAGGGTCACTGACGTGCATAGCCGCCCGCACCTAAGTAGGGTGTTACACAGATTTCTCCTCAAACCACAACAGGAAAACGAATCGGAAAGAAATATAATCAAAAACAAAACTTGGAAGAACAAGAGTATGAATTGAAAGCATAGCTTACGAAGCAACTAAGAGAGTATCATACCTTTCTTCACCTCGTTCTCCCGGCAGCGCTTCGCTAGCGCTCCTCCCTCGCCTCCCACTCCTCCTCCCAACCTCTCGACCCTAGCCCTTGGGGTGGTGGTGGTAGTGTAAGTTGTAGAGAATGAATGGGTAGGGGGGTCTATTTATAGGCCCCAGAAAACCACTAACCATGGTAGAAAACCATGGTTTAGACCTTAACCATGGTTTAGCGGCCCATGGTTTTGGCCCATGGTTTTAGCAAAAACTTATCCCAAACTTGGAGCTTAAGTTAGAACATTCTAGAGGATTCTAGATTCGCTAATGACGCTTAATTAACACTAATCGTGATTAACTTTCACTAATCGCGATTTAACTTTCGCGGCTTACGCATATCTTTTGTTAACTATTGATTAGTGTTTACTAATGATCATTAGCGGCTTTCAATCGTCATTAATTTCTTTAATCATGTTTAATTAGTCTTAATGACAGTCATTATGGATTAATGACATCTTAGCCTTCCTTACTTCTCTTTCTTCCGAAATTCATAACAAATCGAAACGAAGTCCGATTCACACGAAACAAATTCTGCCGGTTTCCTCTTTACGAGCCGGATCTTATTATATAGGATCCGAGATATGCCAAGTTCAAGGCTTTACAATTATAACAACCTTAAAGGAAGTCTCGTCCTCGAGACTAGAAATGCAGGCATAACATCCTTAAAGAGGATTGAAACCATAACAACCTTAAAGAGAATGAACGTCATGTCATTTAAAATGAACATATACATAATACATAATTTTATCATTCAAACAAGTACGGGTATTTCTCTCTCATTTCTGCCTCAGGTTCCCATGTGGCTTCTTCAAACTCTTGGTTCTGCCATAATATTTTAACTAGAGGCACCTCTTTGTTTCTCAACTTCTTGATATCCCTTTCAAGTATTTGCACAGGTATCTCTTGGTATGTCAAATCTGGCTCAACATGTAAATCATCATAACTTATCTTATGCTCTGAATCCCTAATGTACTTTCTCAGATTTGATACGTGAAATACATCATGTATTGCCGAAAGATGTGGAGGAAGTGCAAGTCTATAGGCAACTTTTCCAATCCGTTGAATAATTTCAAAGGGACCCACGAACCTGGGTGCTAACTTCCCACGCAAGCCAAACCTTTGAACACCCTTCATAGGTGATACTTTGAGAAATACAAATTCACCTACCTC
Organism: Ottelia alismoides; assembly: GCA_037367405.1. Lineage (NCBI taxonomy): Eukaryota > Viridiplantae > Streptophyta > Magnoliopsida > Alismatales > Hydrocharitaceae > Ottelia > Ottelia alismoides. The sequence continues at coordinate 569,205 of JAZKJV010011420.1, forward strand.
AAATTCAAGGTCTCTTCGCCTGGTATCACTATAACTTTTCTGACGACTCTGGGCAGTTAGTAGTCTTTTTCTAGCAAGTTCTACAGCTTCCCGTGTCTCCTGAAGTCTATCTGAATCATAAAGGTTCTTTATTCCGACCTCTTGCCAACACAAAGGAGTTGTACACTTTCGTCCATATAGTGCTTCAAATGGTGCCATGCCAATACTTGTATGGTAACTATTATTGTAGGTGAATTCTACAAGAGGCAAATGTTTAATCCACGATCCCTTCCATTCTAAGGCACATGCTCGTAGCATATCCTCTAGTGTTTGAATCGTACGTTCTGACTGCCCATCCGTTTGTGGATGATATGCTGTACTCAAGCATAGTTGTGTACCTAAAGCTTTCATGAAGTTCTCCCAATAGTGTGAGGTGAATCGTGAATCTCGATCAGAAACTACTTCCTTTGGGATACCATGGAGGCGAATCACATGTGTAATATATAACTCAGCCAGCTGGTCTGGAGTGAAAGATAAGCTTATCGGAATGAAGTGTGCTACCTTTGTCAGACGATCTATTATAACCCAGATACTATCTTTACTACCAGTCGTCTGAGGTAAGCCAGTAACGAAATCCATGGAAATGCTTTCCCATTTCCATTCAGGTATAGGGAGGGGTTGCAATAATCCCGGTGGCTTTTGGTGTGAAGCCTTTACCTGCTGGCAAGTGAAACATGAATTCACAAACTCAGCAACATCTTTCTTCATTCCTGGCCACCAAAAGTATGAATGAAGATCCTTATACATCTTCGTAATTCCTGGATGAATAGATAATCTAGAACAATGAGCTTCTCGTAAGATGTCTTTCCTTAGTTCAAGTGTGTTTGGTACACAAATTCTGTGATGATTATACATTAAACCATCTTGTATCTGGAATCCCTCTATCTCATTCTTCTCAAGTTGTTGTTTTAAGTCTTTGAGGACTGGATCATCCTCCTGTCCTTTCTTTATTTTATCACATATTTCTGGTTTGTATCGATGAGGAATAGTTATAGTATCAGCACTACTATTAAATGGTTTCCATTCACTTAACGTTGATAGTAAACCCCAGAAGTGGATAGCACTCACTAACCCGAGTGAATAAGTTCTTCTGCTAAGGGCATCTGCTACGACGTTCCCCTTACCAGGGTGGTAGGAGATAGTGCAATCATAGTCTTTCAGCAACTCTAGCCACCGTTTCTGTCTCATATTGAGCTCCTTTTGATCAAACAGATATTTCAAGCTTTTATGATCGGTGAAGATTTCAAAAGTAATACCATACAGGTAGTGTCTCCAAATCTTTAAAGCGAACACTACGGCAGCTAATTCAAGGTCATGTGTTGGGTAGTTCTTCTCATGTGTCCTGAGCTGTCGTGATGCATACGCAACTACCTTACCATGTTGCATAAGAACCGCCCTAAGTCCTTCTTTTGACGCGTCAGTGTACACTGTAAACCCTTCACTCCCGGAGGGTAGAGTAAGGATTGGTTCATAAACTCACGGTATATAAATTTTAAAGCTATTTCCTATTTTTTACTCTCAATTTTTTATTTAGGTTGTGATATTTGCTTTTATTTTATTATTTTTTATAAGCAATCTACCTAAATATTTCAAAAAATTCAAAGATATGTAATGTCTCAAAATACGATTACAAAGCCATATTTTAAGATAAAATATATGTATTAACATATATTATTTTCCATATCTAAGATAGATCCAACTTATAGTTGTATTTTATTTTTTTAAAAAAATTAAGAGAATATGGGGTGGGAGATTTCTGAAGGAAACAACCTTATGAAAGCATATGATAAAAAATAATAAATATATATTTTAAGTTCTATTGAGGTATACCTACTTTACATAATTGACTTACGCTTGCAAAGATATTTCGTCCAACTATATACATAAAGGTAAAAGATGAAATTTATATGTTCTTTCTCATTATAATTTATATTCATATTTGTTAGATTAATTTAAAATTCTAATTTAAGATAAATATATATACATATATATTAATAGTCGTACAGCTAATGCACATTTCATAATAATACTTATGAATTATCCACTCACATATATATTTTAAAAAAAATAAAGTTTAATATTTTTTATTTACATATTTTAAAAAATTATATCATAAGAATAGACGCATAGCCCACTGCAAAGCGTGGGCATGCACCCTAGTATGTTTTTAGAGATGAAGAAGTTGGGTACATTATTGTAGTAGAAACGATTGATGGTGACATGTGCTGTAGAATTTGGTATTCCATTGTTTCTAAAAATATAGATGGGAATATGTAGGACAAAGATAAGAAATGTATTGCTATGAATTGTGCATTTGATCTTGTTGATTAATAACACCTACTTAAAGGTAAAATTTCACCCTGTCTTATCGTATTTGCTAAGATGAAAATTCTACCTGAGGCACATGTAAAGAGAGAGATGTTTGGCTTCCTATTAAGAAGTTTTCTACTTTTTTATTTAAAAAATATTGAGTTCTACTAATTTTTTATGACAATTTTAGTAACCATACATTTACACAATTATTTTTAGTAAAGTTCTTTTGGTACTATATATCATTAACAAGAACAATTTCTTGGGATTTGGGAGCACATTCAGATTATGTGCTTTAACTGGGTATTGAGTTTCTCTTCTGAAACATGGGTAGTAAGAATAGGACTAGGAACATAGCAAGAGGGAAGGATAGAAAATCTCGATTTGGGGACATGTCGACCAGAGTTGAGAATGTGATGAGCAAAATGTTAGGATTGGAGTCAAATTAAGATTAGTATTCTTAACGGGAATGGACTCCTAATCCTAATAGTAGTTGAGTTGTATTATATTTATAGTCCTATTAGGAATATGACTATGGGGTTTTAACTGGGATAAATATAGAAGGGGTGGAGGCATTACCTCTAAACATCACAAGAACAATGTAACCCCTAGAGAGGGTAAGAGAGAGAGAGAGAAGAAAGAGGAAGAGAGCGAGGGAACAGAGAGAATTGTAATCATTCTTCTTTTAGTGATCTTTTTTCTCCGATGGTCACGAGAGGTGTCCGAACACCATTATATCTGATTATTCTTTTTTTCATGTGCTTCTATGGTGATGGTCGATTGCGTAGTTGTATCTAAGGGTTCATCCGGTATCAGCACATAGTCAATACCGAGTCGTGTCCCATCAACTAGTATCAGAGCGAAGATGATATCGGAATATGACCCAACACAAAGTTGATCGAAAGTGTAGTGCTTCAAATGGCAATGAGCACCCTCTACCTCGTCTTTTATTCCATGTTTCTTTTCACTTTAATAGGAAAATCCCAGCATATCTTTTTTCTATACTAAAACTCTTGGTTTCCTCTTTTTTATTGAGGAAGATACTACTTTGGTCAATAATGGAAATTGTTGTTTGATATCAGTAAACTATGTCACTTTTCTTAATTTTGCAAGGTCTGATTAAGGGTTGTAAAGAATTATCAGATTTATTGTTCGCTAACATTAGTTTCTCTAAAATTTCGATTCCAAATAATAAAGGTGGGCATGAGTTTAACACTATGTGATCACATGTTATAATTGTAAGCATGAGCTCTCTAATAAAGTCCCGATGAAGTGGTTATTTCTCCAATGTTGAATGTATCTTTCAATAATATGCTCTTTTTGTTCAAGATCTTAGTAATGGAAAAGTCATGGTTGACATTGCGAAGGATGAATTGTGATACTTATAAAGATGGTTTAATGAATTGGTTGGAGTGGACATTTCATGATGATCGGAAGAGATTTCGAAAGGAGTAAACTACGAGAGTGTTCCATATCCATATAAGAAGTATTTGAAAGGATGCTTACAAGAAAGGGATGTTGTGTTTGAGCATGTTATCATTCATGGTTGGTGTAACTTTTAAATTAGGCGTACTATAAATGGTGAGGAATTAGGAGAGACATCCTCGTCAAGGAATGAAGATGTTCAATTTGGAAGCTGGGGACAACAAAATCAATCTAAGTTTGAAGAAGATGTAGATGATGTTGATCATGATCTTATTGATCTAATTAAAGATATTAGACAATTCTTCACATTTCTAAAAGATGTTGAGGAATCAGTAGTTTTAGGGAATACAACATCCAGATTAAAATTTGTGTTGTATCTATTCAGAATAAAGGCGAGGCACAAAATCACCTCAACTTGCATGAGTTATATTATTACTTTCATCAAACAATTGTTAGATGCTGATTATGTATTTCTTAATAGTTAACATGATTCAAAAAAGGAGTTTTGTAAGTTGGGACTTAATTCTGAGAAAACTGATGCATGTCCAAATGATTGCATTATTTTTCAAGAGACTTGTAAGAACTTGGATAGTTGTCCACAATGTGGTGTATATAGATACAAGTGCGGTAAAATTGATGGCTCCCACATAAAGTCAATATCGAGTAAAATATTGTGTTACTTTCCATTGATTCTAAGGTTACAGATATTATTTATGTCTAATAGAACAACTAAATGAATGATTTGTCATCAAAGAAATCATTCCAATGATGGATTTATATGTCATCCAACACATTCGTGTGAGTGAAAATTGTTTAATAATACATTTCCAAATTCTATAGAAGATTCCAGAAATGTTTGTGTTTGGTCTTGTAAGTGATGGTTTCAATCCATTCAAATCTATGTTCCCCCATATTCTATTTGGGTGGTGGTAGTTGTCTCGTATAACTTGATGCCATGGATGTGTATGAAATCAAATTTCTTGATATCAGTATTCATTCCAGAACAAAAACAACTGAGAAATGATTTATATGTTTTATGCAACCACTTAAGACATAAGACAATATTCTTAGCACGATGATTTTGGCTTTATTTCTTCATGTTTCCTTAATATTTTGAGCATAGTTCTTCTTCTTAAGCTCGATTCCATTCTTGAACTTGTGCTTTGTCTTCTTTCTTAAGAATGAGCTTTCTTTCATTCGCCTTGAGCTTCAATTTGCAATTGTTTTGTTCTAACTACAAGCTAATCAATTCTAGTTTTGTTATCATCAAAACATGCATGCTTGTGAATGACCCAACAAATGTAAAAATCTATCCCAAGTATGTAAGGCATGTGCCTACATATAATAGAGTTTTTTTAATCATAAAATATGAAACTTGAATACGGTGGAAAACTCATAAAGGTCACTAATATGAAACTTTTCCAGTTTTAGCTTTTATTAGGCATAACATGTAATTATATCTATAATATATAGAAAGATATAGAACTTTTTTATTTGATATTTTATATTAATAGATCATATCTTTATTAGTAAAATAAAATTAAAAGGACTTAGGAATAAAATATAGTATTTAGATTACCTAAAAGTTATACATTTTATTATGATTACTCAGTGTTTCACTTTCTTCTTCAATTTTTTGTAATTAGTTTTTTCTTATTTTATTGTAGATGTTTATCAGTATAATTTAAATAGTACAAAAGAAATAAACTTGAAATAACTCAGTATAAAATTCATAGAAATCATTAAGTGGGATCGATAATAGAAACTAGGGTTTCTATACCTATATGATTTTATTTCTTCTATAGATTTTTATCATTTATTCTTTATATTTCTAATTATCATATCTCTGGTATGTTTCGATAATTAAAAGGGGTAACAATGACATATAATAATAATTCTTGATATTTTTAGTATCTTTTCCTTGGCTTTTAGCTTACTTATGGATGCTTATGCATATGATGAGCACACGCATCAGTATGTTAGCTTACGATGCATGTTAAGATATGTGATTGCGTGGAATGAGGTGCATGTTACTAAAAGATAAGCTATTGAATAAGGATGTTTCTAAAGTACATGGATAACTATGGATGCGAGATTGAGTGCACCATTTTCACAAGGTTTAATATTCACATATATATCATAGGGAAAATATGAGCTAGGATTAGATAAATACTACATAACACAAAATGCCACTTAAGATCTGAGAGAACTTATAGTGGGACAATTTTACTCGAGGAACATGAAAGGATGGAGATGTGGTGAGTACTTTGCTTATGATTGTATACTATATATAGATATGTAGTTCATACATAATTTTTGATAAGATTCCCCAATTGCCCAAATGAAGTTGAGCATGGATCCTATGGCATCACATTTCTTGAGGTAGAGAATACTATTGGTCAAATAGCTAACTATGGTAGGAGTTCTATCTTGGTTTAACTTCTTTATTGGCTAATTATTCAGGGTAAATATGTAACGTCAATGTTGATAAAGAGATCGAGTTAATGGAACATATATCATGATTGATCAAGACTTGTGTTAAAGCCTAAAACATAGTTGTTGGGAAAAATACTTTCATGTACTTTTCTAAATGTATTTCTTAGTCCCAAAACACACATCCATGATGTTAGAACACTTAGCTCATATGTTGCTTGTTTAAATCCTAAATCGATGCACAAGTGCTTCAATCAATTTCAGATAAAGAGCACTACAAATGGTATGTTTAATTAGTTTGATTTTGTTATTCTTCCACTTCTATTTTTGTCATATAGTCTTGTTTTGATTTTTATATGGCAATGTCAAAGTTACTTGATATATTGGTTCCCCCAACCTTTCTCCATCCCCTTGCCCCCACCCCTCCCCCAATCCCCAACATGCTCTCTCTGATGCTTGCTTCCTTTTTGTGTTAGGAGGAACCAAGACCTTGCACCTCTGTTTCGGTTACCATGTTATTGTGCCTCCGAGTGGTAGCTGATTACTTTTACATGATTTTGTATCAATGTGCATCCCCAAATGTTGGGTGAAAGTATAACATTTCAAGGTTCATTTCCTTGTCTTAAGGAGATGCTCAAGAAAGAACACTCTAATTATCAAAGAACTCCTAAATATATCAACTACCCATATGGATATCTCTTCAATCATTGGCTTCCCACCTTTTGGAAGACTAACTACTGACATGAATTAATCAAACAAAAAATATGGGAATTCTAGCCCTACGATAGAAATTGCATGGCCTTCCAATCATCGCAAAACATGGTCTGCAGAGGGAATTTTAAAATCTGCAAAGGGAATTTAAAAATCAAGAAAGTGTTTGCCAAAGCCTTTTGTCTAGGTAACTTTCCAAAATTATGCTATCATAGAGGAGCTCGAGCTCTTGAGTGGGATCACAAACCCCAACTCTTTTTCAAATCGAGGGCGACTCGAGTCCAATCTACCCCCTACTTCTAAGGTACCGTCCAGAGATATATATTTTTGTAATGATAATATTGCATATAACTCTCAGGACCCAATCTGTATGCTCCCTTGACATCTCAAGCTGGGAATTTTACCACAGTATCCAATGGGAAATCATGTACAGGTGTCGCTCGTACTAATACGTCATCTTGGTTGCATCAACTAGCTGTAAATATTTGTTTTAGATGTACACGTAAAGGGCACATTTTGTAAATCCAACCGATTTGATATTTGGTGTTATCGAGGTAATGAAGGCCATATTGCTAGGGTTTGCATGTTGAAAACGAATCGTCTCCCCTCCCCTACTAAAGCTCCTTCAAACAAGTGATGTGCCTATCCTCCTTCTCACGCCATGGAAGTTACTGAAGGGCCACCAAATTGAAATGACTACTACAATGGACATGACTTTTTTAAAATAATTATTAAATAATTCATAATTAATTAAATAGTCATCATGTAAAATTATTCTAAAAAATAGGCACTATCGACACCTCAGGTTCCCACGTGGGATGCTAATTCCAAATCGATGCTATAGGCGTCGATTTGGAGAGGACCATCCCTCCAAAGACTCTCTCCTAATCACCACCTCAGGTGCCGATTTGGAGGGAGTCATTGGCAAAATTGCCAATGGTCCCCTATTCTAAAAATCTATATAAACCACCCAACCCACCCCCTCAATGCTCAAAACTTCTCCTCTCTCATTTCTACTTCTCCCATCTCTCCCAATCTCTATTCTCAAGCAGCATTTCATGCATCTGAATACCGCTATTCTTATTCGAGTGAGAATAAGAATTTTTTTCGTAAATAATTGTTCGTGAATATTTTCTTATAGGTTTTTTATCAACAAAGGCGAATATTTTTTGTGTGTACGTTTATATCTCTCAATTTCTTATCGAATATATTTACTTGCTTTGAATACACATTATTCCAGGTTTTATATTTATAATTTTTATTTTTTGATCAGATAATTTAAGTAGATGTGTGAAATTATATACTTTTAAAGAATTTTATTGTAATTTAAATGGACATTAAATTTATTATATTTTATGTAAAAAATTATAAAAATATTACTTGGAAGACATGCTTTATTCCATGGCTATTTTGTGTGTTTAAGTTATTTTATAGAAAAATCATAAAAAAATATTTTTTAAAATAAAACATTAAAACTTACAGATTGGACAACGTATATTTTATTATGGGTTAATTATAGAAAATATTACTTGGTTTGAACATCGAGTGATGAGAGAAGTTTCGACACAACGTTGGCCGGATCCGCCGGCACTTCTCCTAGATCTGATGTTAGATTCCTTGTTCCACGAGTTATTTAAATTTTAAACATTATGATTATGTTGACGTTGAATTTTAAAATTTATATTTAAAACTTTAATATGTTATACATCTTGTGCTTATTTTGGTGTCGTTGATTATGTATTAATTTATGTGGGATTTTATTTTTTTGTAAAGATCAATTACTCTGCTGAAGATGAAAATAATTAATGGTATTAAATTTAGAAATAATTATTTATATCATGGATGATATTATATTTTTCATTAAATAATCATTTTTATCATTTAAAATATTTTAAAATATTTAAAATATTTAAAATATTTAAAATATTTAAAATATTTAAAATATTAAATACTTAATTTTAAAAATATTTAATCAATATTTATTTACAGAAGTTCTAAATGTACATTATTGTTATGCTTTTAACTCAAATCATCTAAAATATTGTATTTGGCTTTAGATATGGCATCCAACACTTTTCCTGTCTTATTATATTAGGGTGGATCGATTAGTGTCTCAGATGATCAGGTAGACTATATTAGGGAAAGTAAACATATGGTCATATTATCAGGCCAATTAACATACTTTGATCTAATGGATCGAGTTTCCAAAACCACTGGTGTCCCACTCGATCAATATATCCTTACATTAATGTGCAAGTGGTTGCTTGAAGGATCCACATTCTACGCAATACCAATTCACGATGATGAATCCACCTTAGCAATGATGAATTCAATCATTAATGTGAGGTTCTTTCACCTTTTTCCCTTTTGGTCAGGAAAATATACTGTCATCATCAGTAAAATAATTACATTTAAATTAAGGAATAACCATATATTTCCTTTCTCTAAATTGACAATCATATAATTCAATTAAGCCAAAAATGATTCAGAATTTGAGGATATCGAGGGTCCCTCACAAGTAAATGATGAAAAAGGAATTGTCGACACCAATATTTGAAGAAGAAAGTGAAGAGTCTGAAAATGAATCTCATTCGTTAGAGGAAGAAAACATAAATAATAATACTTATCTTGATTTTGGATACGGTTCACTTGCCCTAGCCTTATAAAATGAGGATAGGAGACATTCTTATTGTGCTAATATGAGGATGCAAATGAAGTACCGATGGAAAAGTTACCCCATGTGTTTGATCATGAAATTGCAGAAGCATAAGATGTAACCCTTGTAGACAGATGAAGTGGTACCACCGACGATTCTGGATCAAGTTATTCGTTAAGTAGAAGCTACAAGTCAAAAAGGAATTTACAATATGACCTACAAAAATAGAGTATGGAAAATCATGTGTAATATAAACCCAAAGCCTTAAACAAGTAGATTTTGACTGTTGTATGTATTTATGAAGATTGTGAATGGCGTTTACATACATCAAAGAGGAAATCTCGAGAGGACTGGCGTGTTTCAGGATATAGAGGAAAGCACACATGCAGAAATATTGTACTTTTAGTCCAACAATGTTAATGCATATCTCTATTTGTACCACAATACATATTATCTTCCTTTAGAGTACAAGTTTATATGACCTCGGGTGTAATTATATATAAAATAAAAGATGAGTTGAAGATCAAAATTAATTACATGATAGCTTGGAATGTTAGGAGACGTGCAATGGATATTGTTTATGGGAATAAGGTTGAGTCATATCGCGATATTCGGAGATTCATTCGTGCTCTAGAACGACACAACCTCAGAACTTATACATGGTTCAAGACAAAAGGAGGTGAAAATGAGACGACTATACATTTTCATAGATTATTTGTTTCATTTGGACCTTACTGCAGAGCATTCAAATTTTGTCGGCATGTTTTAAGTATTGATGGAACATATTTCTATGGAAGATATGTGTGTCATATGTACGTGGATACAATGATAGATGCAAAAAATGATTTATTTCCGCTCGCATTTGCTATAGTTGAAAAGAATGAAAACATTTCAGCATGGAGGTGGTTTCTTAATTTGTTAAGGCAAATGGTTGACCACAGGGATATATGTTTTATAAGTGATCGATTTCCTGGATTGAAAGATGCTATGTGTGGTTTATTTCCACCAGAAGAGGGATTCACCCATCACCATTGTCTTCGGTATATGCATGCAAATATGCACTGAGCAGGACATTGGACTCCAACAATTCAAAACAGATTTTACGCTGTTGGGGAGGAGCCATGTGAAAACAACTTTAATAGTATGATGCGATCTATTAACATACTTGACATAAATAAATTCGAGTGGATCGTATCTCAAGATAATGGTAACCAGACTATTGGGCATTAAGTTTAGATAATGGACATTGTTATGGACACATGACAACAAATTTGTCGGAAAGTTTTAATGGAGCTTCATAGGAACACTTGATTTGCTTGTCATATCATTGATTCTAAACTTTTTTCTCAGAATTAATGGTTATTTCAATGATCTTCATGAGGAGTCGGAGGGAATGACAACCTATTTGACCAAGTAATACGAAGACTTGCTAGAGATACAAAACAGAGAGGCAAGATTGTGCCACATACTACGATTTTCACTAACACAATTTCATGTCTGCGAACGCGATGGATATGCATATGAAGTCAACTTAAATGGTCGACAAAAGTGATTTCATGTGTGGTTTTATACAAATGAAATACTTTGTACGTCCACATGTCATAGTTGCATCTTTATACATGTGTACGTACTTGGATAACTACGACCTTTGCTCACAGTATTATTCTAGTGATTATTACCGACAACTGTACAATTTCTTCTTTCATCTCATCATAGATCCATGTTATTGGGGAGAAGAAGATGACACTATTATGATACCTCCAATAATTGGGAGGAGGAGTCATGCACGACATGTACATGTAAGAATTTGACATGAAATAGATGAAATGTGTGTGTCCCAAGTTATGTAAAATTTGCAACCAACTAGGTCACAATAGATTAAGTTGTCCACGAATAAACTAATAACAAATGGATACAATACCTGGACCCGTAAGAACATTTTATTTGTGTATTATAAATTTTGTTTGCAAATAAATTTTAATTTAATTTGTTGATGTGTAATTGCATGTTTAATTATTATATGTAGATAACACAAATCGATAGAGTACTTGGACCCGTAGATACGTCAATGTTGTACATGTAGAGTGAGCATCAGTCTTCACAACCTACCAACTCAGTAAGTAATTAAATAAGATTTATAATTTCCTGCTCGATATATGTTGTAACTGAAGGATATTGAGTATCCTTAAGCGCATCACGGAAGCGTGTCGATCGCATCGTATGCAATCGGAGCAACTAGTCGTACTAGATGCTAGATGCAGCGGAAATTAAAATTTTTTAACTTTAAAGATGAAACCACATGATCACGAGAACACTTCTCGGATCGTTTCATCAAACCACAAAGTACAAGGAATACCTCTTGAAGCGTGGTTGTGATCGCGAGATCCCAAAGTAGAGATCCTCCTATCTTAAGTCCGATCCACGAAGAACGCACTTGCGGGCGCGATGATGAGTCACGTTCCTTCCCGCAATCCTCGATGAAGATCCAAGCGATGGCTCACCCGATTTCGTCAAACGAAATCCGTCGTCTTCCTTTAGAGTAAGAAACTCCAAAGAAGATGGAGATCCACGAGTCGTCGAAGAAGAAGCCGAGAGTCTCTCCTTTCTCAACACAAAGTGGACGGCCACTTAATGGAGAAGAGAAAGAGAGAGAGAGGGCGAGAATGAGAAAGAGAGAGAGAGAGAGTTGTCACCTTGTACAACTCTTAATGATGTACCATGGAAGGCTACCCTAGCCCTCTATTTATATTAGTTTAGGATCCATTGGATCTCAATCCATGGACTCATAGATCCAACGGCTAGGCTTGGTCTATGTAAGATCAATGGTTATGATTGTTGTTGGTTAAAACCAACAACATTTATTTATGATTAAATTAAATATATGTTGAAACATTATCAACACATTTTTAATTCAACATAAATAAATTAGTTGAGAGATTAATCATCATAATAAAATGGAGTCAATATAGCCTCCTAAAATTAAGGGGCGTCACCCATGACTCTTTCATGGGTGACGCCACCTCTAAATTTGGTGGCTTTATTTCTCCTTTTATTATATTATTTTGTCTCTCAATTATTGCAAAAATATCCACCAAATTAATTCCAAATTAATTTGTGAATATTTCAATCATGCCATTGAACATTATGTGAATCATATTCACAACCCAAACTAATTTGTAAATTGCATTTCCAATTAATTAACAAATGTGAATCCAATTCACACTATTAATTAACAAATGCTATTTACATAAATTCTCTCTCTTATATATACATATTATAAATCACATTTATAATACACATATATCATGGATAGTATTATCCACATTCTCTAATCCTTGATAATTAAATCTCATTTAATTATCTTGGATAATAATATGAATCATATTCATATTATGTTTGATAATTAAATCTCATTTAATCATCAAGTCCTTGCTTGGATATACATTTCATCAAATGAATTATTCTTGAACCCTTTCAAGAATAATGTGCTTTCTCCGTAGATACTTGGAGATAAGGACAGGGCGATTGTATTATTCCACGTATAGTGACTTCGATGTTGAGATCTCATCTCAAATCCAGATCGTACGAACCTCCCACAGATGCTTGATTAAATCAAGACCGCAAATCCAATCTTCTCATTGAATCTGAATCTCATTCAGATCAATGTCCAACACTTGGACTAAGATCAGATTGCATCTCTACTGGAAGGAGTCACTAAAATCCAGACCTGTTTCATCACTCCCTCGGAATGGAAGCGTCATGGATATACAATCGTTTATGATCACATCACCCTCTGGTATTCCCAATACCTGTACATCCTGCATACTGGAAGACCCATGGTCAACCCGAAGATCAAGATCTATTTTACATTGTCTTCTTCAGGGTTTGATCACTAAGTTTCTCATTTGATCATTGGGATTTGGTATCGATCATATACTTTCCAAAAGCATATATCATACCTAGGTCTTGATCATATACTTTCCAAAAGTATATATCAAACCTACAAATTCAGTCAAGCTTCCAAAGCGAGACGACCGTGCACGGAATTTGATTCTTCCCAATATCTCATAAGTGAGCTCATGTCTTCCGGTTCAGTAGTGAACCTGTATGATCCCTTTGAAAGATCGTATTACTCATATGCCCTTATATGCACACCAACGCGCCGGTGTATAGACCTTGGTTAGGTCATCAACCTATTGGTCTGTCAAATGTACATACTCAGACATATAGCAATACATCTGTCTCCGGTCAGAGGATGCGTGCCTATGCTGTGACAGCATTCAACATAGGACTTAGGTTATCTCGATCTCGTTAAGTCAACCTCTTTGACCAAACTAATCTGACACCTCCGAATCTCTATTCCTATGCAGAGGACCTACATCAAGAGGTCGGTCAGATATCAGCCTATGTGAGAAAGGATTGCCATCTCCTACTCAGGCTGGAGATCACATCTTAACAATCAGTTGACGGTGCTTGATGAGTCCTCAATCTAACCCTTTAGATATTCATCCAAGCACCAGCCTCTATGATTCAATAATTGAATCAACAGCTGTATGATCATTAAGACAGCCATGGTACATAACCCTAATTGTACAGAGGGACCTATTATGCAAATTATTTATTCTTCATTTCAGATCAGGGAATGATATTCGCAATAACATTTATTGCATAATGGCTCGCCGTGGGCTCACATGTCCAACAGTAACTTATATTTTGCTCAACATAGTTTACATATTCGATTGTAGAACATAATGAGTTGCTCAACATTAAATCTGACAAGAAGAATGTGGTGATACAACGAGTGTTAGAATCGTCGGATTTCTCATGCATAGTGAACATGAGAAGGGTGCAGATTGATCCTTTGTTGCTAACCAGTTTACTGGAGCGGTGGCGACCTGAGACTCGTACTTTTCACCTATGATTTGACAAAAACACTATTACATTACATGATATAGGATTGATTAGCGGGTTGAGGGAAGGTTGACAGTCGTACAGTCATAGGTCCTGATGTTCCGATAGGGGGATGGGATGCACTATGTTTGAGTTTGTTAGGCGTTATACCCACTCGGATAAAGAGTGGAAAAGTGAAACTATCATGGATGCATGAGGTCTTCTTTAATCATGATGATCCCCTACTGGGTATCGAAGATGAATAGGAAGCAACACGTATAATTATGACACTTATTTTTTATCATATAGGATGCAATGTTCTTGCAGATAGCAGCGGAGATAAGGTACTTCTTAGAGGATATGGAGAAGCTTTGAGTAGTCTCTAGTTTGCAAGGCCATCATTTGCTGGTCCTTCGAGCCAATTTAAATCTAGACCATCTCTGCTTACACCGTATACTCAATACAATTCGACAACTCTTCAAGCCGAATTATTTGCCATTGTTCGACAATTTGAGCCAACAGACTTCGATAGACAGTTATTTGGTATACCCATGGTAATACCGCAACATCTTCCAGAGCCACCTCGAAGACTCTCCATGGGAGTAAGGATCGGTGAATCTCTTCCATCAGAGCCACCCCAATAGTCAACAAGCTTGAGGAGCACGAGAGATCAAGGTACTCAACTAGTCGAACCTCCACTGAAGCCATCAGTTAAGTCGCATCCTCCTAGGCACATTCCAACACATTCGGAATATAACACCAAGTAGAAGAAGAAGACGACAACACTTGATGATAGTTTGAAGAAAACAGGAGATGGTGGAAAAGGAAACAACAAAGGAGGAGGGGAAGGAAGAGGAGGAGGAGGTCTGAAAGGATTTCTTAAGATATGTAAAGTATAAAATTTTGTAACATGTTTTTTATTATATGTAGACAAATTATTGTACTTTTATGATTTTAATATAATGGTTGCATTTTTCCAAAATGATTAATGTTAAATTGTGCAATGTTGAGCTCATGTATATCATTGTCAATGTCTTTATATTTATTTTTTATTTATTTTGATCTTTCTGAGATATCGAATAAAAATTATTCTAAAGTTAAATCATAAATAAACAATGGAATTAAGTACAGATAAATACATCATTATTGAATGATAAATTTGTTAATATAAGAAATTTAATTGAGTCTCAAGGAAAATATCTTTTCATTGGGATTCGGGGATGATTTAAATTCAAATTTAGGAAGAGATCTGACCTCTTTTTTATCAAGTACACCTTAAATAAAAAAACAAGATATACATTCTTGATGTTGTTTTTCTATTTGGAATCGTGTAATACACCAATTACAAATTTGTGCATCTACACTTACTTTAAAAATAATAATAAGATTTTCCATAGAGATAATTATACATCAATTGTAGAATTTTATTAACCAGGAATTATATTATTATTATTATTATTTCTATAACTATTTAAGAGTTATTTATAAAATTAGGGAGGAATAATATGTAAAAGGGGAGAGGGGAATAATGTGCAATTAAGTAGCCAAATAGGCACCTGAGGTGTCGATTTGGTCAGGGCTCTCCTAATCGATACGTCAGGTGCCGATTGATATCTATTTTTTAAATTCCCTAAGTTCATGCATGTTTAATTAATTATGAATTATTTAATAATTATTTTAAAATCTGCAATGGACCTTACATGGCCTCCTGACATCTTGATTGCATCTAAGAGATCTTACAGCTTGAGGAAGCGTTGAAGACTTGTGCGATACTATCTACCTTAAAGTCCTTGTCTCTCCAACTGAGGGCTCAATCATCTGAATCAAATTTGGGTGAGGCTGGTGATGATAGAGGAACTTCATCAGTCTTGCGATCCACACAGGGCGGGTGCGCAGTCGCTGAGGCAACCGACAAAAGACCCCAATCAATCAACAATTAACCCACAATAATCAATCAAGCAATGAATATCAAAAATGTGGAGTTAAATTTATTTAAACTCTACATACAAATGTGTATAGATGTAAGCACAAGTAAAGGTCGAACACTGGGGGCGAACGGTTGGGAGTAAATATAATCCACAAAATTATTCAATCCTTTTCTTATCCATGTTATTTTTTTGTGGGATTTTGTTTTTTATTAGATTTTTACTTTTATAATTTTTATTTGATTTTTAATTTTCTAAATTTGTATTTTCTTTTTATATTTTTATCTTTTTATATTTTCTTTTTATATTAAAATAATATAGTTTATATAAGGCTTTATTTACACAATATATAGGAATATATTTATAAATACTATTAAATATAACCAAAAATCAGAAAATAATTTGTTTTGGGGATTTGTTTCTAATGTTTTTATATTTTTCCAGGATTTTTTTTCTAATTTTTATATATTTTTAAAGTTGAAAATATCCCAATAAAGGGATTAATACATAATCCAAAAATAATTTGGGTTTTAAAAATAGTAAATAGGTCCTGAAATTACCCAAATAAATTTTAATACGTAAATAATAATATATAAATAATTATAAGACAAGAAAACAATATTTTTGGTATTTTTGAAGAGTTTTTATGTTTTTTAGGATTTTGGAGCTTCTTGAAATTTTTACATTTTCTTTTTCTATTTTTAGGGGTTTTTATTTTCTAGACTCAATAAATATCAAAATATAACATATATAATTTTTTTAGAATTATTCAAAAGTTTTCTGATTTTTTGATATTTTATAATTTAAACATGTATTATTTAAGCTCCTTTTTAATTTTGTAAATAGGTAAATGCTCAATAAATTGCCAAATAAATACAGAGCGTGAATCTACAGGCATGAAGCATCTATCCTAATTTTTGTTGATTTTTAGGAGCTAAGTAGCTATTTATAATAAATAGATAAAAGTCACAAAAATAAACAGCCTGACAGGGGCATAAATGCAATAAAATAAAGTCCGGGGGCCGCACTGCAATTTACCCAACTGAATTAAAATATTTATTTAAAGTTCTCGAACTATATTATAATATATAAAATACCAAGGATATATGTGCAAAATTTACAGTGTCACGCGACGTGACGCTGGTAGGGACCAAAATGCAAATATAATAAGTATGATATCCTAAATGCAAAAAAGCTCTAATTATTTACAACATAATATTTTATTTACAGAATACAAAATTAAATACAAAAAATGAGGGGTGTATATGAAAATTACCCCTTAATAGGTTGGATCGGACGGCTCTGGAAAGTTGATTTGACATGTGGCGTCCATCCGACGATCGATACCGTTTCGCGGATCAATGGTGGAGATTAGATCACTTAGCATGATCCGACGGTTGCAACGTGGGAGGATCCGATGGATGTGGCTTGATATGGCACCGCCTTCTTCATCCGACGACAGAGAAGTGAGGAGGAAGAACAGGGAAGAAGTCCAGAGCGGCTGAACTTCCCCGCCTCTAATCTCCCTTCTCTAGCGTCCTTCGAGGATCCAAAGTGGCGCTATCTGCTCCTGATGAGGTGTTGTAGTTGCTGGAGGTATCAGAATCGACGGAGCTCCACCAGAGCACTGCCAGCAGGTCGGCGAAGTCACGACGCTCCAGGAACCTCCGGTGATCATCGAATCCGGCTTCTGGGCGCATGTAGGCACGCTTAACCTGCACAAGAGGGTACTGTGGCTCGAGGAGAGATCCCTCGACCAGAAATGAAGCTGAATTAGCACAAAAAACAAGATAGGGATATTAGCTAGAGCTGGACTCCGACGAACTATGAATCGACGTGTCTAAGCTAAACCTACGCTATAATGGTTATTCTAAATGCATAATCAAATAGCAAACACAAAAAACTATCTAAAAAATGGAAACACGTAGCTTGTACCATCCCAGGAGGGAAGGGAGCAAGACCATGCCAGAGCACGGCCGTGGGTGCAACCTCTGCCCCATTTCGCCCGCTCGGACCCTCCAGGGGCTCGTCTCTATCACGAAGGAGCTCCCTAGGATGAAGGCAGGGGAAAAACAAGGTGGAAAATTGACCAGAATTGAGAGGGGGCAATAGATTTCTTATTTATGCACATAAGGGCACCCTTATTTGACCGGGGAAAGGCAAAGAATCGATGCTATACACAACGCATTTACAGATTGGGCGTGGAACTACAATGATCAAGGAAGGGTTCTTGTGAAGGAGGAGTCGGCAATTGATGGATGGAATGGCCGCGAAAAATGGCGGAAAAAATGGGATGGAACAGATTTGGTGGGTCAGAGTCCCAGAGTGGGACAGTTGATCGCGGTCAACTCGGGCCTCGTCGTGATTGGTCCACTTGATACCACTATATGACAAAACAAGATGTTTATTAAAGAATAATTAATTAAAATAGAAAGTGATTTTATTATTTTTCGATTATAAAATAAAAATTATTTATTATTTTATGTAGTATTTATTATGATTTGTATTTATGATGTACTTTATTACAAGTTTCTATTTAATAGCTTATTTATAGGTATATTTACCTGTATTTTGTTTATTTTTATTTTTATTTTTATTTTATATATTTTATTTTACTCTTTTATTCTTTTATTTTTTTATATTTATAACTTATTTTGTGAGTATAGATATATTTTATTTTATTTTTATGATATTATTTGTACACTTAAATAAATAGGTTAGTATATTATATAGGTATATTCATAGGTATTTTACCTATGTTTTATGTATACTATTTTATTTTAATGTATTTTATGGAGTTTATTTTAGTTTTATATCTTTAATAAAATATGTATATTATTTACAATATTATAAAAATATAAAGGAATAAAGAATTAAAAAATGTATTTATATACATATAGAAGCACATGTCTTTTGTCTATGCATTGACATAAACTTATTTCCCCCCCCCCCCTTTTTGATTTTATTCTAATTTTAATATGCACATGTGTTATAAATAATATTTACAAAATTATAAAAATATGAATTTGTAAAAAGAATGAAATGTGAATATATTGAATATTTTAATAGGGAGATTGTAAAATAGGGGCCCAAAACCTAACTTTTACATGGTAACACCAAAAAATATAAAACCACCACCCTTAAATAGATCTTGAAAAGTTATTTACAATTAGAGTGATTTTGCTATGTTTTGAGTTTTTATTTGAAAGATATGGGTCTGTGAAGTTTGGTTTTTTGCTTTTTATTCTGGGTATAAAATGTACACTATGTATTATTTTTGTACAAACTCACTTTTGTATTTTTATTTACATTATTGTCTACAACTTTCATGTACAAAGTTCCTTTATTTGATGACTAAATAATAAAGAATAAAATAGGTATCAAAATGCGTAATTAATGAATAAATAAATGAAGTATTTATGGTATTTTTGGCCCTTATCTCCCCCTACTTTATTCCTTGTCGATCAATTCGATTCTGGACTTGGTCTAGGGTTAAGGTCATAAAATATTTTCAATATTTTATTCCTTTTTCTTTTCTTCTCTTTATTCTATAATTTTGACATTAAAAACCTTATTTTGTATGCAACACATACAATAAATAATGAATGCTATTATAGACAAATTGATGCTATTTACATGCATTTACTGGGGTTTTTAAGGCCAAAATGATAGAATAAACGTGACGAAATGGAGATTCATCACCTCCTTATACTTGCCTTTCCTAGTCCCTAGCAAATAATTATGCAATAAGTACAAAAAGAACAAAGAGTAAGAAGAAAAGAAAGGCAAGAATAAAGAATTTAAAGAATAAATTGAATCGATCATGATTATTAATCTTATCTGTACAAAATCAAAGTTTGGAGCTCAGGTTAGACCTCCGTGTGAAATGTGTATGGAACCTGGTCGGGAACCAAATTTAAAATACAACAGCCTTCGAGAGTCACAGAACTCGGTTCAAATCACCTCAATAGCCAGATCAGAACTAGCTTACATTATACGCAAACCCTTATGACTATGATGCTGACTTGTACAGTGTAAGTGATAGTGGCTCTCCCCAACTGAAATGACAAAGGAACTGACTTCTTCAGAATTACAACCCAATGATTTCCCAATCCAGTACTCTGTTATTGAGGGTATTCCCTTCTAAGTTCAAGTGGCATCCAACTCAAGAGGAGGAGGAGAGGAAGAAAATGGATAGTAGCCAATGTAGCTACCTATCATGGGATGCAAGATCAGTGTAGTCAAGTCATCCAGCTGTAGGCTCACATGGTATACTTTGATGCTTAACCTTGTTTATTTTCTATACAACATATATACATACTCCGTGATGAATCTGAGATTCATCATACTAAAAGCCGCAAATTAAACCCCTGGCTTAACCATTCCAATAAAAATCATCATCAATTCTTTATTATTATCTTGTAATATATTGTGTATAATTAACCTTATTGTTTTTAATTTCCTTGTCATCGAAAAACCCCTAAAAATTAGATAGATTAATTGTCTATAATACACTGACCATTAAAAAAGATTATAAAATACAAAAATATCTCAAAACCAAACGGATGGTATTTTTAACCCTTTAAAAATGGGGTTGATGGGGCTGCCCCGCCCCATTTTTTGGCAAAAGTTTTTATTTTTTAAAAAATATTGACATGTATATTCATCCCTATATCCCTCCTATATGTCATTCGAATTTCGTCAGAAACAGAGACTCCTACGGCCTCCATCTAGACAGGGTCAATTTAAAAATCCTGCGACCGTTAAAAAATGACATATAGATGGAGGACGTAGGAGTCTCTGTTTCTGACGAAATTCGAATGGCGTGTAGGAGGGATATAGAGATGAATATACATGATTTTATTTTCAAAAAATAAAATATTACCAAAAAATGGGGTGGGGGCAGCCATGTTGGCTACCCCTAGGGGGCAGCCCCATTTTTTCCTTTAAAAAACCCCCAAAAATACTTTTTGTACAAATGACCTTTTTTAGCTTTTTATCCAACATGAAACTTGTAGATCTCGTCGAGAAGAGCAACTTTCATGTTTTAACTTTTCCCTAATTTTTCTTCTAACTATTTCTTTCATATTTATATTGTATTTATTCTCTGAATTTTCTCATTGGGCCACGTGGCGCCCTCTGGGTCGCCCGCATGACCTGCTTCCTCATTCGCCACCTGGCTCCCTCTCAGCCGTCTGATCCTCCTAAAATAGCCAGATCCTAGCCGCTCATCGCTTGTCCCAATCTAAGCCATCGGATCTCTGAGGAGATCTGATCTTAGCCGCCCACTCCCGCTGTAACCACAGCCGCCTGATCACAGGCATCCAACGCCTCTCCACGTGCCACGTTACCTCGTTTTTCCCACCATTGGATCTCCCCCATCCCCAGATCTCACCCGCTCTTTAGCGCTTGTCTGTCCACCGTAGGATCAGATTTTAAGATATGATCCCTACTCTCCGTTCGCACCACATCTGGACCGTTGGATCACATGATCCAAACGGCTCAAACCTTATCTTTTTCCTCCGTAACCCCCCTTCCCCCAGCTGTTTCACCTCCCAACCCACTGTCCCCTTCCATATTTAGCCGTCACTCCAGCCACTTCCTCCCTCTTCTAACGGCCACCCCATGCAGCTTATTCCTCCGCCTTTCTCGTGTAACCTCCATCTTTCCACCGCCATCACTCCCGCGCCATGAAAACTCCATTTCAAAACGCCTCTCCCTCGTGTAACCGCCGCCCACTTCCTCCTATAAAACCACCTTCTCCGCACCGTCAACCCCCATCCACCATTGCCCGGGCAAAAGCCTAGCTTCCCCCGCCCCTCTGGTGACAGCGGAGGGGCGGATCGTCGAGGCGACGATGGCTAAGCCCAGGTGTCGACCCACGGCCGCCATGGCCGTGCTGCAGGAGCCACCACGCTCCACTGAGCTCCGTGCCATGGTCGGGCACGTTGGGCGACGACCCTGAGCTCCGACCAAGCTCAACCACAGCCCCTTTCCTCCGCCAAACACCTGTCTCCGGCCAGGTACCCACTACCTTCTTTTAATTTCGCGCAATTTTCCCAATCACCTCGGGTCGATTCACCCTCGCCTGAACATCCCTTGAGCTTCAAACAATTCACCCCCATCCATGCCAACGCCTCCGTCCATCCTTCCCCATTCTCCACAACCCCATCCACTCCGACCCATTTCTTCCCCTGCTCCGCCGGAGAAGAAACTCAAGGCCACCGCTTCCCGTCGCCCCCACGGCCTCCGTCCACCCATTTCACTTGCACTTCACGCGCACTCACTTCGGCTATGACTGACCCTTGCAGGTACTTGACTGTCCCGATTTTGCGTTGGAGCTCCTTCAACCCTTTCTACCTCCGACGAAGCTTCATCGACCACTCACGCTAACCAGCTCCGGAGATTCGTATCACCTCCAGCATCTTTGCAAGGACTCTAATTTGCCCCTTCGATCTCTAGAAGACCTCGCGGAGCACGGCGGAGCAACCTGCAGGTCGCCGGAGCCCCGCCTTCTCCGGGACCAGTGGAGGAGATGAAGACATAGGTGTGACACGTGGAGACCCGAGCCTCAGTCCGCACCAACAGGCTCGGGTCACCCGAACCTTGAGCCTAACCATCAGATAAAGCCCCAAGTCTCGAACCAGAGGCAGACTCCCGAGCCTAGGCCCCTCACGTACAACGCATGTGAGGGCCTGTGTAAATTGTACGAAGGATCCTGGTGTTTTATAATTACAAAATGGTCCCCAGTCATGTGCCCCACGTGCGTGCATGGGTATTTTACAGGAAGGCCCCTCCCGTTTGTGGAAATTACAAAAGGCCCCCACGTATGGAAAAATTATAAGGAGGCCAGGCGGTTTTTGATATTTGCATTTAGATCCCTCCAGGGACCTAAATGTAATATTTATCATTTATTTTTCTTGTATTTTTATTACAATATGCCCCTGCATTGTTTTCTTCATAACTTGAGCATCGTAGGTCCAAATTGCTTGATTTTAGTGTCATCTTGATCCTTGTTTCTTCCTCTACATCGTAGCATGTTTAATTTTCTCATCTGACGTCATTTTTAATGAAGTGAATTTTTGTGATCGATGATGACCATGCTCTCTTTTTCGGTGCTTTGATTTGATGAGTATTCTCAATGATTGGGATTAAAATTACTCTGATTTCGTTTTCTATTATGTTGCTCATATTTTCAGGGTATAGTTGTAAACTTTTGTCTGCATATAAATTCTCTTGCATTTTTATCTTGTATCCTTCTACAATTGCATAAAAATCAACTAAAAATTACATACATCCTAGTATTGAATTATAATTAGCATGGCGCATCTTGCAAACCTGAAATTGAGAATTTCTTCACACATGAGCTTCATGAATCAAAATTCGATAAATAGATTAAGTAGCTGCATCCTTGTGTTCAACCTTGGTAGACTTGCCAAGTAAAAATATTCCACAATCATAACAAAATTGAGCTATAGTGACGATTTTTGAAAAAAAAAAACCCGTCACTAAATTAGTCGTTGTTAAATATATAATGACGATATTACTCGTTGTGAAATGAGTTTTCGTACTCAAAATTAGCAACGAATATCATATCTGTCGTTATGTCATTAGCAACGGTCCATATAACGACACTTATCTGTTGTTATTTTTCAAAATATCAACTAATCGTCGCTATTTTTTTAGTTCAAAATTTAGCGACGATTATATAAAATTTTGAAAAATAGCAACAAATAAGCATCGCTATGTGGACCGTTGCTAACGATATAACGACATATATGATATTCTTGCTAATTTGATACGAAAATTAATTTCGCAATGAATATAATTGTCATTATATATTAACAACGGCTAATTTAGTGACTGATTTTTTCAAAAACCGTCACTATAGCTCAATTTTTTGTAGTGAACATTTCAAAGAGTATGGTATTTTGATCGACCGAAATTCACCTCCTATACTACAATTCATCATTATTTTAAGAGGTGAATTTTGCGCTCATCAAATGACTCCGTTGCCGGGGACACGGCTTAACTTAATTTATTTGTTGGATTCTTTTTAAATATTTTCGAGATGTATAGGTCCTCATTTCATGCATCATTTTTTTGCATCATATCTGCTGATTTAATTTCTCTGTGTGTTCTAACTTTTCTCTTTTCTGGCAGGGCCCATGAAAATCGAGGATGCTTGATCTTCATGGAGGCGTGAAGTTGGGAGCTTCCGCTGAAGAGGCAGCAAAAGAATTTGTGAAGAAAGTCTAGAATTTTTTATCGGTCAGCCTGCATCTGCATCCTGTAAAAAAACTTGCATGTGCATATTTATTTCCAGTTTTTGCATGTTGTAAAAAAAAAGAAGTAGATCACTTGATGATCTACCCCCCCCCCACACACACACTTGCATATACACACTCATTCCCCCATCTTCCTCTGTATATTTCACACACACACACACACACACTCTTTCTCTCTCTCTCTCTCTCTCTCTCTCTCTCTCTCTCTGTGTGTGTGTGTGTATTTCACCAACCCCACCCCCTCTACACCCTAGCAGCTGTAGAAAATACAACACCCCTCTCCACCCTTGTATCATAGTACAGACACCCCCCTAACTCAGACCTTACTTAGGCTATTTATAGCCCAAGTATAGGGGGGACCTGCCTGCTCATCCCTCCTCACATTATTTTCTTGTACTTAGGTCAATTTTTGGCCTAAGTATAGGGGGACCCTCCTCCTCAGTTCTGCTATATCACCCTATATTTAATCGAGCCTTGGCTTCATGGTACTTGTGCTATGGGGACATAGCAAAATTTAAGTATAGGGGATATACCGTATTTTATTGTATATTTACTTTAGCCATAGCTCGTATTTTTTAAAACTTTTTGAAAATTTTGTTTTCGGGCTTGGCTTTGGTAAACCTGTGAACCGAGTTTTGTAAAAACCTTGTAAAATATTTTCTTAAATTGAGGGATTAATCTGTGTAAATACCCTTTCCAAAATTTTTTTGAAATTTAAAACCTTTCTTTGAATTAGACTCTGACTACTAGGCTTAGTAGACACTTTCAGTGAGGGAACTTCGGTCTCCCTTAGCAGAGTGGGTGGTTTAGTGGACACTGCATATGGCACCGTCCATAAGGAACATGAATCTGTCTGTCAACTCATACTTACACCCATACTGGCTGAGAGTAGATACTTTTATTCATTTGAACCTGGGACAGTCATTGTCTCTCCAAAGAATTAAAAAAATCCATAAAAATCTGCAAAAATAAAAATCACACTAAAATCACTAACTAAGGAGTTGATGTATTCCTGACACATTCACATTCACTCAAGGCTTGAGGATTTTGAGGACACTGGATTTCTGTGATCTTGAGAGTCTGAGTTAACATGCCTTATCCATTAGGGTTTTAAGCTTAATTATCCACATTTCCCTAGTTTGAAAGATTTGAGCGCTATATTGCACTCTTCATCTCTACCTTTAAATGAATATGATCAGTACAATCACTTCCACAACTGCATGATTGATGAGATGAGTTGAGTTATCACTTGAGGAACTAGGGCTAGAGATTTGAGTTTAGACCCAATCTGATGATATTCGAGGATGGGATAAAGTTAATGAAGGCTTCAGAAAATCTGAGTGTCAGCAAAACCCTAGCCAGTATGTGAACAAGATTCATATGCTATCTCTTTGATATTTACCTAAAGTGCAAGGGTGTGATGAAACTTAATGAATATTGTTGATAAGTGTGCGCCAACTTTTGGTAAAAGCAGTGGAGCTAGCCAATAAAATCCATGAAATGTCAAAGAAAAAGCTCGATCATCCAAGTCAAATTATAAATGATCTTCCACCAATGGCAAGCGCTCCCAAAACATATTCAAAATGTCCACTTGGAACAAGCGCTAATTAGGACCAAGGAATCGGGCTGACACCAAAAAAATGGCTCTGCATCGTAAATGCTACAAATCTGGGTGTCGAAGGTATCTTAGATACTCAAAAGAGACACACCCCGGTGTACTCCCAGAAAAACAAGTGCAGACGGCTCCAACTCTCTTAACGGACACATTAGTCAACAATCTAAAAATCTACATGTGTTGAGTAAAAAGGCACTCGAGAGGCCCCTTGTTCCAATGAAAGGGAGAGAAAAGCAAACACAATCCTATGCACTCCATCATATGGCCGTCCATTAACACTTTCAAGTCTGACAACTAATGAGACGGTTGATTGAAGCAAGATTAGACTTATTCCCTAGTGTTGAGGATTGGGTCTAGAAGAGAGTCTCTTGGATTAGAACTTTGGGTGATGTCTAGACTTGACTCTCATGAATGCAGTACACCTAATATCATATCCTTATATTATATGTACAAAAAAGAGAGTCTGATAATTAGAGAAGTTGGATTCCTTCTGACTAAGGCTTGGATAAACCCATAATTTTAGGATCTCTTAAATTAAGGGTCTTCGAAAGATTGAGCCTTAAAATCTTCATGCGCACTGTAAGGAATTAATCCTACTCCTTCATTCTTTATTTGCTCGAGGACGAGCATGGATTAAGTATAAGGGTATGATGAATCTGAGATTCATCATACTAAAAAGCCGCAAATTAAACCCCAGGCTTAAACCATTCCAATAAAAATCATGATCAATTCTTTATTATTATCTTATAACATATTGTGTATAATTAACCTTATTGTTTTTAGTTTCCTTATCATCAAAAAACCCCTAAAAATTAGATAGATTAATTGTCTATAATTCACTAACCATTAAAAAAGACTAAAAAATACAAAAATATCTCAAAATCAAAAGGCTGGTATTTTTAACCCTTTAAAAATACCCCCAAAAATATTTTTTGTACAAATGACCTTTTTTGGCTTTTTGTCCAACATAAAACTTGTAGATCTCGTCGAGACGAGCAACTTTCATATTTTAACTTTTTCCTAATTTTACCTCTAACTATTTCTTTTGTATTTATCTTTGTATTTATTCTCTGAATTTTCTCATTGGGCCATGTGGCGCCCTCTGGGCCGCCCACGTGACCCGCTTCCTCATTCGCCACCTGGCTCCCTCTCAGCCGTCTTATCCTCCTAAAATAGCCCAGATCCTAGCCGCTCATCGCTCGTCCCAATCTAAGCCATCAGATCTCTGAGGAGATCTGATCTTAGCCGCCCACTCCCGCTCTAACCATAGCCGCCCGATTACAGACCATCCAACGCCTCTCCACATGCCATGTCACCTCATTTTTCCCACCATCGAATCTCCCCCATCCCCAGATCTCACCCGCTCTTTAGCGCCTGTCTGTCCACCGTAGGATCAGATTTTAAGACCTGATCCCTACTCTTCGTTCGTACCACCATCTGGACCGTTGGATCACATGATCCAACGGCTCAAACCTTATCTTCTTCCTCTGTAACCCCCCCCCCCTTCCCCCAGCCGTTTCACCTCGCCAACCCACCGTCCCCTTCCATTTTTAGCTTTCACTCCAGCCACCTCCTCCCTCTTCTAACGGCCACCCCATGCAGCTCATTCCTCCCTCTTTCTCGTGTAACCTCCATCTTTCCACTGCCATCACTCCCGCGCCATGAAAACTCCACTTCAAAACGCCTCTCCCTCATGTAAGTGCCGCCCACTTCCTCCTATAAACCACCTTCTCCGCTACCGTAAACCCCTCTCCACCATTACACGGGCAAAAGCCTAGCTTCCCCCGCCCCTCCGGTGATAGCGGAGGGGTGGATCGTCGTGGCGACGATGGCCAATCCCAGGTGTCGACCCACGGCCGCCATGGTCATGCTGCGGGCGCCACCACGCTCCGCTGAGCTCCGTGCCATGGCCAGGCACGCTGGGCGACGACCCTGACCTCCGACCGAGCTCAACCACAGGCCCTTTCCTCCGCCAAACACCCGGCTCCGGCCAGGTACCCACTACCTTCTTTTTCTTTTAATTTCGCGCAATTTTCCTAATCACCTCAGGTCGATTCACCCTCGCCTGACCACCCCTTGAGATTCACCGGTTCATCCCCATCCACACCAACGCCTCTGTTCATCCTTCCCCATTCTCCACAACCCCATCCACTCCGACCCATTTCTTCCCCTGCTCCGTCGGAGAAGAAACTCAAGGCCACCGCTTCCTGTCGCCCCCACGGCCTCCATCCACCCCATTTCACTTGCACTTCACGCGCACTCGCTTCGGCTATGACTGACCCTTGCAGGTACCTTGATTGGCCGGATTTTGCACCGGAGCTCCTTCAAGCCTTTCTCCTCCAGCGAAGCTTCATCGACCGCTCACTCCAACCAGCTCCGGAGATTCGCATCACCTCTAGCGTCTTCGCGAGGACTCTAGTTTGCCCCTCCGATCTCCAAAAGACCTCGCGGAGCACGGCGGAGCAACCTGCAGGTCACTGGAGCCCCGCCTTCTTCGGGACCTGCGGAGGAGACGAAGACACAGGTGCCGTCCGATCATCTGGATCAGACGGCTACGATGACGACACGTGGAGACCCAAGCCTCAGTCCGCTCCAACAGGCTCGGGTCACCCGAACCTTAAGCCGAACCATCATATAAAGCCACGTGTCTCGAACTTGAGGCAGCCTCCTGAGCCTAGGCCCCTCACGTGCGACGCAAGTGAGGGCCTAGGTAAATTGCATGAAGGACCCTAGTATTTTTGATAATGACAAAATGGTCCCCAAGCACGTGCTTCATGTGCGTACCTGGGTATTTTACAGGAAAGCCCCTCCCGTTTCTGGAAATTACAAAAAGGCCCTCGTGCATGGGAAAATTATAAAGGGGCCCAAGCAATTTTTGGTATTTGCATTTAAGTCCCTCCAACGACCTAAATGTAATATTTATCATTTTTTTCTTGCATTTTTATTACAATTATGCCCTTGCATTGTTTTCTTCATAACTTGAGCACCGTAGGTCCAAATTGCATGATTTTAGTGTCGTTTTGATCCTTGTTTCTTCCTCTACATCATAACATGTTTAATTTTCTCATCTGACATCATTGTTAATGAAGTGGATTTTTGTGATCGATGATGACCATGCTCTCTTTGTCCGTGCTTTGATTTGATGAGTATTCTCAATGTTGGGACTAAAATGACTCTGATTTCATTTTCTTTTATGTTGCTCATATTTTCAGGGTATAGTTGTAAACTTTTGTCTGCATATAAATTCTCTTGCATTTCTATCTTGTATCCTTCTACAATTGCATAAAAATCAACTAAAAATTACATACATCATAATATTGCATTACAATTAGCATAGTGCATCTTACAGACCTGAAATTGAGAATTTATTCACACATGAGCTTCATGAATCAAAATTCGATAAATAGATTAAGTAGATTTGTCCTTGTGTTCGACCTTGGTAGACTGGCCAAGTAAACATATTCCACAACATTTCAAAGAGTGTGGTATTTTGATCGACCGAAATTCACCCCTATACTACAATTCATCATTATTAACGAGGTGAATTTCACGCTCATCATTCCAACAGGAACTTTTTATTTTATTTTCAAGCCTGTCCACTTTTTTGGAGTTTTTTAAATACTATTTACAACAGCATTTACATAAGAACTTTTTCCTCTTGAGCCAGAAGACTATCCCTCTTTTGAATCTTTATTGCAACCCACACTCTCCTGTCATTCGACTTCATTGAAACTGGACCAGGTTGGGGTGCACTTCCCTCCCTAGACAATGACAAATGTTTCCACCTGTGTGCGTCTCAGACTGGCAAATCCAACCCCCTCACCACTCCAACTGAGTTGAGCTAAGTGAAAGGTGCAAGTGTCCAAGTTAGGTCACGACCGACAAGAGTCATGCGTGTGTCTCGAAAAGTTCTAGTTAGTCAGTTGAGGTGACTTGAACCCAGCCCTGATTTCTCAAAGAATTAAGTCTGAATAGATATGAAGTACCTTAACCTAGTTCCCATAAGGTTCCAGCGCAGTTAGGTACGGTAAGGTCCAACCAAGCTCCAATCTTCGACTTTATTGGACTAGTTCAATCATCATGCTCAATCGAAAAGAATATGAATGCTATGCAAATTCTATTTACAAAATGCAATGAATAATGCAATTTTTCAAAGAATTTGAAAACAAAGAGAGAATTTTTACAAAAAAGAATTTTGCAAATAAAAGAATTTTGGCCCAAGGTATAAAATATGTACAACTATTTACACAAGCATGCTGTTTTATTCATTTACAAGACTTAAGAAAATAATTTTATAGGTTTTAACAAAGTGATTTATTTTGGTGTATATACAATCGATAAAGAATTTTATGTATTTTATTTAGGTATTATTACCCAGCAGACCCTATAATCTTTCAAAATTACCTCTACGACCTTTGAAACATCGTAATTCCTCCCTAGACCCCGTAATCTTGCTCCGTCTTATCCAACAAACCCTGCCGTCAATTTTAACTATATTTGAGTCAAATACCTGGGTTAGTCTTGAGTTAACCTAACCAATTACCATCGAACGGTGAGGATTAGCCAAAATAAAAAAATCATGCAGGCATTCTTGCGCAGGGGATGGGGCGAAGCAGCGACGGTCAGGAGGGAGGGACTCCAGCGGTAGGGGGTGGGCAGGCTCCATCGTCGGGGGGAGGCTCCATCGTCGAGTTGGAGGAGGAGCTCCATCATTGGCAGAATGGGTGGGCGAGGGATTCTCGAGGGGGGTGCATGGGCGAAGCATCGGGGGGGGGGGGGGGGGGCGAGGCAGCGGAGGGGCGGGGGGGCTCATCGTCGATGGGATGGAGGAGAGGCTCCATCGGGGAGGGGGGGAGCTCCATCGGGAAGGGTGGGAGGTGTGGGATGGGTGTGCGAGGGACTCCATCGAGGGGGGTGCAGGGGCGAAGCGCCGGGGGGAGGGGAGGGGGTTCGTCGTCGGGTGGGAGGGGGTGCGGGGGGGGGAGGCTCCATAGTCAGCGGCAGGGGGGCTCCATCGGGAGGGGGCCAAAGCAGCAGCAGGGCGGAGCTCCATCGTCGGCGGGGGAGGTGGGGGGCAAGCAGCAGAGGCAGAGGGGGAACCTCCATCATCGGCGTCGGTGGGGGGAAGGCAGGGAGCAGCAATCGCCGTCGTGCGGGGAGAGGGGGAGCAGCATCGCCAGGACGCGGAGAGGGGGGCAAGTCTCGGATGATGGCGTGGCATTCAACGTAAATTTAATATAAAAAATGGCTATAATATAAATGAACATAACAGAATCAGGTTAATTTTAATGGGAAAATTAACGAAGCTTAACCGCATGGTCTGTAGGGTAAGGGTTAGTAAGATTACAGGGTTTGGGGAGGAATTAGGATGTTTCAAAGGTCGTAGAGGTAATTTTGAAAGATTTTAGGGTCTGCTGGGTAAAAATCCCTTTTATTTATGATGTATTTTGTTTTTAGTGATGCTTTTATTCCTCAAATTTATTTGAAAATAATTTTGAAAACTATAGTACTAAATAAATTTTGCAAAAATTTCAAACATTTGAAATTCATTTTGCAAAGATTTTGCAAACACTATATATATAATTTTTTCATAATATTTTTACAAAACATTTTCCAAATCATTTGCAAATAGGTTTTCAAATCTTTTATTTCACACAAAGAAAAGAATTTTTGCAATCAAAGTATTTTTACAAAGGTTGAAAACATTTCACGAAAAGTTTTCCAAACAGTTCACACCATTCTTCAAATCATTTTGTAAAACTATTTTAACCTGATTTATTAATCAGTATATATAAAAGAATTTGAGGAATAAAAAACATTAGTAATTTTTAATTAATTATATCCTATTTTTAGCCATATTTATTAATAATTATATGAAAGTACGAGTTATGGCTAAAGTATATACAGAGTATATATGACCCCCCTATACTTATCATAAGCTATGTCCTCATAGCTCGAAAAAGAGAAAGAGAAGACATAACTCATACTGGGTATAGAAAAGCTTATACTACAACGACTGATAGAATAAAAAATGAAAGAATAATGAGATAAAGGAATAAGAAGATGATCGTCTCCCCTATACTTTGGATCAAATAATCGTAAGTGTAGCAGGTTATACACAACGCAGGGAGGGTCATGGGTGGGAATAAATGAAAATTTAAAATAAATCGATCACAACTCGGGCTGTCTCCCCCTATACTTAGGGTAAGATATCCCTAAGTATAGCAGAGCATATCAACAAGAGAGGAGACAGTGGAGGGGATCAAAGAATGAATGAATCAGGGTGGACACCTCCCCCCCCCCATACTTAGGATAAAGTATGTTCTAAGTACAGAAAAAATGACACCAAGGGGAGACACCTTTTATGTAGATAAAGAAAATTGGAAAGGAAAAGAAGAAAAGAATAAAAGAAGAAAAAATCGATATATACAAATATACGAGAAGATCGTGGAGAATGTACGCATCACTCCCCCTATACTTATGGTGAATTATCCCTAAGTATAAGCAACGACGGAAGTGACGAAACATAACATAGAACAATGGAGTGTGTGCCCCCCTATACTTAGGAAAAGTACGTCCCAAGTATAGTCACAAAGATATGGCGAAAGATCTGGGGCACACAAGACATACGAAAGTAAGAAGGAGTAGAATACACAACACATATATACAACTAGCACAGAGAGTGAAGTACAGGACTGTATCTAGTACGTGAATACCGTACTCTCGTCGTCGTCTCCTTGTGAGAACAAGAACGCAATCAGATAGTGAAAGGACACCCAGATATGCAATCAAGTGGGTTTCAGCTACCGGGGAATAGAGATCGAAAACTAAGGAAGGGACTGGTAGCGTGAATCGGAACATCGACTCATAAGAAGGAATGGGTGAGCGGAGCCGATACCGTAGGACTTGGAGGAAGGAAGAGCAGTATAGACCCCTCCAAGCCAATCTTGGTCTCTAAGGATATGGGCGTGAAAACATGAGACTTTCCTAATGCAGTGATATGACATTCGGTGGGCATAAAATCAGAAGGTCATAATACATACTGAACATCATAGTATATGGCTCAACCATGCGAAGGTCCTCAAGGTGTGCAGGATCAGAGAATAATCATAATACCCGGCTCCATGCTCCAATAGAAAGGAGACACCAATAGTGAAGCCGAGTACCTAAAAGATGATGTACCCTCCCGCAGATAACCCTCGAGGAGTAGTACATGCTTGTCAATGAATAATCATAATACCATGCGAGGGTCGTCAAGGTAACTGGGCTCAATGAAGCCGAATCCATCAGACGGATCAGGAAGAAGAGGTCTCAGTAGATGACAGATCGGCTACCAGCAAAAGAGACCGAGAGATCTAGAAAATGTGACAGTGTCCCGCAGACAACCCTCAGGGAGCGTACTGTCAACTAATCATCAAATGATCAGAAGAAGATGGTTCATCCTTGCGAGGACCGTCAAGGAGAGCAGACGCAAAGGAGTGCAGTCTGAATGGTCCCAAAATCCCTAAATCATATAATCATCAAAGTAGTGGGGACCAGAAAATCTAATAGACGACTCGGTTATGTGTTCCCACAGATAGGAGACACAATCACCAGGGGGAACTGAGCATAAAGAAAATGTTGCATCTTCCTGTAGATAGTCCCCGGGGAACAATGCAAACTAAGCATGGAATAGTCAGATCAGACCTCGTCCTTGTGAGGGTCATCAAGGAGAGAGAGGACTCAAAGAAATCAATCAGAATGGTCTCTATAGACGACAGACTGTCTACCAGCAGAAGAGGCCGCAAGATCTCGCAAGGTGTCATTGTCTCTCACAGATACCCCTCGGAGAGCACTATGAACTAGGAAAGGAATAATCAGAGAAGTGAAGCTCAACCTTGCGAGGACCATCAAGGTGAGCAGACTCAAAGGAGACCGAGAAGTCAGCCTCATACACAGGCAGATCGTGCATACAGTCAATAGGGAGGCCGAACAGTCAAACCAACGATGCGGTTTCGTGCCCCCAACAAGGTAGAGACCGAAGCAATGTATGAAACTGATCGTGAAAGTGTCGTATCCTCCCGCAGATAGTCCTCAGGGAGTCGTACAAACTGATTCAATCAAGTCATGGGATTGCTGGCATCAAATATCAAGTCCTCAAAAGTGATAAATCAACCAAACCTCAGGAGGGCATAAGATCATGTGAGGGAACATAATCAGGTCAATCACTTTAGGCTAGATAGCACGAAAGATAGTCAGGGTTCCTCAAAGTGCCACAAATGGAAACTAAAATCAGGAGATTGAGGATGGATGGATCAAAAGATGCGAGATCATGTGGGTTCCGTAAACCTTTGTCTTGAAGTTCAAATCATAATAGTCAATCAATCCTCAAAAATGGAGATGGGTAGGAACCTCGAGATAGATAAATCAATGACAGCTCATGAAATCATCATCGAATCAACGAAATAGGTCACATCCTCAATCCGATGTGCGAGATATAAATCCTAAAATAATAATCACACCTATCAATCATGCATTCTCAAAATCTGCAATAAGCTCCTATGCACATATCGAACATCAAATCCACGAGAGTAAAGGTATCGATCTCAGCATCCTCAAAGCAAGCTCGACTTACTCCAATAATCTCTGTAAATCAAGAATCCTCGATGCGAGCTATCTCTAAAAACACAGCAATCCCGAGTGACAGAAGAGATGATACGGGAGACACGAGGAGGGTGGGCAAGGAGAGGAACACAAAGGTCGGGCGAAGGTGATTGAGCGCTAGCTCCAATATCATGATTCAATGCAAAATGAAAAGATATATGTATAAGAGAGGAAGAGAGACTCAATGATGAAAAATGCATGACTCGCACAGACGGAGCTGATGACTCTAAGAAAGATGGAAACATAACATACTCCAAGTTACAATCAATACGCAAGGCAAACCCCCAATTCACCTAATCAACACAGTGAAGATCGATATGTGGTCTTTTATCTTGTCGATTTTAGAGTTAGGATAAAAAGTTGTACACACCGAAATTAGGCTTTGGGATTGTGGCACAAATCCTTAGCGTGTACGTATGAATAAAATGGTCAGACAATGAGGGGGTTGCTCTCCCCAAGACAAGGAGTTCACTATGTTTCATTTTTAGGTTAAAGTGGAGTTAGCAGACCCGATTTTATATTTGTTACCACTTTTTTTGGATGTTTTCAATGCACGTGCCTATCGAAGTTCCAATTTCCATTAAGCATCCTAGGTTGGCAAAAACAGAGGGAGAAGGTCGGAAAAGCCATGCAAGTCAGAAATCGATGATGCATGCTAAGTAAGAAGACTTACAGTGCCTCAAGCTCTCTCCATGCGGGATGCAAGACAGGATTGAAATCCGATGAAATCGCCCTAGGGCAGTAACTGTTATTATCGTGAAGCACCAAATGTTGATTATTCAAATTCAAACCCTAAAGTCCGATCTTGGAGACGTCTCGGTGCCCGCCACAACGGGTCCTGCCAGCGTTGTATGACGTCTCTCAAGGCGTGCAGGTTCGAAGCTAAATAACCAATGATTATTAATTTGACTAAGTCCAGAAGCGCATTTATAGGTACAGGAAAATATATTAGGGCTTCAGATCTTAATCTATTGGCAAACAATTCCTAAGCTAGGGCTCATTCACACAAAAATAAAAATAAAACAAAAAAAGAAAAAACGTCAAAACTGTCGAGGCCCCCAAGGGAACAATCCCTCGGGTACTGGACATCGGGAAGTCGGAGTGTCTGAGAGTCCTGTATTATTACAATAATATAGTCACTCTCTCACATAAATATACATATTGATAAATAATGCAAAAATTAGTATGCCTTCCAAAATTCTCCTCCATCTTCCTGCGATGTTCTCTTCTGCTAGCCGGAGTAGAAGAGTCAGCTCCTCCTCACTCGGGTGCACCAGACTTCCTAGGAAATCCTCCTTCGCTTGGCAGACCCTCGCATCAAAGACAAATAAAGAAGAGGATCAGAACAATCACAATAATATCAATAATGCTAATAATCAAATAAATATGGACAAGAGTGAAGATCAAATAAATAATAAGCATCCCAAATGATGTTTCTCCCCGGCAACTACACCATTTGATGACAGAGGAATTTCATCGGTCTTGCGTTCCACAAAGGGTGGGAGCACAGTCGCTGAGGCGACCAACAAAAGACCTCAATCAATCAATAATTAACCCACAATAATCAATCAAGCAATGAATAGCAAAAATGTGGAGTTAAAATTTATTAACTCTACATGTAAATGTGTATAGGTGTAAACACAAGTAGAGGTCGAACACCGGGAGCGAACGGTTGGGAGTAAAAATAATGCACAAAATTATTCAATTCTTTTCCTATCCATGTTATTGTTTTTGTGGGATTTTAATTTTTTTATTTGATTTTTTGGTTTTATAATTTTTATTTGATTTTTAATTTTCTAATTTTGTATTTTCATTTTATATTTTTATCTTTTTATATTTTCTTTTTATATAAAAATAATATAGCATATATAAGGCTTTATTTATACAATATATAGGAATATATTTATTAAAACTATTAAATATAACCAAAATCAGAAAATAATTTGTTTTGGGGATTTTTATATATTTCTAATGTTTTTATATTTTTCCAGGAATTTTTGCCAAGTTTTATATAGTTTTAAAGTCGAAAATATCCTAATAAAGGGGTTAATACATAATCCAAAAATAATTTGGGTTTTAAAAATAGTAAATAGGTCCTGAAATTAATCAAATTAATTTTAATAAGTAAATAATATATATATAATTATAAAACAAAAAACATATTTTTGATATTTTTGAAGGGTTTTATATTTTTTTTAGGATTTTGGAGCTTCTTGAAATTTTTATGTTTTCTTTTTCTATTTTTAGGGGCTTTACTTTCTCGACTCAAAAAATATCAAAATATAACATATATGATTTTTTAAAATGTTTAAAATTAGCTCAAAAATTGCCAAATAAATGTAGTGCGTGAATCTTACAGGGCATGAGACATCTATCCTAATTTTTATTGATTTTTAGGAGCTAAGTAGCTATTTAAATAAATAGATAAAAGTCACAAAAATAAACAACCTAACACGGGCATAACTGCAAATAAAATAAAGTCTAGGGACCACATTACAATTTACCCAATTGAATTAAATATTTATTTAAAATTCTCGAACTATAATACAATATACAAAAATTCTAGGGATATATGTACAAAATTTCCAACGTCACGTGAGGATTGTACGTGACGTTGTCCGGAACCAAAACGCAAATATAATAAGTATGCGGGCCTTAATGCAAAAAGCCCTAATTATTTACAATGTGATATTTTATTTACAGAATTCAAAATTAAATACAAAAAAGCGAGGGGTGTACATACAAATTACCCCTTAATAGGATGGATCGAACGGCTCTGGAAAGTTGACTTGACAAGTGGCGTCCATCCGATAGTCGATATCGTTTCACGGATCAACGATGGAGATTAGATCACTTAGCATGACCTGACGATTGCAACGCGGGAAGATCTGATGGCTCCGGCTTGATCTGGCACCGCCTTCTTCATCCGACGGCGGAGAAGTAAGGAGGAAGAACAGGGAAGAAGGCCAGAGCGGTCGAACTTCCCCGCCTCTGATCTCCCTTCTCTGGCATCCTTCAAGGCTCCAAGGTGGTGCTATCTTCTCCTAGCGAGGTGCTGTAGCTGATGGAGGTATCAGAATCGATAGAGCTCCACCAGAGCATCGCCAGCGGGCTGGCAAAGTCACGATGCTCCAGGAACTTCAACGATCATCGAATCCGGCTCCTGGCGCATGTAGGCATGCCTAACCTACACAGGATAGTACTAGGGCTCGAGGGGAGATCCCTCGATCAGAAATGAATCTGAATTAGCACAAAAAATGAGATAGGTACGTTCGTTGGAGTTGGACTCCGGCGAACTACGAATCGACGTGTCTAAGCTAAACCTACGCTCTAATGGTTATTCTAAATGCATAATCAAACAGCAAACACAAAAAGCTATCTAAAAAATTGAAACGTGCAGCTCGTACCTTCCCAGGAGGGAAGGGAGCAGGACTACACCGGAGCACGACCGTGGATGCAACCTCTGCCCCATTTCGCCTGCTCGGACCCTCCAGGGGCTCCTCCCTTTCACGAAGGAGCTCACTAAGCTGAAGGCGGGGGAAAAACAAGGTGGAAAATTGACCAAAATTGAGAGGGGGCAAGAGGTTTCTTATTTATGCACATAAGGGCACCCTTATTTGACCGGGGAAAAGCAAAGAATCGATGCTATACACAACGTATTTACAGATTGGGTATGGATCTACAATGATCAAGGAAGGTTTCTTGTGATGGAGGAGTCGGCGATTGATGGATGGAATGGCCGCGAAAAGTGGCGGAAAATGGGGATGGAATAGGTCTGGCGGGTTAGAGTCCCAGATGGGGCAGTTGACCACAGTCAACTCAAACCAAGTCCTGATTGGTCCACCTGAGACCACTATATGACAAAACAGGG
This sequence comes from Ottelia alismoides, assembly GCA_037367405.1. NCBI lineage: Eukaryota > Viridiplantae > Streptophyta > Magnoliopsida > Alismatales > Hydrocharitaceae > Ottelia > Ottelia alismoides. Next base: position 608,011 of record JAZKJV010011420.1, read on the forward strand.
TGTTTATTAAAGAATAATTAATTAAAAATAAAAAAAATGATTTTATTATTTTTCGATTATAAAATAAAAAATATTATTTTAAGTAGTATTTTATTATGATTTTTATTTATTTTTTGATGTATTTTATTACAAGTTTCTTTTTAATAGCTTATTTATAGGTATTTTTACCTGTATTTTGTTCATTTTTATTTTTATTTTATATATTTTATTTTATTCTTTTATTTTGTATATTTATAACTTATCTTTGTGAGTATAGATATATTTTTATTTTATTTTTATGATGTTATTTATACACCTAAATAAATATGTTAGTATTATATATGTATATTCATAGGTATTTTACCTATGTTTTATGTATACTATTTTATTTTAATGTATTTTATTGAGTTTTATTTTAATTTTATATCTTCAATAGAATATGTATATTATTTACAATATTATAAAAATATAAAGGAATAAATAATTAAGAATGTATTTATATACATATAGAAGCATAGGTTTTTTGTCTATGTATTTTACATAAACTTATTTTATTTTCCCCCCTTTTTTGATTTAATTTTAATTTTAATATACACATGTGTTATAAATAATATTTACAAAATTATAAAAAATATGAATTTGTAAAAAGAATGAAGGATGAATAAATTGAATATTTTAATCGAGAGATTGTAAAATAAGGGCCCAAAACCTAACTTTTACACGGTAACACTAAAAAAATATAAAACCACCACCCTTAAATATCTCTTGAAAAGTTATATACAGATGATTTTGCTATGTTTTGAGTTTTTATTTGAAAGATATGGGTCTGTGAAGTTTGGTTTTTGGCTTTTTATTCTGGGTATAAAATGTACACTGTGTATTATTCTTGTACAAACTCACTTTTGTATTTTTATTTACCTTATTGTATACAACTTTCTTGTATAAAGTTCCTTTATTTGATGAATAAATAATAAAGAATAAAATAGGTATCAAAATGCATAATTAATGATTTAATAAATGAGGTATTTATGGTATTTCTGGCTCTTATCTCCCCCTACTTTATTCCTTATCGACCAATTCCGTTCTGGACTTCGTCTCAGGGTTAGGGTCGTAAAATATTTTCAATATTGTATTCCATTTTCTTTTCTTCTCTTTATTCTATATTTCGACATTAAAAACCTTATTTTGTATGCAACAAATACAATAAATAATGAATGCTATTATAGACAAATTGATGTTATTTACATGCATTTGCTGGGGTTTTTAAGGCCAAAATGATATAATAAAGGTGATGAAACAGAGATTCATCAGCTAGGTTAGATTTTTTGTGGTTTTGAGCACTAAGAAATACCTATTGAAAGTGGGGGATTTTGTGACAACGAATGATTTCTTCCCTTACTATCTCATACTATCATCTGGTATATGTTGATTGAATGCTCCTTAGAGTACAGATTTTGATGCTCTCATGAGGAAGGAAGTCTTTAACGTATGGCTAAGAGATTATGGCATCCCTCTTCACTTAAGAATCACCCACCTCTTTAATCTCCTTGTGTGTGGCTTTGTTAAACTTCTAACTTACGAAGTGCCGAACATTCACGATATTGACATTACCCATGTCCGATTGCATGTGGAAATACCACATGTAAGAAAGCTACAGAGAAAAATCAAATTTCCTTTTTGAATATTTCATTATGAAGTATTGTCGGTTCAAGATCGCAAAACCCCTTAGCTTGTTCGTCTACCAGAGTCATCAGAAGTTGTGGTCTCCGGCGTGGAACCCTCTAGCAAAAGAAGAGCGGACATCACCTACGTCCCTCAAAACACGTACATCAGGCTCTCCTCCAAGGAGGATGTCAAAGTTTAGATAATGTGAATTATTTAATGTGACCAGAATATTGGGCATTAAGTTTTGATAATGGACATCGTTATGGACACATGACAACAAATTTGTCGGAAAGTTTTAATGGAGCTTCAGAGGAACACTTGATTTGCTTGTCATATCATTGATTCTAAACTTTTTTCTCAGAATTAATGGTTATTTCAATTATCATCATGAGGAATCGGAGGGAATGACAACCTATTTAACCAAGAAATACGAAAACTTATTAGAGATACAAAATGGAGACGCAAGATTGAGCCACATAATACTATTTTCACTAGCACAATTTTATGTCTACGATCGCGATGGATATGCATATGAAGTCAACTTAAATGGTCGATAAAGTGATTGCATGTGTGATTTTATGCAAATGAAACACTTTGTATGTCCACATGTCATAGTTGCATCTTCATACACGTGTACGTACTTGGATAGCTACGACCTTTGCTCACAGTATTATTCTAGTGATTATTACCAACAACTGTACAATTTCTTCTTTCATCCCATCATAGATCAGCGTTATCGGGGAGAAGATGACACTATTACGATCCCTCCAATAATTGGGAGGAGGAATCACACACGACCTATACATGGAAGAATTAGACATGAAATGGATGAAATGTGTGTGTACCAAATTATGTAAAATTTGCAATCAACTGGGTCACAATAGATTAAGTTGTCCACGAATAAACTAATAACAAATGGATACAATACCTGGACCCATAAGAACATTTTATTTGTGTATTATAAACTTTGTTTGCAAATAAATTTTAATTTAATTTGTTGATGTGTAATAGCATGTTTAACTGTTATATGTAGATAACACAAATGTATAAAGTACTTGGACCCGTAGATATGTCAATGTTGTACATGCAGAGTGAGCATCAGTCTTCACAACCTACCAACTCGGTAAGTAATTAAATAAGATTTATAATTTCCCGCTCGATATATGTTGTAACTTATATTTTGCTCAACATAGTTTACATATTCGATTGTAGAACATAATGAGTTACTCAACATTAAATCTGACAAGAAGAATGCAGTGATACAACGGGTGTTAGAATCATCAGATTTCTAATGCATAGTGGACATGAGAAGGGTGCAGATTGATCCTTTGTTGCTAACTAGTTTACCGGATCGGTGGCGACCTGAGACTCATACTTTTCAACTATGATTTGACAAAAACACTATTACATTATATGATATGGGATTGATTAGTGGGTTGAGGGTTGACGATCGTCCTGTCATAGGTCCCGATGTTCCGATATGGGGGTGGGATGCACTATGTTTGAGTTTGTTAGGCGTTATACCCACTCAGATAAAGAGTGGAAAAGTGAAACTATCATGGATACATGAGGTCTTCTTTAGTCATGATGATCCCCTACCGGGCATCGAAGATGAATAGGAAGCAACACATATAATTATGGCACTTATTTTTTATCATATAGGGTGCAGTGTTCTTGCAGATAGCAGCGGAGATAAGGTACTTCTTAGAGGATATGGAGAAGCTTTGAGTAGTCGATAGTTTGCAAGGCCATCATTTGCTGGTCCTTCGAGCCAATTTAACTCTAGACTGTCTCTGCTTACACCGTCTACTCAATACAATTTGACAACTCTTCAAGCCGGATTATTTGCCATTGTTTGACAATTTGAGCCAACAGACTTCGTCAAACATTTATTTGGTATACCCATGGTAATACTACAATATCTTCTAGAGCCACCTCAAAGACCCTCCATGGGAGTAAGGATCAGTGAATCTCTTCCATCAGAGCCATCCCGATAGTCAACAAGCGTGAGGAGCACAAGAGATCAAGGTACTCAACCAGTCGAACCTCCACTGAAGTCATCAGCTAAGTCGCATCCTTTTAGGCACATTCCAACACATTCGGAACATAATACCAAGTAGTAGAAGAAGACGACAACACTTGATGAGAGTCGCAAGAAAACATGAGATGGTGGAAAAGGAAACAACAAAGGAGGAGGGGAAGGAGGAGGAGGAGATCTGAAAGGATTTCTTAAGATATGGAAAGTATAAAATATTGTAACATATTTTTTATTATATGTAGACAAATTATTGTACTTTTATGATTTTAATATAATAGTTGCATTTTTCCAAAATGATTAATGTTAAAATGTGCAATGTTGAGCTCATGTATATCATTGTCAATGTCTTTATATTTATTTTTTATTTATTATAATCTTTCTGAGATGTCGATTAAAAAATATTCTAAAGTTAAATCATAAATAAACTATGAAATTAAGTATGGATAAATACATCATTACCGTACAATAAAATTGTTAATATAATAAATTTAGTTGAGTCGCAAGGCAAATTTCTTTTCATTGAGATTCGGGGATGATTTAGATTCAAATTTAGGAAGAGATCTGACCTCTTTTTATCAAGCACACCTTAAATTAAAAAACAAGATATATATTCTTGATGTTGTTTTTCTATTTGGAATCGTGTAATACACCAATTACAAATTTGTACATCTACGCTTACTTTAAAAATAATAATAAGATTTTCCATAGAGATAACTATACATCAATTATAGAATTTTATTAACCAAGAATTATATTATTATTTCTATAACTATTTAAGAATTATTTATAAAATCAGGGAGGAATAATATGAAAAAGGGGGAGGGGAATAATGTGCAATTAAGTAGCCAAATCGGCACGTGAGGTGACGATTTGGGCAGAGCTCTCCAAATCGATACGTCAGGTGCCTATTGATAGCTATTTTTTAAATTCCCTAAGTTCATGCCTATTTAATTAATTATGAATTATTTAATAATTATTTAAAAAATCCACAATGGACCTTACATGGCCTCCTGATGTCTTGATCGCATCTCGCATCTAAGAGATCTTATAGCTTGAGGAAGCGCTGAAGACTTATGCGATACTATCTACCTTTAAGGTCCTTGTCTCTCCAAATGAGGCGCTCAATCATCTTAATCAAATTTGGGTGAGGCTAGGTTAGATTTTTTATGGTTTTGGGCACTAAGAAATACCTATTGGATGTGGGGGATTTTGCGACACTGAATGATTTCTTCCCTTACAATTTCATACTATCATCTGGTATCTGTTGATTGAATGCTCCTTAGGGTATAGATTTTGATGCTCTCACGAGGAAGGAAGTCTTTGACGTATGACTAAGAGATTATGGCATCCCTCTTCACTTAAGAATCACTCACCTCTTTAATCTCTTTATATGTGTCTTTGTTAAACTTCTAACTTATGAAGTGCCGAACATTCACGATATTGACGTTACCCATGTCCGATTGCATGTGGAAATACCACATGTTAGAAAGCTACATAGAAAAATCAAATTTCCTTTTTGGATATTTCATTATGAAGTATTGTCAGTTCCAGATTGCAAACCCCCTTAGCTTGTTCGTCTACTAGGGTCATCAGAAGTTGTGGTCTCCTCCATGGAACCTTCTGGCAAAAGAAGAGCGGACATCACCTACATCCCTCAAAACACGTACATCAGGCGCTCCTCCAAGGAGGATGTAAAAGGTGGTAACTTCCTCCCATGATTCGTTGTGTAAGGAGCAAGTGATGTCTTACAATCTGCCTCGATGTCCTCAAAGTCTAACATGGGAGTATGTATTGATGATCGTATTAGAGCCAAGTATGCTCGCGCGCACTCTAGTGAGGATTTCATGTCTTCCGTCAACATGGTGAACTCCACCATGAGTACGACTGAAGAGGCATTTAATTCTATGGGCTATACCATGGTGGACTCATCTTGGCCAAAACTCTAGGTCAGCCTACAAATATCTACTGGTTTGATCTAGACAAGAATTTTATGAAGGACTTGGGTTTTCAAGTTACTTGAATTTGATTCATCTACGTGCATGTAGTTGTATTAATGGTTTTTTAGTGGAAAAAAATACCCATTTGGAATGGTAGAGGTTTAATGGAACCTTGGCTATAAATAGGGCCCTAAGACTCATAGCCATTCACTCAGTCAATCTACTTTCGATTTTGGAGACTAAGTGGGCTACTCCATTGGTTCATCTTTTCAATAACTTGCCCTTAGGTGGGTATATTTGCTTTAAACCGACCAACGGACCAGGGACAAAGGCAGGAATTTTTTGCTTGGGGTGCAATGAAATGAGAACACACACACATGCACGCACGCACACATGTAGATACATTATATACATAAAGTTTATCTATGTTATTATTTATCATTTTCATTATTAATATTTATTTACAAGGAATTTTTATAAAAAATATCCTTATAAACTTACGATTTCACATAAATATCCAAACAAATATTATATGGACAAAAAGCTCCTTACAAAATTCTTCAAATCACAAAAACTTTTATTAATACAATGTTAAGTAGTACCATTAAATATAATATTTTTAAAAAGTAAAAGTATATCACGCTTTAATGTAGGGATGCAAAGGGATATAAATATATATAAATGTATCTATTCCTTATAATATATTTTGACAGGCGTTTATGTATGTTTTAAAATGAATACATATATAAATGTAACTTTTGTATCCGCATACATTTTTTGTCTATATTTTTATATTTTTAATATAAAGTTGTATATTTATTTTAATTACATATAACAATTTGTCTAACTTTTCTGTATATTTGATATAACTTTTATGATATATATATATATATTGTATTTGTATCATAATAAAACCTTCAATTCATATATATAAGTTAAGTTATAAAGTATTTGTGATTGATAATATTTATATTCAATCCATATTCATTTTATATCTATACCCAAATTTCAAGATACAATAACACATTATTTATATTCGTTGATATCTATTTTGGCATATGCACTCATGTATTAAAATAAATTTGGATGTGATAACACCTATAGGCTTGTCCATAAAAAATAATTATATCTTTATTTGAGTATTTTTCCAAGTGTAATTACTATTTATAGTCTAGTTTTTTATGATTATTTTAATAATCCAATATTTTTAATGTGTTTATTTATATTCAAAATGAAAGTTCATAAAAAGATATAAGTGTCAACATGCGTACAACATGTAAATGCTCGTAGTTAATTATATATCTTTAATAAAAGGAATGATTCACTACAATGAAATGTGTGTATATGTATGTTTTTTTAATCTATTAATATTTCATTAGTTGCTAAATATATAAATATGAGTATTATTTGTTAGAAAATAGTTTATGTAAAAATTAGAGATGAATGTCATATCTATTACCATATCATTAACAAAGGTCAATATGGCAACACTTATTCGTCATATTTTTCAGAATTTAACTGATCAACGATATTAAAATTGTAATGATTAAGCGTCACTATATGGACCAACGGTATTGATATAACAATGGATATTACATTTTTTCCTAATTTTAAATATAAAAAATCTAACTAAATATTACTTGTTATTATATATTAAATAACATAAAAAATAATGATGAATTAAAAAACCTCTACATCCTTATTTTGTTACTGTATTTATGTATAGAGGGATGCAAGTGGACATATATAGATACAGATATAGGTATCACTGAATCCTTATCTGTTTTTTAATACGAACATGGATACATATATTAAAATTATTTTACCACAACCTTAAAAAATGGACACGGATGTAAAATAGATAGTAATCGTATACAAGTAATGTTAGAAGTAATCTATAGAATTGATTTAAATATATATGAATTGGATGGAAAACACATGATATAAATCTATTAAATGTGTCTGTATCATAAAAACTATACAAATATGATAAAATAAGGTGTAGGATTATGTTATATGGTTAAAAATAAATCTCTGACTATATTTATATACGAAAACGGATATACGGATATGGATACAGATACATATATTTGCGGATATCAAAACGATATCGATATCCATATCCCTTTTAAACGGATGCGGATGTGAAAAAAATGTATAAAACGGATACGGTGGCGGATCGGATATGGATATTTCCATAACTATTTGCATCCTTATATGTATAACATGTAGTTCCTGTAAAACATACACGTATTAATAATTAAATTATCATATTTAGACCATATTATTGATTTTTTTATTGAGAAATGAGGGTGGAAGAATTATATACAACTTATAAATGGGAGATGATGGGACATTTTATACAACTTATGACCATTTATATTTAATTAATGTATTTAAATCATGTAATATTACTATTATATAATATATAATCAGTACTTACTGGGAGACAAGGGGGCCAAGCCCCCTCCTGCCAACCCCTGTCTCCGTCACTGCAATGGACAAAGTGGTGGACTCCTCACCCTATGGAATTCTAACTCCCTTTTCCTGTAACATTATGATCTCCTTCCTTTCAGGATTATGACAGCATTCTTTATCAATGGTTGGTTGAGTGTATCATCCTCAAATGCCATCTGATAAGGAGCTCTTCATAAACTCCCTTTAGACAAATGCTACTGGGCACTCCCCAATTATGTTTATCGATGATTTCAACATTACTCGTCCCATGGAGACTGATCCTCTGGGTCCATAAATAATAAAATGACAAATGATGAACACGAAATCGGCTACGTTAATTCAGTTGAGTTGTATCACGGCCTACTTTGCATCACATCAGATCTAGAGCCTTAAATATCTCCATGAGGAGGGCTTGATTTAATAAAAAATATATTTTAACCTGGGAAAGTCCAGGTTCGAACTCAAGGACACGAGCTACCTTAATGATCAATCACATAATATCTAAGTTAAGTGATGTATTTATCTAACTAGATCGACATACATAAACAAATGCGATGCAATACATGATGTATGAACCAAATGCATTTTTTATTTGATTTTATGAAATACAAGTTAAATTAATAATGATATAAAATAGAATCCCATGATATGCAAATAAGAAAAGGTGCACAAATACACCTTAGAATAGTCAATAAATTGAGCAAGAAATAAATCAATGAATTCTTGAAACTTAGATGCATCACATTGAAACTAAAGACAATTGAATGAATATGGAAAAGACACATAATATATCAAATTAATTACTCTTGTTCTGAGTCAAATCCTTGAATAAAATAATTTCATTAGATAGTAAAGCACACATCAAAATGAAAAGGAGTTCATATGCTCAAGATATAGGCATAGTAGTCCAGGGGTATAAATGTAAGAAAAAATAGAAATAAATACATAAATCATCACAAATAGGCCCATGAGGGGCATAATGGAAATAAAATATGGCACAAGTCCTTCCCTTAATTTCTTAAGTGTGTGGGGCATACATATAAATTCAAGAATCGGGTAGGGCCCCCACGTAAAATCCCATGCATGCCATGTGAGGCACGCACGGGAGGAGCTGAGTATGAATCTAGAGAAGATGCGGGCGAATACTGCAAATTGTTTGACCTTTCACGTTTGGGGCATGGGGGAGGAGGCTCAGGGTAAGGTTCAGTCTGACGTAAGTGGCTCGGGCCACGTGGGCAACTCGAGTAGGTCTGGAGCTGCCTCGATCCCACTTAGACCTGGCCAACGGGCTGGGGGCCCACCCGCCCAGCCCGCTCATGGGTCGGGCTTGGGCTTCGAAATTTAAGCATGGGTCGGCCCGGCCCGACCCGCAAAAAATAAAAAATATATAAATATATGTCAAATTATACATATATTAATATGATATGCTTTAAGTTTTTCATTGTGACGCTAGTTTTAAATAAAAATTCAATGAATTACATGTCAAGTAACATGTAAACTACGTATATTAGTTATATAAAGTATAGATGGTATTAATAAAATCATTTATATGTATGAAATACCATTAAAAAAATCAATAGAAAATGACCAAAATGGGCCATGGGGGCCCATGGGCGGGCTTTGGACAGAGGTTTTTTAACCTCGGCCCATTCGGCCCGGCCCATGGGCCGGCCCGGCCCGCAATTTGGCCAGGCCTAATCCCACTAAAGCTCTTGGTTTGGCTTTAAAGTTGGTGTGACATTTGAACCATCAGATCAGGGGAGATTCGACGACATCTACTCCCCCAAGCTCCGCAACGTGGGATGCTCGACACTGACGCTCACTTTGCACCTAGCACACGTGCTTGAGGCACGTTGATGGAGAGTTTTTTGCAGAGCATCCCTCCACCTCCCAGAAATTACATCCAAGTCCTCCTCACGCGTAGAGCATGCGTCAGCCGTGGATATTTGCACCCAAGCCCTGTCGAGTCTTTTAAATTGCAGATACGTCCATGCGCATTTGGAAAAATTACAGAAGACCTCATCTAGGTTTATATTATTGTAGATAAGTCCCTTCAGGGGTATTTTTGATAGATTTATTCATGTTTTCTTGCACTTTTAGACCCATATCTTTGACATTGAATTTCTTTATCATTTGAACTCTATTTTTGCATATTTTATGTTATTTTGAAGCTCATTTCAAGCTCTATCTTTTTATATCAATTGTGAACATATCAAAAATCTTTAATGTCAATTATTGTTTGAGGATTACATGGTATATGTAGGCATTGTTTGACTTATTTCAGCAATTTCATTTGAAGAAAATTGATCTAATCTACATTCATAATTGAGAAGACTTTTTGATATTTATTCTCTGCTAATTTTGTGATAAGTGCCATAAAAACATATCTGTATGATGTGATGCACACATGCATCCACCTCAATTCCACCGGAGTACTTACCACCACCCCACTCTGTGATGCCCCTCGAGTGGGGGTGACTCACTGTCGGCTCAGCCGAACCATAAAGGTGTGGACCCACCTTGTAGTGTGTTTCTAATTATTCCCAAAATTTATTCAAAAATAGGAACCATGTAAACCCATGTCGTACTAGATCACAATGAAGAAAATCATAATAACAATATGACTCATAGTAGTATATGCTGGAAATCATCGTTGATTTAGTGTCAATTGTATAGAGGTGTTAATAACCTAAAATAGGTCGTATGTAATAATCTATGCAAATTCAATAAAATAACATTATATTTCAATAATATAACATCAATATCCTTGTTATTATTATCAGCAACTCCAATGCCAATCAAATCTCATATATTCGCATGTTAACTTATAGATCTTCAGTCAATCTTAATTAATATAAAGATATTCTATGTGGTCTAGTTCAATAACTTCATCTGTATAACAACCATTACTCAAAAAAATCATAAATGATATTTCTAAGCCAAGAAAAGGATATTTAAAATCACCAAAGCTGGCCAGATATCGAAACCTAAAAAAACAGAAAACTTGTGCTACAAGGAAATGACAGGTTGTTAAAGATGATCACATCTAATATTTAGATTTAAATCCTAGGTCAGGCATCACCATATAACATCCAACACAAAGCTGATCAAACACCCCTAGTAAAGGCAAGGCAGAGGTTAGAATAAGAACCCCTTTTATTTCGTCTTATCTCTACATAGTAACGTAATATTATCTTCCCCCATGCCATACCCTATTATGCATAATCAGTGATCACCTAACAAATACCAACATAAATGCCAATGCCCCTTATTAAGAACACTTTCCATTACATAAATCACACCTCATCAGTAATAAATTCCTAAAATATTGATGCATGGGAGTCATACAAATCTTAATACCATGTAGATGATATCTTAATTCATAGTGATATCATAGGTATCAATGAATCTGATATGGGAAACCTGATAAGCTTTCTAGCATGGGTATTTTATTATTGTTATAACAATACATGATTCATGACCTCTCCTACTTCCTTATAGCCAAAAAAACCAATATGAGAAGTTAATATTAACTCCAAAATAATTCCTAGATAATCAATACCCACAATCTCGTTCCACATTAGATTGTTACTATAACACACATACCAATACTTCCTAACAAATCATTCCACACAATCACATGAAACCAATTGATAATAATCGTACATTCACAACATCCTTCTCCCTTAGGGCTACATCCATAATAATATGCAGCCACGAATAGGTAAAAAGTACTACGATGAGATGAATAATTTGAAGTTAAAACAAGACAATGATCAGGACAAAAATCATAATTATCAAACCATGAGATGATCTATTGTAAATAGCATGTTTGATAAACAACAAAAAGGTGATATAGGGTGGATCGAACTTGACAAGCATCCCTGAAATCGATGATTTTCAATCTCACGCAAATGTTATAGGGAATGATCATTGATCTGTTACCTGCTTGAGAACCTTTGATCCACACCCTGATTCATGACATGAGTGCTGCAAAGCCTTCCTCTTGCAACGACATTCTTCCTCTTTTCCTTGCAATAAAGCTCCAGAGCTTCTGCCTCGCCAACGGGAAGCCTCTCTTCCTCTTATCTCTCTAAGGGAGAAGAAAGACAAAAATAAACTTTGGAGGGAGGCGCAAGAAGGAAAGAGAACAATGAGAACATAAGGATAATTCAATGGGTGATATTCTATGGCAGATATTTAAGGAGATGACAGAGAGTTTAACAGCTTTATCATCTTCCCGCGCATTCCAGAAGCATCCTTCTTCTATACCCCAGAAGACCGTCAACATGACAACATCTCATGATGTGGATAGGGTTGATAATTCAGACTTGAGCATGATTGCTAATCACCTATCCAAAGTTGATATAATTGAAAAACTATCACAAGAACTTGAGAAACTTAATGTGATCGAACATAGGACAAAGTAACTGAATAAGCATGATGAGATCACAAAGCACTTAGAGTTGCTAGTTAGCACTATCCATGCATGTCAGAGTTCGAGTGCCATAGCCGAGACATCTGCATCTGAGAAGACTTCTTCCACTTCAGTTCAGCAAAGTTCAGGAGTACATCCTGCCGTTCAACACGTATACTAAGTGCAGACTCCAGATCAGGAACAACAACAGTAAACTCAATCATACATGATGTCGTACTATCCATAGTCTCCACATTTTTCAGAGCCACAGTTTCTACCTCCATCTCAGATATAGGAGATGAATGGTATTTGGAACGGTCTTGAGCACAACCAAACCCGTCGTCAAGGCAGTCTCAGTTGTTGTTGGACATGTGAGCCCTGGGCGAACCATTCTTACAATAAATGTTATTGTAATATATATGTTTTTCAATAAAAGTTATTGATGTTCACTTCCTTTCTGAAATTAAATGAATGAATGCACTATAAGGTCCCTCTGTACAATTAGGGTTATGTACCACAGCCATCTTGATGATCATATAGTTGTTGATTCATTAAATGAATTGTAGAGGCTGGTGTTTGGATGAATATCTAAGGAGTTAGATAGAGGACTCATCAAGCACCGTCAAATGATCGTTAAGTGATGATCTCCAGGCTGAGTATGAGATAGCGATCCTTTCTCACATAGGCTGATATCTGACCGATCTCTTGATGCAGGTCCTCTACATGGGAATAGTGATTCGGAGGTGTCAGATTAGTTAGGTCAATGGGTTGACTTAACGATATCGAGATAACCTAAGTCCTATGTTGAATGCTGTCACAGCATAGGCACACATCCTCTGACCGGAGACAGATGTGTTACTATATGTCTGAGTGTGTACATTTGGCAGACCAATAGGTTGATGACCTAACCAAGGTCTATACACCGGTGCGCTGGTATGCATGTAAGGGCATATGAGTAATACGATCTCTCAAAGGGATCATACGGGTTCACTTATGAACCGGAAGACATGAGCTCACTCATGAGGTATTGGGACCGAATCAAATTCCATGCATGGTCGTCGTGCTTTGGAAGCATGACATGAATTTGAAGGTATGATATATGCTTTGGGAAAGCATATCAATACCAATTCCCAATGACCAATATTGAGAAACTTGGTAATCAAACCCTGAAGAAGACAATGTAAAATTGATCTTGATCTTCAGGTTGATCATAGGTCTTCCAGTATGCAGGATGTACAGGTATTGGGAACACCTGAGGGTGATGTGATCATAAACGATTGTATAACCATGACGCTTCCATTCCGAGGGAGAGATAAAACAGGTTTGGATTTTAGTGACTCCTCTCAGTAGAGAAGCAATATGATCTTAGTCCAAGTGTTGGACATTGGTCTGAATGAGATTCAGATTCAATGAGAAGATTAGATTTGCGGTCTTGATTTAATCAAGCATCTATGGGAGGTCTGTAAGATCTGGATTTGAGATGAGATCTCAACATCCAAGTCACTATACGTGGAACAATACAATCGCCCAGTCCTAATCTCCAAGTATCTGCGGAGAAAGCACATTATTCTTGAAGGGATTAAAGAATAATTCATTTGATGAATTATGTATCCAAGCAAGAAGGACTTGATGATTAAATGAGATTTAATTATCAAGCATAATATGAATGAGATTCATATTGTGAGAAAGATTATCCAAGGTAATTAAATGGGATTTAATTATCAAGGATTATAGAATATGGATAGCACTATCCATAATATTTGTATATTATAAATATGATTTATGATATATATCAAAGAGAGAGAATTTTTATAAATAACATTTGTTAATTATTAATGTGGATTGGATTCACATTAATTAATTAATTGGAAATGTAATTTACAAATTAGTTTGGGTTGTTAATATGATTCACATATTTTTTTAATGTCATGATTAAAATATTCACAAATTAATTTGGTATTAATTTGGTGGACAATTTTGTGATAATGGTTATTACA